>CM074718.1:66076770-66691770 GCA_037306005.1 Rhinophrynus dorsalis
TAACCAAGCTATTCAGGTCGACCAACCGGTTTAGCCTTTTCACTGGTAAAGGGGCTGACATCACAGAAAGTAGGATACTTAATTATGTATTTTATATTGCTGTGTATTGAATTCATGTAATAATAGAAACATGGAACTTTTATTATCTGTTTAAAATAAAATGAGCCATTTCCGTTTCTTTCAACCTAGGGTTAAAAAAAGTTAATTAGTCCTACCATAAAAGGTGGTAATATATGAATATAAATGGAGCTCCGATTCATCAGTATAGTGTTTTCACCATGTAGAGTGGTATGACAATCTTATCCAGCTTGTAGTTGAAGAGTTACTAAGTTAGAAAGGATCCCCATCTCTCCCCTTTACTTACGTCACACTGTCTCTCACTCCGGTCCGGATGGAGCAAACGGATTCCACGTCTGAGGTGGTTTACACTAGGTAAAAGGGTCTGGAGGGGGCTATTTTGTCATTCAATTACTCTTGAATTACAACTCCGATACGATTGATATATCGCTCACATGCTGTAGGGCCGGCCCAAGACATTGTGCTGCCTGGGTCCAAGTATGAAATGCTGCCCCCCCCCCCTCCGCACCCCAAAACCACGCCCACCAAAACACACCACATTCTTAATTATATTAACCCCTCTCCTACCCCTAAAACCACATAGAACTGTAGTGTTTTTTTTTTTTTTTTATACCCCTTGTACCTTTCTCCCCCCTTGCCTTTTTACACCCCTTGTGCCTCTCTTTTCCCCTCTTTTCAACCCTTGTGCCTCTCTTTTCAACCCTTTTGCCTCTCTTCACCCCTTGCGCCTCTTCCCCCCCCACACACACACACACTTGCCTGTTTCTCTTCTCATTCTGGCTCACTCCCTCTCTTCTCTGCTTGTCTGGTTCTTCTCCTTCTTTTTACGCAGTCTCCCCACTGCCCCGCACTGATAACAGCTGGGACTGTGTCACATGCGGAGACTCGGCATGGTGCATGCTGGGATTTTCTTTGTCAGTCTGGGCACCAGTTTTAAACTTGCACTGGCCTCCGAACAGAGGGAGAAAACCCCGGCATGTTCCACATGGCATCTCCGCATGTGACACGGTCCCAGCCATCATCAGTGCGGGCAGTGGGGGAGACGCTGCTCATGAAATAACATGCCTTGGGGCGGCAGAGTGCCTCCCCTGTCAGAGTGCCGCCTGGGTCCATGGCCCCACCGGGACCCATGTAAGGGCCGGCCCTGATATGGTGACAACTATACTGATGATTTGGAGCTATGTTTATTTTCATATATTACTATCCCTTTAATGTTACAAGTAAAGTTGGATTAAAATGGGAATGGACAGAACAATGGGAATGGGCTGAACATGTTCAGTTATTTCTTACTTTGGCTGGAGCTAGCTGCCTGAATAGACAATGGCTTATAATTATTTATATTTTACAGTTATGTGCTTCGGCAGTGGCACAAACTCACGTCACACTTCCTACTGGCAATATTACACTTGCTTCTTGTCATTATTCCTCTTGGTTCTGTCGATACAATGAATTCCAGTGTGAGTAAAATGCCTCTCTGTTTGACTTGCTGTAGGTTATGCATTTCTTCTTTTCCAAGAGGAAAGCTCTGTTCAGGCACTGATTGATGCTTGCATTGAAGAAGAAGGAAAACTCTATCTTTGTGTTTCCAGCCCCACCATCAAGGACAAACCAGTAAGTGAACGGAGAACTCTCCTACTAGTTGATGGAACATGTTGAAATATTTAAAATTTAATGCAGGAGTGTCTTAAAGGAGGAAATAAATAAATGTATGGAAAAAGGTTACAGGCTTTGAGTTATCCATTCTAAGTGATAGGACCAGCACCACCTGGTGACCATAGACGACCATTACAGTTTCATATTAACAATAATATTCTATTTGAACTATAAGAACTTTTAAATGAAAAACAACTTTGCAGCAGTGGGCATGACGTTTATTCTTCCAGAAAAGCATTATGGGGGACATTTATAAAAATGGAGTTAAGCAAAAAGAAGGGTTAAAATAGCTGTAACAGTGTCTTTGATAGTTATAAAATTAAGAATGCCAGTTTAGGAGGGCTGTATGCCATGTAGTATTTTTTAATTTTTTTTTTTTTTTTTGTTACTAAAAATGGAATAATGGTGTTTGTTAAAAGTTGTGCAGTGAATTTATAAAGAAATGGTGCTGTTTGAGATCATTTTTCTCCAGAGTCTTAAAGGGATAGTAATACTTCATTTTATCTTTATTTTATTTTGTAGGCATTAAAAAAACATGAAAAATAATATGTCTTATCTCTCAAACCTTTATGGTTTGAGAGATATTCACAAGCAAAGCTTCCCCCTCCCGCCCCTTTTACCTAGTGTAAGTCATCTCTTCTCAGATGTGGAATGCAGTCCATAGACCAGCCAGATAACAGAAGGGGACAATCTTCTTCCTATGAGAACAATGAAAGCCCTGCCCCCCTTGACAAGTTTTTCAGGTTTTTCCCCTTATCTTAACTGAAGATTGTCCGTCTCTGGCTAGACCAGCCAGATAACAGAAGGGGACAATCTTCTTCCTATGAGAACAATGAAAGCCCTGCCCCCCTTGACAAGTTTTTCAGGTTTTTCCCTTATCTTAACTGAAGATTGTCCGTCTCTGCAATCTACCTGGGCACATCACTTCTGATCTGGCTGAGCAGTGTTACATCAGTAAAAGGGGCGGGAGGGGGATACTTTGTCATTGAATTACTCTTGAACTACAACTCTGACAGAATTGAAATAACACTCTCCAAAGTCCAAATACTATGATGATTAATTAGAACTGCTTTTATTATGAAACATTACTATCCCTTTAAGGAAAGGTTATGCTGTCCTTAAGCATTCCAGGTGTTAACATCAGAGTAATAATACCATATTTATAAAAAGTCTTAAATAATTTATAAATCTGCCCTGACATTATCTCCAGTTATCAGGACTTAAGGATGGTTCCTTAAAACATACTAAAAATGTTTTTTTATAAATCTTCACCTAAAAGTACTAGCTCTTTATTTAAAAAACAAATAAATACATTATTTTAAGAGGAGGGAAGCCAGTGCCTGTTTGGCTGTTACTCCTATTATCTTCAATGATTGCTTATACCAGGCCTGAAGAGTTAAAGGGATAGTAATACTTAGTTTTATCTTTATTTTATATTGAAGGCATTAAAAAAACATGAAAGATATAAGTCTTATTTGTCAAACCTTTATGGTTTGAGAGAGATTCACAAGCAAAGTTTCCCCTCACTGACCAAAACGGTCAAGTCTGCCATCTAGCTGTCAGATTTGGAATCGTGGGGGAGGAGACAGGGGTGGGTTAATGTATAACAACAGTTACATATACAAAGGAGAGAGTGGCAAAATGTATTTCGTGATATACAGTAATCTCCCCTCTCATGACAGGAAAACACTGGGAACACTTGGTGTAAAAAAAAAAAAAAAGATCCACTAGTACATACAGTGTAAAACACATTTTTCCCTCTTGTGAACAGGTCCAGATTCGTCCATGGAATTTGAGTGACAGTGACTTTGTGATGGACGGATCACAACCTCTTGATCCCCGAAAAACCATATTCGTTGGAGGAGTCCCCAGGCCATTGAGAGCAGGTAAGGAAACCTGTTAACTTCCTAGTGTTGATAACTTTTTAATCCTGTGAATGCTAGTGAGGTCTCATGTTGGACACCTCTCTATCATCCAAGGGGTTAAAATTGAACTTGGGTCTGAAAATAGTTAGTACTGTATAGACCAGTGCAGTGTCCTTAACATTTTGAGTGCCAGACAGGTATCTAGCGCATCGTGTTTCAATTTGTTGATTAAATCTATGGCACTCAAAAGGGTTAAATGTGCTCTGGTCCTTAACCCTTTGAGTGCCAGAAAGGTATCTAATGTATTAGATACCTCTCTGGCACTGAAAGAGTTAAAAGGACAGTGTCTCCTAGAATAATTCTGAGACATGTATGGTAGCATTCTACGGAGAACACTTAAATGAGGCTGCTCAGACGTGTCATTGATAGGCTCCTCATGTGTGTCTCAGCCCCTCTAGGACTAGAGGGGAGCACAATGCACTGCAAAGCACACACCCCTCTGGTCCTCAAGGTGTTAAAGTGATAGTGTTTCAGAATAATAGCAGCTTCAATTAAGCTTTATAGTATTTGGGCTTTGTAGAGCGTTATTTCTGTACTGTCAGAGTTGTAGTTCAAGAGTAATTGAATGATAAAATTTCCCCCTCCCGCCCCTTTTACCTAGTGTAAGCCACCTCCCCTCAGATGTGGAATCTGGTCTTAACACCAGACAGCTCACAGCAAGGGACAATCTTCTTACTGTGAGAACAATGAGAAAAATGAAAACCCTGCCCCCCTTGACAGGTTTTTCAGGTTTTTTGAAGATTGTCCTTCTCTGCAATCCACCTTGACACCACCCTGCTGCTCTGAGCTGAGCAGTGTTACATCAGTAAAAGTGGTGCGGGAGGGGAATATTTTATCATTCAATTACTCTTGAACTACAACTCTGACAGTATAGAAATAACACTCTCCATGGCCCAGGGAAAACATTTTTTCTATTTTATGCTAATAATTGGCAAAGAGACACACACATCCTGATGCTTCTTATTTTTACCGCCATCAAATCAAAATTTAAATTTGTAAATAGGCTGTTTCTTTATTGCATTGTTGCCTTTGAACACTAGAGTGTGCCTGATTTGCCTGTTTACTACAATTAGTAGAAGACTAATTAGTAGAAGACTATAACAGAAATCAAGGCAAATACACTCTGTAAATGGCTGCCCCATGCCCTCTCTCTGCAGCATTCACTAAATAGGAGGTCCTTTTTAAGGATACAAATGCTTCCTTTCAGAGGATTCCTAATATTACCAGGTAAATAACTATTTTCCTAAGTTTAGGGTATGCTGTAATTTGAGGGAGCAGTAAACATTTTTTATGAAAAACTACATATTGTAGGGCATTTCCTGTTGAATAAAATGAGGGTACTCCCACTGCTGAGAGATGCATATTTCCAGAGTTATTACAGTTTAAACCCGTGGAGGTTTTTTTGTTTGTATTTTAGTTTTTTGCACATTCAGCCGTCACTTAAAGGGATAGTAATACTTAAAATGTAAAAAAAAATGTGTTGTAGGGTTTATCCCCCTGAGTAAAACAAGAGTACTCCCACTGCTGAAAGGTGTTTCATTCAAAAGTTATTAATTTTCTAAGTTGAATTTTTTAGGTGCAACATCATAGTGGCCTGAAATTGTACAGTGGCACTGTTGCTACACGACCCTATGGACAGCTGTGGTCCCGGGACCATAAATCTCAGCAGTGGGAGTACTCTTGTTTTACTCAGGGGGATAAACCCTACAACATTTTTTTTTTTTTTACATTTTAAGTATTACTATCCCTTTAAGGAGCACGGACTTTTTTTTTTTTTTTTTTTTTTTTTTTCTCTTTATGTCTGCATCTGGTTCAGGGTCGTTAACGGGTTAAATTAGCAGTGCCCTCTTGTCAAATTCCAATTAGTAGTTCTGTTGCATTCTAATGGAGAGGAAAGTAATGGCATACAGTTCTCCACAGTTTGTATGTTTCTATCTCCAAGCACTTCGGAGAGACATTCCATAACTTTAGTATCTACCTGATTGTATAAATAAGCAGCATTCTGGTTTTCACCCACTCATTTTCTAAACATAGGCATTCTGTAATGTAACAAAGGACTGCAATATGAATACATTGCTTTTGTTTGTTTATAGAACCCTACTAAACATTGTAGTAGTCAGACTCTCCATGACAAAGGGCAAAGTACGGTCAAGGAAACAAATCATTTAGCGTTTTTCAAGTCATTTTATCTAGTTCTGAGGTTCTGCCTTCAATCATTCCATACATAGATTCACCTTTCTTTCTGGTAGATGTATGTGCCATTTTGTTTTATTCTATTCATTTGTTTAGGAGAAAGTTTTTACCTTAAATGGCAACAATATCATAAGAATTAGTGGCTCATAATTTAGTTATCAGAAGAACTTAGGTAGGTGTCCTTCAAACAGCAGCCAGGTATTTCTTTTTTTTTCTGTTTTATTTGCTTCAGAGTTTCGATTTGATATCAACTTGGCTCTCTTACAAGTTATTCTGGTTTATTGAAGTCAGATTGTCACGAGGTGGAAAAAAGTTTACTGCTCGTTTAAAGGAGAACTTTGCTTTAGAAATAAGTGGCTTTTAATTTAACTCAGTGGACTTCAATAGACTTGAATGGCTCATAACGTTCACTGGTCTTTATCGGACTGTAAACTGAAACAGTTCATAGTAGATTAAAACAGAAATCAAATGCAAATACACTCAACAGCTACCCCATGGCCAAGCTCTGCAGCATTCACAAGTCAAATGCTTACTTTCAGAGCATATCTAATATTTCCAAGTAAATAACTCCATTCCTAAGTTTAGGATACATTGTCCCTTAAAGGAGTAGTAAACTTTTTTTATAAAAATATATATATTGTAAGGTATTTACTATTGATTAAAATAAGGGTTCTCCCTCTGCTGAGAGATGCACATTCCCAGTTTTTTTTTTTTTTAATTAGCAGTGCCCTCTTGTGGTCAAATTCAAATTGGTAATTCTGTTACATTCTAGTGGAGAGGAAAGTCAATGACATACAGTTCTCCATAGAATGTGATGGAAACTGCCTAGACACTTCCTGTCCATTACAATTATCAGGAAGTAAACGCACAGTAAATTCACTTTCTGATTATTTGATCTATTATAACATTTGAATAAAACAACTGACAGCAGTGGGAGAGCCCTTGTTTTACTCAGCTGGAAAAGCTCTGTAACCTATAGGTTTTCATAAAAAAAAGTTTACTGCTCTGGGGCACTGCATCATAGGGAAGAAAACAAAAAATTCCATTGATTTTTAAATGGAGCTTTAAAATCTCTTGAATGCTAGCAAGGTCTCCTATCTAGCATTCAAGTGGATGTATGCCCCCATTTTAATCAATAGAAATTTTTGAAATGAAAAAACATTCCCTTGCTCATTATTCAGTTTGTCTGCCCCAGAATTTCTTCATTGTACTTTGGAACATAGGGCCATAGTTTGAATTTGCTAGTTTCAATGTATTCTGTCTTCATTGCAGTGGAGTTGGCCATGATCATGGATCGTCTCTATGGAGGAGTTTGTTATGCAGGGATTGATACTGATCCAGAGCTGAAGTACCCCAAAGGGGCTGGGCGTGTGGCGTTCTCCAATCAGCAGAGCTACATTGCAGCCATAAGTGCTCGATTTGTTCAGCTGCAGCACGGTGACATCGATAAAAGAGTATGTGTATCTGCTCACTGTTTATCTCCCAAAAAGAACTTTATCCCATTAATATTGGGATACTTATGGCTCTTCATTTGTTGTACTACAACTCCCATCATCCCGGTGAGGAATGCTGTAGTCCAGCAACAGCTAGAGAGAGAAACATGTTTTTCCAACCTTGTATGCTAGTCATTTTATAGTTTTATTTTTAAGGTTATTTTATTTAGACCAGAATAGGGTTTCCTTATTTCCTACATGCCATTTAAAGACACTACGTGTAGAGGCAGAACAAGTACCCCTCCTTGACTCTAGTACGTGGATGGGCAAATTGTGACCCTCACACTGTAGAGGACCACATCTTCCATTATCCTCACACACCTCACCTCTAGTGCAGTAGCAGATGTAGAGTAATGTGACATCATGTAAACCCAAACCCTAATCTCTAGAGGCAGAACTGCCCATTGACTGCTGTAACCGAAAGTAATGTCACTGTCGACTACAGGAAATTGGCCTTTTTTCTAGAGGGGGGATTCAGCTCTTCTTTTTGACACCAAACTGGAGCTACAGCAACTATTTGCGAAAGTCTATAGAAAAGCTTAGGACACTGTGGCTGTTTTCTATCAGCTCAGGCATAACTTGTGGTCACAGCAGTCAGTGGGCAGTGTTTCCAGTTTTGTGCTCAGGGGTCTTCATTCTGGGACTGTGTATTGTCCCAGAAGGGGTCAGCCCACAACGTGGAACACAGATTTAAAATACGGAATGTGCTTGGCAAGCTAGAATATATGGTAACAATAGAGCAGCAGTCCCCTAAACCTGTCCTCTGCGACAATAATCAATAAAGACATAAGGGTTTCCCTGCTTGAGAACAGATGAGATAAGTGGTTCTCAACCCTTTCTCGCAGGAGACATTAACACCTTAAGGACAGGTGACATGTCAGGAACATCACTGGTTACCTTGCCTAAAGGACCATTGATGGTCCTGGAACTTCACGTATTTTGTGCTTAGAACGCTCTTGTGGGAGAGCTGTAATTTACCACTCCAAGACTGGAGTACTCTCTCAGACTTCTGTTTGGAGTGCCAGTAAATGTCATCAGTCATGTGTGCCAGCGTGCATTTTCCTGCCTCATACAGGTGAGTGAATGAATCTAAATGTCTGAAACTCTGATTACCTGGCCTGTGCTCAAGCAGGGAAATACTTGGGTCCTGGCCTGTTGGTGGGCCCTGTAAGCATGTGTTGCAAACCACTGAGCTTAAGGGACAGTGATCCTTATCAACGTAAAGAGGTACAATTATAGAGGAAACCAACTTCACCATATGGCAGAAATGGACCTTCCCATTGATTTTTGAATGGGTTGTTAACCTCTTGAACGAGGAGCTCCCAATATCATATGGATGTTTATTTGCATAAGTGTCATGCCCTTTTTCTTCTAAATTTCACCACCTGCCTTCTTAAGGAAACATTCCCCCATCTTATTCAGTGCTGTAAAATATCCAGTGTATATGGCAGTCATGTTTAGCAACTTACACTAAGAGCACTTTTGATCCTGTAGACTAATATAATTGTATTTAAATGGGATTGAATAATCTTGATGTAAAGCCTAGTTAGGTAACATTTGGCTGTCCAGCTTGTGGAGTATGATGGGAGTTGTAGTCCCAAACTGCTGGATACTTTGCTCACCTGTGATGTAAGGCACCACAACGCTGGAATTTTGTAGAGAGGGAGATAGAAGCACACCGCATGATAATTCAAAATACAGCCTCCCCCACCTACTAGTAGGCAGAAAGGAAAAGTAAAATTAAAAAAAGTCCTAAATTAAGTTAATGATGGCTTAATGTTCCCATCTTCTATATGGGTGTAGTTCAAGAATGGATGACCTGAGGCTGCCGAGCTATCATAGGGCAGTAACTCCCATCATAGTAATTGACACGTCATGCTTCCTGGCTGTTTATATCATAGCGATTAGCATGGGAGGAGCTAATCTGCTCATACTCACACACCCCCAGACAGAGTGGCCATTTCATGTATATTGTGGATGAAATAAGCACGTTTTTCTTGGATACTTGAACAATTGTTATTTCTTATATATAACTCCTATGATGCCCATCCTGTCAACTAACTCTTTAAAGGGATAGTAATACTTCATTTTAACTTTATTTTATTTTGTAGTCATTAAAAAAAAATGAAGAATGATATAAGTCTTATCTCTCAAATCTTTATGGTTTGAGAGATATTCACAAGCAAAGTTTCCCCTCCCGCCCCTTTTACCTAGTGTAAGCCATCTCTTCTCAGATGTGGAATGCAGTCCATAGACCAGACAGATAACAGCAGGGGACAAGCTTCTTCATTGAGAACAATGAAAACCCTACCTCCCTTGACAAGTTTTTCAGGTTTTTCCCTTTTCTTAATTGAAGATTGTCCCTCTGCCTGCAGTCTACCTCGGCACCTCCCTTCTGATCTGGCTGAACAGTCTTACATCAGTAAAAGGGGCGGGAGGGGGATACTTTGTCATTGAATTACTCATGAACTACAACTCTGACAGAATTGAAATAACACTCTCCAAAGTCCAAATACTATGAAGATTAATTAGATCTGCTTTTATTATGACACATTACTATGCCTTTAAATCTGTAAAAGGTGGTGCACACCAACATATGTTGTTAGCTTGAACTTGTTGAGTGCTCTTGCCAATGCACACTCGTACTTAAAACTAGTAACTAAAGTAGCACACATCCCAACCATGTACACAAGACACCGTAAATAGTCCAACAAATACTATAGAGTCATAGGTCTACGTACCATATTGCTCTGTAGCTATGCTGTCTATTAAGAATTCTTTTATTTTATAGACCAGCAAATTTTAAGCTATGTACTTCTTCCATCTTATCTCTTGTAGGTGGAGGTGAAGCCATATGTGTTAGATGATCAGATGTGTGATGAATGCCAGGGTGCCCGCTGCAGTGGAAAGTTTGCTCCATTTTTCTGTGCCAACGTCACTTGCCTGCAGTATTACTGTGAGTTCTGCTGGGCGAACATCCATTCACGCGCCGGCCGGGAATTCCATAAGCCATTGGTGAAGGAAGGAGCCGACCGGCCTCGTCAGATCCACTTCCGCTGGAACTAACCATCGCTTACCCAACACTCACTGAGAAAAGGGTGCATGCGGCTTACTGTGTTTGAAGATACTGACATGCAGAAGAAATAAGTGCATTCTTCTGCTTCTCACCCCTCCCCTCAATACATGCATCTTTGTCAGCAGCCAAAACACTACACTTCTTTTTATTTTCATCAAAACCCAACATCTCAGGCTTACTAATTTTTTTGTGATATTTTCATGTTAAATTTTTTTTATATATATATATTTTTTTCCAAGTTCTTTTTATATGTAATGCTAAAAAGTAGATATGGGAATGTTTTGCATAGGGGCAACACAGTCTGCTGCTATAATATAAATATATATAAGGGTGAAGTGTGCACTTATTTCTAGACATGGGTTTTTAACTTCAAGATCAGCCCCAGTAATTTACCAAAGGTAGCAAATTAATAGTAAAAATGGGATATGTCTGCTACTAAAAGCTTATTTTTTATTGTTGCTATTTTCAGTGTGTATGTAAACTTAAAAAAAAAAAAAAAAAAAAATATAAAAATATTAGGGTTGATTTTTCGCTCTCCATTTTGACTTGCAAGAAATAATACCTCAAGATAATCTGATTTATTAGCTATTTTTAAACATTTTTAATCATAAGCTGTATTAGCTTTGCTGCTATATAGGTGTTGTGTGTAATGCCACCTATTTATACAGGATTGAAGAATTTTCAAACACTGCACTGCAAAGTAATGCAGGCAGCACATTATGGCCTAGACTGCCATAGTTTTAGAATGTGAAATATGCATGTTTACCTACCTGTCTACACCATATGCATGCACTAGAACTATTAATTAACCACAGATACGGTATTGCAGATGCTCAAATAAAAAGCTCTTTTAAAACTAGGTACAGTAGCATGAGCAAATTACAACATTTTGTTACAAAAAAGCATATTTGCATGTATTATTGTGACTCAAGTAAAAAAAATGTCCTTACCAGTGTACAATATGCAAATTAGTTTTAGATTAGTAAGTGCAGCCATTTTGTGTCCTGGTCAGTAGTGGACTTCAGTTTATAAAGATTGGATGTCATATTGTATTCCCTGTGCAATCGTGGTGTGCAGTTCTAATTCTTGTGGTGTGAAGTAGCATAGATTATAAAAACATAAAGGAATAAACGAGAGGGAGAAAAAGCTATTTAAATTGTATTTTAAAATGCATTAATTTAGACCCCCCTGTAATTTAAAATGTCATGGTTTAAAACAAATTCTAAAAACCAAAGATGGCCAGCACACTCTTAATCAGTCACCAAATGTATAACCCACATTTACTGAAATATACTAGTTTAAAAATTGCTTGATGCTTTTGTAAAAAAAATAATTTAAGTCAAAATGGAGATGATATAACACAGAAGGCTAGTTGCATAACAGTTTTCCTTTACCTTCAAGACAACAGTGACATGTGGCTCAAACCTTTGTGAGTGTTTCAACTACACATAACGGCTTTTCTTAATTGTTTTTATTATTTTTAATTACTCTAGAACAACTTGGCTGCCTGTTACATGAAAGTTGAAAAATGGTTGCAGGTTCCATTTTCCTAATAAAAAATGTAATATATTTTTAAGAGGCCAACCTTAAACATTTTGTAAACCATATAACAATTATAGTTTTAAGCCTTGAGGTTATGCAACTAGCCCTAAACAAAAATGTTTGAAAGGAAATGATCTTATAATGTCTTCACTCCACAAATTTACCGATTCAATGCAGAATTACTAGAGACAAAAAAGGGTATTCTGTGTAATCCCTTGGGACAATCTTCTGTGTACGAAAAGTAGTGTTCTTATCGGCTGTCAACAGCGTGCTTTTTTGTACTGTACAATATGTGATTCCTGTCTCACTTTGCCGTTTTATCGTGGTTGTAGTTCACGTTTTAAATGTTTGAAATTGATGCTGTTCTAAAGAGTGCTTCTTTTTCTAATTTATTTGTCAGTGTCCCCTTACCTGTCGCTTAACAACATCTCCTCCTCCATGTTTCCAGGGATCTTCACTATTAATAATAGTCCAAAAACATTCAGCCAGTCTAACCCAAAATCATTAACTTTGTTATGCACTATATTTTATATCTGAAATCTTTGTCAGCTATTTTGAAGCACACTTGTTTTTCATAACGTCTCTTTGCTATACCTCGATTTTTTTTAATTTATTTTTTTTTATTTTATTTTTTTATGTAGAAAAAAAATTGGCAATGGCCCAGTTAAATGAAAGAATGAGAAAGGTGCATCGGAAGTGTGAGAAAATCATTTGAAATATTTATTTAAAAAAAAAAAAGAAAAAAAAAAAAAAGATCCCTACTTACCAAATATTTAAAGAAATTATGGAAAATAAGTGAAAATATCTTCATTTGGAAAGTGGAGAGAGTGGTAGAAGGTTTTCTTTTGTCATTTCACTTCTATTTGGAGCAGTTATTGCTTTGTCTTGTCCTGACCCTGCTTTCTGTGTGCATGTTTGTGTGTTGTAAATCCTTATTTTCTAATTGTTGAACACTGTATTGGATTTTTTATAAATCATATTTATTTTACTATTTTTGTAGAAGATTGCTAGTTGATTTTGATTGTATTTTTATATTTTTGAAGCTTCACTTTTGTTCCCCCAATGTGCATATTGCTGCCCAAGGGTATGACTATGGAGGAAAAAAAAAACTTTAAAATCCACACTTTTTGTTAAGAAGGAAACATTGAGCATTTATATATTTGTGAATGGACAACACTTGATATTGTATCCCTGTTGCATCTGGCTGCACAAAGCCTCTCCTCAAAGATGCTACAAAACTTGAATATAACACATTTTGGAAGGCTGACTAACCTCGATTCTGTGTTGTGATGTGCAATACTGTTTCTAATATTTGTATAAAAAAAACAGTGTAAACCTTTTTAATGCAAATTTATTTTTTTCATTGCATATTTTGCAGATTTTATCCACAGTGTCATTTTTTACTGTCAGAAAAGAATAACCCCTTTTGTCATTGCAACTATTTTTTAAATCCAGAAATCTTTGTACTGATGTAAATGATTGTAGTTATTTTGGATAGTGTTTTGCTAACAAAAGGAGAGACTTTTTTCATGCATATTTCTATTTTGTTTGTTTTTCCTTTTTTTGTGTTTTATTTTTGTTATTAGAAGTAATATTCTTGTCATTAATATCATTTTGTATTTTTGTGGGAAAAATAATTTTTTTGACGCTAATTGCTAAAGTTTTATTTTATTTTGAATTATTTTTTTTAAGCTGAAATCTTTGTACTATTAAAGCAACTAGTTTCTAATTCAGAGTTTCTGTATAGAATGGCACAAGTGGCTTACGGAGTGTTTGGATTGTAATTATTAAAGGTTCTTTGATATGCAAATTATTTAGTTGATTTATTTTATATTATTGGGGTATTGAAGCAGTTTTTTTTTCTATATAATTAAGAGCCCATGCTTTTAAGGACACTAGGTGATTGCCTTCAGCTTGAATTTTTTTATTTTTGAAATATTTTAATTTCAATTTTACTGTTATCTTCCAGGTGTCTAAATCTCCAGTCTGTCTGTTGTACTGGTAATTTAACTCTGTAATGAAATAGTTTGCTGCCAACTATTTATATTAAGTAATTTTTAAATATTTGTAATATTGTTGACTGACTAATAAACTTAAGTTATTGGCATGTGTTGATTTATTGACTCAGTTCTGCTATTAGTAAATTCTTAGACAGGCCTGGCCCCATGAAGTACCAGTTTTCACATGGATCACTCAGTGGAACAAATTAATACATTTGTATTGCTCAATTAACTGCCACACTATGTTGCAATATTTAATGTATGCACATTTAACAACAAATCTGTATTCATTGTCATTGAATGCCAAATATTCACAAAGAATCACAGTAAATGCATGCTGAAAAATATTTGGAATATATGAAACTTTAAACTTATTGCAAAATTCTGTAGGCACAGTAGTTATTTACTGGGGAGGGGTAGGGCCTTTGCACACAAAACATTTGCCCACTGTGTTATAGGTATATAAACTGTAAGTACAGTGTGTCTAGTGCAGTTATAACAACTTCACACTGTATTTACCTTGATACTAAAGGATATAAATCACCCCCCAACTGTACTTCATAAAGGAGTATATTGTTATGTACTTGCTAATAAACTCCAGCCTCAAAAACATTACAAAACATATATTGCATGGAATCCCATTGTGACATGGAAGTACTGTAATGGGCCCCCAGCTTCTTCAGGCAGAATAAAAATGAAAGCTGAATACACAATAGACAGTGCTTGACAGGTTAAATACACATGCAAATTATTTTAATATTCTTATCCGTATTAGCTATACAATTCATTTCCTGGGTTCCATAAGAGTCTTTGTAGTTGGCTATGTGATAAACACATGATGGTATTACCTTTTTGATGCTCCAGTGAATTTTAGTCTTTAGACAGATATGGCTAAGCCTATACAATGTAAGGGTTAATCTTCCAAGTTCCAAAAGGTGTGCGCAACCCATAAATTTGCATGATTGTTTAACCCCTTAAGGACCGGCACGTGCGGCCGGCACTTGAGGACCATGGGGCTTTTTTTTTTTTATTTTTTTTTATTCCGATTCAGGGCTTCCGCAGCGGCGTGCAGCCATGCCAGGAGCCCGGAACTCCATGCCGTGCCAGGACCATCACTGGTCCTTAAGTGCCGGACCGCCTTGACTGTCCTGGCACATCAATGGTCCTTAAGAGGTTAACCTGTCATGTATTGTGTATTCAGCCTTCATTATTTTTATTTCGAAAGAAGAGACCAAACTAATGTTGGTAGCTTTAAGTCACAGTTTGTTATTCTGACAAACTACCGAATGTTAAAGCACAACGAGTGCAAAATTAGCACCCACTGAAAACAATTGTTCTTCAATTACATATGGCGTTTTAAAAAAAAAAAAC
This sequence comes from Rhinophrynus dorsalis, assembly GCA_037306005.1. Lineage (NCBI taxonomy): Eukaryota > Metazoa > Chordata > Amphibia > Anura > Rhinophrynidae > Rhinophrynus > Rhinophrynus dorsalis. The sequence continues at coordinate 66,092,102 of CM074718.1, forward strand.
ACAGACGTGTAATTAAAAAAAAAAATGTTTACATCCTAAGCTCCATATTAATACATCCAATTTAGCAAAAATGTTGCATACCCCTCTGGCATAGAAAGGACTAATCCCCTCCTAATGCTAACACTATTCCGTGGCCTATTCCCACGTAGTTAACAATAAACACTTACCTTGAATTCAGAGGTCCTACGGGGTCTTCTGCACCCTGGTCTTCCTCTGTCTTCTTTTTTAATTCTTTCCGCTTCTGTCTTCTTTCAGCTTCTCCTTATTCTTCTTTAAAGTTCTTTCCAGTTTCTGAAAATAAAAAGAATAAATTAAATGCCCACGTTAAAGCTTAACATCTCCCTGCCAGAGAGGGGAAAAAAAATCCACATTTTAGTACCTTCTCTTGCCGTTGCCCGAGCCAAAGTGAGAGAAATCTGAACAGAGACTAGCTTTTATATGGACAGTCTATGTTCAAATTTGTTCCCAAATGGTCCCATTGACTAGGATGTGGGGTTACACAGGGCACGGAAAAAAGAAAACAGAGGTGCTTCCTTGTGCAATATTCCTTGTGCAGTTGGACCATACTCACAAAAAAATTGCTGGACATACATATATATGTAGGCCAGAAAACATGACTTGGGGATCTTTGAGCGGTCCCTTACACAGCTATCTTGATCTTTCACAAAGGGCAATCAGCTGCTCTTCTGAAAACCTCCATCAACAAAGGATCAAATATGTACCCAAAAAACACACAGGAGGCACCAAATTGTGCCCTATCACTCAAAATATAGGACAAATGTAACAGTGTGATAAATGCACTCACATTACCAAATTTCTGTATAAATACTAATGTACAGATACAGCTATAAAGGCTTACAGGGAGTATCTTACCGTCCCTATACGGTAACCAGCTGATGTATACACCGAATCCCTCATGCAGGATAGAAACAGGATCCCTGGTGAGAGTACACACCACTTGATTGAGATATCCATTTTAGGGAAGATGAAGAAAGCCGGTCCAACAACGTTCTTCAACCATATAAAAATAAATTATTTTTTAACTTTTTTTTTAATTTTAAATACGTTTTTATATGGTTGAAGAATGTGGTTGGAGCAGCTTTCTTCATCTTCCCTAAAGTGAATATTGCAATCGAATAGTGTGTGCTCTCACCAGGGATCCTGTATCTATCCTCCACGAGGGATTCTGTGTATACATCGGCTGGTTATCGTACAGGGATGGTAAGATACTCCCTGTAAGCCTTTATCGCTGTATCTGTACATTAGAATTTATACAGCAATTTGCTAATGTGAGTGCATTTATCACACTGTTACATTTGTCCTATATTTTGAGTGATAGGGCACTATTCGCGCCTCCTGTATGTTTTTTTGGGTACACTTCCCAGCCAATCATCTTCTAGCTGGAGGGGTCAAAATGCATGTTTCATCATCCCTCTAGCTAGCCAATTTTTGATGAAACATGCATTCATGACCCCTCCAGCTAGAAACTGATACACTTTGAGGCGTGGTTACTGCAGGGCACATTCCGTGTAAGGTCTGGGGAGGATTGTTAGTGTTTAGGAGGGTGAGTGTGTTATTAGCTCATGCTATGCCAAACATCAAGCATTGGCTAGTTTCCTTTTGCTGTTCCCATTATTCATGCTATTTAGTGTGTGTTGTGGGAACAAACACCTGCAACAAACGTTGGGCCACAAGTCAAGTTTTGGCAACCAATGCTTTTTGTAGTTCATTTTAGTCAGGCAATTGAATTCTGACAGTACAACTATGTTTTACCGGCTCTAATTGAACCGAGCCCCTGGTGTCTTGAAAGCATGCACCTTAGAGCAACTTGGCCGATAAAGATATCATTTTTACTTTACCAGTCTCCTGCATTTTGTGAAGCACTGCTTGCTGCTTTGAACCTCTCTAATGTAATTTGCTTGCCTCTGGAAGTCTTCATTCCTTGACAGTTCATCAGTTTGAGGAAAAACTGCTCAAGTCTAAAATGTTTTTGTTCTTACTACATTGTAAATTTGAAATTTTCCTGATATGCCAATGAAGATAACATATATTGTTCTTCCAAAATGTACCCTCCTCCCGAAGATGCAATAATAGAGCCATATAACTTTGGAGTGAAGGGTATTCCCATAGCAGTACCCCAATCTCTCAAGAAAAAATGCTCCAGAAAAAATATAATTGCAGCTCAGTGTAAATAAAATGCAGTTCAAAATAGGTCTCTGTTGTCCAATGTAGAACACAAGAACAGTTGGATAATGTTCCCTCCTGTAGGACAGGGAAATTCATAAAAAGGCAAGTGCTCTGAGGTGGAGACTCCCTTCTTCCATCCAGCTTTACCCCTGCCTACTTAGAGTCAAGAGATCTGCCTCAAGAAAGGACGTCTGTGTATTTCTCTTAGTTAGACTTTTTAATTTTTATTCCTAGTTATCTAGAGCTTTATAAGCCCTTATTAGGCAAATCACCCATTTACTGAATTCCTTGGTCATGGGTTGTCTGGTTCTCCGGTATATTTTAGGACCTTTGCCTCTGGACATATCCCCTAAGTCTATGCCTCACTGTTGAGCTTCTCTGAAGCTCTGCATGTTATTCAATGGGAGACTAAAGCTGGATGAGTTAAAGGGATAGTAATGTCTGGTTAAAAGTCTTTCTCCAAGTCTTCTTTATATTAAAATTAAAGATTACATTATATGTTAGTCCCTACGTTTTTTTGTAGTTCAAAAGTTATGAAGAGATAAAGATCCCCTCCCGTCCCTTCTGGCTGACTCCCTCTGAATCTCAAATCGGGTTGTGCGACGCAACGGCTGCAGTGAGGGACAAACTTGAGTAAATAAGTATTAAGGGAAATCCTGGCCCCCTTGCCGAAGGATGGCGGGATTGCCCTTTGCTTACTGAAGTTTGTCCCTTGCTGCAGCAGTCTGGACCAGAGAGAGCTGTTGAGTGACTTGGACAAGAAGGGACGAGCAGGGGATCTTTATCTCTTCATAACTTTTGAACTACAAACAAAGGACTTACATATAGCTAATCTCTTAATTTTAATATAAAGAAGATGACTTAGCAAAAGAATTTTAAGTAGACATTACTAACACTTTAACCTGTTGAGTGCCATGGTTCTATTCTTATGCCCCTTTTATTCTGGCACCAATATTAAAGTGGTGGTTTCTAACTTTATTGCACTCTATTTTAATTCTCTATTACTACTCTATGTATCCAAGGTGGTTGTATTCACTGTAAGGGTTTTTCTTTTTTACATTTTCTGTTATTTATTCGGTTTCTACTATTTATAGGACGGTTCTCCTCTTTCACAAGTAGATGTCTTTGTTTTCTTATATTTTTCTATTGTTTTGCTTGATACTTGTTTGTTTTCAACATAAAGGGGTAGTAATGTATCACAATAAAAGCAGAGCCAATTAATCTTCATAGTATTTGGGCCATGGAGTGTGTTTTCTCAGTTCAAGAGTAATTGAATGATAAAGTATCCCCCTCCCGCCCCTTTTACTGATGTAACACTGCTCACCTCAGAACAGAAAGGTGGTGTCCAGATGGCTTGTAGAGAGGGAAAATCTTCAATTAGAACAGGGAAAAACCTGTCAAGGGGGCAGAGTTTTCATTGTGCTCACAGTAAGAAGATTGTCCCTTGCTGTGTGCTATCTTGTCTTAAGGCCAGATTCCACATCTGAGGGGAGGTGGCTTACACTAGGTAAAAGGGACAGGAGGGGAAACTTTATCATTCAGTTACTCATGAACTACAACTCTGACAGTATTGAAATAACACTCTCCATGGCCCAAATACTATGAAGATTAATTGGAGCTGCTTTTTTTGTGAATCATTACTATCCCTTTAAGTATTACCATAAAAAGGAAAAATTAAGTTTGACATGGCCCATTTATAAATTGGGTGCTTAACACTTAAATCTTTGTTCTTTAGACTGGACTTCCTAATTAGCACACTGGTATTTTCAGTCCTGCTTGCACTGTGGCCCCTCCATTTCAAAACAGGAACCAGTCTGGCTTAAGACTCTGATTTTTTCCCCCCACATTATTCTGTCATCTGTTGAGGGGATTCCTTAACTGTTGGTCTTGGGATCCCTAGGCCTCCTCTTAAGCACCAATGCCCTACATTTCGGTAACATTCAGTTTGCTGGGGATTCCTCTGAGAAGGAGAGACAGATGGGGATGAACTGGAGTCCTCCCACTCCTTGGGCGATGTCTATAAGGAGGATTCTTGTAGTCCTAGAGACACATCAGGGCTCTCAGGCCTCTGATTCTAGTTCTTCTTCATGGGACATCTACAAAAGATGCTAAACCAAGACAACTCTTTCTTACCATCACTCTTTAGATCAGGTTCTCCTGGAAGAAAGGAGGATGCTTGATAGAATAGTTTTTTTTTTTTTTTTTTTTTTTTTAACAGGCTGATCTCTATCCCCTTTCTGCCAAGGCTTTGACACAGTGGGCTACCTCACCTGCAGTGGATCTCTCAATATAATGCCTTGTTAAGAATAACGCATTGCATTTGGCAGTAGCTATCACTCTTAAGGATAAGGCAGATAAGTCCTTGGATTCCTTTCTACAGGCTAATTTTACAGCTACTGGTGCTGTGCTGGGACAGGATTTTTACTACTGCTCGGCTTATTAGAGCTATGGCTATCTGGGGTGAACATATCTCTGATGTCATCAACTATGTGTTTCCAAGGAGGACGAATACCTTACTGAAGTGGCTTTTGACATCACCAGATTTTATGGGTAGCTGCTCATCTCACATTGTGGCTAAAGATTTTGTCAGCTGATCAATCTTCCAAAAAGTTCTTACTTACTGGAGGCAATAGTATCCTGTTGCTTCACATCCCTCCAAAATGTTCCCTTTTCCTTAAGAAAAGCAAGGTTTTTCTGTTAACCCACCAGTATGGGGGTTACTCCTCCACATGACTTGCAATTACCTGGTTGTTTTGCCTGTTGGGGGTCACCGCCATCTCTTTTGAGTTGTGTGAGAGACTTGAGTGATGGATTAGTGGGTTTTTCCAAGAAACCTTGAAAGGGGGTACCACATAGACTTCAAAAACCCTTCCTCCTCATCATATCTCTTTGTCCAGTGTTCCACATGACCCAGTTTGGGGGTGTCTGTTCATAGTTTCAGTACTCCCCCTACTATAGAAGCAGGTCCTGATCCCAATTCCAGTGCAGGAGCACTTCACAGGATTCTACTCCAAACAGTTTATCTTACCCCCCCCCCCCAAAAAAAAAAAAAAATGGTTGGCATCCTATTCTCCATGTCTCAACCATTTTGTGTTATCTTCGCAGTTCAAAATGGACTGACTGTGCTCTGTTATTTTGGCTACATACCTTCCTAAACCTCCAAGACTACCTACACTTTCTGATTCATACTTCTCATCAGAGTTTTCTGTGCTTTACATTTCATTGTAGTCACTTTCAGTTCATGGCTCTTCCTTTTGGTCTGGCTTCTGCTTCAAGGATCTTCACAAAGATCATATCTGTTTTGGCAGCCAATTGATTTAAATGGAGATTTTGACATCTTGGATGGATTTTGGGGCTTAAAGTCCCCATTTAAATTACTGGAATTTCTTAATTTGCCCTTAAGATGTGACTGGTTTGTCCTAAATTGCAGCACTTTTCCCTTACTACATAAGCATGTCTTTATATCCAAACTTTTTAAAGGCAAGGCTAACAACGAAATATTTTAGATAAAATACAAAGATCATTGTATCACAAGCGATAGCATCCAAACAATTATCATGATGTATACCTACAATAAGGGCATACTTATGGCAGATGTTCTTAGCAAATTGAGGACACTCATCTGGCAGGCTGGACCAGTACATTGTCCTTCATGCATGCTGCCATCATATAGAAAAAGGGGGAGGGATGAAGATCCATCATGGCATGTACTCTATTTGCTTTTGGGCTTGTCTCTACTTGTAGATACCCAACCTATTTGTGGTCTACCAGTCTGACCATGGTTCCCTCCATATTCAGGAGAGGACATGCTTTCTCTAAATCAAGTCTGTACAGGTGAATTGTGACTCATAGTCAAGGTCTATTACTCCAACAAGTTTCTGGCTACACTGGGATTTAAAGCTCAATCCTCAAGGGAAGCCTCCTGGGTGGCAGAAAGGGCAGTTTCTCAAAATAATAGTTGTACGGCCACCATGTGGTCTTCAGGAATCACAATTTAATATGGCTGCACTCTGGGAACTAATTGGGATCTCCAGCAAATAGCTAAAAACCTTAGAGTGAAAATACATCATATATCTAATACCCTAAAGGAAAACTAAGGTCACCTTCAATACGTTTACCCACTAACACCCGTGTGAAATCTAACATCATAAACCAATTCCTAAAAAAAAAAAAAAGCGAAAGTGTAACAGTCTCTAAACTGTCCCAAAGAAACCAATTCTTGATGTGAAAGAAATATAAATTAATTATCACTCCAAAGATGATAATGAGGGAATGAACAGTATGCAAATATTATCTGTAAAATGGGATAAATGGAATGAAAGGCACTCTCTTAAATGAATGTCATCAGCCTCATGAAGCTTCCATTTTTGGCCTTTCTCCATGAAACACAACATTTCTCTAGAAAAGAGGATCAACTCTTGAGAAAGTAGACAGCATAGTCTGCGATCTGCATGGAGTTGTGTGTCCATTTCCCATTTATGGCTTGACCCTTCCTGGTCACGGCCCCTGTGGGAAATCCGATGGCCCAAGCATGCCAACTCTCAGTGTTCGGAGCAGCTACACTTCAGTTCTTCCAGAATGAGGGGATTCTCTGTGGGACTTGACTTTACATAGTGTATCTGGATGAGGTATCTCTAATGAATACATTTGGCTCTGAGAACTGACTGGCCAGAACATAGATGCTAATAGACATTCCAGACCTGAGCATGGGCTGGTGGAACACAGTTTACGTGGCAACAGGACCAGGAGGGAAATATGTGCTTCACTTCTGAAACACTGTGAGTGGATTTCTGTATCTTAGTGAAAGAAATTTCCTTCAATAAACTCTGCTTTTAAATTTGTTTCTTTTTCTCTTTGAGATTCGTTTCTATAGAAACTTCCATCTGGATGTTCAGTCTTCCAATACCTCTAACTTTAGAAACAACAAAAAAGGAACCTATGGCAGGGGTAATCAATCTGTGGCACTGGCTTGTCCCCTCCTGGTCACGACCCCTGTGGGAAATCCCGTGGCCCAAGCATGCCAACTCTCAGTGTTCGGAGCATCTACACTTCAGTTCTTCCAGAATGAGGGGATTCTCTGTGGGACTTGACTTTACATAGTGTATTTGGATGAGGTATCTCTAATGAATACATTTGGCTCTGAGAACTGACTGGCCAAGAACATAGATGCTAATAGACATTCCAGACCTGAGCATGGGCTGGTGGGACACAGTTTACGTGGCAACAGGACCAGGAGGGAAATATGTGCTTCACTTCTGAAACACTGTGAGTGTATTTCTGTATCTTAGTGGAAGAAATTTCCTTCAATAAACTCTGCTTTTAGATTTGTTTATTTTTCTCTCTGAGATTCATTTCTAAAGACATTTCCATCTGGATGTTCACTCTTCCAATACCTCTAACTATAGAAACAAGAAAAAAGGAACCTATGGCAGGGGTAATCAAACTGTGGGACTGGGGGAAAAGAATTTGCTGGGTTTTCCCAATATTCTGGATCCTGCAGATTGCATTAAATATAAATATAATGTGTTCTCATGCCCCTCACCGACTGCAGGACAGTCAAATATGAGAGGTGGTTTATTTGTTGTCCATTCTTCAGCTGAACTGTGGGTGTTGGAAGTCAGGTCAGCTGATTGCTCAGCAGCGACTGGCTCATGTCTAATGAACCAAGAGAGGTCAAAGATTGTGAGGTATTGTCTATTTTTTATTTTATAATTATTGGGCCATGGATGTTGATTTTTTTTGTCCTTTTTTTTTTATTATGATTTTTTTATTTATTTGTATTATTATCATCAGCATCATTTTTATATATCATATATACATATAAATATATATTCATTTATTATTAGCAATGTGGGACAGTGTTGCCCTCCATGATATGACGTACGTATCTGAAATGTAGACACTGATACACCCAGAAATATGCAACACAGAGGCAGACACATACACACAGTAAGCAGCTGTAGAAACATGCAAAAGACCTGCGCATACACACACACATGCACACTCCCCAGAGATGCACACATGGACATACATACACAACAGACATGCATGCAACAGAAATGCTCACATGGGCAACAGACACACACACAGTGGTTTATTTAGGTTTTGTGGTGCCCTAGGCCTGACTAAACTCCTGCACCCCCCCTAATCTTCATTTGCCAGAACCCTTCCTGTCTAGTCCACACTGCTTCCTGTTTAGGATCCACCTCTTCTTCTGTAAACCCCACTGCTTCCTCTTTAGGCACCACCTTTTCCTCTGAGTTCCACCTCTTCTTATCTGTATATTAAGTGTGCGGGCATACAAACGTACGTACGTACAGACACTTCAAGGAGAGGAACAGATCTGGCTGAAGAAGAGTTAAAGGCCTTAGGTAGAGATATGTGTGAGTAGAGGATAAGCAGAAATGTGTTTAACTTGTATGGGATGATGACTTTCCTAGTGGGAAATACACCTGTGAGTTTAATTTTTGAGCTGCGCCTCCATTTATTATATTTTTTAATCTCCAGTCTTAGTGACACTATCTCTCTTTCCTTCTCTCTTTTTCTCTCTCACAAACATTAGCACACTATCTCTCACAGAAACATGCCCGTCTATACTCCAATTTCTTCCCCTCAAACATTCTTTCCCTTCGTTATATTTTAATATTCTACTGTTCTCATGAAGTAGCATAATGGTCTACTAGCCTCATGTGATGAGTGAATAGTATGCTACTCTCAGTTAATGGAGGGGGCCCAAGTTGCTAGCCTGCCTAGGGCCCAAAGGAGTCTTAATCTGGCTCTGAAAGGGTTAATTCATTCTCACATAACAGTTACTTGTAGAAATCCTGAAGAGACTGTTTTTGAGAAACGAAACATTATATATTGCAGCCTAAACACGTGGAAGTTTATCAAGACACCACCCTATACTGACTTTCATTTTCCATTTAAACAATAGGAAAGCACACCTCTGACTGTTTTTACATAATTTCTCTATATGTTAACAGTTTTTGCTTGCGTTGATGGTGTTAATCTCACCTGTGAATAGGTATAATATGACATAACAGTAAAAGGTGTGTTTTCCTATAGTGTAAATGGCAAACAAAAGTCAGTATTACTCAGCATGCGAAATGTACTCAGTGGAGGTCAGAACTTGGGATCAAGTTATGGAGGAGTGATATTCTAGAGAACTGATCGATTATACACACAGATCTATGTAGCAGTGGGTTATGAAAGTTCCCAGAACATGTACCAGGGTTGTGCTTCTGCCATGCATGAAGATATCCATACTTTTATATTATATTGATAGCTGATCCACACTGACATGGGACAGTAAATTCCGCTGCATGTTGCTCACTTGCACTCATTCAAACATTGTGACATCAAATATATACAATACCTTGTGCGATCCAAAACTTGCTTATACAAATACAATGGGGAATAAACAGTGTAAATTGAAGTACAGTCAGTCAGACTCCTAAATATTCTGTAGATAATTGTCGTTTTTCCAAGGTATTCACCAGTGGTACATTTGAAAAGAAGAAAAGAAAGACCAAATCTCCAATAAGTGTCCCATCTAAAGGTCTTACTTTAATAATAGTATCCACTTGCTAATTAGAATCTTTTGACTTGATCGTATGTCTCCTCTTCTTCACCACAAAGTTCACTCACCACTAGAGTTATATAAATAAGAGGAAACAGACCATCACAAATGTTGTGTAAATATCCACTTACTTTGTAAAATCACCCAGTCTAGAGTAGCTGTTTCTCCCATCTCCACTGCTATCAATGGTCAATCACGATCTTAGCTTAGTATACATAAGTAAACTGTGAGATTTCCACTGCCACATCAGCATATACAATAAAATGGAAACATACTCTAAACAATGTAGCTCATATCCCTAATATAACATATCCAGACTTACATATATGTAAGATGCTCTCTACGGGTCTCACAAACTTCCAGTCAACTGCAGAGTGAGGTATTTGTCTCAATATCTCCATTGGGAAAGTTATCAGGATCTTCCTTCTGTCTCAGTGGATCAGTTATGATTACTGGTGATTAACCCTTTGAGTGCCAGCAATGCATTGCATATCCCTCTGGTACTCAAATAGTTAATTGCTTACAATCACCAAATTGCAATTGTGTCATTTATTTGTTAAACAACACTAAAAACAAAGGCCAAAATGTTTAAAATAAGGTGTAACTTTGCTACGACAATGTTTCAACTCAGCCAAACTGTGAAAAGGTATACAGTAAGGCAGCTGGCGGTATTTGACAAAAAGTAGAATTGGGAAAATTACAATTATCTACAGAATGTTTAGCAATTTGGTTGACTTTACACCAGTTTACACTGTGTTTATTACCTATTGTCCATAAATTTGGTTACAATGAAGAATAAACATACACTACACAGCACCGCACTGCCCAGTTTGGATACTGCTATAATGCCAATTAGTCACCGCTGTTGGTATCTCCTGTCACTCTCTGCTGCCTCTCCATATGTGAAGTAAAGGGAAGATTGCATCGTATTTCCCCCCAGCTTTGGAGTCAGTGACAGGAGCTGGCGACCGGCATCTGAGATCTCAGTGGGTACATGCCTGGGCTTTCAGTCTGCTTTTGAAGCGCCAGTTTCAATTCAACCTTGATGTTGTAAGAGAGCATGATTGAAACTGGCGCTTCAATAGCAGAAGGAAAGCCTGGCACATACCCACATTATTGCAGAGGTCTCAGTTGCCGGTCCCCAGCTCCTGTCCCTGGTTTCATGCCGGTAGGAGACATACAGGCAAGAAATAAAAACAAGGGGACTGGGCGGCTTTTTATGCCGCCTCCTGTAAAGTGCCACCATAGGCCTAGTTGGTCTAGGCCAAAATACATCACTGCAACACACATGGCACTGACACAGCAATAGCCACCACCATGTGTGGAGGTTCCGGCTCTTGCTGGTCCCCCAGATGTGTAGATTCTGAGTGTAGAAGTGTGGGCTGTGGCCACCCAGGGAATAGTATAGGAGCTTTACAGTGCTGTGTAGGTAACAATCTTGTATTGAAGTGAATATCTGCAGTATTTAGAGCGTTAGAAGCCAAATGTAGCCCTCTTGGGACCAGAGGACATCACTTCACAACGTGTTACCATCCCCCCTTTGGTTCTGAAATGGTTAAATCAGGGGTATTTCCTTTACTGTAGGGAAGAATTGCAGTATTATGCCTCTGTGTGTTTGGAGTGTAGAAGTGGAAAGCAGAAAATAAAAGATTATGTTAGAGAGAGAAAGACTTATACCAGCATATTAAGCCATAGAGTGCCATGCAGTATACAGTGATGTGTCATGTCAGAGTTTACCCTTTGAGTGCTGGAAAGGCATCCAATGCATTGTGGTGCAATGAATAAGTTATGTCTCTGGCACTCAAAGGGTTAAATAGAGTGCTGTTCCAATGACATAAATAATGCAGATTCAGCACCCCATGTTCCTGGCCTCGGTACAGTGAAGACACTCTTCTCTCCACAATGTGCCTCTCATTTCCAGATCCAGTGCTGGAGGAAGATACCTCTGTTGATTCTGAGGAAACAGGCTTGAGCCTAGGGGCTGGCAGGGGTATCAGCTGTGGAGAGGTCGTGATGGGCATCTGGGAGTTGAGGAAAGAACAAGGATCCTCCTAGGCATCCACTGTCCATCTGAAAAAAAACATTATCACCCCGGAAAAAGTCAAGAGTATATAATGTTTTAAAGGGATAGTAATACTTTTATTAAAGTTTATCTCTGACTCTGCTTTCTATTTTTTTTTTAACATATACTGCTTTATTTAATTATGTACAGAGTATTAGTTCAAACTGCATTCAAGCCGAAAGTATTACTATTCCTTTAACCCTTTGAGTGGCAGAGGGTTTCTCAACACATTGCAAAGCAATTGCCCGTGTTCTGCTGGCATCCCCGTGTATTTCCTGTCCTCCTCCTGGTGGGCGGCGTGGTGCCGGTCGCTTCCACATTCCTGCTGCCTCTCAGAATTATGCATGCGTATACTGGGTTTAGCCAGTGACGTCACGTTGCTTTTGTAGCCTTCTGTGCGATTGGCTTAATCGTGTCCCGCCTCCCTCCTAGACTACTTAAGCGGCTTGGACATTGGGCTTAGTTGCCCTTTCGTGGTGTACCAGTGTGTTAGCTTCTTGTGTCTGCTCTCCGTTGTGACCCTTGTTGGCCTCTGATCATCCTCTGTGTACGTTCCTTGGCCTTGTCTGACTACCCGTATCGGTTCTGACCTGTGGCTCTGGCTGACTACCCGCTCCGTGTATGACCTTAGGCATTGTCCGACTACCCACATTGATCTGACCTGGGCTTTGGCTGACTACCCGCTCCATGTATGACCCTTGGCCTTGTCTGACTACCCATATCGGTTCTGATCTGTGGCTCTGGCTGACTACCTGCCCCGTGTGTGACCTTAGGCATTGTCTGATTACCCACATTGGTCTGACCTGGGCTTTAGCTACTCCACTCCGCGTGGCCTTCGGGCTAGTCTGTTGCTCCAGTGTGTATGTGCCTTGGGCCCTAGCATTCTAGGGTTCCATTTAGTCCTCCAACCAGCTACCTTCTCTCCATCTCTGGTGGGCTGTGACAGCTATTCAGAGAGAACTGTAGGCTAGGTTCTATCGCCTTACAATTTCTGTGTGGTTTTGGGGTAGTGCAGGCTTCAGCTCAGTGTACAGCTCCTGGGTAGTGGACTGCAGCACTGTCCTCACGCCTGTCTCTGGGAAAGGTTGGGGAAGTGCTTTTACATGGATTATTCCTTAATAAAGTGGCATTGATCTTATTGCACCTGTGTTGTGTTCTTATTTACCTTGGTAACAGTGACATCATGATATGACCGTTGGACATACATCTGAAATGTAGACACATTGATATACCCATACATATGCAACACACAGGCAGACACATACACACAATGAGACACAGACATGTAAGACATGCACTCAGACACACTCATGCATCACATATACACACACACGCAACAGACATGTACACATGCATGCAACCCATATTCGCACACATGCAACAGATATGCGCACACACAGAGGGACACAGACTCTGTAGGTTGCGGCTCTTGCTTGTCCCCTGGATCTGAGTGTAGAGGTGTGGGCTTTGGCAAACCTGTGATTGGTGTAGGAGCTTTACAGTGCTGTGTAGGTAACAATCTTGTATTGAAGTGAACATGTCCAGTATTGAGAGAGTTAGAATGTAAATGTAGCTATTTAAGGACCAGAGGACATCGCTTCACAATGTGTAGCACCCTACCCCACCCCCCCCCCACCCCAGTCTTGAACCCATTACATCAATGTTATTTTTTATTTATCCTTTACTTTATGCCATAATTTCAGTAGTATGTCTGTGTTTGTTTGGGTTGTGCAAATGGAAAGCAGAAAATAAATGGAGTGTTATACCAGCATGTTAACCCTTTGAGTGCCAGAGGGGTTTGCAATGCATTGTGCACCCCTCTGGCACTCAAAGGCTTAAGGTATAGAGTGGCAAGCAGTATACACTAGTGTGTCATGTCAGATTTAAATAGCAGTGGGAAGCATATTGTGGAGTCCCTGGAGGGGCCCTAAGCCACACATCAATACATTCAAAGTACCTAAAACGTGTCCAAAGTTAGTAGGATTAACCTTATGAGTGACAGTGGGGTATAATTACCCTGCCGCCATTCATAGGTGTAACGGTCTTTTTGACACACATACACAGTGATTTAGGATAAAACACAGTTTTATTGAAAAACACAGCAATAAAATAACCTTCACAGGTCCTTTAGTATATCAGCAGAATAGTACAGACACACGACAGGTTATAGATACATATGCCTACACAGGCCCAGCATAAACATAAAGTCCACAACAGTCTATACTGACACAGGTCAGGCAGATTATAATGGATTCCCAGGAACAAGGTCTTGCATGGGCTAATGATCTTCAGAATGTAAACAGTCCCATGTGCGGAGAGGTCTGTGATGGGGCTCTCTGTATATAGACAGCTGTAGAACTCGTAACCAGATAAGCAGAATTAGCGTGAACTGCCTAGGCAACACTGGGAACCGAGACACATGAGGTACTGCCGTAGCAATAACGGAGACAACTCTAGCACTCTGCTGAAGTATACCGGAGGCAACCAGTGGCTCACCTGCCGGAGCAGCAACGGATGCAGACTCTAGCACTAAGCAGAGGCAGTAACGGAGATTAGGCCCAAGGTAAACTGCCGTAGCAGTAATGGAGACAACACTTGCACTCTGCAGCAGTATAACCAGAGGCAACCAGTGGCTCACCTGCCAGAGCAGTAGCAGAGACAGACTTTTGCACAAAGCAGAGGCAGTAACGGAGACTAGGCCCAAGGTAAACTGCCGTAGCAGTAACGGAGACAACACTTGCAATCTGCAGCAGTATAACCAGAGGCAACCGGTGGCTCAACAGCCGGAGCAGTAACGGAGGCAGACACTTGCACTGAGCAGAGGCAGAAACGGAGGCTAGGCCCAAGGTAAACTGCCATAGCAGTAACGGAGACAACACTTGCACTCTGCAGCAGTATAATCGGAGGAAACCGGTGGCACAACTGCTGGAGCAGTAACGGAGGCAGACACTTGCACTGAGCAGAGGCAGTAACGGAGACTGGCCGCTGATACTCTGCAGGAGGAATGAAGCCAATTTTCCAGACAGTCAGAATGTTGCCTAGGCGACACAGCACAGGAACGCCAACCAAGCCGGGTAGAATCACGGAGCAGGAACGTCAGCCAAGCCGTGTCATATCACGGAGCAGGAACGTCATGGGTCGGATCAAGGAGCAGGAACGTCAGCCAAGCCGGGTCAGATCACAGAGCAGGAACGTCAACCAAGCCAGGTCAAATAACGGAGCAGGAACGTCAGAAGAATAGTCATGCAATCTGGGTCGGTACACAGGGGCAGTAGACGATATGCAGAGTAGTCAGGCAGGCCAAGTTGGTACACCGGGAATCACTGAGCAGAAATAAGCACTGGCACAGGAACACCACGAAAGGGCACCGGAGGGGTGCCCATAGCCCAGTATATAAAGGTCATACTGGGCGGGACTAACACACGGTAGCCAATGGGAGCAAGACACAGGCTAGACTGACAGAAAACAAAAAGATCACGGGCACCGTGATAATAGGGTTAACCCGACTAAGTAAAGCAACATTGCATTAACACTTACCATTAATCCTGATGTCCAGCAGAGTCCACAGCTTCCTGGTCATCTTCTGTCTTCTCTTCTTTCTTCTGTGTTCTCTTCAATCTTCTTTCTTCTCTTTCTTCTGTCTGTAAAATATAATAACATGTTAAATACCAAGCATGAATGAAGACATTGTTTAACCCTTTAAGTGGCAGAGGAGTACTCAACGCATTGCAAAGCAATGCGTTGCGTACCTCACTGGCACTCAAAGGTTTAAATAGTATTGCACTATAAATATTCCCATATTAAAAGCCTCTATGTAATGCCCAAAAGTATAAACATGCCAAGAAATAATATTATCAATACAGACAGAAATAAATGCCATCCATTAATGCTAAGTAAAAGAACTTAGCTGAATTCTTCATGTCTCTGCCACTTGGAGAGGCCGCGAGGGCGGCGGCAGCTGAGACACAGATGTCCAACGTGGCTCCCCTTCAGCTCTGTATGGGCCGATGCCCGTAACACACTCAGGGCATTGGAAGTGAACCTGCCTTTATATATGGGCAGGCTCACTTCCATTTCCCTCACAGCCATTGGCTGGGATGTTCTTCACATCCCAGCCAATCAGATTAAAGAACAGCCTCTCGAATCTTATTGGCTGAGATGTGAAGAACATCCCAGCCAATGGCTGCGAGGAATATTGAAGTGAGCCTGCCCATATATAAAGGCAGGCTCACTTCCAATACCCTCAGTGTGCTACAGGCATCAGCCCGTACAGCAGTGACGAGGGACCAGTACTGGGCATCCGTTGCCACCGCCGTCGCGGCCACTCCAAGCAGCGGAGACATGAAGAATTCAGCTAAGCGATTTTACTTAGCATTAATGGATGGCATTGCTTTCTGTGTATTTGGATACTGTTTTTTCTTTGCATAATCATACTTTTGGGCATTTAATAGAGGCAGTTAATGTGGGAATATTCAGCGTGTAATACTGTTTAACCCTTTGAGTGCCAGTGAGGTATGCAACGCATTGCTTTGAAATGCGTTGCGCACCCCTCTGCCGCTCAAAGGGTTCAACAATGTTTTCTTTCATGCTTGGTATTAAATATTTTATTTTATTTTACAGAGAAGAACGAAGATTGAAGAGAAGGAGGAAGATAGAAGAAAGAAGAGAAGACAGAAGGACAGTGGATGACAGGTAAGTGTAACATGGATCAGTTAATGATCAGTGCTTGGCAGTATATCAAGCACCGATAGTTAATTTATTTTTTACTGTTAAGTTCCCAATATCGCTGCTGCGGCATTTTGGGAACTAAACGCACAAAACGGACGTTCAGCCACAAGGCTTAAAGTCCTTTGGGGTTCTAGCTGGTAGGGCCTTTAAATACCGCGTTAAACATGTTAGTTTAACAGCCGTTATTCACTTTGGCCCTACCGGCTATGTTAACGCCTGCCTTTAAATCTACCCCTTAATGTGTTACCCATTTAAGCTGTAATAAGTTTGGCCCTACACGTCTCCTAGCTATGGTAGTATTCTTATTTTACTTGACAAGAGATACACTAATGGGTTTCATAATAAGGAGTGATTTGGCACTGAATCCTCTGTTTTGTAATGTTTTTAGGAAGCAGGAGTTACTGTTCTAATTGCATTACATCATGTAATATATATAATTATTACATTATCATCATTTCATATCCACATCATTTAGCATCCTTTTGGTCTCCATCTGATGGACTACAAAGTCACATCACTCATCTGGCTAATGGCCAGCTGGAGATTATGGGAGCTTTCGACTGTCACTGGTGAGCCACAGAATGACAATTTAAAGAGGCAAGAAACTGTTTTATGAAAATGTTATAGTGCTCTTCACTCTGAGTAAACAAAGGGTGTTGCCACTCCTGAATGATAATTCATTCAAACCTCATCACAGCATAAGGTAATATTTTTTATAACACACTCTGTGGAGATCTTGGGTGACAGATTATGTCTTGTTATAGCAAAACAACAGGCTGCAAGGTAAATACCCCTCCCTGATAGTGACTCTTACCTCTGAATTGTGTGTGTGTTAATATAAATATATCTATCCCAAAAAGACATTCAAATGAATGGCACTGCGTTGTGACGACAATAGAAAACTGAAGTTCATTGTAGGGGTAAAAGACTGTGAATGAGAAATCTCCAGTAGTAGGGAAATGCCATTTTTAACATTATGTTGCTCCTTTAACACTTCAAAGTTAACAGCTATTGCAAACCTGTAATTAGTCAGTTTTTATGTGTTTTTGCACTGATCTTTGTTGGAAGGTTTCACCCTTGTGAACTGTGATGTTACATTGTGCTAAGGACAGATTTCAGAAAGTGTGATTAAATGTGCAAACTGGTGCAGGCCTTTTTTCTCTACATGTGTAGAGCACAGTGTGAGAAGGAATGGGACAAGTACTGTTTGCTAGTCTCATTCTCCATCAGTGCAGATGATATGCAGAATAAAAATGTCTTAACCCTATGAGTGTCAGAGCGGTGCACAACACTTTGCATTGTGTACACCTTTAGCATTCAAATCCCTTAGATGTTGTGTGTAGCATTCAAGGGGATAATAATGGTGCTGTGTTGCAGGGTTAGCCAAGCTTTGGAGCTCACACCATCCACAGCCAATCAACATCTGGAGAGCCAAAGATTGACTACACCCATTCTTGTGTGTTGCGCTCATTTACAGGTAGTCAGTGGGGGTGTTTTTTGCCACTGAGATGTCTGTGAATCACTTACTTGAATAACTTACCTGAGGGTACTCGGGAGGAAGCCCTGGCTCCCTTGGCTAGTCACAGTCACCACCACCGCCAATAAATAATGCATGCTGTGTACTCTAGCACCACCAGCAATGCATTGCAAAATACATGTGCATAGCTGGTGTCTGCCGAAAATAAGCAGCCGCACAAGCTACACCATGACGTCGAGTGTAATGCATGGCTGCGTTTGACCATGTGATGGTTCAGGAAGAGGTGGTGTCACATGTGAGCAGAGACTCACAGGGGGTGGAGCAGCAACACAAATCAAGCACCCTTGCAGGAGCAGCACTGTAATAAGCTCAGCATTGTATTCGCTTTCTGTGGGCCCATCCTCAAGTGGGCAGCCAATGGATGTGACAGGGGGACAAAAAAACCCAAAGTGAGTCGAATTTGTCTTCCTTCTCCTGATAGAGCAGGCTATGCAAAATATCCTATATAATAATTCGCTAAAACGTGTGTAACGCTGCGTCATGCGCAGTAGACACTGCTGCGCGTGCTGCAGTCATGGGCAGTAGAGACTGCCCTCGCCACGGCTGATACAGAGCTTGATGCTCCTTCGGAGCATCCAGCCCTGTACCAGCCACGGCGCGGCCAGTCTACACTGCCCCGGTGGCAGTGGCACTGTGGCCCGTGTAACAGCTCTTCAACTAGTATATTATAAATGGTAGCTGTGACATCAGACCCTGGAGGGGATGGGGTAGCAAAGAAAGTCTAATAGGGAAATTGCAAAAGAAGGAAGAGAAGAAAGATGAAGATGTAGAAGCAGGGATAGGGTCTCTCTAAATATGCAATACCCAAAAAATTATCTTTTAGAATACTAAAATAGTGTAAATTCACTTACATAATAATAAATGACACAATATGATGCTGATAATAACACAGAGAGAGTCTTGCAGAGTCTGGAGTTGTTCACATGTTCGTCATAGTTCCCAAATAATACTGGGTAATGATTGTCTTTTCCTTTGGTGGGTCACCTAGGGGTAATATCATAAAAAGTACTTCACATTTCATCCATCAAGTAGTTATAGAGGTCGCTGCCCTTTGAAACATCTGTGGAAGATGGCGTATGATCATCTAAGAGTATATCTGTATTAAAATATGAATGATATACCCCCCATGCATAAACGCTCACCAAATGGAGAACAAACAAATGCATATAGGAATCAAATGATTATCCAGTGGGATCTTCATCAAATAAGGACAATGTGTAGCTCCAAACTACAGGATCCGAAGGCAAATAACCAATATTTATTCAATGGTAATAAAACTTGCAATCCCCATTCAACATTACGAATTAAAGAATATATTGATGTTACAACTTGACCCCTCTAATAAATTCAATTTACGATCCTTTTTCTGGATGGATAATTGTATCCCTTGTGCGTAAACCTCAATCTACCAATCAGTTACGCTACCCACTACAGCCACTCTGCCTCCCCCATTCCTGAGCTAATGCCAGAACTGTTGTGGTGAGCGGACCCAAGTGTTTTCTGGGTTGGCATTCTACAAACTAAGCAAAGATCTAGCCCTGAAACAGAGTGGGAAGGGGTCAAGGGGTGAAGGACTCTCTGCCACTCCACAAAAAAAAAATGAAAAAAGCTTTAACAGCTATGTTGCTAGAGAGATCTCCAAAACATTGCTTTGCAATTCAGGTGGTTAAATAATAGCCTGTAAAGGAGCATAAAACTGATCCAGGGATACTAAGATTGCTATGGCCACATCCACAATTCACAATGTGGGTGTGGCCAGCACAGCTAATTCACCCCTAACAATTTGGGGTGCTAAGTCTAGTAGTAGTAGGTCTACTGTTTATCAGGAAATCAGGCCCAAAAAATGATGCTTATTATAGTCCAACAATGGCTGGGGAGCCACATGTTACTCATCACTGATTAATAGAAAGGAATATGTTCAGCTTCTTTTTGTGACATTCCTTAGGAAAACGACCCAACTCTAGGGATGGGAAATCTCTAATTCTCAAGCTACTGTTGGACTACAACATATCCTGAGGATGATGGGATTGCAGTCCATTTACAGCTGGAGAGAAACATATCCATCCCAGAGATGTAGGCAATCACTGAGGTTGACGTACCAAGAAAACTGGGGCTAACTGCACAATGTGGAATAAATAATAATATTCCCATTGACTTAAATGGAGCTTTTAACCTGATTGCTAGCGAGGTCTCCAACTCATTGCAAAGCAATGCAATGGAGACCCCTCTGGCATTCAAGTGGTTAAAATCAATTGGAAATAGAGGGGAATTAATTGTCCCCTATGGAGAAACTGGTCCACTTTCTATTGCATCTGCCCTGGTGTGCTCCATGTAAAGCCACCTTGGTCATAATAATTTCTTTAACCCTCTGAGTGTCAAAGGGGCACGCAACGCATTGCAGAGCAATGCGTTGCATACCCCTCTGGCACTCAAAGGGGTTAACCTCTTAAGGACCAGGGCGGGGGGATGTTCAAACCCCCTGGTCCTTAAGGGGTTAAACCTATACAGGCATAGAACATTACCATAATACATTTCAAGGACCAAAGGGGTGGGCAGTGTGTTGCGCACACTCACCTATCTAGTCCTTAAAGTGTTAACTGGGCCAATAATCTCAGTATGTAACATATCTGCCAAATCTCCTAACCTTTTCGATAAAATATAAACCATGTTATGAATGTAAACCAAATTCTTCTGCTTACCATCTTTTACAAACACAAGAGCAATCCTGTTACCGTTTCCATCCCCTTTGGAAGCTGAATGTTACATCGTATCCTAACACTATTAATGATTCCTAAACAACAAAAACAAAGGGAATGTGTGGAATTCCCAAGGCATCCATGCATTACCTTATACAGTAATGTCTATATAACCATTGCACAAAATCTAAAGTGGTGAGAGAGTCCAAGACCCCAAGGATTCAGGCAATCACATAGAAATTCCAGGAAATTGGGCTTTAACAAAGTCATCACAATTCTCCATTACATTCATCAAATAAAAACAGCATGTGCACTTTAATTGTAGTTTAATCTTTTGAATGCTAGAGAGGTCTGTAATGCACTGGGGACATGTCTAGTGTTCAGGGTTAAAGACAGAATAATGGTTCCTAATAATTAACCCCCCCCCACACACACACACACAAACTTACCTTAACCCTTTGAATACCAGAGGGGTACGCAACACATTGCTTTGCAGTGTGTTGCATACCCCTCTGGCACTCAAAGGATTCATCTGGCAGTAAAATCCTAATGGGTACTGTGAATCAGTTCTATATGGACCGGTCAGCCATAACTGATATTTAACCCTTTGAGTGCCAGAGGGGTACGTAACACATTGCTTTGCAATGCGTTGCATACCCCTCTGGCACGCAAAGGGTTAACCCTTCGAGGGCCTGAATGGTATCCAATGCATTGAACAGCAATGCTTTAGATGCCTTTCTGGCACGTAAAGGGTTAATAAGCACTGGATATCATGCACACAGAGGAGTATATGATTCTTTGCTGCAGGACTCCAGGACCTCAGACTTGTTCCACTGAACTCACCCTTCCTACAAAGATTTAAAGGATCAGTAAACATTTTTAGGAAACCTATATGTTATAGGGGTTTTTCTTCTGAGTAAAACAAGGACACTTGCACAGCTATCAGTTGTTTTATTCAGATGTTATAATAGTTCAAACCTAGTGTACTCTCTGGAAACAGAGAACCAATGACCTTACTTCCTGAATGTTCAACATTAACAGGAAGTGATAAAGATGTTACTGTGTTACTTTAATGAGAACTGTTTTGTCAGTGACTCACCTCTACCATAAAATACAACAGACTAGCTAATTGTGGTCTCCTGGCCAAATTTCAATGTTAATGTAAAATAATCACATTTTTTTTTTTTTTTTTTTTTTTTAAACAAAAGTTTACCGCTCCTTTAGGTTGGAAGGAGTTTATGATCCAGTACTAATTAAATATTCATTTTGTGGAACCAGTTCTCACAACTCTGATTCATAGCATTTTCTGCCGAGTTTAAGGTAAGTGGAAGTTGGTTATTAAGTTGTGTTAGTGTTCCTTTAAGAATCAGTAAGCATTATTTTATGAAAACCTATATGTTTATAAAGCAAAGGTATTGCCACTACTGGCAGTTGTTCTATTCAAAAGTTATAAGCATTCAAACTCACAAGTTCTGAACCTGTTACTATCGAAATAGAAGGATGAAGTCTGACCATGGCTTTGAAGAACTGGGTGATCAAGCCTTCAGAGGCCCACCTTACACCCATTCATCCATTAAAGAAGAGATGGCTGTGACTTAGACTCCTAGTGTAGGAGTACCTAGACCTTTATTAAATCCTTCAGTAAGAAAGTCCGACATCTTATTGATCGAGGGAGACTCTGGGCAGACATTGTTGGCAGAAGCCTACTGACAGAAAACCATTGAGATGCTTTATAAAGAAGCCATTTTAATTTCATCCCTGATTTTTTCCATTTTGCAAAAATTACTTCTCTAATGACCTCACAATTTATCTTAGAAAGAGAAGAGGGGGATACATTACAGGAAGGATAGTAGTGTGTCACTGAAAACATGTTGTGAAAATAATTCCACCTGATGGCTTTGTCAGATTTATTTCTGACCATCAGATTTGTGAGAACCATTATATCTTTTGCTTGATTTGATTGATAAACAGATTTATACTATCGGCGTCCTATAGTTTTTGTTTTTTTATGATCCTGTATATTGTGGCCGTTTGGAGAGAGCAAGTATCACATGAGCAGCCTATCTCTGGAGAGTCCGATTAGCAACTGTTTTTTGGATAGTGTAATATCCCAAAGAAGCTTTTAAGCTGTGTACTACATAAGTAGAATCACGGCATTTACTTTTGTGAGTTTCCACCTATAGTGTGCTTCCTGGTGGAGGTTGGTGATTACGAAGAAGCTACACAAGGAGGTGCATCTGTTTTTCTCTTTCTTGTTTCCATTAT
This sequence comes from Rhinophrynus dorsalis, assembly GCA_037306005.1. NCBI lineage: Eukaryota > Metazoa > Chordata > Amphibia > Anura > Rhinophrynidae > Rhinophrynus > Rhinophrynus dorsalis. Next base: position 66,115,156 of record CM074718.1, read on the forward strand.
ATATGTTGTGAAGTGATCCCTTCTAGTAGTCTTTCAAACCACTTTAGAAATTCATAGTCTCACATTGCCCATTGAATCTCACAGTCTGTCCTCGCTTCCCCTTCCCTGCAGACTGGTCCTGGTTTCTTTATTTCAGTTCATGGTCCTCTGTTGTCCTCCCACTTGTGTTGACAATATCTTTTTTCCCTTTCCCTCTTTCTAAGATTCAGTGCAAACTATGGATGTGGTACTATTACCTTATGCATTTAATTCGTAAAAGGTATGGGGAGATTTTCGATTGGCATTTTGATCCTTTGCATTCCTAAACTAGAGGGAAAGGCTACTAAAATGGATCACTTCACCAGATGTTTTCAGTAATGCTCTACTGTCTAACCAGTGGCATAACTATAGGGGTCGCACCTACAACCGGGCCCGTCACTCCAGGGGCCCGGCTTCCCCCTGTGACCCCCTCGCCTGACGCCCACAATTAAGTAATGCAGAGTGCTGGGGCTCTGCATTACGAGAGTGCAGGCGTACCAGAGGGAGATCAGTGTTCTCTCCGGCAGACCAGCACTCTCGTAATGCAGAGCACTGGGAGATGACATCATCTCCCAGCGCTCTGCATTACTGAAGAGGACCGCATGGGAGAAGAGGTCTGTTCAGAAAGAGGCACAGACCTGTCCCCTGCCACTGGACCACCAGGGAGGTAGGAGATTTAGCGGCAATATGGAAGGGGCAATGTGGAGATGGGGGCAATTGTGAAAGGGGCAATGTGGAGGTGACCAATGTGGTCGAGGGGCCCATGGTAATTCTTGCACCAGGGCCCCGTGGCTTCTAGTTACGCCTCTGTGCCTAACCCTTCTATTTGGGCATTTTGTCTATGAGAGTAAAATCAATACCCCTGCAGCTAAGCCAGAGAGTACTTATATGTTATCCATGATTCATTGGAGCTAACTATGTTCTATATTATAGGACATTGAGGATCTAGGTTAATTGAGGTCAAGCAATTTCTTAGTCCACCCTATTTTCTTATAGAGACAACACATGATAATTTAGTTTGGCTCTAAAATGGTCTCAACAGATAAAAATAGACTTTCAATAAATGGAATGGCATTTATTCCATACAGAAGTACTCAATGCTGATTTTGTTGAGCTGTTTGATTTTGACAACTGTTAGTGATATTTATTTCTGTATTTTATACATAAAGGTGTCAAAATTATTGGTGAAAGCTGTACCGAACATGTCAGGGGATAATACATTTAGATTAGATGCTGTCATCTGAACAGAGTGCAGTAAGTGAGGCATATCCATTCAATAAAGCCAGTTACAATAAATTTCACACAATGCAAAACTAATATTCCTTCCATTTAAACCGTGAAACAGATGGCAGAAAAAGCTATTTTGTCTGTGATAAGTAGCAGTAATTACCTTAAACGTCAACCACAGAATTATCAATGCAGACACCTTTTCTATTAACCCCTTGCATGTTAGTGTTAAATTAACATTCTCATGACAGTAGATAAAGTATTTATGCTGTAGCAATTTAATATATATTATTAATGCTTCAAAGCTTGGTGGGCCCCATCTAACATTCATTTTTGTCTTTTTTTGCACCATTGAGTTTATAACAGCTGCTACACATATAGATATGAGCTTGGTGTACAACTTGTTTCTCTTTCTTAAAGGGAACCTAATAGATGGAGCATAGAGTAGGTGGAAGGAATTTTGAGGAAAATATGAGTTTGTTGCTAGGAAGTAGATGTATGGGGGTGGGGGTGGCATTAGAGTTCATTCTCGAAATTTCACCCACTATTTGTCAACCTACCAAACGGCGCATTCAAAATGTCTCAGGGTTTAAAAGGTTGAATTAAGAATCTTGCATGCCTATTTGGGTGACCTACCAAACAGCACAATCTCTGTTGCTTTCCAACTAGCTCGGCACTAGCAATCATTCAACAAGAGGAGCAAGACTACTGTGCATACATTGGGGCAGGGATCTGGTATCTGATTTTGCATGTTGCAAACTGGATAAAAGTCTCTCAAGGGTTAATATGACATCCGGTTCACTTAATACAGCGATGATCTAATTGCAGGAAGTGAAGTATACCTTCTACCTTTTAAACCATGTGACATTTTGAATGCGCCATCGGTAGGTCGCCCACTTAGGCATGCAATATTCTTCAGTCGACCTTTTAAACTCTACATTTTGAATGCTCTGTTAGGTAGGTCGCCCAATAGTGGGTGACACTTCAAAAGGATACTGTCAAGAAAAGCTTAAGATATGTGGATAGTAAACAAATTTACAGTTGGATTTCGGGTAGGTTAGTTTTCAAGTGTGATTAGACCTACCTTTTAAAGGAACACTAACATAGCCCTTTGAGTGGCAGATTGGTATCCAGAACATTGCATTGCAATGCAGTTGATACCTCTCTGGCACTCAAAGGGTTATCGATAAGCAGCCCTCACTCTAGGCAGGAAATCCTACTAGCCACTATGAATCAATTTGCTTTGAAAAACACACTGCAGAATTGCACTGATTCCTGTGCCAACCTGCCAACTGATATTTTGATATTTTCATAAACACCCTACATTGACACTTTGAGTGCCAGAAAAGTGTGCAAAGCATTGCCTGGGGAAACAAATATAAATATACACTTCAAAAGAGATGTACAGTGCAGTCCATAAGTATTTGGATGGTGGCGCACGTTTTGTTGTTTTGGCTCTGAACTCCAGCTCATTGGACTGAATTGAAATAATGACCAAGAGGATTAAGTGCAGCCTGTCAGCTTTGACATGAGGGTATTTAAGTCCATAAACTATGAACAGTGTAGGAATTACAGCCCTATGTATACATAATGCCTCCATTTTAGGGGACCAAAAGTAATTAGACAGACAACATAATCTTAAACAAAGTTGTCATATTTAGTACTTTGTTGTAAATCCTTTGCATTCCATGACTGCCTGAAATCTATGCCTCACAGACATCATCAGATGCTGGGTGTCTTCCCTGGTGATGCTCTGCCAGGCCTGTATTGCAGCCAGCTTCAGTTTCTGTTTGTTTCTGGACATTTTATGCTTTAGTATTCTCTTCATCAATTGAAGCAGATGTTCAGTTGGATTCAGGTCGGTTGACTGACTTGTCCAGTCAAGAACATTCAACTACTTTGTTCTTCAGCAGTATGTTTGAGGTCATCGTCCTGCTGCAGGATGATGTGCCTTCCAATGTGTTTTGAGTCATCTGGTTGGATCTGAGGAGATAAGATGTTTCTGTACACTTCAGAATTCATTCTGCTGCTGCTGCTGTAATCAATAAAGTGAGCCTATTAATATGGCAGCCGTACGTGACCAAGTCAAAACACAGCCTCCACCACATATCACAGATGATTGGGTATGCTTTGGATCATGTGCAGGTCATTTCTTTCTCCACCCTTTCCTCTTTCCATCATCTTGGTACAGGTTAATCTTTGTTTCATCTGTCCATAAGACTTTGTTCTATAACTCTGAAGGTATGTTTATTTAGTTTTTATCAAACTGTAACGTGGCCTCTCAGTTCTTGAGGTTTTCCAGTGTATGAATTTTTTTATTCGTTTGCAAACCAGACTGGAAAGAAGCAGAAACTGATATTAGGTCTGTGTATTCTATTGTGAGAACAACCATATCCCATACTCATTTCTTCTTTCACTCTTATTCTCAAATAAGATTTCAGCTGTTCATGGTGGCATGATCATTTTTTTAATTTAGAACTCTGGGAATAAACTTTTTTGTGGGTGGAGGCATTTGAAAATGTGAGAAAAGAGATGAAATCTGGGTAGACAGAGTCAGGGTAGGTATTATATGAGGTGATAAAATGGAGTTAACATCTCCGGTGAGATCAGTTATTCTGGGGAGCTAATGCACTATGATTTCTCAAGTGGGAGAAATCTTAGAACATATACTCTATAGAATAACATAGGTATGTATGAAGTGATATCACTGGGGAAATTATCTCCTCTTCATACGTTAGTGCATAACCCCCAGGGACATAAGTAATATGTATATATGTACAGCTAGCTTTTGGGGGCCAATCTCCTCTCTGTGATCCAATGCTTGGTGCTTCTAGCTGCACATTGCCCAATGAGCCCCGTAGAAAAGATTTGCATACTCTGGGTAGTTGCTTAAAGTGACAGTCTGCCTGCCTTTTAACTGAAAAGTAAAATCAAATTGCCTATACTTTATGCATTTTTTTTTCATCTTCACCTTTTTTTTTTTTTTAACTTCTATGTCCAGAGAGCTTTTTATCAGGACCTGAAAGCAAAGATATTTATACAATGTTGCACTATTCCTGCAGCAGAAAATCCTATATACAGGGCAGCCAGTGGATAACATTTTATCACTATACCTGCTTTCACAGTCCCTGACAGAAAGCTCTCTGGAAACAAATTCAGGGAGCTCCCTATCAGAAACCTACAAGTGTAAAAACAAATATGTAAAGATGGAAAAAAAAATATATATAAAATGTATAGGAAAATCGACTTTATATATTAGGCATTGGCAGAATACATGAAGTCAAAAACAATGTTGAATTTCACTTTAAACCCACAGGATATACCCACAGTACAGACATAGTATACATGTACATTATGAGAGCACTGCTACTGACATAGTATGCATAATATTGCTGAGGTAGCATAGTAAATTAGGTTGAAAAAAGACACAAGTCCATCAAGTTCAACCTTTGCCTCAAAACCCAAATTAGAATTAGTCTATTTACCTGAACTTCCTGATTTGCCTACTAATACACAGTATAACCCTGTATGTTCCCTCTTGAAATAAATGTATCTAATCTTCCCTTAAATGTATTAATTGAATTGCCATTACCACATCCTTGGGCAAGGAATCCAACAAGTTAACAGACCTTACTGTAAAAACCCCTTTGGTCTGATGAAGTTGAAACCTTCTTTCCTCTAATCTTATGGGGTGGCCAGTGGTTATTTGATAAGGCCTTGGAATAAACAGCTCGCTAGAGAGATCCTTGTATTGACCTCTCCTCTTAGTCATCTTTTCTCTAGAGTAAATAAACCAAGTTTGTCTAGTCGTTCCTCATATGTCATTTCTTCCATTTCCTTAATTAATTTTGTTGACCTTCTCTGTACTCTCTCCAGTTCTAGATTATTGTTTTCCAGAACTGGTGCCCGAAACTGCACTACATATTTGAGATGACATCTTACCAATTATTTGTATAGTGGCAAAATGAGGTAAAGGCTGGTATAACTATACAGCAGACATATCCTTGTGGCTGGTACTCCCTGCCTGTGTGCCAAGGTGTATTAGTACCACAGGTTAAGAAACCCAGCACTACCACACCATATCACTGCCATCACCCAGCTACGATACACTGCTGAAAACATATACTTTACACCACCTAGGTGCATTAATCCCTCTTTCACTACTCAAATGCTACTCTGCTACAATTTTGTGCTCCTGCATCACTGATGTTTAATCACACACTTTCACTATAATTTTCCAATGACTACACTGCTGTATCACTGGGGCTTTATCATACTTTCAATGCTACTGTCCAGTTGTTATACTCTGCAGCAATCCTTCCTTTGCTTTTCTGCACTACCTATGTACAATACCATGTTGACGATATATGGAAAAGGTTAAACAGGAGACCCAATTAGGTTGTATATCTTTGCATAAATAGATAAAAGAATAATATTAAATTCATTTGAGAACATTACACAATACTAGGTATTGACACGCTACTTCACAGTAAAGAATTGACTAAAATAATCAATTACGCATATTTGTACAAAAATATATATAATTTAAGTAAAGTATTCTATATATAAAGTGTAATCAACAATGATATAAATGAGTGAACACCAACTGAAAATAGATATACAGTAACTCAAAAACCAATATCACAATACCAGCGCAGACAGGGTTAACATTTCATAGGTGTATCCAGAGATATTAGATAACAATAATTGAACACAGCAGCATAGAAAAGGTTAATTGATCCTTACAATTACTTAAAATACAGTGACAGCAGCATATATGAATACCTCTGCCCAGAAACTGTATAAACTATGCTAATTAAGGTTTAAGATATGTTGTCATGTGAGTAGGCTCTAACTTGAGAACCAAGTCTTATGACCATCTCCTTATACCATATAAAATATATCAAAATTTAGAAAATTTATCTGGAATAAAATCCCAGGGCTAGATGAGGAGTCAAGTCGGGTATCGGTCAAAGGGTCAGAGATCTCTCTATCTTCAGTCTCTTGGCTTGCCAGGGTACATATGTACACAGATCTATATAAACTGCTACAAATTGCTTCTCTTAAAAAAAAAAAAAAAATTACTCATTCGGGAGACTCACCAAAGCCCAAAGGCTGTGCAGGTCTAGAGCAAGCTCTCCAACTTTGGCAAAGGATTCAACAGACGAGAAGACACAGGGAAAGTGTGCTCAAACGGATCCACTCATATCCAGCAGCCAAATAATCGCCGATCACTGTCTTTAAAAGTAACAACCTTTATTCGAAATCCATAAAAGTAGAGACTGTACACGAATGCAAGTATTTTCAAAGTGAGACACGAACCGCCTAACGCGTTTCGTTTTTAAAACTTAATCATTGGCTTATCATCCCACAACCGTTAGAGGTTTAAAAGACAAATCTAACTGACGTAGCAATCCAATTAGCCAATGAGCCATACATTGGATCTCATTTGAATCACGTCCTAGAAAAGACTACGTCATTCGTCCATTAACCCCTATCTAATTCTATCATTAAATCAACCTATAAAACATATTTCATACACATACATATGCTTATTAGACAAACTATGATCCGTTCTAAATAACTAGAAACTAACACCCTGATTACTTCTGTTGTAAACAAAAAACATATGCATATAAATATAGTTTTTTTTACCATGAATTTTGCTTTGTTTGAACTCTTACACTTCCACTATCCCTAGTGAATCTCTGTTTTATTTAAATTATTTAATTCAATCAATTCACCAACTGTTTCTTTGAGACCAAAGCTCATTCCTTCAAATAGGTAAAGAGACAGAGAAACACAAAGAAAAGTATAATAGTTCATGTTCAAATCATGTTATGACGTCACTATCACTACTAAACCAATATGCTCAAAACTTATTCCCTCTATCTAAAACAACAACGGATAGCATAAATTGATCTTAAAGCAAAATTCATATTATTTTAAGATACTATGCATCTAAATCACTACTATTGTCTACCAATCAATTACGTCTTTTAAGAGTTGTGTATATACAGTGAAACATCATGATTGGAATTTAAACCACGGGGTTGTCTGAATCCTATAGCTAAGATCAATTTCACTTCTGCTTTGTTTAGTAGTGCCTCTGTTGGGATGGATAACCCTTTCAATTGCTTGCACCGAAAGGAAAGACAGATCTAAATTATTGTACTCTAAGAAGTGACGAGCAACAGTCTTAGACACATCACCATTTTTGATGGTCAAAACATGTTCTCTCACTCTGTCTTTTAGCGGCCTCAAGGTCCGACCTACTTACTGTTTCAAAACATTTACCACGTGATTATATATACCACTAAACTTGTTTTGCAATTTATATACTGTCTTATATCATAAACCTTACCTGTACTTGTGGTAGTTACAGTTTCTCCTGTTTTAACATTCCCACAAGTGATACACCTCCTTGCTCTACATTTTTGCATTCCTGTATCTGAAAGCCATGTGGGGCAAGGAGTAGGATGACTCTTAAACAAACTAGGCGATAACTTGAATCCTAATGTTGGTGCCCTTCTCGCCACAAACCTACAGCTAGCAATACCTTTGTTCCTCAAATCTAAATCACCATTTAAAATGGGAATATGCTTTGTCAGGATACGTTTAATTTGTTCAAACTCCATACTAAAATCAGTAACAAATATTAGCCTCTGATTATCTTTCACTCTTGGGATCCTAGAACCAGTAGCTAGCTCCAAATAACTTCTTTTTAGAGCTTTTTCATTTGCAACCTCAATTTCTTCTAGTGCATGCCCCTGTGCTAAAAATCTCTGTTTTAGTTCCATTGACTGAAGTATTCTTCATCTGTGGAACAGTTTCTGCATATCCGCAGAAACTGTCCCACAGGTATTCCTCTTATAATGTGTCTCAGGTGACCAGAGGTGGCATGAAGGAGGGAATTCTACGTTTCATTGTATATACACAACTCTTGAAAGAAGTAATTGATTGGTAGACAGTAGTAGTGATTTAGATACATAGTATCTTAAGATTATATGAATTTTGCTTTAAAGGGATAGTAATGTTTCATAATAAAAGCATCTCTAATTAATCATCATAGTATTTGGACTTTGGAGAGTGTTATTTCAATTCTGTCATAATTGTAGTTCAAGAGTAATTAAATGACAAAGTATCCCCCTCCCTCCCCTTTTACTGATGTAACACTGCTCAGCCAGATCAGAAGGGAGGTGCCCAGGTAGACTGCAGAGAGAGAAATCTTCAATTAGTATAAGGGAAAAACATGAAAAACTTGTCAAGGGGGGCAGGGCCTTCATTGTTCTCATAGGAAGAAGATTGTCCCCTGCTGTTATCTGTCTGGTTTATGGACGGCATTCCACATCTGAGAAGAGATGGCTTACACTAGGTAAAAGGGGCAGGAGGGGAAACTTTGCTTGTGAATATCTCTCAAACCATAACGTTCTGAGAGATAAGACTTATATCATTCTTAATGTTTTTTTTAATGCCTACAAAATAAAATAAAGATAAAACAAAGTATTACTATCCCTTTAAAGGGGAACTACCACCCCGCAATAACTTAACTTTGATTGATTCTTCATCTGGAGACTAGCTGCTTAGTAGCGCTAGTCGCCAGAAATATTACCCGGTTCTGAAGATTTCAGCAGCTAAGCAGCTAGTCGCCAGATGAAGAATCAATCAAAGTTAAGTTATTGCGGGATGGTAGTTCCCCTTTAAGATCAATTTATGCTGTTTTTATTTTAGATAGAAGGAATAAGTTTTGGAACATCACGCCACCCAGCGGTGGCAGTACCCTTGTGTACTGATGCAAAATTACTTGTTCATCCTTTTAAACAAAACAAACAGGTTAAGGCAGAAGACCAATTTGTTTCATACTGGAAAAACGGTAGTTAGTCATAAGTCATGATGAAAGGAGCAGTAAACTTTTTTTATGAAAAAAAAAAAATATATATTGTAGGGATTTTCCTACCAAGTAAAACAATGGGACTCCCACTGCCAAGAGTTTTATATTTCCAGAGTTATTACAGTTTAAACCAATGTGTTTTTACATTAGCAGTGCCCTCTAGTGGTCAAATTCTAATTAGTTATTCTGTTACATTCTAATGGAGAGGAATGTCAGGAAAGTTAGAGACATACAGTTCTCAATAGAATGTGATAGAAACTGCCTGTCACTTCCTGTCAGAACAATCAGGAAGTAAACACAGTAAATTTGCTTCCTGATTATTTGAACTGCTATACGTTTTGAATAAAATATCTGACAGCAGTGGGAGTGACCTTGTTTTATTCAGCAGGAAAAGCTCTATAAAATACATATTTTCATAAAAAAAAGTTTCTGCTCCTTTAAGTACTATTTGTTTTCTTTGTTTTACACACATGTATTGCTCTTGTGAAATGATGCAGCTTCTGTTCATATTGTTTGTAATTGGAATGAGCAACTAGGTATAGTACTTTTGATGTGTTCATAAATATTAAAAAAAAATTAGTTAACGCTTTGAGTGTCAGTGTGGTATGCAACATATTGCAAAGCAATGCGTTGCGTATGACTCTGTCACTCAAAGGTTTAATATAACACTAGTTTTTCAAGCTATACTATTTCAGGTTAGATATGCAACTTTCATTACCTGTAACAATTTACAATATCACACTTTTCAGTTGGCTGTGTGCTTATAATTTGTAAAATCAAGACATTTCTGCAAACAAAACACCCAGTTCCCTATAGGCAAAATATAGCTGTAGAGAAAGGGCAAAGGTGATACAGAGAGTGATACAAAAATACACTCCTTGTAACAAGGTCAAAGAAATCCGGGAGACATAAACATTAGTGTTGAGCGAGCACCGCGATGCTCGGGTGCTCGGGTGCTCTGACCGAGCACCCCCTGCTGCTCGAGTGCTCGGCCGAGCACCCGAGCCCCATTCAAATGAATGGGAGCACTCGAGCATCAAACCAGGCACCCCCTGCTCTGATGAGCGGAGGGTGCCTGGTCAATGTCCCCCTTCATCTCCGCTATGCCCCTCTTCCACAATGTCCCCCTTCATCTCCTCTATGCCATAGAGGAGATGAAGGGGGACATTGTGGAAGAGGGGCATAGCGGAGATGAAGGGGGACATTGTGGAAGAGGGGCATAGACTCTATGCCCCTCTTCCACAATGTCCCCCTTCATCTCCGCTATGCCCCTCTTCCACAATGTCCCCCTTCATCTCCTCTATGGCATAGAGGAGATGAAGGGGGACATTGTGGAAGAGGGGCATAGCGGAGATGAAGGGGCACATTGTGACAGACGGGCATAGCGGAGATGAAGGGGGACATTGTGGAAGAGGGGCATAGAGTCTATGCCCCTCTTCCACAATGTCCCCCTTCATCTCCGCTATGCCCCCTTCATCTCCGCAATGCCCCTGTACCTCCATTCCCTGGTGGTCCAGCGGAGCGTCTTCGGATCTGTGCCTCTTCCGGCACAGATCCCCGCAACCCGAACATGTCGGGCGAGCACATGGCGGTACTCGTACGAGTACCGCCATGTGCCGAGCAGAGCGATGCTCGAGCCGATCCGAGCATCGGCCGAGCACGCTCGCTCAACATTAATAAACATCATCATTCTCTCTACAACTATTAGAACTTTACTGTTACTTCACATATCAACATCTTCTTGAGCTGTTAATTAACAGTAGTTAACATTTTGCAGCTGTCTCCAGATATTAAGGTCACAGGAGAAGTAATCCATTTACAGTATTCACCAAGTATATAGAAGAAGGAAGGTATGCTATTTTCATCTGGATTACCAGTGTTGTCCTGTGTTTTACATAGGATCCAGTACCACTAAACACCCCCCCAGAACTAGACTCCTGCACCTATCACAATGTATACAGTGAATGTATCAAATCAATAAAAAAAAAATCATAAAAAAATACCACCAAAATGTACCAGAAATACAGTAATCCAGAAAATTGAAAAAAGAGAGCCAAAATGTGCAGCTTTATTGAATAATCCCAGTTGAACATTGTATGTCACACAATTCTCTATTAAAGCGGAACTTTCAGATAATAGCCAGACGCCATGCATTCATTAAATGCATGGCGACTAGCTTGAAAATAAATGTCTTACCATAAAAAAATACGTGTCTAAAGAAATCCATCCTGTTTCGGGACTGACTGGCAGGTTAGTGCGGTCTGTGCGTCAGTCCCTTCCGGTGACCATATGGTGCAAAGCAGTCTACTCTATGGAGACTGGGACTGATGGCGTATGCACACAGACAAGATGTCTGCTCTTTAACCTCAGTTCCGGTCTCCAAACGGGACGGCTTCCTTTAGACACAACTATTTTTTTATGGTAAGACATCTATTTTCAAGCTAGTCACCATGAATTTAATGAATGCATGGCAACTTGCTATTATCTGAAAGTTCCGCTTTAAGATAAATCTGATATACTAAATGAGTTATGTGGAAAATTACAAAAGAAAGAAATATTCAAACAGAAAAATATTACTTATCTTCACCAGTCTGCAAATGAGAATAAGAATGTGCCCACATGTCCTTCCCCCCAATCTGATGCAAAATGCCAGTCTGTCAAGAAAGATGCAATGAAATACAGAACAATGACCAGGTAATGGTGATGACCAGATGATGAAGATGAAAGATGAATTCAAAGTCATAGGGGTATACATCAACCATTAATATCTCCCACAGCTTCCTCTTACAGGGTTCTCAAGCCCCACAATAGTACAATCTAAAACATAGGAGAGGAGGACATAATCTAAAAGTAATGCCATTATTTAACAGAATCTCATACATATAAAATTATACTTACAGTAACCCCAATTAATTATCACCCTCCAAGTCCCATAGTGGCAATGCTGTGATCCATCAGTCCTCCTTTTGGTATGTTGTACCAGTATATGATAGATCTCCAAATCATTTTCTGATTCTGCTTAAGGTGACGGAATTATACGTTCCCAAGCCTGTGTCATATCCTGTGTCATATCTCAGTGACTATCTACCAACTGAAAGCAGGAGGCTAGTTGGGGATGTGGGAAGTTGTGTCAACATCCTGACTTGGATATTTAGTACATGTGACGGTACCATTGGACACCCCATCTGGGTGTCCCCGTCAGTTGCTGCTTCTTTCAATCCTGAACAAGGCTGCTCTGCTGGAATATTGCAGTTAACCCCAAGCACCAGGCATGACCAGTGTAAGTGTTAGAATCAGGACTCCTTATTGAATGAAAAACATTGCTTATACACATACAGAGACTCTTATCAAGATCAGAATGTAAACTAGGGCTTGGGACAGTATTACTATGCTTGACCAATCAGGGAATGACCAGACAACCTTATCAAGATAAGAATACAAATTAGGGCTTGAAAAAGGGACATTTTAACTGGACCATAATAACCTCCCCTGATTGGTGAAGGAAGCACAGCAGGAGTCAATCAACATTCCAATGTTTCCTTAGTACAAGTTACATAGACCTGGGAGTATTTTATAAGCAAGCCAGAGTCCTGGGCCCAACCCCCATTCTCTCTGCACTCTGGCTCCCAACTACCAAATCCCTCCAAAGGACCCACAGTACTACACCATGTCACACAAAGTACAACACAGTGATCAACATTTCAAATGGTATAGTCCCAAATCACTCCATCTGGTGTCACCTACTATTCCCCATGTAAAGTCCATGACGGACCTTTAAACTCATCACCCAGGGCAACTTGGGTAAAATCCAATGGCTGGTGTCTTTTAAAACAGGCAGGATGGCCCTGTTCACGTGACAGTACATATGGCCTATTCCTAAATCAGGCAAAATTCATTATTGCTGTAAATGCACCTTTTCACCCCTTGAACAATGTCAGGATTCTGTCTTCTCCACAGCCTGGTTCAGTACCTGACAGTGTCACTACCTTTCTGTGGTGCTGTTGTAGTGTGCTGTACTCAGACTAAAGATTTCTGATTCTGCTCCCAACAGGTCTGATTCTGCCCTGAGCTGTCCCTACCTTGCATCACCTCCTCCCTATTTAATTCCACAGGCAGTGAGGACATTCGAACAAAGTGCCATCTTGTCTTTGATTGGAGGATCACAAATTGTGGCAAGTATTAACCTGGGACAATTGTCTATGCGCTCTTCCATGCGCTGAGTCAGTTCCTTCTTCAGCCTCATTAGAAGGGCAGCAACATCGGGAAGTATATTACCCTCAGCACCAGGCAAGCTTTCCCTATGGGAAAGGATATCGTCCAATTTTAAGGAGAGCTGTGTGAAGAGGGGAATGACTTTGGCCAGGCTAGCGTTCTCTTTGCTCAAAAGTTCCGTCAAAGCATGGAAAGGCGTAAGGACTGTCACTACCTGTTCCATCAGGGCCCAGTCAGCCCTGCCCAGAGTTCTGTTACTGCCAATGAAATGGTGAAATGACATTGCATGAATGGCCTTTTTCTGCTCCAGTATACGCACTAGTGCTCTGGGAGGTCTGCCTTTTTCTGTTCCTCCTTGAGTAGCTGGCTATCTTTGACGCTCCGATGGAAGTGGCCAGAAATTTGTCGGCACGACTCCAGAAGTGTTACTGCCATCCTCAAGAGCAGCCTTCACTACTAGATGCAGGACATAAGCTGAGCAGCGCACACCCACAAATCTGCCATCCTGGACAGCCTTGATCATGTTAGCTGCACCATCAGTAACCACAAACCCCATTTGTGCCTGTGTGCCTGCTTGCTCCCCTAGCCAGTGCTCCACCATGTTCTGCAGTGCTTTGCGAATGTTATCTGAGGTGTGCTGCTGATCCATTAGATCAGCATGGAGGAGGAAAGAACGGTTCCCTGTCTGCTTGGCTACTGCACCTGAACTTGTTGTTGCTATCAGTGTGTCTTACAACACACTGGGCTGCCACCAATGTGCTGTCAATGACAGGAAGCCATGCTGGCCACTCTGAGCACTTCATAAGTCAATGGTAAAGTGCACTGACTGGCCAGCAGCCTTTCCTAGCAGGTCCTTCAAAAGACCAACGCACGACTTGTCCAGTGAGGGCACTATAGTTCTACTAAATGTGGTGCAGAATGGAATTTTGTATTGGGGTGCGACAGCCTCCATAAGTTAATGGAAGGGCTCCCCGTCCACCAAATTAAAAGTAGCACCCCCAACGGCTATGAGCTGTGCAATGAGGCGTGTAATTTTCCTGGCCTGCTGTCTGCACATCCCCTTTGAATGAAACCCACCAAAATCCTCCAATGTGCCCTGTATTGACTTTGGGATGGGCTGTGACTGTCTCCTTGCCCTCTCTCCTGCCTACTGATGTTGAGTGTAACACTGGTAAATGTAATAGTGCCACCACGTTCTGCACTCATCAGCACTGACTTGTGGTGGATGTTCAGGTGTTGGTTCATCCCGGAGGTGGTTAGATGACCCAACACCCTCCCACGGCTGACTTCCCTGCTACACAATTTACATTTTGCTAGCCGGTCATCGCCAAGTGCCACAAAATGGCCCCACGCTTTGGAGCGACAGATGACTCTAGAAGGTGGTGGAGAAGAAAAAACTGAGGTGACACTCTTTTTCTTCACATGCTGGAACAACCTCACTATGTTTTTTTTCTACATACCTTTACAGGGGTACTAGTAGACCCAAAAATGGCAGCAGGGATGTTGGGACTGGGAGTGGAGGAGGATGGAGTAACACTGGTGGCAGAGACACTAGCAGCTACTACCTGCCCGGGAGACTCATTTGGAACTGGAGAGGCAGGTTTTCATCAATAGAAGACAGAATTGTAGCTGGAGAAACAAAAGGAGTACTATGGGCAGCAGTGGAAAAATGAAACTCAGGAGAATAATCAAGGTCAATGGAAAAATCAAGCTTAGCAGGCCTTGGTCCCTCATATTCTTCTTCTACCTCTTGTAGGTTTGGACAGGAAGAAAATCATCACCAGCAGATTTTGGGGAGAGTTGATGAATTCCCTCTTCTGCCTGGTGGCTACTGGGAAATGGTAAACTATCTCCCTCAATAACCTTTTTTGGAGAAGATATGCTCTCAGTGTCAGTGACAGTGGTGGCAGGAGAAATTTTTTCAAAATACTCCAATAATTCAAGTTTGGGCTGCTTACACAGACATTCGCTATAAAACTCCCACGTTGATACTGCCCGCAGTTTCCCACCAGTAGTGTTCATGTTCAAAATGCTAGGTGTCCCCAGGTTTATAGAACTGGCTGTAGCAGAGATGGTGACGGAACTGGCAGTGCCAATAGTCATTGTGCAGGTGGTTCTGGGGCAATCATCACAAAACAGCTGATGAGAGACAGGTGACAGCCGCTTCGTGGTCTTAGAGGAGGAACTGGACCTCTCTACCCTGCTAGTAGAGGTAGAACGAACTGCAGTTCCTTTCTTCTTTCTAGTTTTTGGTTTGGACTGCTGCTGCTGAGTCTGACTAGTACTACTCAAAGTACTCTTCTTTCTCCGCCTGCTGCTGCCAGCTCTGCTTGAAAGCAACTGCAGTGTGGTGGTGTTGGTGGTTGCTGGGTCACTGCAGCTGGTACCAGGACAAGGAACATCAGGTTGTTCACTAGGACTCAAATCCATTACGGATAGGTAGGTAATAAACTATTATAGTTTTACAACTTTAAAACCTGCCCACACAACAACTGTGACACTGGCTATGTGACTCTGAAAATTATTCAAACAAATAACTTGTATTTTGAATATTTATAATAAAACCAACACAGGTGACTCTCCCTTGTGGTGGCTTAAAGGCACCCTAACTGCCTATACAACTGTGACACTGGCAGTGTGACACTGAAGATTATTCAAACAAATCACTTGTATTTTGAATACTTTAAAAAAAAAACACAGTTGACTCTCCCTTGTGGTGGCTTAAAGGCAACCTGCCTGCCTATGCAACTGTGACACTGGCAGTGTGACGCTGAAGATTATTCAAACAAATAACTTGTATTTTTTATATTTTTAATAAAACCAACACAGGTGAGTCTCCCTTGCAGTGATGAAAAGGCACCCTGCCTGCCTATACAACTGTGACACTGGCAGCGTGACTCTGAAAATTATTCAAACAAATAACTTGTATTTTGAATAATTTTGATAAAACCAACACAGATGACTCTCCCTTGCGGTGGCTTAAAGGCATCCTGCCTATACAACTGTGACACTGGCAGTGTGACGCTGAAGATTATTTAGACAAATAACTTGTATTTTTTTATATTTTTTATAAAACCAACACAAGTGACTCTCCCTTGCGGTGGCTTAAAGGCACCCTGCCTTCCTATACAACTGTGACACTGGCAGTGTGACTCCGAAAATTATTCAAACAAATAACTTGTATTTTGAATATTTTTAATAAAACCAACACAGGTGACTCTCCCTTGCGGTGGTGAAAAGGTACCCTGCCTGCCTATACAACTGTGACACTGGCAGTGTGACGCTGAAGATTATTCAAACAAATAACTTGTATTTTTTATATTTTTAATAAAACCAACACAGGTATCTCTCCCTTGTGGTGGCGAAAAGGCAACCTGCTTGCCTATACAACTGTGACACACTGCAGTGTGACTATGAAAAGTATTCAAACAAATAACTTGTATTTTGAATATTTTTAATAAAACCAACACAGGTGAATGTCCCTTGCGGTGGCGAAAAGGCACCCTGCCTACCTATACAACTGTGACACTGGCAGTGTGACGCTGAAGATTATTCAAACAAATAACTTGTATTTTTTATATTTTTAATAAAACCAACACAGGTGAGTCTCCCTTGCAATGGCGAGAAGGCACCCTGCCTTCCTATACAACTGTGACACTGGCAGTGTGACTCTGAAAATTATTTAAACAAATAACTTGTATTTTGAATATTTTTGATAAAACCAACACAGGTGACTCTCCCTTGCGGTGGCTTAAAGGCATCCTGCATATACAACTGTGACACTGGCAGTGTGACGCTGAAGATTATTCAGACAAATAACTTGTATTTTGAATATTTTTAATAAAACCAACACAGGTGAATGTCCCTTGCGGTGGCGAAAAGGCACCCTGCCTACCTATACAACTGTGACACTGGCAGTGTGACGCTGAAGATTATTCAAACAAATAACTTGTATTTTTTATATTTTTAATAAAACCAACACAGGTGAGTCTCCCTTGCAATGGCGAGAAGGCACCCTGCCTTCCTATACAACTGTGACACTGGCAGTGTGACTCTGAAAATTATTTAAACAAATAACTTGTATTTTGAATATTTTTGATAAAACCAACACAGGTGACTCTCCCTTGCGGTGGCTTAAAGGCATCCTGCATATACAACTGTGACACTGGCAGTGTGACGCTGAAGATTATTCAGACAAATAACTTGTATTTTTTATATTTTTAATAAAACCAACACAGGTATCTCTCCCTTGCGGTGGCGAAAAGGCACCCTGCTTGCCTATACAACTGTGACACTGGCAGCGTGACTCTGAAAATTATTCAAACAAATAACTTGTATTTTGAATAATTTTGATAAAACCAACACAGATGACTCTCCCTTGCGGTGGCTTAAAGGCATCCTGCCTATACAACTGTGACACTGGCAGTGTGACGCTGAAGATTATTTAGACAAATAACTTGTATTTTTTTATATTTTTTATAAAACCAACACAAGTGACTCTCCCTTGCGGTGGCTTAAAGGCACCCTGCCTTCCTATACAACTGTGACACTGGCAGTGTGACTCCGAAAATTATTCAAACAAATAACTTGTATTTTGAATATTTTTAATAAAACCAACACAGGTGACTCTCCCTTGCGGTGGTGAAAAGGTACCCTGCCTGCCTATACAACTGTGACACTGGCAGTGTGACGCTGAAGATTATTCAAACAAATAACTTGTATTTTTTATATTTTTAATAAAACCAACACAGGTATCTCTCCCTTGTGGTGGCGAAAAGGCAACCTGCTTGCCTATACAACTGTGACACACTGCAGTGTGACTATGAAAAGTATTCAAACAAATAACTTGTATTTTGAATATTTTTAATAAAACCAACACAGGTGAATGTCCCTTGCGGTGGCGAAAAGGCACCCTGCCTACCTATACAACTGTGACACTGGCAGTGTGACGCTGAAGATTATTCAAACAAATAACTTGTATTTTTTATATTTTTAATAAAACCAACACAGGTGAGTCTCCCTTGCAATGGCGAGAAGGCACCCTGCCTTCCTATACAACTGTGACACTGGCAGTGTGACTCTGAAAATTATTTAAACAAATAACTTGTATTTTGAATATTTTTGATAAAACCAACACAGGTGACTCTCCCTTGCGGTGGCTTAAAGGCATCCTGCATATACAACTGTGACACTGGCAGTGTGACGCTGAAGATTATTCAGACAAATAACTTGTATTTTGAATATTTTTAATAAAACCAACACAGGTGAATGTCCCTTGCGGTGGCGAAAAGGCACCCTGCCTACCTATACAACTGTGACACTGGCAGTGTGACGCTGAAGATTATTCAAACAAATAACTTGTATTTTTTATATTTTTAATAAAACCAACACAGGTGAGTCTCCCTTGCAATGGCGAGAAGGCACCCTGCCTTCCTATACAACTGTGACACTGGCAGTGTGACTCTGAAAATTATTTAAACAAATAACTTGTATTTTGAATATTTTTGATAAAACCAACACAGGTGACTCTCCCTTGCGGTGGCTTAAAGGCATCCTGCATATACAACTGTGACACTGGCAGTGTGACGCTGAAGATTATTCAGACAAATAACTTGTATTTTTTATATTTTTAATAAAACCAACACAGGTATCTCTCCCTTGCGGTGGCGAAAAGGCACCCTGCTTGCCTATACAACTGTGACACTGCAGTGTGACTCTGAAAAGTATTCAAACAAATAACTTGTATTTTGAATATTTTTAATAAAACCAACACAGGTGACTCTCCCTTGCGGTGGCGAAAAGGCACCCTGCCTACCTATACAACTGTGACACTGGCAGTGTGACGCTGAAGATTATTCAAACAAATAACTTGTATTTTTTATATTTTTAATAAAACCAACACCGGTGTCTCTCCCTTGCGGTGGCGAAAAGGCACCCTGCTTGCCTATACAACTGTGACACTGGCAGTGTGACTCTGAAAAGTATTCAAACAACTTGTATTTTGAATATTTTTAATAAAACCAGCACAGGTGAATGTCCCTTGCGGTGGCTTAAAGGCACCTTGCCTATACATCTGTAATACTGGCAGTGTGACGCTGAAGATTATTCAAACAAATAACTTGTATTTTTTATATTTTTTATAAAACCAACACAGGTGTCTCTCCCTTGCGGTGGCTTAAATGCACCCTGCTTGCCTATACAGCTGTGACACTGGCAGTGTGACGCTGGAAATTATTCAAACAAATAACTTGTATTTTGAATATTTTTAATAAAACCAACACAGGTGACTCTCCCTTACGATGGCGAAAAGGCACCCTGCCTGCCTATACAACTGTGACACTGGCAGTGTGACGCTAAAGATTATTCGAACAAATAACTTGTATTTTTTATATTTTTAATAAAACCAACACAGGTGTCTCTCCCTTGCGGTGGCGAAAAGGCACCCTGCTTGCCTATACAACTGTGACACTGGCAGTGTGACTCTGAAAAGTATTCAAACAAATAACTTGTATTTTGAATATTTTTAATAAAACCAGCACAGTTGAATGTCCCTTGCGGTGGCTTAAAGGCACCTTGCCTATACAACTGTGACACTGGCAGTGTGACGCTGAAAATTATTCAAACAAATAACTTGTATTTTGAATATTTTTATTAAAACCAAAATAGGTGACTCTCCCTTGCGGTGGTGAAAAGGCACCCTGTCTGCCTATACAACTGTGACACTGGCAGTGTGACGCTGAAGATTATTCAAACAACTTGTATTTTGAATATTTTTAATAAAACCAACACAGGTGACTCTCCCTTGCGGTGGCTTAAATGCACCCTGCCTGCCTATACAACTGTGACACTGGAAGTGTGACTCTGAAGACTATTCAAACAAATAACTTATATTTTTTACATTTTTTTTTAATGAACACAGATGACGCTCCCTTGCGGTGGCAATAAGGCACCCTGCCTGCCTATGCAACTGTTAGACTGGCTGATGTGACATTCTGAAAGTTATTTGAAGAAATCCCTAATACTTTATATATTTTGCACAGGAACAAAGATGACTCTCCCTTGCAGTGGCAATAACTGGCACTAATGCTGGCTGTCTGCCTGTGTTTAGCCTAATGCTACCTGCCTGCCTACACAACAACTGGACACTCTCTAATCTCTTCTTCTCTCTCTGAGCTCCAACAACGCAATTAGGAAATGCAGGCTGTCTGCCTGGTTGACTGTGTCATTAGTCCAACCCCCATCATGAAACAAAGAAGGCTATTGGAAAACAGACAAAAGAGGGAAAGTATTGCATGAAACGGAGAATGGAATTGGACTGGAGGCATGGAGGGAAAATTATGGAGGGAAAGTAGTCGAGCGCGTGCAGGTAATACAAAAAAGATCCGACTACAAACAGTCCTGGTCGAAAGTAGTCAAAACATTCGGAAATTTGTCGAATGCCGAAAGTTCCAAAAGTTTCAACGACTTTCGGTCCTGTGCTGCTCGGAGTCGGATCTTTTTTTTAATCGACCGACCCTTGAGTGTTGGATTGTCCGGATGTCTCCGAATTACCCCATTTTCAATGAATGTCTCCGAATCAATTCGCACAAGTCTACTGCAAACTATGATTGACCTGGACTGAGTGCTGCATTTGCTTTTCCTTTTACTTAAAGGCATTTGTTTTGCTATTTCTGGCTAAATAAAAGCCTGTGCTTCTTCTCAAGCAACACTGTCTTCCAGTCTTTTCTGGAGGGGTCTCTTATAGGTAGTAAGTGTAGAGGACAACCTGAAACCTTCTAACTATTAAGGACTACAATTCCCATCATCTCCAGCCAGCCAAGTTGCCATCTCTTACATAAATAGTAAGGACATAATAAATGTGGTTTAACGCTGAAAGTCAGCACAATTTGCAAATGGTTTTCATTTATCTTCATCAGCTACAATACTACAGAAAGAAAAAATATGTTTGGACAGATTGTAACATTCCTAACTCTTTGATAAGCAAAACCTCATAATTTCCTATTTGTCATTTTGGTTATAAACATATCACATCATCTAAAGCAGTGTTTCCCACCATTAGTACTCAGGGCACTCCAAAAGATGAGGCTTTCAGGATCTCCATACCTGGTAACATTTTCATCCATGGCCCCTGGAGAAGCACACAGGGCTGGGGATGGAAGCATCCAACGTAGGTGGGTTACCATTGAACTCACAAAGCTGATGGATCCACCTCTGTCCCTGGAGGCCTGGTAATTCATTCTGAAAAACTGAGTATCTGGTGCAGACGCGGAGAGTTCCCATTTATGAGAATATTCCCAGCTGATGGTAGGTGTGCAATCAGCGGATAAGTCATTGAGACAGACCTAGTGCTTAATCCATTGAGAACTAGAGGGCTGCACAAAACATTTGTGAAACAATGCACTGCACACCCCTCTGGATCTCAAGGGGTTAAGCCTGACCTGTTTGTTTGTCCTGAGGACTAGAGATGAGCATAATTGATTTAGCCACTTTATTTACCCCACCACCCCCAATTAGCTTACCTTGGCCTATCACTAACCCCTCCACTGCGGACCTCAATGAAGCGGCTAAGCCTGTCCAATATAATTTGTTTGTGTTTAACCCCTTAACGACCCTTGACGGTCATAGTACGTCAAGGGTCGATCTGACTGAACGATCCATGACGTATTATGACCGTCATGGAATTCTGGGCTCCCCCCGTGGCTGCACGCCATTCATGAGTCCGGAACCGGAAGGAGCAATTAAAAAAAAATACTCCGTGGTCCTTAACTGACCACGCAGCGCCGATCGGCCGGTCGTTAAGGGGTTAAGAACATTTTGCCTTAAACTAATTTTTTTTTTTGATCAGTTCAGAATGGAAAGCTGAAAAAATAATGAAGGCTCCAGGGACCCAGGTTTATGATCTCTCATTAAAAGAAGGTTACATTCATTTCCTCCTTTAACAAATTAAACAAAAATATGAGGTCTGTTCACCTCACATTTTTGTAAAACTACTTCTACAATGAAACAAAAAATGAAATGGGGTACATATATGACTTCTCTATCTACAGTACTGTGCAAAAATTGTTAGGCAGGTGTGAAAAATGCTGAAAATTAAGAATGCTTTCAAAAATAGACATGTTAATAGTTTATTTTTATCAATTAACAAAATGCTTAGTGAGTAAACAGAAGAAAAATCTAAATCAAATCAACATTTGGTGTGACCAGCCTTTACCTTCAATGTGTGACTAAAATGCGAATCCTCAAGTAAATGCAAACAAATATATATTTAGGATAGCAGTGTTAGTCCAGTGGTGTAGATGCCAAATGAATGAGTACTACAGTATACAATAATACCTTTCTTATTGAACTCACATTCAGTTTTATGGACAAGTTCTCCAGAGCAAGGCTCCCTTTATCAAGTCAGAAGCATACTGAAATATTACTGCTCCTTTGGTCTATCTCCAATTAAAGGGATAATAATACTTCGTTTTATCTTTATTTTATCTTGTAGGCATTAAAAAAACATGAAGAACGATATGTCTCATCTCTCAATCCTTTATGGTTTGAGAGATATTCACAAGCAAAGTTTCCCCTCCTGCCCCTTTTACCAAGTGTAAGCCATCTCTTCTCAGATGTGGAATCCAGTCCATAGACCAGACAGATAACAGCAGGGGACAATCTTCTTCCTATGAGAACAATGAAGGCCCTGCCTCCCTTGACAAGTTTTTCAGGTTTTTCCCTTATCTTAATTGAAGATTGTCCCTCTCTGCAATCTACCTGGGCACCTCCCTTCTGCTCTGGCTGAAGAGTATTACATCAGTAAAAGGGGCGGGAGGGGGATACATTTTGTCATTGAATTACTCTTGAAATAAATCAAATGATGAATTCCCTAGAATGTAATCTTTATTCATTTTCTTAAAAATACATAAATATGCCTTGTTTATTCAGGAACACAGAAGTATAAATATTTTCAACCCAGAACACAGAATTCAAAGAGGTCAGTATAATTGAAGCTATATATAAAACACGATAATTGTAATAACTTTAATTCTAAAAGGAACACAGATCATGATGTATAGGATAAACTCATTACCCAACTGGATTAAAATCATATCACTGCTATATGTGTATAGATATGATTTATTGTCTATGTCCTACCTTAGTTAGACATCATATTTCTCATACAGGTAAGTATAGGTAAATCTATGCTGTTATAGTGGAAGCTGAAATTTTCTCCAACAAGAATGCAGTGGTAGCAAAACTATCACATCACATGGCAGAATATGAATTGTATATAGTTCTAATTCTATGTTTGGATAAGATCACTACTCCTAACGTCTATATACAGAGGAGTAAGGCAAAGAACATGGGTAATGATAGAAATTACTCCCAGAAATAATGCACTATACTCTCTCACTATGTTGTCGGGGCACAATCCGATTTGCCACAAGTGTATCAATCGAATAATATTACCAGCACACAAAGGAGGGAAAAGATATCTGAATCCTATTATACTGCAGAATTATCATATATTCAGGAAAAAGTAACGTTCTTAATCTCGGGGGATCATCCATCTTGCCGCTATGTACCAGGGATCAGTGATATCTGAATCCTGTTATACTGCAGACTTATCAGTTATTCAGGAAATAGTAACGTTCATAATATAATTGTTGAGGCATCATTCGACTTGCTGCTAATTGTACCAAGGATCAGAAATATCTGAATCTTATTATATTGCAGACTTATCAGATATTCAGGAAAAAATGTATTAAAGGGATAGTAATACTTCGTTTTAACTTTATTTTATTTTGTAGGCATTAAAAAAACATGAAGAATGATATAAGTCTTATCTCTCAAACCTTTATGGTTTATGAGATATTCACAAGCAAAGTTCCCCTCCCGCCCCTTTTACCTAGTGTAAGCCATCTCTTCTCAGATGTGAATGTGGTTGTATGACCAGAGAGATAACAGCAGGGGACAATCTTCTTTGTATGAAAACAATGAAAGCCCTTCCACCCCCTGACAAGTTTTTCAGCTTTTTCCCTTGTCTTAATTGAAGATTGTCCCTCTCTGCAGAGATATCAATTCCACCCTACTAGCAAGTATGAGATCCAGTCAACATAGCGATAAGTGTACTAAATGTTCATAGCCAATCCTAATACTTAACAGAGAGATTGGAAAAAAGGTGCACGTTTTGTTGTTACTTCATCACGGGCATTGTGTATGGTACCAGTGCTACTTCCAAGCCTCCTTTTAAATTCAGTAAAAGTGGGAGTCAATCACTTAGACCAATCACCATCACTGAATGGATACTCTACGTCTCATTGATTGACATACTACCATATTGAAGTTCTAATACCTTCTTCATATGAACTACCTCCAGACAGAAACGTGCCATGATTAACATCTGAACAAATGAACCTGTTTTTTTCTTCTAATGGACATCAAATGATCTCATTTCTAACTTTCTGATTGGGTAAAACTGTAAACGAAATATAAAAGTGAAACACAGTTTTGTACAAAGTCAGAATTTACAGAATTGTTCACTCATCCCTATACTACAGCTATAAATCAAAGATACTTCTACCATTTTCTATGCTTCAAAGATGGAACTGAACACAAATTCAGCAAATATAGAAAGTATATTATACAATCTATACATTCTCCACTTATAGATTAAACTGTCTGTAGTCTTCTTACATTGTCCTGCTGAATGTGGATGGGACCTTTTTCTATGAATATTTCTCATTCAGTATGTTGATTCCAGCTGCCTGTTGTTAGGACCAAAATGCAAGTTTTAATAGGAGATACCCCAAAGGAGCTGTAATATTTAATTATAAAAATAATAATAATTATATATATATATCTTTTCACCATCATCTTCAGCTATTGTCGATCTACTGTAGGATGAAGACCTCCTCAGCAGACGTCCAACACTTTCAGTCCTTTGCCTTTCGCTGTCACTGTGTAACAACAAATTTTGTAATTTCATCTTTCCATCTTCTTTGGTCTTCTCCTTGGGCACTTAATGTCAAATGGAATCCATTCTACATGTATGCAATTTTTGGCACTCAAATGGTTAAAAGAAAAACCAAGGTTGAGCAGTAATAATTTTTGCATGAAATATCTCCAAACAGTGAGAGTCCATTTATTTTTCTCATCTAGAAAAGCCACCTACTGTTTATTTTTCTTAATGCTCCTTTAACGAGTTATACAACTTGGTGCATAAATAATCTTGGTATCTACAATACTATTTTCTGGTGGAAAACTGCAAAGTTTATAGTGGGTTTTTACATATATTTAGGTAACTCCTTTCATTAGAGATGAGCATCCAAAGGGTTACAATTAAATGTGTATGCAAGTATGAGTTTTCGAAGGCGTTACCACATTATCACAGACAGCAATGGGCTAAAGTTATGTTTGGCATCTTGCTAATTAATGTGTGGATCCTGGCTCTTCACAATGCTGTGATGGAGATTGACACATTTGCGTGGAATGTTCCTACGCTGAGAATGTCCTTGTATGAGGTGCAATATAATAACTTCTCCAGTAATTGCTTTAGACAGACCTGCTGAAAGCTATTGGGAAATATGTTATGACATGTTTTATTATCATCCTGTGCTGAGAGACGAAGAGTCATTTATATGGAAAAAAAAAGCATGCACAATTTAATAGGCTAAAATCACTAGGTTTCATTAATATAGTTCAAATTCAATTCTATTATCTCAGATATTACATTTGTCTCTACTAAAACTGATCAGTTGATGAAGCACCACATTAGATTCAATATGAGCTAGCCAAAATGAATGTATCAACCAGTAATTTAACTGGCATCTTAGTTCAAATATCATCTGTCACTGGTTAACCCTGTACCCCTCTGGCACTCAAAGGGTTAAACTTAATGGAGCTTTGCCTTTTCTGTAACCTCAACAACCAAGTAATTATATTTTAAATGTTGTTTTTTTCATGATTTGTTGCTTCTTTAGCCTAAAGTGTTAATAACTCTTCAAGTGCCAGAAAGGTTTCCACTGCATTATGTTAAAATGATTTGTATACCTCTCTAACACTCAAATGGGTTTAAAAGTTTATATAGTTTATTTGATTTAAATTTCAGACACCTGTAGCGCCGACCATGGCCATGCCCCTCAATTGCCTGGCATAGATAATAACCCTAGCCTTTCATATACAATTAAAAAAGCTTGTAACCCCATTGGATTCAAGAGATGTCTGCCACACATTGCCAATCAATGTGTGGGATATCTCTCTCTGGCTTCCAATCGTTTAAATAAAATTGCCTGAACAGGAAGATATAAACTAGCTAAACTAGGACATAATCTGTACATTGCAGAAATATACACTGATAAATTAAAGTGGACCTGTCACACTAAATTTAAATTTGTGTATTTAAAGGGATAGTAATGTTTCAAAATAAAAGCATCTCCAATTAAGCTTCATAGTATTTGGGCCATGGAGAGTGTTATTTCAATACTGTCAGAGTTGTAGTTAGTAATTGAATGATAAAGTATCCTCCTCCCGACCCTTTTACTGATGTAACACTACTCACCTCAGAGCAGCAAGACTGTCCAGATGGATCACAGAGAGGGACAATCTTCAGTGAGCATAAGGAAAATCCTGAAAAAAAAAGGGGACAGGGTTTTCATTATGCTCACAGTAAGAGGATTGTCCCTTGCCCTGATCTGTCTGGTCCCAGGACCAGATTCCACATCTGAGAACAGATGGCTTACACTGGGTAAAAGGGGCAGGAGGGGGATATTTTATCATTCAATTACTCTTGAACTACAGCTCTGACAGTATTGAAATAATACTCTCGTTGACCCAGATACTATGAAGATTATTTGAAGCTGCTTTAATTTTGAAACACCAATACCCCTTTAAAAACTGCCTATGTGTTTACCTTAGCCAAAAGATGAGCAGAGATTTTGATACTTTTAATTATGTGAAAGTCTCTCAGTGTGGTTTCATATGCTAATGAAGCACAGTGCTGCACTGGGAGCTCCAAATAGCATAATTTAGCATATGGTATCACAGTCATCTCACCACAGAGGGATAACAGTATGAATATTTCATAAATTATGCATTTGCCTGTCTTATGGCTGTAGAGAACTGTAGGACCTTCTGTAACGTGCACACGTTATACTACTGAGAGTTTAACTGTCCTAATGATAAACCTAGGGATCTATTTAATAGATCAGTGCACTTAATTTAAGATCTAATTAGCGCCAGCGTTTATACCCTTTGCAGGAAACCCTTTCTCGTGCT
Organism: Rhinophrynus dorsalis; assembly: GCA_037306005.1. NCBI lineage: Eukaryota > Metazoa > Chordata > Amphibia > Anura > Rhinophrynidae > Rhinophrynus > Rhinophrynus dorsalis. The sequence continues at coordinate 66,142,763 of CM074718.1, forward strand.
TCTGTTACCTTTTCATTTGATTAGTGATTGGTTCTTCTTCCTGCAGCCGAATATCAGATTATTATACCCAGTCTGGAGTGCAACAATGTGATGTCTGGCTGCAGGAACAAGATTCCACCACTGCTCAGGTGTGAAGGAAATGGACAGATAAGAAATGACTCCCTGCAAAGGATATAAATGCTGGTGCTAATTAGATCTTAAAAAACGTGCAGCAACAGCTTGAGTAGCAGTGGTGTAGACTTAATCTATTAAACAGACCCCATAGAATCTGCATTCTAATACAAGTTATGATACAGTAAAAATTGTACCACTTAGAGATCTGAAAAATAAGTGTAATGCAAACAATAAAAGCGTCATTTCTCTCTCCTTGTCCTCTGAAGCCCCCAGTACTACTTGCTACTTACCATGGGCTGTATTCAAGAAGCTAAACAGGTTCCCTTCACAAATCAGCTACATCACAGGGCTCAAACTCCTTTTGATTTAAATGGTGTGGTTTGTATGTTCCAGAAATGCACATCTTTAGCTTTGTGTTCTTACCCAAATGTTCCATCAATGTGGAAATGATCTCTAAAACATTGGGACTATCAATTGCAGTAACTAACTATAATGTTTGCAATACATTTTCTGTTAGCTTTATTACTCTTGATTTTGCACATCAGCAAGAAAAAACAACATACACTCAGGTTAGACTTTTTCCTCAAGGGCCAGACATAGAAACCAGTGAATTGAGGGCCACATGCTACATAATGTTCTAATATCCAAAAAAAGACTAGGCTAATAATATTACTTTTTACTACATACATTTACATACTACGTTTTAACCATCTGCCCCACGGATTATTATGTTTTGCAGCAGTTCATGTTTTTGTTTGATAACATTTGCATGGTGGGCTAGACTAGTTATACCCAGGGACCTGCGCTTGTACAACCCTGCCATGCAATATATTTTTTTCATAAAAAATCTTGACCGCTCCTTTAATTTACTGATACCTTAACTTACTAATACCCTCCACCTTATCTCTCAACAGGACTCTGGTTTTCAGAATGAATTTCTGGGGACAGAGGCTGATTCTATTGGCTTAGTTGTTTCATTTATAACCCCATCTAGTTTCTGTTCTATTCAGCTCACTCCCACCCCATTCTGCCCAGTTTTCCAAACATTTCATGGCAATCTACTTCCAGCCACCTACCCAAATGCACCGGATTAAGCTCCACCCACAACATGATGCGAAATGCATCATTTGGACACTCTCATCCTCAGCTTTAAAGTATTTCCCTGTGGACTTGGGACAAAATGGAGCCCATACAAACAAGTAAAACCCTGATGACCAATCATTCAACAGCTAGGTGAGCCATATGCAAGGAGGAGGCAACATGTAGCTTGTTGGAATACAACTCCTATCGTCCTCAGGCAGCCATTAGCAGGCTGAGTTTCATCAGAATTGTAGTCCAACAAAAGCTAAAGACAGCATGTTGCACATACCTGGATTAGAGAGAACATTGGCTCTGAGTGGACCAAAAATGTGGTGTTGGGTAAAGTAGAGTAATGATGTTTGGACAATTAGGTAATGGAAAGTGGTGGCCCAGCACTATCCACCGTCTACTGACCACCATCATTACTGTATACTGACTGTATATAAACCTTCCCAGAATTAACACTGATTTAAATGGGGATTTTTTTAACACATACATTTTTTATTGAAGTTTTAGTTATAAGATATATACCATAAATTAAAACATATAGAAAAAAAAGTATTTCTATATGTTGAGAAGAGAATAACTGAATCTGTTATAACATATAAACCAGTTCAGTATGGTCCAACTCAAATATATTAACTACAAACAAGTAAAGAAAGAAAAAATGAAATAAACAACGATGTGGAGGAACACCCCTCATAATCAAAGTGATTCTCTTAGTAGAAATATGAAGAAATCTGGTGGTCTTAATCATCAAGTATTGAATGCTAGAGATGTCCACGAACTTTCCAGCAGTGAAGGGTTACATGACTCATTTATATCAGCTGGGAAATGTATTTATATTCTATAGTGCATTTGGTTTGTTCCAGAATTGCTCGGATTTATCTTCAAACATAAGGCTCTAAATGTTCTGTGTGTCGGAGGGAGCTCTGTATAAAAGGATTGGTGGAACTCAAGCTTGTTTTCAGAAAGTGAAAGAGGTGCAATTCTGGAACAAACCAACTGCACCATAGGGGAAAAATTTCCAGTGATTTAAATGGATTGTTTAACCCTTTTAATGTTAAAGGTGATCTATCACCTTATACATTTTTTTTACCATAGCTTTTGTTAAATAACATAGTAATAGTAAAGCTGGTTGTTGTTTTTTAATGTAAGTACTTCTAAAAGATATTTAATGTTCTGTGCTGTGCACTTCCATATAATGTGCCCAGCACAACTCTTCTTCTCCTCCCACCTCCCTCTCAGCTGCCCCAGGGAGCACGTTCACGCTTCCCTTCGGTATGCTGTGAATAGCTTCTATCAATTTATCAATCTCTAGTTAGCAGATTGCAACCTCAGTATAATGCTAACTGGAGCTTGATATAACAAAAGAAGCTATTCACAGCACAGCGAAGGGAAGTGTGAATGCGTTCCCTGGGGCAGCTGGGAGGGAGGATAAATAGGCAGTGAACAAGAGCTTTGCCAAAGAATCAGTGTGGCACATTATACTGATCAGCAAAGCTTGAAGAAGAATATTTTTTAAAGTACTTACATTAAAAAAAACAGCTTTCCTATTATTACGTTATTAACAAAAAGCTATGGTAAAAACATTTTATATGGTGATACATCCCCTTTAAAGAGGTCTCCAAACCAATGCTTCTCTAGCTCTCAAGGGATTAAGGGCTTGACCCAAATGTTGGAGTTAAAACCAGCATGAAGAATAAACTGCCTTCGCGAGTTAACCAAGACTGGGTAACGTGAGATTCAAATGCTCCTTACCCAGAAGAGTTAACGCGCGATGGCCTACAAAACACACAAAAACTACAAAACTGGAGTCTCCTAAAATCTGACCTCATCGTCGCCGCAAAACACACGATAAACGTGAGAAACGTCCCAATAAAAAAAAACAAGCAAAACGTCCAACGTTACCTAGTGCCCCAGCCAATCACAGCACCCCAAAATATCGAATTGAGTCGAATAAACTATATATATATATATATATATAGACCCAAAATCTCCTAAGCACCTTTGTCTGTTATCGAGTTCTAGATCTCAGGACCCAGGCGTGGAGGCTAGTATAAGAGAGGTAGGTAGAGAGGAGCAGAGCACATCCGTCAGGAGTTGGAGAGCATGGTACACTATAATAATACACATAAACACTTTTGCACAAATCCATCACACACATCCAAACACAAACACACATAGACACACATAGATAATTTTTATTTTGATAATACATCACATATACTTTTATATTTTTTATTGACAGTGTGAGCCTGTGAGTGCAAGTGAGTGACAGAGAGTGAGTGAGTGTGTGAGGGCCTGAGTGTGCCTGTGTATGAGTGAATTAGTGAAATGGAGAGGAGAGGAGAACAGGAGAGAGGGATGGGGAGTGTAGGAGGAGAGGAGCAAGAAGAGTAGGTGGGCATCCCCGGTCAGGGTAAGGATGGGAGAGGGAGAGCCCTGGGGAGGAGAGGGAGCCACGGTACAAGAGGCACACAGAGTGCAGGGCAAGAGCTGGCAGTGGGACGAGGGGTACATCAGGGGGAGCTCCCAACACAGCCAAGGCCAGCACAGGCAGGGCTGAAGAGCCAAAGCCAGGGCTCCCAAAGAACCTCTGGGGGTGAGGAGGAGGACAAGGTGAGTGACCCCAAGTTCTCAGAGGAGGAGAACCTCATCCTCTGTGAGGCAGTCATCGCCAGGGAGAGCTCCTGTTCCCCAAGGGGAAGGTCATTGGTATGGGGGCCAAGCGAAAGGCTGCATGGAAGGAGGTCCTGGCTACAGTGAATGTTGATTCCAGCCTCAGCCGGTCTCTGGAGTCTATAAAATACAGGTGGACAGACTGCAAGGCCAAGGTAACACAGTAACATAGTAACTTAGGTTAAAAAAAACTTGTGTCCATCTAGTTCAACCCTTTTCCTATTCCTGCTTACCATCGTGAAGGTGAAGAAGAAGAGGGGAGAGCAGGCCTTGTATGCTGCTGGCACAGGGGGTGGTCCACCCCTGCACGTGGAGTACAGCCAGTGGGAGGAGGCTGTTCACAGGACGAGCTCCTCCGTATCGGTGCACGGGATCCCTGAATGGAGTGACACCAGGGATGAAAGTAGCCTCCAGTCCACCGGTACGTGCATCAAGGCCCACATACACATCACACAAATCTTGACACCCACCAGACAGAGGCCAACACAGTGACACCTGAACACATGGACAGAATTCCACATCACAATTTAGCAACACTGCTTGGAGGGACATCAAACAAGGACAGAATACTTGTCAAACCCAGCCTGAATGGTTATGGTCACATCCCTGTTGAACCCCCTTCATGCTGTCGACAACAACATCATGCATAGCACAATAACAATGCACACCGTCATGTGTCAGTCACAGATCTAACTGTTAAGTGTATCACTATGTCATACACAGAGTGACAAAGAGGTCTGCACACAGCCCTTTGAGTGCCACAGGGATAAGTAATGCATTGTTCGACAATAAATTGGCTAGTCCCCTGGCACCCAAAGGGTTACCAGAGATTAGCAAGGAGGGGAATTGGTGTGTTTCCTATTGTATTGTTACTGCATGTCAGGGCTAGGCGTTGTACATATAGGTAGTTAGTCCAAGTAGAATAGTCAAGGTTCAGCTTTCTGCATCATATGTAGCCTGTAGAGTGTGGATGGCCAGGGGACATTCACCGCCATCACCACTCTGCAGGACGTATGTGATTCACAAGGCTCGAACATGATGGGGGGGACATTCACTAGGGTGTCAGAAAGAGGTGACAACACGTGACACATCAGTGCTTAGTCTCCAAAGCATAACATAGGAAAATGTAGATGTAACCTCCAATAGTACAGTATAACCATGCACATGTTTGCTGTGTGTTAGGATTTTAGCTGTCCTGGGGTGTGTTTGTGTGTCCTCCAGCTGATTGGGTTGCTGGGTTCCACAGATCATGTTGGTTGGTATAATTGGTGTGTCTGTTACTGTTGCTGACATCATTGGTTGGACTCTGTAGTCATTGGTCATCACTGGTGCATTGCTGTGTTTAGAGGTCCTAGTGTGTGCTGTTGAGGCCTAGGTGTAGGATATGCAGTAGGTTTGTGTCACTAAAGGTGTGATGGTTCAGTTTTGCTCACCACATGGATCCTGATGAATGGGGATAGCAAGGAGTATATGCCTTGCCATCCCCACTGCTCAGGATACACATGATGACCAAATCTACACCACCGAAGGTTAGTAGAATCAATGTATGGGATCATGTCAAGCTTAGCAATGTGTGTCAGGATGGTAACCAATGCATTGCAAAGCAATGCAATGGATACCATCCTGCCACTCAACAGTTCACATGTCAAAGTAATAGTCTTGCAGCACTCCTGTCATGGCTCACATCACTGATTACATCATGTGATTTCCACACACCGCTCCCCAGACAGCACGAGCAGAAGACTCCGGAGGCACCTCCTCTGAGGAGGCCACCACCTCCATGGCACTGCCACCACAACCACAACTGAAGTAGCAGCAGCGCCCCCACCTTGGCCCAAAGGGTCCACCACCGGAGCAGCAGCAGCAGTGGCCCCACCATGGCCCACAGGGTCGACCTCCCCAGCGGCAGCCACAGCAGCAACAGTGGGCAGACTATGGCCCCCAGGGTCCACCTCCCCAGTGGCAGCCACAGCAGCAGCAGTGGGCAGACTATGGCCCCCAGGGTCCACCTCCACAGCAGCAGACACAGCAGCAGCCATGGGCAGACTATGGCCCCCAGGGTCCACCTCCACAGCGGCAGACACAGCAGCAGCAGCAGTGGGCTGACCCTGCCCTCCAGGGTCCTCTGCCACCACAGCCAGTGGCACGGCACAGGATGCCACTGACTGTGACAATGCCAGCCAAAGCAGATACACACGTGGGCCAGACCACAGCCACCCACATGGTCATCATCCAGCCAGGAGGCATCAGAGGTGTGGCCCCTGGACTACCACCACCTTGGGCTAATTGGGGAGCCACAGCGGCCACAGGGCCGCGCTGATTTCACCCCGCAACCACCAACTCCATCACCCTCAGCAACACAAGTAAGCCACTCTGAGTTCAGGGAATACGAGGGGAGTGAGGGGACCAGGGATCCGAACATGTTGTCCCCCCAAAGCATCCATGCTGGAGAAGGCTCTCCTGAGGCACTCCATGGGAGTCCTCTCCTCCACACCACACCACCACCTCCACCACCCTCCATTGCCTCCATGCCTGTGACTCCTAAGAGCACAGCGGCCCTTGATGCGACGTGTGGCCGTCCAAGGGGAGCAGCTTACAGTCATCAGGATGTGTGCCCAAACACTCAGGATAGTGGAGCTGACCTTAGGGTGAATCATGGGGTGCCTCAGGGCCATTGAGGCACAACAGGTGGTCTCCAACACCCAGCATTTGCAGTTCCACACAGGCATAATGGAGGTCCCTGGCCACATGCTGGTGGAGATGCGGGACATGAACTGCAGAGAAAATGGTCCTGGACCATACCATATAGCTTTGGCAATAAAGAAAAAAGGATGACTTTTTTCTTTATTGCCAAAGCTATATGGTATGTTTTTATCATTATTTATTCTTGTCTGACACTTGATAAAGGAGCTTATAGCTTCGAAACGCGTCATACTGGCTGTATCTATTCTGTTTTTTCTGTTGATGTTGATTTGGCAAATATATACTTTTATTACTATAGTTAAGATTGATTGATTAATTAACTGTGAATTTTGTGTCCTTGTGCTCAGAAATGCTTTAGACTTGAGAAAGAGAGTTTATCCCAAAAGCTTGTCAATCCATGTCTGTTAGTCCAATAAAAAAGGTATTACAAGATATTAATTTTGTTTATTTGTTAATATAATTAAATATACATTTTTGCTACTTGTGGCCTCTTATCCTTCATTTGTAAGAAGCAGCCGAATCAGAGCGGCCTGTGTGACCCCGTTGGAACTTGCTGGTTGTACCCACAACCAGCACACCATCTACTATGTTGTGAAATTGGATGTATGTACATTTGACTTCATTGGAATTTTTATTGGTGGTTTGCTCTCTTCCTGCCTCTTGTCTTCTATATTCCAAGGGTCCTGTGATGTCTCGTGGATCGTTTTTGAAGAAGCAGCATCCATTGGCCCATTTTGGGGTGAGCGGGGGCAGTCAGTGTCCCTCATTTGTCCAGATGATCACTTTTAGTGATCTTGTCTATTGTGAGTACCATGGTGTACAGGTGGAGGTCTTTTATTTGCAAGGGTTAACTTGCACTAGGAAGTGCCCTTCTGTTTTCTTGACATTCTTTATATGGCCATCTTAACAAACAGAAATTGCACCAACGTCTGCATTTAGACATACTTTTTTATGGAAAAGATAGGTATCTAGGACTATTAATACACATTTGTGAGTCGCAGTATTACACAGTGTTCCCAACCAATGGCTGGAATCTGTCTCACATTCTTCCACTGTTCTGTGAAAGGACAAATGGAAGATTACAGAACTGAAAAGTTAATCTAATTGCATGGACAGAAAGTTGGCTCTGAGCACACAGTTCATTTGGCTAGTAGAGCTTTTTTCCTGGATTTCTGTTGTGCAACATACTTTGCAAAGAATGTTTCCATACAATATTTTGAGTGAACCGAACATCTAAAACTTTACCTTTTTATGCATTCCGTACCTCTCTGGCACTGGGAGGGTTAATTCAAGATGTTGGACTACCGCTACCATCATCCCTCTAGTTAAAGGACCAGTAAATATTTATTATGAAAAATGACATAGCAACATAGAAGATGAGGATGAAAAAAGACAGTAACAAACAAACCAAAATGTAGGGCATCAGTGGTGCATTGTTATTCAAATAAATAGGACAACAATTGTTTTAATAAATATACACTAACATGAAATGAAAGGTGAAGGTAGCATATTCCTCCTTTCAACAAATATCAGCACCAGAGACACTAAACTTGTCTCTGCCTAGGTATTCCCTCAGACAAAATGTTCTCCACCTACACCATACAATGATGCAATGCAATTTATTCTTAAAGGGTAGTAATACAAAAATTAAATTAAACCAACTACAGGCCAGCCTACGTATTTCACAGAATAAATTGCTTTCTCGAGATCAAATAACCAAGAAATAAAAAGCGTCCCTCAAGTGCCATATAATTTCCAGTTTAACCCCAAGTGGGTAAAAAAAAGTTCTTCCCTGATGTCAAAAGGTAGTCTTATACCTCCTGGGATCAGCATCCTATCTGTATTATACAGAATTGTCATCATTCTCTATCTTGTTTTGAGCTAAAAAAAAACGTGTTTATTACATTTTTGAAAATAATTGCAGTATTTCCAACACAGCCACTGAGGCAAAGGATTTCACATCTTAACTGATGGTACTGTAAAAAAAATCCCTGCCTTTGTTTTGGCTTTTGTTGCCCTTGATGTGTATATTTGTATGTGTATCTGTGTGTAAATGTTATGTGTGTATATGTTTGCAGAGACATTTGTGTGTACATGTTTGCCTCTTTTTAATTGCCTGTGTGTTTGCATTACACAAACACACACACCTTTTTCTTCTACGAGGCCCTGAAAAGAGAAGAGGGGGCAGGGCAAGGCACAATGGGGGAGATTCACTAAGCGGGTTGATAAAGTAAAGATGACTCCAGTTTATCACATCTCCAGTTCCTATGTTATTCTATGGATCCTATTCACTAAGATCTCCAACAATGAAGAGCAAAGGCTCTATAGAATAACATAGGAATTGGAGAAGTGATAAACTGGAGAAGTCATCTCCACTTTATAACCGCTTAATGAATCTCCCCCCTTGTATTTTTGAGCACATCAGAGGTAGGACATCTGACTACTGCTGGTAGCAAAAAAAGTGCATTGGAAACTGCTGGAAGGTATAAGACCTGCACTGTATCCTTCCTTACATGGGAATATAAAAGTCAGGGATGTTTACGAGATTTGCAAATTGTGTTAAAGGTCACAGCATCTGGAGAGCAGGGTGGGCAGGTGCTCCAGCAGCCTTATGAGATGCTTTTAAAAGTTCAAGCCAGGATTTTGCACTGGGCAGAGGAAAGCTCTACAGGCAAAGCTATTCATCTGTGTCAGGTGCTTTGCTGTATGTCATTTATTTTGTTTAGCAGGAAAGTGGGTAAGCCAATAATTGTAGTTAGGAATTCCTATGATTAGTTACTGCTTAGAAAGAGCAAGGAATTTTTAAAGTTTGTTTTTGTTTTGTCTGGTACTACTGATGCTTTCAGTGAATAAAGCACTTGCATCTGACACTGAATGTCTCACAGGGAAGGATTTACATCTCAAGCGACCCTCTGTAGCGCCCCTAGCCCCACCTCTGCTCCACCCCTAACCATTCCCCATCATATAACCCCACCCTCGTTTGTGGCCAAACCCATAATGTGGAAATTTTCCAGAGGTGGATGAAAATGATATAGATAGGGATGGGGTATTTATTCTCTTATAAATAGGAGTTATTCTTATAGGAGTAAATTGTTGTAATTGTATGTAATAGAAGAACTTATTTAGAAAGCAGTCCATCATACAACACACACATACGCTGTATTGGGCCTGGGGATATTAAGTTCCCAATATCTAAATTAATACGAGATACGGTATCAGTTAGTATCTGTTAACAGTTTACAGGTTGGATCCCAAAGTTACTCATGAAAAAACAAAACAAAGGAATCCAAGATGGAGTCACTCACCATGTGAGGAAATCCAAGATGGTGTCACTCACCATGTTGAGAAATCCAAAATGGAGTCACTCACCATGTGGAGAAAACCAAAATGGAGTCACTCACCATGTGGAGAAATCCACAAAGGAGTCACTAGCATGCAGCACAATGGGTGTCAAATAATACTCCCCTGAAGCGTTACCTCAACAACAAATTATAATGTCCACGAGCTCTGGCAACAATGCATCATACGCTTGCGAGCACTCAAGAAAAAAATATATAGGTATACTTGAAGAGGTATATTCAACAATTAGCATCCAATAACATAGGAACTGGAGAAGTGAAATCACTGGAGAAGTCATGTCCACTTTATCACCTCTTTATTACACGTTAGTGAATCTCCCCCTATGTCTTCTTGCTATGTGTCCTGCCGATTTGCATTTTAGGTGCTTTACTCTTTCAATGATGTCATAGACCTTTGGTTGCTGATGAATCCATGCACACATTCTTCTGTTTCTTTTTGTTATGTTTAGAATCTGCTGCTCCATATTTCTCTGTGTAACCTTAAGTTTTTCTATGACTTTGGCTTTCAGTGTCCATGTTTCATAGCAATATGTAAGGACTAGTAGGACACATTGGTCAAAAACCTTTTGCTTGTGGCAGAGTGGTAAATTTCTCTTAAAGACAGTACTACTAAGACCCATATCAATACATCTAAAACAATCACAAAATGTGTGTAATGTTAGTAGAAATAACCCTAGGAGTGCCAGTGGGGTATGCTTAACCCACTGGCACTCACAGGGTTAATCTGACTAAGTTAAAAAACAGCCCTTGACAATCCACTCCTAGTGGGATTCGTCATCCAGCCCACAACTTGGGTTCTTTTTTAAAAGCAACAATATTTTTGTTTTATGGTAAACATTTCTATTTAGAATGAAGACTTGTTTTGTGAAAAGGTCTGGGACAATGCTTTTTCATTTGGGGAATATTGTCTTATAGCTTGGTATTTATGCATTACTTTAACCAGAGAGGTACGCAAAGCATTGTGTGCCCCTCTGGCAGTCAAAGGGTTAAACAACGCACATGTTTTCAAGTTATGTGTTTTGGCAAAATGTAATGTTTAATGTTTTTTTCTCTTTACAGAAAAATATTTGAAACAAGGAAGATAAGAAGACAGAAGAGGCAAAGACAGAAGGGGACAGCAGAGAGGAAGAAAACATAAGATGGAGAGAAAGGAAGATAGAAGATGACAGAAGAAGATGAACAGTGGATGGCCGGTGTTATACAGCTTTGGGTGTTAGGCTAATGTTAGGGGTAGTATTGTTGTACTTCATTGTTAGGAGTAGTGTAAGGTTAGTGTTTGGGAGGGTGACAGTGTGTCAAGCACCGAGAGTTAGCCCTTTTATTTTGATGTTCCTATTGCTCACTCTATTTATTGTAGGTTTTAGGGACTTAAAACACACAAATCAGTTTCTGTGGCCCAGCACTCATTGTGGTTTCAGTTGGTGGGGCAACTGAATACCGATTTTTTTTGGACTGTCAGTAGCCAGTTTTGCCCTACTGCCAGTTTTAGTGGGATTAATTGAATTGAGGCCTTAATGAGATGTGAAAGACAATCAAAGAAAGCCTGAAAGGATGGAGTAGAAAATAGTGGAAACAGAGGTGCGTGTTTTTGTTCTTCTCTTCATGTTGACTTATTTGACTATTTTCTTCATATATGTGAGATGTAAGTGTAGAGGGAGGGAGAAAGTCTGGATACTAACGTTTGACGCAACAGTGTTATTTCTTTATGTGAGCCAGTAACTAGTAAGGATGTGTTGTAACTTGTCACCACCAGTCTCTTTAGCCCTTGTCCACATAAACACCTGGCAAAACATAAATAAATAAAAAATCCCACCTGTACATTTCCACTCTTTTCTTCACGAAACGCACCACTCTGTCTGTGCCCAGTTGGGATTCCCAAAGATGGAGTGGTGTGTTTTGTTAGCAAAAGACTGGAAATATACTGGTGCAATTTTAATTTTAATTTCTGTTTTGCAAGGTTTTGCATTCATGTGTGTTGTGAGTATTGATGGTTGGCCAACAAAGTATGGTAACATATAAGGTTGAACTTTAAAGGGCTCCATTATTAATATATTTTTTTTTATTGTGAGTTCGAGTTGTGAATTTGTCAAGTCTTCTGACGGTGCGGCATGGACATGTACAATTTTTCACAAAAGTAAGTAACTCAAAGTCCTTACCTTATGGGGGACTTCTTCCTCTGTCACAGACTCACACTTGACACTTTACCAGAGCAATCGACCACCACCAGTTACGCACTGCAAATCCAATTGTGTAGCTGGTGTCTGCTCGATGTAAGCAGCTCTGCAAGCAACCCCACCATGGAGAGTATAGAGTGTGGCTGCATTTGACCACATGACAGAATGTTGCGATGTCACTGGAGGTCATAAGTGAGCAGAGACTCACAGAGTGGGGGTTGGCCCAAAAGACACAAGGGCATGGAAAACAAGTGTAATATTCCTTTGACAAAGCTACACAATCCCAAATTTTTGACCTTATTCACACTGTCCAGAAGTGACTTTTGCCTGAGGGCAACTCAGCTAGCCGCATTGTGGAACTCTTACTGATGGACCGGTTTCTGTGAGGCTTACCTTCTGGCCTGCAAGATGACCCCCATACAGCAGACCAATTGATTGCCTTGGTAGACAGATATGTAACTGCAACAGATCTCCTATGCCCTGCTTCAGCTGATCACACCCACAATAACAAGCCCCAGGAACTTGCAAGACCTGGCAAGACAGTTCTGGGTTCAGAGGGAGCTGAAGTGCAGCAGTTGTATTTCAATAACACTAGTTCACAAAGGAATTGTACAGGCTCCTCCAAATAAAACATCTTAAGACCTCAGTGCATCATCCCCAGACTGAAGGTTTAGTGGAAAGGTTCAGTAAAACCCTTAAAGAGATAGTAATATTTCATTGGCAATGCAGCTCAGTTTGTTCAGCATAAGGAATAGTACTGCTAGCTGATGCTCTTATTCTCCAAAACGGTATAGTTATGATATAATTGTATACTGAAGTTGATGCCTCCGCCTCTCCGCCTTTCAGGCTGAGATCCAACAGCAGATCACAATGAGGGACAATCTTCAGTTAGTGTTACGGAAAACCTGGCCACCTTCGACAAAGAGGGCAGGTTTTTCCTTATTGACTTACTGACTGAGGGAAGGTTGTTCCTTATTGTGATTTGTCCAGTCAAGTGACTGGACTTCAGATCTGTGTGGAGGCGGCATCACAACAGGAAACGGGTGGGAGGCATCATTACACTGTAACTATAAAGTTTTGGAGAATAAAAGCATCAGCCGGCAGTGCTATTCCTCATGTTGAACAAACTGAGCTGCTTTGCCATTGAAATATTACTATCTCTTTAAGAGCAGATTACAGAAGATGATTGACGCAGATGGGAAAAATTGGGACCTTTTTGCTGCAATACCTAATGCTCTCCATCAGAGAAGATCCCCAAGCCTCCACAGGGCTTTCACCTTTTGAATTATTAAATGGACAACTTCTTTAAAGAGCTAAAGAGACCTGAGAGCAGGAGACTACCCCCCAACCTCAATGTGTAATTGAGTATATAGCTCAAATGCAGGTTTGTGTGGCTGCTGTCATGCCCATAGCATATTCAGGAAGCACATAATAGCTATAACCATAACGCTAGGATCTGAGTGCTCCAACCTGGGGATAGGGTACTAGTACTATTCCCTTCAGTGCAAATTCCTTGCAACTTGACATGGCCTATATGAGAAAATCAATAAAGTAGATGACGTTAATTATAAAATAAGGCAGTCAGAAAGGAAAACACCTGAGCAGATATATCACGTAAACCTGTTAAAACCCTGAAAGACAGGGAACTCATTGTTGCTTTGAAACCTACATAACTTCCTATCACTGACCTGGAGGTGAATCTATCAGAGAATTTGTCTATACATCAGAAACAAGAGATCAGGAGAAACGGTCCCAGAAAAAACTAATGTCATCAAACATGACATAATAACAGAACCAGGGAAAAGGGTTAATCGGTGATTCTTGCCTCCAGTTCCTGGGAAACACCAACAGATCAGATTTCAAGGACATCCTTAATTAAGCAAAGGTATTGCAATCAAAATCTCTGATTACCAACCCTGTGAACAAGCAAGGTTGTACTGAAAACATGTCCTGTATCCCAAGGAATAACATTAAGAATCACTGAGGTTGATCTCAAAACCAGTAGAATTCCTGAAGGGAGGCTTTAAACTTAGAGCTTTGGGTAATTTCAGAGTGGCAAAGTGAGTGGAAGACTCCTATTATTCTGGTACCAAACACTGATGGCACATTGAAGTTCTGTAATGACTTTCACAAATTAAATAGCATTTAAAAATTTGACACCTACCTAATGCAAAGACTGAAAAAGTGATAGAGAGGATGGGTAAAGCATGTTATCTGTTCCTAGACTGGTTTACTGGTAGATCAATCTGACTAAACAGGCCAAAGAAAAAAACAGCTTTTTCTACATGTAATGTCCTGTTTCAATACACTGTGTTACTAATTAGGTTACATGGTAATACTGCCACATTCCAAAGAATGATGGAAAGGATTCTAATGTTCCATGCTCGATATGCTGCAGCATGCCTGGATGATGTAACCATTCATAGTACCTATAAGGAATCTCATCTATCAAAAAGTTCAAGCAATGCTTAATATTATTCGCTCTGCTGGATTAACTGTTAATCCCTCTAATTGTACCATCTACTTGGAGGAAGCCAAGTACCTAGGCTATTCAACTGGGGGAAGATTGGTTAAAATGCAGACATCAAAACTGAAAGCCATAGAAATCTGGCCACTGCTGCTTACCAGGAAACAAGTAACAGTGTTTCTAGGTTTGACTGGTCACTATCGAAGGTTCATTCCACATTTTGTGACAATAACAGCTCCTCTAACAGATATCACAAAATCTAGAGCCCCAGTTATGGTTAAGTGACCTCTAGAAGCAGATCAGGATTTTTAGAACCTGAGAGAAACTCTCTGTGCGGCGCCTAACCAGTCTTGGTAACCCCAGACTTTTCTAGAGGATTTATAATACCAACTGATGCTTCTGGTGTTGGATTGGGGACTGTCCTTTCCCAAGAATACCAGGGTGAATAGCAGTCTGTTTTCTTTTTGAGCAAAAAAGTTAAACTCACAAGAAATGAACTACTCAAGTGTGGTGAAAGAGTGTTTCTCTTAAATGGGTACTAGAAGCCCTTCAATACTTTCTGCTAGGGAGAAAATTCAGATTAATTACTGCCCACGCTCCTCTGACATGGATGTGTCAGAACAAACAGAAAAACTCAAGGGTGACAAGATGGTTCCTTAGTTTACAGTCCTCGCATCTTACTGTCTGAAACCAACACATATAAAGGGTTGCCACAATTGTGAGATGCAACAGATTTTGCAAGTACACTTGCAGGGCCATTTGGCATTGACAGATCTGGGGCAGCTCCCAACATCCTTGGCAACAGGCTTCAGCCTATGACTAAGTGATGTATTCATTAAACGCATAAGGCAGGTTGTGTCTTCATGTTTATTTATTCCCTCAATACTCTGAACTTTTTTAAATGTAATAAAAATTGAGATTTTTATTTTATCATGTTGACTGGCTTTTATGTGAAGGTGGATCTGTTGAGTGCTCCCTTCCTGTGTCTTTGTGAAACAGGGAAATGCTGAGGGGAGTTATTACGGTGCCCGTGATTTGACCTGCTTAATGTGTTACCTGTCATGTCCCTACTGGTGGATGAGCAGCGGCATTGCTGGTCTCTGTCTTCTGACTGCTGGCCACTCTGTTGCAGGCGCGCGTCACTGACGTCTCGCTTGCTGTTTTGTACCTTCGGCACTAATTGGCCGATTGATATCCCGCCTTCTCTGTTGGCCTTATATGCGGCCTGAAGACTGAGCTTCAGTGCCCTTTCATGGTGTACCTGTGCATTGCTTGGCTTGGCTTCTGAATATCCTCTGGCTTGATCCTTGGCTTTGTCTGATCCTTGATCCTTGGCTCCATTTATGACCTAGGCCTTGTCTGACTACCCACTCCTTGTATGACCTGGCTGTGTGTGATTACCCGCTCCATGTATGACCTAGGCCTTGTCTGACTACCCGTTCCGTGCTTGACCCTGATTCAGGCTGACTACCCGCTCTGTGAGTTTCGTGGCTCTGGCTGACTATCTGATCTGGTTTTGACTTGTGGCTCTGTCTGACTACCCGCTCCTTGCACGACCCCGCTATTGTCTGACTTCCACTGTCTCAATCGGCTGTCGCTGTCTCTCACTCCTTACAGTCTAAGACTATCCATACCTCCCTGGTACTGTGGTGATTGCCTTCGTTCAGCAGTCTCAGGGTTAGTCTCACCTAAGGTAGTGCTTGGTCAGTCTACGCTCCAGCAGCCCCAGACTAGCATTACCTCTTGGAAACTACCTGCTGGTCACCCCGATCTCATTCCTGTACCTGGATCCTTAGCTCTCTAGGCTTCCCCAAGTATTTGCTCTGTAGAATCATAAGCTGGTTCTACCACCTTGCTGCCTTGGCTATCGGTGAGCAGAGATTGTAGCTCAGTGTTAGCTCCTGGGTAGTGGACTGTACACTGTCCTCATGCCTGGCCCTGGGAAGGTTGGGGAAGTGTATTCGCTCTTGTACTTTTATCTTAATAAACTGGTTAAATTCACATGTACCTTTGTTGTGTGTTTCTTATCCTAAGTGTACTGTGACAGGAGTTCCATGGTCATTCACCCCGTTAGGCATGAGCTGGTTGTAAGATCTGCTTTGCTGCACTGTATCCTTCATTATTATAAAAGTTAAAAGTTCGAGGGAGATCTAATTGCTGTGAAAGTCAAGAGACGTGCAAATTGTATTAAAAGTACATGTGATGGAGTATCTGAAGAGTAGGGTGAACCTGTGCTCCAGCAGCCTTAGGAGATGCTTCTACAAGTTCAGGTCAGGATTTGCATTGGGCCTTTGGAACACAGGTAAAGGTATTTGCAGCTCACCTGATGTAATTTAGAGGCAAGGATAAAAAGGCAAGGCTGGTTTAGCTCACTGTATCCACTACATCAGGCAGGAAAAATAGACGACTGCTGCTGCAAAGAAGTTTTACCTGTGTCAGGTACTTTGCTGTATGACATTTGTTTTGTTTAGTTGGAAAGTGGGAAAGCCAGCCAACTGTGGTTAGGAATTGTTAGTTTAGTTAGTGCTCAGAAAGAGCAAGGATTTTGTTTTGTTTGTTTTACCTGCTACGGCTGCGCTTTTAGTGATTAAAACCCTTGAATCTGACACTGAACTTCTCCTGTGCTACCCTAGAAGACTGAGGTTAATAGCCAGCCCTGAAAAACACCTGCATATCTTAAAGGGCCAGCTTGTCACAGTGTGTATTTGTTTATGTATGTGTATATGTGTGTTGAGGATGAGACTTGTATATTGATTTGGACAGGAGTGTGCAAATAGCCCCCTAAAAAGCACTTCATTTAATCTGGTGTCTGGTTTCTGTAGCCAGAATTGGGGATAAACTTGAATAATCATGTTAAAAAAGGAAAGATTGCCTGGCATAGTATAGCGGTATTCTCAAATTTGGAAAACTCCATAATTGTAAAATCAATATCACTTTATTAAAGTTCAAACGTAAAAATAACTCCTGCTATACACCACATGTTAAAGTTAGAGACTAACGGAGGGGCCAGATGACAAGCAGTGCAGGTATATTTTTCTGTTGGAGGATATTGCTATACAATGCCAGGGCAATCTTTCCTTTTTACCATGATTATGTTGGATGATGTTTATAGACATTCATGATTAGCACATCAATACAAGTTTTATCACAGTGATTTTGCTGGCAGTTCTTATATACGGTGAAGAGGTTTCTTTTGTGCTTTATGGGTTATTTTAGTACACTGAAGCCTTTTTTTAACACAGAGAGGCTTCTATTCTGGATTGAGACATATGCCTATCTCTGCCTTACTGACACCCCTAGATGTGTTCAGCAGAATCACAGCATGTGATCTTGATTGTTTCTGCAAGCTATTCTCTCAATTTACTCAAATCTTTCTGCAAAAAGTAAAAAATCAAATTGCCCACCCCTGATATACATACCTGGGAAGTTTTGAAATGAGCTCACCATGAGATCTTTGATTTATTAACCCTTACCGCTCCCAAGAAACTAGATTCAAGGTGCTAGGACAATGTTTGCTCTATCCAAGAGATGATCCAATCAGCCCTCAAGGAACCTTTAACATGCTACAGTTCTGAGATATGACTTCTTATACACTCACAAGACCAGCAGGACTTCTCCCTCTGCCTTTCTGGTAGAAATGTCATTAATTTGGACATTAAATAAGCAGTAAACTGGTGTAAATCATATAGTAGGAAACACTGGATTCTCTCCCTGAGAATTTGGACCTTCAAAACCGAGACCATGAGATTTGGTTCAAAACCCTGAGTTTTCCCAGGTATTCTTATATAGAACATTTCTGATATGTTTTCTTTATTAATTGAATTAACATATTCCCAGGGCTGTTCAAAAACAATGACGAATAACATTAAAAATGATCTAAACAAATAGTAGTGAGGACCTTGCTTATGAGTAGGGTTGGGCAAAAGTTTTCACCCTGTTTCTGCTGGAAATTTTGCGAAAACCACATTGTTATCCGCTTTTTCGAGGGAAATTCCACTTTAAAACTAGTGGTTAAAATTTTCGCATCTTTTGCACATTGGCCAAAATCTTTCACCATTTTTTCAATGGCTAAAAAGTTTTCCCCATTGATTTACATTGTTTTCACACTTCTGCTATAAAAACATGATGTTTTCGCTGAAGGCAGACACAATAGAAGCAGCTACAGAGCGAGACAGACGTGCTGTGTTGTTCTATTGTGATATTTTGCAAAAATTGAGGCAGAAGAGGCTCATAGTGACTCCTATCACTATGAGCATCAAAAAGAGGAGCTGGAAGGACCCTTATTATGTGTCCATTGAGTCTGATGAGGAGGAGGAGGAAGTGACTAGCAGTACTCAACCAATGCTGTCCAGTCCCCTTAAATCACCCCAAGGGATCTTGGGGAATTTAATAAGAAGGGAGGGAGAAAAGGGAATGGGAAGAGGGAGAAAAGGATAGTGAGAGCAGGACAGGTCAGTTGCCTGTGCCTGCTGCAAGACGTGCTGCCCCTGCTGCCAGTGCCACCATTTCTGATCCTGCAGCCACTAGTGTTGTACCTGTTGCCAGACGTGCTGCCCCTGCTGCCAGTGCCACCATTTCTGATCCTGCAGCCACTAGTGTTGTACCTGTTGCCAGAAGTGCTGCCCCTGCTGCCAGTGCCACCATTTCTGATCCTGCAGCCACTAGTGTTGTACCTGTTGCCAGTCTTTCTGATCCTGCAGCCACTAGTGTTGTACTTATTGCTTGTACTGAACCTGCTGCCAGTGCTGAACCTGCTGCTAGTACTGAACCTGCTGACAGTGCTGAACCTGCTGCCAGTGCTGAACCTGCTGCCAGTGCTGAACCTGCTGCCACCAATACTTTGCCTGCTGCTAGTGTTTCTTGTAGTACTCGGGTGGAAAGGAGGAGAAAATGATGCCAAGTGTGACAGCAAGGGACCCTAAATCACACCTGCCATTCCCAAGCAGTCCTGCCACTGCTAGTACTACTACAACTAAGGTCCAGCAGATTGTTAGCATTAGAAGTGAAGGAGGGGGTAATCAACAATATCCTGATATTACTAGTGATTGTGAGACTGAGGAGGATGACTCTGCTGCTGAACTTGATGTGGTTAGTGTTAGTAGTAGCAGTAATGGTGAAGTAGCCGGAGTGGTAGGGGAAACATTTTACAACATCCAGACTAGCGGTCAAGGGAGCCCATACCATATTCCTGATCCTGGGACTGGGAGTCCTCCCCTTCTCTTCACTACAGTGTCCAGGTGGAACATGAACCTGAAGAGGCCAGAACTTGTGTTGGGGGAGGAGAGCAGGCTCAGAATTAATATCACCACCACCAGCAGGAGCACAGATCAGCTGCCTTTGCCTGCTATTTCTGCTAGTGCTAGTCTGCCTTCTTCTTCAGGTCAAAAGGCAATGGAAAGTGTGACATTAGGGGACCATCTGTCACATTGCTTGTCACCTCATCCAAGCAGCAGTGAGATGTCTGGAATAGAGCAGCAGCAGCAACAACAGCATGTAGGAACCAGTGGTGGTGGTGATGATGCTGGAGAAGTTGGGGTGGAAGAGACATTGATGGCCTTTTTAGCAGAAACTGAGAATGAATGGGAGACAGGAATGAGGATGGGCATCACCACCACCACTAGCAAGGACATCTTGGAATTAGAGGAATTTGCAACTGCTCTAATTCCTTCTGATGCTGAGATGCAAGGGCAGCAGGATGCTTAGGAGCAGGTTAGTGTGCCACAGACCACCGTGAACACAGTGGGAATGGGGTCAACAAGCGATGCGGGGCTAGGACAGGTTCCACTTGCCAGCAGTAGCAATACTCCTGATCCTAGTTGCATTGCTAACTGTGAGGCAGTAGCAGCAACAGCAGCAACATTATCTGCTGCCACAGACAGTGAAGGCGAATGTGGAGGACAAGAAGAAAGAGGCCATTCTTCTCCACCTTTCCCCTCCCCTCTGAAGTCATCATGGGTGTGGGACTATTTTTCTGCTGGGGCAGGCACAGTACAGTCAGCAGCAACGGCACTGTGCACAATTTGTGACAAGTCAGTGAGAAGAGGAAAGGAGGGAACACACCTTGGCACAAATGCCCTCATATCACACATGAAACACATACACCATGACATTTACTCCAAACATGTTAAAGCCAAACACCCACCACAGAAATCAAGCACCACTTTTGCCGTCTCTGACTCACCAGAAAGGCCACAAGAGGCAAGGTGGAGATCAAAGAGGAATAGAACAACCCAGGCAGAGACTAAAAGTTCCAGGACGAGTGAAACAACTAGCTCACCATCACCTTCTAGGGTAACTACATCTTCTGTCAATCCTCCTCGTTCATTACCTCCCCCGCCAAATGATAGCCACTCTGTTGATGTTAGAATGTGGCAGTTCATCTCTGCCCATTGCACACTGTGTGGTGCACTGACCACACAAGCCAGTGTGGTGGAGGAGAATCACAATCAGTGCATCAAGCGGCATCTGAGGAGATTCCATCCTGCAGAATATGTGAAGATGGTGGCAGGGAGGGTTCATCACTACTATTAAACTGTCAGCAAGTTGTCATGTGTCCTTAGCGGGTGTGAAAAAGGGGTACAGTGACAGCGGCAGTACTTGGTTTCGGGTGTCATGGTGTTTGGATACAGTTGTGCCTCAGATGTTATTTACCACACACATACTGTGTACATTGCATTTGCTGAGGAGACCCACTGATCCTGCTCTCAAGGGAAAAAATATATTCTAATAACAACACATCCATGATGATTTTGGAGGGGCAGGTGGAGAAGATTTAATGGCCAACTTATTCTTTTCGCCACAAATACTGGGGGCTACTTATTCTGCTGCTACTGCCTCAGGAGCATCACTGGAGCCAGTCGTGGCAAATGGAACCTTCATCATCCATCTTCCATGTTACTACTATTGTTGATCCCATTCCGTTTCAGCTGCCTAATCATCCTGCTGCTTAAACAACTCAGCAGCAGCAGCACGAAGAGCAGTTGCAACTCAGGACCCAGGAGGACATTTGACAGTGGCCACCGGCCAACATGACGTGCTGGCATTAGGCCAGAAGGGCATTTTTCTTTTTTTCTCAGGGCTTGTGTTTTTTAAAAAAAAAAATAAAGAAAAATAAAATAAAAACTAGTCTTACAAAAAAATAAACAATTTTTTGGGGGGGTTGTTTCTAACAAGCCTAAGTCCTACTAATTAATGTTTCCTTAGGGCTTGTGCCAAACAAGCTTAAGTCCTACTAATCAATATTTTTCAGGGGTTGGGCCTCTAATAAGTCTAAGTCCTACAAAGGCCTCAAACAACAAATCAAACAAATCATCCTCTACAAAATACAGTATCAAGTCAAGTATCAGTCCACCCCAGTGGCAGCTTATGTCAG
The DNA here is from genome assembly GCA_037306005.1 of Rhinophrynus dorsalis. NCBI lineage: Eukaryota > Metazoa > Chordata > Amphibia > Anura > Rhinophrynidae > Rhinophrynus > Rhinophrynus dorsalis. The sequence goes on from CM074718.1 coordinate 66,164,714, forward strand.
GGGGTTCCTGTCTCTGTCACTTTAAATACAAACGTCTTATTTTATTTTATTGATTTTTTTTTTTATTAACTGTCCTCCTAATAACAGTCAAAACCCCCCAAAACAAATTCCCTGTTCAAATGATTCATTCATTCACCAACATAGGCACCCTCCTCAGACCCCTTTATACCATGTCTTATGGTTTTTATTTTATTTAGGATTTCTTTTTTATTAAGTGCCCCCCAATCCCAGTAAACAACAAACCAAAAACATTCCCTGTTCAACTGATTCTTTCCCCTCACCCCACCAACACAGGCACCCTCATGCCCCTTTTATACAATGCCTTTGGGAAATAAAATATTATTTATAATGCGTTGTGCGTAACTTCTGTGTTCCCACTGATTTCAAAGGACGAAAAAAGCAGAAAATCTGCACTTTTTGCTGGACATTTTTCACCAAGCAGAAAGTGCAATTTTTCGACGATTTCATTTTGAGGCGGAAAGTTTTGCCCATCCCTACTTATGAGAGATATACAAGGTATATATGTTATGTATAATAATTTGTCAGCTCTGCTCCTCAGGGCACACCAACCAGTCAGGTTTTAATAAGACCAATCACAATGACTGAGCTACTTTTACCAAGCAGGGATGCCTTGAAAGCCTGCACTGCTGGTGTGTCCTGAATACTAACTCTTTTCTACATAATTGGCCTTTTCCTTAAGTAGAATGAACACATGTGAAGTCTTTCTGAAGAACGTGTCCCTGTCGATGAACTATACTTTTCTATAGAACTGAGGTGCAATAGACTCTGAATAGATAACTACAATAGAATATATTATTCAAATAAGTCAAATGATGAGGAGTAAAATATATAAATTAACCCAAAAGCTCCAGAGCAAGTGGCATATTGTAATCCATCTTGTTAATTAATAATCAGTCACTTCTGTACAGTTCCCATAGGGCCAAAAAAGAGTTACTTTTTAAACAAAATAGCAGCTTAAAGGGATAGTAATACTTAATATGTATATATATATATATATATATATAGTTGTATTTATCCCCCTGAGTAAAACAAGGGTACTCTCACTGCTGAAAGGTGTTTTATTCAAAAGTTATTACAGCTCAAAGTTGAAATTTTTAGGTGCAATATCACAGTGGCCTGAAATTGTACAGTGGCACTGTTGTCACACCATTCTATGGACAGCTCTGGTCCGTAGACCATAAATCTCCATAGGATAGTGTAGCAACAGCGCCACTGTACAATTTCAGGCCACTGTGATATTGCACCTGAAAAATTCAACTTTGAGCTCTAATAACTTTTGAATAAAACACTTTTCAGCAGTGGGAGTACCCTTGTTTTACTCAGGGGGATAAACCCCACAACAATTGCTAATAAAAATCCTTAGTGTTAGTTTTTATTTGATAAATACATAAAAAACTATTTGTATTTAAGTAGGCTGGCAAATGGAGTCAAATATTAGCAAAGGATGATTTTGATGTAAATACAAAGGGGTTTGCAGAGAGAGGTTTCATACTGGGCCTGGGTGTAGAGAAGAGGTCTGTGCTACACTGAAGGGCCAGTGTTATACTGTAAATAGCAACATGTCCACTCAAGTGCTTTTCAGAGCAACCATGTGGCTATAAGTACGTGAAATCATGAAATCTTATGATCCTGCAATTTGACCCCTCCATACACATCTTAAAATACCCTCCTTCCTCCCCCCAGCTGGCACTTAACAGCCATCAGCTGTTCATTGCCCCTCCAGGGAATTGTAGCCTCAGTATACAATGCACACTGCTGATACCTGCACTTTAGTCCCATCATGTGATCAACAGTACCTCCCTGTCACTGTTCACTGGAGCCCAACATTAAGTGGAAGGATGTAGTTCTGGGTACTGGTGAGCATTAAAAGGGTGTTACTGTTGCTTAGAGTATAAAATTCATGTTCCAGAGGACAGCAGTGAATGTTGCATCAAGGTCATAGCACACAAGAGGGTCAATGAAAAGCTGAGGCATAGGGAGTAGGGAAAGTGATTGTATTTGAGGATAGTGGTATTTTAGTATTTATGTTGTGTCATTTGTATGTTTGTGTTTTTGAACTCAGTCACATATTCAGTGCCCTGCTCAATGGTCCTAAGGGGTTAATACTGTTTATTTATATGATCTTCCACATTTACCAACATTGAGCAAAACAAAAAAAAAGGAATAAGTAGCTCATTTGCAATGTTTCACTATTTGCTCTAATTTACTAAACATAACTCAGTATAATGGTAAATATCAGCATAAGCAGAAGAGAGTTACTTTTTTAGTAAATGCCTCTTTATTTTTCCTCAGCTTTAGTAAATGTGGCCTACATGCTTGTTGATCCTTTGCCTGGAAAAGGGCCCAGGTGTAAGTTCCAATGACAAGATGGAGTCCAATATGCCTTTTGCTGTGGAGCTTTTGTGATAGTTTATATATTTTACTCATCACTTGAATTAGTTTAACTTTTTTATTATTTTTATTATCATTTATAAAGTCATAAAGCAACAGGTCCTCAGTACTGTGCAATAATTTAAAAAGACAATAGAAGAATGTACAGCAGATACAATGATATATGCATTCAACAATAAAAGGCATTGGATATAGAAGAATACAAAGACCTTGTTTGATAGATCTTACAGTCAATAAGAAGCGGCAGAGTGTGATTGATACAAAAGGTCTAAGTACTTGGAGTGGTACAGTCACCAAGTGTAACACAAACAGGGAGAGGAAAGTGATAGGGAATGTAGAGTTGAAAATTCGGCTGGTAGTATCAAGGCTGCCATTAGGGGGTTCAAGAAAGTACTGGTGTTTGAGGTCTGGCCAAGCAGGTAGTCCCACCTTCCAGCTCAGACACTGAGGCTTCCAGCAGCCTTCATTATATGGGGGGGGGGGGTTGTGTCAATAGGGGAGATCAGACTTATCCATATGGATTCTGGAAGATCTCCTGTGAGTCCCATTTTCTAATATATTCTGTTGGTAGAGCAACAAAGAACTGCAGAGCGCCTTTGCTGTTCTGTATTCTTTTACAACAGGTTCTGTATTTATATATACTTCCAGGTTGCAATGCAAATGTGTGCCATGGGGGGGGGGGGGCTGGCTTTATATATGTGATGGACTCCAAGATTTCTGATGGCATCCCTGGGTAGTATCATGGAGGAATTATGAGAAGTGAGTAGAAGACTGTAATTGTGGAGCAATAGGCCAAGTAAAACTACTTGTTCCAGTGTAGGAGTAAATTAAATATGGTCCAGCCTGCAAAGCAATTATGGAGAGACAGGGAGATGTTACAGGGATGGGAGGCAGAGCTGTGGCAGTGGTCAACTATGGAGCAGGTAATAAAGGGGATGGTATGTTATCCCATAGGCTTCCTTGAAGAGGAGCATTTTCAGGGACCATTTACCAGCCTAGAGGCTAGAAAAAAAGTCTGTCAGAGAAAACATTCCATATAGTGGTAGCAGCACTAGAAAGGCCTTGCAGACTTTTGTCTCCTATGATGCAGCTGGTTTGCCCCAGAATGAAACCTCTTTAAATAATTAAATATGGCCCAATACATTCTATTATAATTACCTATTCATCAGAGAATTGTTTCTAAACATTAGTATTCAGGACACACCAACAGTGCAGGTAAGTGATAGTGACTCGGTCATTGTGATTGCTGCACCTGAGCTTATTATTTTTACTATTCTTTATTTATATAGCGCCAACTAATTCCACAGAGCTGTACAATAGGGCACATGGTTAAAACCAGACCTGTTAATGTGCCCTAAGGATTGGAGCTGAGCTTCACTAATTCAGTCTTTAGAACAGTGCTTCTCTGCTCTGGTCCTCAAGCACACTGACAGGTCAGGTTTTAAGGAGGTCGCTATTAAACTCAGACAAAGCAATCACAATGACCCAGCCATTGATTATCTACCTGGTAACAAATGTGGATCTCTTGAAAGCACATACTGTTGGTGTTTCTTTAGGACAATGTTGTTAGATGGACCTCAGTTATAAGGAAGGATACAGTTCTCTTTAACTCTTTTTCTTGCTATATGCATATTTTACACCACTCTGTGTGTTTTCTTTGTACTGCCGCTGCCTAGTACTCATTTTACCAAAGATGGATTTCCCATTAGGCAGAGAGGACAACTGAATAGAGCTCAAAATTTTGAGGGGCGTCTCAGTAGTTCTGGCCACACCTACTTTCTCAGTTGTGGTTGTGGCCAGAGTAGTCCGATTACACTCTAAACAGACACGAGTTTTCTGATGGCTGGTTTATGTACCAGTTTACACAACTTTACCAACGCAAGACTTCTCTAGCAACCAAGGGGTTAAGAAAATGTTTGTGCTTTATAAATGGTTGTAGGAAAAGGGAATTTACTGTGTTAGACAACAGTAAAAGGGATGGAGGGGGCACATGAAGTGGGCGTGGCCATGGGTGTGGCTAGGGGCACATAAGATGCCTAGCCTAGGGGCACCTGGGATGTAAATCCAGCCCTGCATTTGACACTTTGCAGGATAAACACTTGGTCAGAATAATTTCAACAGGGATTTATGTCACATTTGTTTGTCTTATCCGGTTCATTTTCTCACTTGACTCTGTAGGTTCATTATTAAGACGTGTTAGTGTCTCTTTAAAGGGATAGTAATACTTAAAATGTAAAAAAAAATATGTTGTAGGGTTTATCCCCCTGAGTAAAACAAAAATACTCCCACTGCTGAAAGGTGTTTTATTCAAAAGTTATTAATTTTCAAAGTTGAATTTTTTTAGGTGCAATATCACAGTGGCCTGAAATTGTACAGTGGCACTGTTGCTACACCATCCTATGGAGATTTATGGTCCCGGGACCAGAGCTGTCCATAGGATCGTGTAGCAACAGTGCCACTGTACAATTTCAGGCCACTGTGATATTGCACCTAAAAAATTCATCTTTGAAAATTAATAACTTTTGAATAAAATACCTTTCAACAGTGGGAGTACTCTTGTTTTACTCAGGGGGATAAACTCTACAACATTTTTTTTTTTTACATTTTAAGTATTACTATCCCTTTAAACTTCAGTTCTAAGAAAAACAAGCCCTTCATTCTGGACCTACGCAACCCTTTGGGTGCCTGAGAGGTATCCAATGCCACAGCCTTGGAAAACTACATGAGCCTTATGTATAGAAGTGGAGTAATTATCAGGCACACCAAATGTACCATAGATAATAAATAACAAAGCCCCAAATTTCCAATGATTTAAACAAGTATAGGAGGGTGGTTTTAAGCGCTTCAATGCAAAAGGGATGTGGAGGTTTATTACTAGTTGTCAGTGTTTCTTGCCTTACATATGCTTGGAGGGAGCAGACATCCCTGCCTTTTTCAGGGCTCCCGTTGATTGGCCAAGATTATTTTTGAATGTGCTGTGATAATATAACAGCTTTTCTGAATAGATCAGTGGGAGCTAATCACAAGCAATTAACTGATATCTCCCACCTCTCAATACAAACAGCACAAACAACATTATATAAATGCTCTCCCAACAGGACAATTTACACATTCATTAAAAAGCAGGTTTAGGGTTATATTTTAGGAATTTAACATATGAATAATTCATACATGATATTTAAAGTTACATCAACATATTTCATTTTTTTGGTGTTGGTGTTCCTTTAAAGCTATAGTATTGCTTCATATAATGCTTAGCTCACAGCATTTCACCAATAGTAAGCCTCCTCCCCATAGATCTGAAAACTGATCCCGGGACTGGACAGATCACAACAGGAAACAATCTTCCCTCGTTCAGTATAATAAAACCCTGCCCTCCTTATGAAGGAGGGCAGGTTTTCCTTAATACTGCGTGAACATTGTCCCTCGTTGTGATCCACTGTTCAGTCTGGGACAATATTGCTTACGTTGGAGAATCATGCAGCTCTACTATTACATACATTCTGAGTTAAACATTGTATGAAACTCCCTCCTGCTTGACTTCCTTAACCCCTTAACGACCGTCCGATCGGCGTGGTCAGTTAAGGACCACAGAGCATTTTTATTTTTCTTCTTTCGCTTCGGGACTCCCCTCACGGAGTGCAGCCGCAGGGGGAGCCCGGAATTCCATGATGGTCATAGTATGTCAAGGGTCATTAAGGGGTTAACAAGCACAACCTGCTCAACCCTCTACAATCTGGCTTTCACACTGCTCACTCCACTGAAACTGCTCTCACAATGATCTACACATTGCCAAATCACAAGGTCACTATTCTGTACTTATCCTTCTTGATCTATCATCTGCTTTTGACACTGTTGATCATGTACTTCTCCTCCAAATTCTTCACTCCTTAGGAATCCATAACATAGCACTGGACTGGCTATCCTCATATCTAACTAACTGATCCTTCATTGTCTCCTCTGCCACCTCTTCATCCTCTTCTGCCCACATCTCTGTTGGTGTTCCTCAAGCTTATGTTCTAGGACTGTTTCTGTTTTCTCTTTATACAATAACACTTGGCGATCTTATTAACTCATTTGGTCTCAAATATCACCTCTATGCAGATGACACCCAGATTTACTTATCTGCACCTCGACTGACTTCTGATATTCAATCTAAAGTCGCAGATTGTCTGTCAGCTATCTCAGACTGGATGACTCATAGGTTCCTCAAGCTCAATATGTCTACATTGGAGCTAATACTCATCCTACCCAGGTCTGGCCCAGTAGTGCCCTTCCAGGTGACTGTGAATGGCACTACCATAAATCCAGTATTAGAAGCACGATGCCTAGGGTGAAAATTTACACATCTCTCTCATTCTCTCCTCATATTAATGCCAACACTAAATCTTGCCGCTTTCTCTTGTATAACATTGCTTAAATCTGTCCCTTCCTTTGTTTCTCCATAGCCAAAATTGTCACACAAGCACTCACCATTTCCCACATGGACTACTGTAACCTTATTCTCTCTGGCCTTCCTGCCTCCCAGCTCCATCCTCTTCAATCCATACAGAATGCTACAACACTAATAATCCTATTGTCACCTAGGTTTGTCCCTGCCTTCATCCTCCTCAGATCTGTCCAGTGGCTGCCTATGCAACTCTGGCTCTCTTACATAATTCTGCTTCTCTCATTCGAAACTCTTCTCTCCTCTACCCCTTACTACATTTCTACTCTGATCACCTGCTATAACCTACCCCGCCACTTACGATCAGCCAATAGCTCGTTCAGTATAATAAAACCGTGCCCTCCTTATGAAGGAGGGCAGGTTTTCTTTAATACTGCGTGAACATTGTCCCTCGTTGTGATCCACTGTTCAGTCTGGGACAATATTGCTTACGTTGGGGAAAGGGACAGGAGGGTTCATCTTCAAACTATTATTACACTGTAACTAGCACTTTTTCATGCGTAGGAGAATCATGTAGCTCTACTATTACATACATTCTGAGTTAAACATTGTATGAAACACCCTCCTGCTTGACTTCCTTAACCCCTTAACAACCGGCCGATCGGCGTGGTCAAGTTTTGTCCCTGCCTTCATCCTCCTCAGATCTGTCCAGTGGCTGCCTATACAACTCTGGCTCTCTTACATAATTCTGCTTCTCTTATTCGAAACTCTTCTCTCCTCTATCCCTTACTACATTTCTACTCTGATCACCCGCTATAACCCACATGGCCACTTACGATCAGCCAATAACAATCTTCTCTCAGATCCTGTCTTCAGCCCTCTCACATATCAAACCTTTTTCTCTCATTACTCCTTATCTATGTAATGCTCTACCTCCCACTCTGTGCCACTGCACCTCTCTGATGGTCTTCAAGTCACAATTGAAAGTATACTTCCTTAAAAAAACATAAGCATGTTACATGGCACTGACTTTGTACAACTTAGGCTCTTTGTAAATTATTTACTTTATGTCCCCTATCCTAACCAGAACTCTGGAACTGTATTCAGCACTTGACCCCTATGTACTCTGTATGTCTCCCATTACCACTTTAGATTGTAAGCTTACAGGCAGGGACCTCACTTCCAGTGTTTCACTTTGCAAAGCACTTGTCACCCTGTATTATCTAAAGCCGTAAATTGTAAAGCAGTGCGTACACTTGTGGCGCTATATAAATAAACATATTCAAAGACCAAAGGTGCAGAAACAAAATCAAATCCTCCTCCTAAAAGACCCTTTTGGGGTGAACATCAGGAGTCGCCCCATATTACAGCACGGACAAACTGAGCAAATTAGGAATTTTCTATATTTTGGGTCTTCACGGACACCCTTTTACCAAATAAATAGTGGTATGTGAAATGCATTGGAGACCTCTCCATATTTCAAGGGGTTAAAAGGCCCTTCAAAATCATTGGGGAATTTGGCCAATTTTATTTGTCCCCTATGTTGCAGTTGGTTTGCTCCATAGGTTCTCCATGTATTCTGAGTTCATCAGCCTCTATGGGCCTTATGTATAAAGACAAAGTGCACCAGTTCTTCGGCAAACCAAGTGCAACGCTGGCTAGCTTGGGAATGATGGGAATTGTAGTTCTCAGAAGGTTTGCCCCAGAATCAGTGCACATGGACTTTATACATAAGGGAAGCCATGCGTCTAACATTCTATTGTAGAGCCCAGTGGTGTCATAGCAAACAAACAGTGTACTAATGTAACATTTAAAAGGATAGTAATGTTTCACAAAAAGCAGCTTCAATTAATCTTCATAGTATTTGGGCCATGGAGAGTGTTATTTCAGTACTGTCAGAGTTGTAGTTCAAGAGTAATTGAATGATAAAGTATCCCCCTCCCGCCCCTTTTACTGATGTAACACTGCTCAACTCAGAGCAGCCAGACTGTCGCAGAGAGGGCCAATCTTCAGTAAGCATAAAAGTTGAAAAACCTGTCATGGGGGGGACAGGGTTTTCCTTATGCTCATAGTAAGAAGATTGTCCCTTGCTGCGACCTGTCTGGTCAAGAGACCAGATTCTATATCTGAGGGGAGGTGGCTTACACTAGGTAAAAGGGGCAGGTGGGGGACACTTTATCATTCAATTACTCTTGAAATAAGACTCTCCATAGCCCAGATACTACGAAGCTGCTGCTTTTGTGAAACATTACTATCCCTTTAATATGCATGCTATGAGAATACAGTGAGATAAACTATACCCAGGGGCTGTATGTTCAAAAGAAAAGTGGAGGAGTTCTGGGGTAAACCATTTGTAATGTAGGGAGAACTAAAAAGTCCCATTGATTTAAATGGGTATTTTAAGCCCTTGAATGCTAGACAGATCTCCAAAGCATTGCGAAACAATGAGTTGGAGACCTCTCTAGCATTCTATGGGTTAAAATACCCATTTAAATCAATGCTAATTTTTAGTTCCTCCCTATAGTGCAAATGGTTTGGTCCTGAACGCCTCCCCTTTTCTTGGTCTCAGATGGTTATAACGAAGTGGTTCATTCACTATATGCTTTGCATGAAAATCTATAACATTTCATATTCGTGATGCTGGTTTATATTTTAATCTCTACTAAATACTTTATCATCCAGAAGTCTTACCGAGTCATTTGGCTCCTGGATAGAGTAAGCAGACTCAAAATGTGCTGCCAACTCTTTAAGTTTTAAAACAGTTTTGTTTTCACAGTGTGAAGGTTAAAGTCACCTAGCAATCTGGCAACACATTAAAAAAAGAATAGGAAGGATTTAATGAGTGTGTTGTGGCCTACTGTATGGAAAGTGAACAGGTCCAAATGTTTAAATAGCACAAGTATTTCCAGTGTTCCACACATCACAGCTCACTGTCAGCAAGACGTGTATCCTCTTTCTCTGATGGAATAACAGGAATGTGAGACTGTGAAATCCATAAAATGAATAATGATTGTCCCCTCAAACTGCAATATCTTAAGAGTACAAAACCATTATTATGAAAAGAAAAAAGCATATATTCTTAGGATTATCCAGTTGAGTAAACAATGTCCTCCCATTATTGGAAAATGCTTTGTTACAAAGTGATAATAGTTGAAACTGTGTTTTTTTATATTAGGCTATTAGTGATGGTGGGGAAAATGCTACAAATTCCGCAGTGCATCCATATGGAGTTAGTCTTTAATGCCAGTGACTGCCCTTCAGGGTATACACTACAGCATACGACTGCCAGTAAATTCTGGCAACATAGGACTTTAGTGCTAGCAAGCCTTACACACGGGCCCCATGGCATGCACAGGGAAATCGCCTGTATGTTCACCATTTCATCTACATCTTGCTTAGGACGTAGATCTAAACAAGGTTTAGTCAAAATGACTACATTGAATTGCCCACAGACTGCACCCATGTCCTCCTTTTAGTGCATACAATGTTTAGGGGAGGATTTGGGGAGGCAGATACAGAGACAGAATGCCAATTCCAGATGCATATTTAGTGTGGAATTGACGAGGCATGTTGCTACAGTGTCACCTGGGGGTAGATGCACTATGGTATGATAAAAGAGGTGATAAAGTGGAGATAACTTCTACAGTGATATCATTCACCCAGTTCCTATGCTATTCTGTGGAGCCAATGCACTAAGATCTCTCCCACCTGAAAAATCTTAGTACATAGGCTCCATTGAATAACATGGGAAGTGGAGAAATAATACCAATGGGGAAGTCATCTCCACCTTATCATCTCTTTATCACACAGTGCTTCTCCCCCCCTGGTGTCCAGAGAATTCACCCAGAGGCATATGCATTAAGGTGTGATAAAGGGGAGAAAACTTCTCCAGTGTGATAATCTTTCCATTTCCTATGCTACTTCATAGAGCCTATGCCCTAAGATTCCTTCACCGAGATTCACTAAAGGTTGATGCTGTAGTGATGTGTGTCTGGGGATGTTATCACGTTAGTCAAGCACTTCACCTATGTGATGTAGACACACATAGCCGTATGCACTAAACTTGGTGATGTACTAGGGGGGATGGTCCACCTGGGGAATTTATGTTGGATTGCCTTGAAAATCTTGGTCATTAACATGAGCTTTGTCAAAGTTATTTTGTAATCCGCAAAAGCAGAGGTTGGAGGACATCGCCTACCTATGTTTGTTGTATTCAACCACAGCTATGCTTGTCGTATTTGACTAGAGCATAGGTTGGCAGATGTCACCCACCCATGCCTGTCATATTCTGCTTAGCATAATTAGGCAAACATCCCCAACTCATGTCTGTCACCCCCTACCCATGCATAGGTTGGCGAACATCAACAACCCATGTTTGTCAACTCCTACCCCTTCACAGATTGGCGAACATTGTCAACCAATGTCTGTTACCTCCTACCCCTGCATAGGTTGTGATGTCATGGCAGATCCTCCTCAACATGTATTGGACCTTGTGATGGCGTCACCAATTCCCTTACTTGTGTTCACAATTTGCCCCAGTTTCAAAATCTGGAAATTTTCATTGCCGATTGGGTAAACAGAGGTGTTGTCTTAGTAACAATACAAAAAAGTTCAGGATGATGGCATGACCTTTAAAAAGGTGGGAAATTCATAAATAAACTTAGAACTGCCCAAGCCTCCAGAAGAGATGCCACCAGAAGACCACAGCAGCCACGCTACAGAGGACGGAAGCAATGGCCATAGGAAGAGAACCAGCCTTCAGCATGGAGGAGAATGATGCTCTAGTGGAATCACTGCATGCCTGCTATGTGCAGCTTCTTGGCCCATTGGCAGCTGGCAACACAACAGTTAACAAGGAGGAAATGTGAGCTACTGTGGTGTCACTTGTCAATGAGGTAGCAGTGACCCCACACACAGCACACAGGTGCAGAAAGTGGGTGTCTGACATGAAGAGGCAGGTGCTGAAGAAAAGGTGCAGATGCAGGAAGCGCTGTCATCTGAGGCCTCCATGAAACCTGTTCATTATTTCAACTATGAACAGGTCATGGATGACCTCCTTTAGGCATCTGAGGAAGAAACTATTCCCGCTGCAGGAATGAGGATGTTGTTGGTCCATCTTATGCTGGACCAGCTCCCATCACCCCTGTAGCAGGGTCAGGAGATTCCTCAAATACTAAGGATGACTAAGTTCCTGCCTCTTCTCCTGCTCCTGGAAGACAAGATGCCAGCTGCTGATGTCAGGACCCATTCTCCTTCTGCTTAACGTAGCAACTCTTCCTCTGTTCTGATTATGCACCAGTTCTGCCAGGAGCAGTGGCAGCGACAACACCTCCCTGCACACCTCAGAGTTGGTTACTCTAGAGGCAGATCTACCATCGTCCGAGGAGTCAGACCAACATGCCTCCTTCTCTGGCAAGTAACTGAATTATGATTCGTTTGTTAAAGTAATGTTGGTCATCATCTCCCACTATGAAGATAGTTGTGAAATTTATGGTAAAGCATTACCTAGCACACTTATCTGCTTCAATTCAACACTTTGCAATGCAGTTGTCTATGTATGTGTTCACTGCAATGTGGTGCTTTGTAATGCAAAGTCCATGTATGTCCTCACTGTAGTGCTATGCAATGTGGTGTACACCTTGCTGCTCAGTGCAATGCATTGCATGGAGCAGGTATAAGCAATGTGTGGACCCCATCCATCCCTATATTTGAACCTGTGGATGTCCAGCATACCCCATTTCAAAGGAGTGTTGCTTGATTACATATTTGTTGTTACAAATGGCTCTGATGGAATACCCAGGTCTGGCAGGAGAGGAAGGGATTGTCATCTTGGTCCTACAGCCGGTCACTGCTACTGCTACTGCCAGCATGGAGGCAGAGGAGAAAGGTAATTTGTTTTTTCCGATGTTCCTCATGTACACACATTTTCATAGACATGTTAAATTGTTCCACATGTGTATTAGCAACCCCTGCTTGCTTTGTCCATATCCTCATATAACCCTTCCATTGTCACAGGGGTGAGCAGTGCATTGCTAAGCTATGCGTTGCTCACCTCTCTGGCACTCCAAGGGTTACATATCCCACTAATACACATATGGAGCAAGTGTTAGAAATGTTTGTCATACTCCTACCATGCACATAATGACAATGTAGGCATGATGGAGACAGGCTAATGCACCATGATGGATATCTTGGGATCTTGAAGTCCTGCAATGCATTGCAGTGATGCTTTGTTGGCCACATTTTTCTTTCTGTAGAGTAAATCCTGAATAGAAAATATTTTATTAATTATACTATTCCACCTTCGTGCAGTTGTTGTGATCCAGAAAGTTTACACATGTACAATATGACTGAAGAGTATCATTGTTCTTCATCATGCTTATGCATTCCAAATCCAAAATAGGTCCATCTGTGAAGCCTGCTGTAAAAGGGAGTGGCGATAAGAATCAGGAGGGCGATGTCAGCATGCAGGCTCCCGTCAGTCTGCCTGGGGACCACCATGTGAAGCAAAACTGGATAACATAATTCTGCCGCTGTACAAATCATTTGTAAGACCTCACTTTGAATATGAAGTGCAGTTTTGGGTACTAGTTCTAATAAAGGATAAAAAGGATGTGAATGGTTCAGCATTTTATGTTAGTGGTTGGTGTAACCATTTGATTGCCAGAGGGGTATGCAGTGCAGTTTCCAAGAAGTATGTTTGACACCTACCCTGGCACTGAAATGGGTTATGGCTCACTACAACTATCTCACCCTAATTAAAATGTTCTATCTTCCCAGGCTCATCACAGGCTGTGTATCACAGTGCCTGTGATTCCTGTCACTCTCTGTTGTGGATGTCACTGATTTGCTGACTGAGTTTGACCCGCCTCCTGATGACCTTTTTATACCTGGCTATCTCTGATGTCATTTGCCCTTTCGTGGTGTTCCTGAGCCAGTAGTGCTTTTGCTGTGTTCCTGTATTCTAAGTTCCTGTGTACCGATTCGGCTTGTCCTGACCATTCTCCAGTGTTCCTGCCTGTGTATGACCCGGCTCGTCTGCGGACCACCCTTGGATCCTGACCCGGCTAGTTTGACGTTCCTGCCTGTGTATGACCCGGTCCGGCTGACTTCCTGCTCCGAAGATCGACTTCCAGCTTGTTCCAGTGACCTGCGTTCCAGTTGTCGCCGCCGCGACATTTTCCAGTCTCTGCTGCCCACGAGTGTGCCATTGCCTAGCCTGGTGATTCCTTCGATAGGGCTGTGCCTCGTTCTAGTGCAGAGCTGTGTGTATTCTGTGGGCCTTCCTCTCCTTGCAGAGCCTGATCGTAGCGTTGAAGCCTCGAGTAACGTTACAGAGCCTTGCAGTAGCGCTGAAGCCTCGAGTAAACGTGGATTTTAACTCTTGCAGTGCTGCCTCATATTCACTCTCTCTATCTCCAGTACGAGCCTTGTTACAAGTGATACTGCTGCTGAGTTGGCCGCTTTCCGTCGGCAACTCTAGTCTAACGTTGCAGAGTGTTCACAAAGCTTGGGCCGTTTGGGCGCTTAAGGCTCTCCGGTGTTGGTTACCGACGAGATCATATACACAGAGTGTGGGCAGAAAGGCTTCAGTGTTGGCTTATCCGGTACTACGCCCGAGGGGGCTAGTGGCTCTGGCTCTAGTATTACTGCATTCGATTACACCTGAGGAGGCTATTAGCTCTTGCATTGCAGGCCGGTTTCCATATTGCCCTAAGGGGCTATTCGCACTTGCACATACTAAAGCAGTTCCTGTAGCTACGCCCGTGGGGGCTAAGTTGTTACCCATTCTGCTTATCATCTACCACCTTGGCAAGGCAGCTCGTTCCTCAGCACCTGATGAACTTCGTCTGTACAGCACAGCCTATTTAACATCAAGGGCGTGTCAAACTTCCACATCTGAGACTGAGTATATTTGGACTTTAACCCCTTTGGGGCCAATATCATCCTAGTGCATACTGATTTGCATTTATGTCCATAATACTATTTTCCTTGTATTATCTCAGTTTACATTATCTGTGTATTACCTACCGCCTCTAGAGGGCGTAAGTGTCATTATTCACTTTAATAAAGTGTGTTTTATTTTCACTTATTGGTCTGAGTGTCTTAAAAACCGTAACACTGTGTCTCTGGTGAGGAGGCTGAAGAACCACTTATAGAAGCGTCCACCTCTGCTTCTAAGGCTATGGAAGGGCATGGCAAATAAAATCCTAAATCTGCTACCCCATGTGTGTTCCACTTGCCTTCTCTTTCTTTACAAAAACATTAAATTCCCTGTAGTGATCTGTGTTTATGTCATACAGTATGTGTGTGACAGTATGATGACATCATTAAATATAGTAACATAATCCCCTAGTGGACACATGGGGTAGCAGAGAGAATGCACTCCGACTTAAGGGTTTTAGTACCGCTGGCGATGTTTAAGTGAGGGCATCCCTTCCACATCACCAGCATTCTGACAACCCTAGGCTGTTACTGCATAAGAAGCTATGGGACTGGACATTGACATCAATAAGAATATGGTTGTGCAGCTTAAATTTCGCCATTGCTCACCAGATAAAGGTGCACAAATAATTACTTTACAATGCATTGCATAACCAGCTTGATTTTATTAATTGTAATTATTTTAAAACTCAATAAACAAGAAACAATAGTAAGTTATTTTAAATGCATTGCATACACCATTGGCACTCAAAGGGTTTTTAAACAAACATTAGGAATTGGTTTCTAAATGAAATGATAGTTGCTTGTGTAAAACAGTGGAGATTTAAGTAGCTTTGTCAAGCAACAGTATACAATTTTAGATTTTAAAAATATATAAAAGACATAGTTAGTTTGGCTCTTTATGCTTTGTATTTTCAACATTCAACTGATGGCCCAGGGTTTTCAGTGAAGACATGCCTAGAGTTACTCCTATCTCTTATCTTCCTTAAGTAGGAATTTGGTTTGGCCAATAATGCATTGTTTTGTTTGAGCATTTCCAATCTCTTGGCTCCGTACCTGGATTTTTGATGCTATCTCTCCTCAATTGCTTTTGTTTCACATATTTTGTTTCTTTGCTTCCATTATCATTCGTACATATTACCTTTCCAGGTGCACCCTTTTCAGCTGTTTCTTCATTAATTTTAATTCCTTCTTCTGTTTCTTCAGGAATGTAGCAGGATCACTTAATTTTGTTTGAATCTCCACTTCACTACATCGATCTTCAACTTGTCATGTCTCAGGCTTAAGCGTTGCTCATTTCAGCACCTGGATCAGAAGGAGGAGAACATACCATCAAGGCAGAACAGTGGAAGAAAACAGGCAGCTGTCTGAGGTGCGTAATTCACCCCTACAGTATGTGCACGTATGTATACACATCTGAGCAGCTTGCAGATATATACATAGGTGCACATACTGTAGGGGTGAATTGCGTGCCTTGGTGATATTTTCAATGCTTTTTTTTTTTTTTTTTTTAAACTATTATGAGCTGCAGACACAGAGGAGAAGGAGAGCGAGAGTAATATCCTCAGACAGTTGCCAGTTTTCTCCCACTGTTCTGCCTTGACGGTATGTTTATGACAATCTTCTTCTGATGCAGGAGCTCGAATGAGCAATGCTTAAGCCTGGGACATGACAATCTCACCCTTTTGATGCGGACGAGATTCTCATGTTTCCTTTTTTGAGTCGGCGACATATTTAATGCACTCGGTCACTCAATACTGGGCAACATTTGAAAAGGACACCCTTTTCCCCCAGGTCAGACACATGACAGATGTGGTCAACAGTACCATGAAGTGTGATGCCAAAGAAAAACCTTGTAAAACTGGTGGATCACCACATTACCCACACCCCAATACTATAGGAAAACAAATCATTGTGTATTATCAATTATGGAAGCTTATTACAGCACATAGTATTTTTGGATCTGAAATGGAATTTTAAAACCCTGGACAAAACCTTGCTCATAAATCTAGGACGATAGGTGGGTATGTACTGGCCTGAAGATTATTGTATTTTAGCAGACATGTTTAACATATATATCATAATCCAGTTGTTAACTGGTTACAGCAACTGCTATGGCTTCCTCCACTCTGTCCTCATTGAGAAATCCTATAATATAAAAGGCCAAGTGTATGTTTGTCCGATGCAGTCATGTGCAGTAGAGCCTGCCTGAACGCACAGAATGCTGGCTCATGTACATGGGCTTTTACAGTCATGCGCAGTAGAGACTGCCAAAATGCACAGAATGCTAGCCCATGTACACGGGCTTTTACACTAGTCTTAAATAAGAGACTATTTTTCTTAGAATTTATGGCTTTATTCATCAAGATAGAGAAGTAATTCTGGGGCAAATTATTTACACCTAAAAAAGGGAGTTGAAGGGGTGCAGAGCGAACCGTCAAAGGAGCTGCTCCTAGGCCGAGACCTTACTTTTTATGGCATAGCTGCTTTTAAGGTGGTTATTCTTACTGATTTTTGGTACTAACTCCTATCTTGATTGTTTGAGACTACCCTGGGCTGGTCAGGGCTTCTACAATCAAGCCGAAGGATCAAAAATTTCCCCGTTTCTCTGAGCACTAGTGTTGAGCGAGCATGCTCGGCCGATGCTCGGATCGGCTCGAGCATCGCTCTGCTCGGCACATGGCGGTACTCGTACGAGTACCGCATGTGCTCGCCCGCCATGTTCGGGTCTCCTCCCCGCACGTTTTGCGGCTGCTGCGCAGCCAATAAACGTGCAGGGAGGCTCTGACATCGGTGTAATGCCAGCAGCCATGTTGGCTGCTGGCATTACACTGATTGGCTGGCCAGAACCCGTGGTCAGGTGCTGTATAGCACCTGACCATCGAGTTCGGCTCAGTCTGAGCCAGGGAGAGCTGAGGATAGGAAGGGAAAGGCAGTGTAGGGAGGAAAAAAAAAAATTGTGACAAAAAAGAACCAAAAGTCCTTTTTAGGACTACTGTGTGTGGGGGCAGCAGGTTATTTTGTGTGGGGGGAAAAAAAAAAAAAAAAAAAAAAAAAAATATTCTGTTTAGTGTGAAAAGTTGCAGATTAGAGCACATTCTGTTTAGTGTGCACAGTTGCAGATTAGAGCACATTCTGTTTAGTGTGCAAAGTTGCAGATTAGAGCACATTCTGTTTAGTGTGCAAAGTTGCAGATTAGAGCACATTCTGTTTAGTGTGCAAAGTTGCAGATTAGAGCACATTCTGTTAAGTCTTCAAACTAAAATATCAAAGTCACGTATTCCATTCAGTGTGCGTCGCCGCAGTTTAGCAGCACATTCTGAGTACTGTGCAGAGTTGCAGAATAGGAAGAAATACTGTTAAGTCTTCAAACTAAAATATCAAAGTCACATATTCCATTCAGTGTGCTTCGCCGCAGTTTAGCAGCCTATTCTGTGTACTGTGCAGAGTTGCAGAATAGGAAGAAATACTGTTAAGTCTTCAAACTAAAATATCAAAGTCACATATTCCATTCAGTGTGCTTCGCCGCAGTTTAGCAGCCTATTCTGTGTACTGTGCAGAGTTGCAGAATAGGAAGAAATACTGTTAAGTCTTCAAACTAAAATATCAAAGTCACATATTCCATTCAGTGTGCTTTGCCGCAGTTTAGCAGCCTATTCTGTGTACTGTGCAGAGTTGCAGAATAATAAGAAATACTGTTAAGTTTTCAAACTCAAATATTAAAGTCACATATTCCATTCAGTGTGTTTCACCGCAGTTTTGCAGCCTTTTCTGTGTACTCTGCAGAGTTGCAGAATAATAAGAAATACTGTTAAGTTTTCAAACTCAAATATTAAAGTCACATATTCCATTCAGTGTGTTTCACCGCAGTTTAGCAGCCTATTCTGTGTACTCTGTACAGTTGCAGAATAATAAGAAATACTGTTAAGTTTTCAAACTCAAATATTAAAGTCACATATTCCATTCAGTGTGTTTCACCGCCGTTTAACAGCCTATTCTGTGTACTCTGTACAGTTGCAGAATAATAAGAAATACTGTTAAGTTTTCAAACTCAAATATTAAAGTCACATATTCCATTCAGTGTGTTTCACCGCCGTTTAACAGCCTATTCTGTGTACTCTGTACAGTTGCAGAATAATAAGAAATACTGTTAAGTTTTCAAACTCAAATATTAAAGTCACATATTCCATTCAGTGTGTTTCACCGCCGTTTAACAGCCTATTCTGTGTACTCTGTACAGTTGCAGAATAATAAGAAATACTGTTAAGTTTTCAAACTCAAATATTAAAGTCACATATTCCATTCAGTGTGTTTCACCGCCGTTTAACAGCCTATTCTGTGTACTCTGTACAGTTGCAGAATAATAAGAAATACTGTTAAGTTTTCAAACTCAAATATTAAAGTCACATATTCCATTCAGTGTGTTTCACCGCAGTTTAGCAGCCTATTCTGTGTACTCTGTACAGTTGCAGAATAATAAGAAATACTGTTAAGTTTTCAAACTCAAATATTAAAGTCACATATTCCACTCAGTGTGTTTCACCGCCGTTTAACAGCCTATTCTGTGTACTCTGTACAGTTGCAGAATAATAAGAAATACTGTTAAGTTTTCAAACTCAAATATTAAAGTCACATATTCCATTCAGTGTGTTTCACCGCCGTTTAACAGCCTATTCTGTGTACTCTGTACAGTTGCAGAATAATAAGAAATACTGTTAAGTTTTCAAACTCAAATATTAAAGTCACATATTCCATTCAGTGTGTTTCACCGCCGTTTAACAGCCTATTCTGTGTACTCTGTACAGTTGCAGAATAATAAGAAATACTGTTAAGTTTTCAAACTCAAATATTAAAGTCACATATTCTGTGTAAGATGAAGAAGGCGGGTAAAAAGGGACGGGGAAGTGGACGTGATCCTGAAAGTTCAGGGCGCGGGTCAGGACGCGGAGAAACTGTGCCTGGTGCCAGAGCACAAGAAAGAAAGACATCCACCATACCTAGCTTCATGTGTAATTTTACAGGGCGTCGCAGGACATCACTCTCGAGGTCCGACCACTGCGAACAGGTGGTCGGTTGGATGACAGCTGATACTGCTTCCAGTCGGTTAAGCACCACCCTGTCTTCCACCAAGTCCACTCTCAGTAGCCAAGAGTCTGGTCAACATAATCCTCACTCTGATCATCCTTCCTCCCACCATACACGGTCTGGTCAAAGAAGTGATCCCACACTGGGATATAGTGAGGAGCTCGTCTCATCACCAATCCTTCATTTGACCCTCTCTCCAAGCACGCTTGCAGAGGAACATGACATCTTGTGCCCTGATTCACAACCTCTAGAGGCTACCCAATCTCAAGAAGATGACAGATGTGAACGGCATTTAAGGTCAAAGGAAGTAGTGGATGATGATGATGATGATGAGACACAGTTGCCATTAAATCAACCACTATTTCCGTCTCAAGACCTTGTTGAGGAGAATGTTATACAGTTGTCAATGACTGAGTATGTGGTGGGATCAAGACTTGAGGAGGATGATCAGAGTGAGGAAGTGGAGGAGGACTTGGTGGACGATGAGGTGACTGACCCCACCTGGGAAGGTGTAGAGCCGAGCGATGACAGCAGTCCTGAGGGTGAGCCATCTGCAGCACCGCAACAGGCTGGAAGAGGCAGTGGTGTGGCTACAGAAAGAAGGCGGACCGCACCAAACCGGCCCGCAAATGTTCCACGGAGCACCCCCTTGCGTAAATCTACCTTGCCAAGGGGTAGGTGTTCCGCGGTATGGCGTTTTTTTAAGGAAAGTGCGGACGACAAAAGAATTGTAGTTTGCAACCTGTGCCACACCAGAATGAGCCGAGGCATGAACACTAGAAACCTCACCACCACCAGCATGATCCGACACATGGCATCCAAGCACCGTAGTAAGTGGGAGGAACGCCTGGATCGCCCATCTGTGTCTGCAGGCCACACCACTGCCTCCTCTTCCCCTGTTTTCGGTGCCGGCCAATCGCCTGTCGAAGGCGCAGGCCCGCATACCTCCCGCCCTGCACCTGTAGCATCTGAAGCACCATCAGCGACCACATCCACTTCCCTGTCCCAGCACAGCGTCCAAATGTCGTTACCCCAGGCATTTGAGCGCAAGAGAAAGTACCCAGCCACCCACCCACAGGCCATAGCACTAACCTCACACCTTTCCAAATTACTGGCCATCGAAATGCTGCCATTTAGGCTTGTGGAGACTGAGTCCTTCCGCAGCCTGATGGCAGCAGCTGTCCCTCGGTACGCGGTCCCCAGCCGCCACTACTTTTCCCGGTGTGCCATCCCCGCATTACACCACCATGTGTCCCGTAACATCACCCGTGCCCTGACCAACGCAGTTACTGGGAAGGTCCACTTAACGACTGACACATGGACAAGTGCTTGTGGCCAGGGACGCTACATTTCCCTGACGGCACACTGGGTGAATGTCGTGGAGGCTGGGAGCGACTCGGATCCTGGGATGGCACGGGTGCTACCCACGCCGAGGATTGCGGGCCCTACCTCCATCAGGGTTTCCGCCAGCACCTACGTTATTGGCTCCTCCTCCTCCGTTTCCACCTCCGAATTCTCTACACACACCGCCACTCCCCCATCAGCCAGTAGCTGGAAGCAGTGTAGCACTGCAGTGGGGAAGCGTCAACAGGCCGTGCTGAAGCTGATCTGCCTTGGGGACAAACAGCACACGGCCTCAGAGCTGTTGCAGGGGATTAGTCACCAGACCGAGCAGTGGCTCTCGCCACTCAACCTGCAACCAGGCATGGTTGTGTGTGATAATGGGCGTAACTTGGTGGCGGCTTTGGAGCTCGGCAAGCTCACACACGTACCATGCCTAGCGCATGTATTTAATTTAGTGGTGCAGCGATTTCTAAAAACCTACCCCAATGTGCATGATCTCTTGACCAAGGTGCGCCGCGTGTGTGCACATTTCCGTAAGTCATCAACAGCTTCAGCCGGCCTGTTGAAGCTGCAGCAGCGCTTACAATTGCCAGCTCACCGGCTGCTGTGTGACGTGAGCACGCGCTGGAACTCCACCTTCCACATGTTGGCCCGGCTTTGTGAGCAGCAGAGGGCAGTAGTGGAGTACCAGCTGTTACACGGTCGTCGCCTCTCCGTTCAACTTCCTGTAATCAGAAGTGAGGAGTGGGAATGGATGTCAGACCTCTGCGAGGTTTTACGCAATTTTGAGGAATCGACACAGATGGTGAGCGGCGATAACGCTATTATCAGTGTAACCATCCCACTTCTGTGTCTACTGAAACGCTCGCTGCTCACAATTAAAACCGACGCTTTGCATGTGGAAGAGGTGGAAATGGGGGAGGAAGAGCTTACACAAGGTGATAGCCAGAGCACCCTCACTTCGTCTTCTCAGCGACAATTGGAGGAGGCGGAGGAGGAGGAGGAGGAGGAGGAGGAGGAGGAAGACACGGTTGTCTCCACTACAGAGGGTAGCCATGGAACTTTAGTTCCATCTCTTCAGCGTGGGTGGGCAGAAGAGGAGGAAGAGGATGAGGAGATTGAGAGTCATCCTCCTGGTGAGGACAGCGAAATCTTGACTGTTGGTACTCTGGCACACATGGCTGACTTTATGTTAGGCTGCCTTTCCCGTGACCCACGCGTTACACGCATTTTAGACAACACGGATTACTGGGTGTTCACCCTTCTGGACCCCCGCTACAAAGAGAATTTCTCATCTCTCATTCCTCCGGTGGAGAGGACAAGCAAAATGGTGCAATACCAGAAGGTTCTTGTTGAAAAATTGCTCCAAAATTTTCCATCTGACAACGCTGGCGGCAGAGTACGTGCTACCTTGGCCAACCGAGAAGGGGAGAAAAGGGGAGCACACAGCAGTTCCGAGAAAGGCAGGGCAACACTCTCCAAGGCGTGGGACACCTTCATGACACCCCACCAGCACCCTCACCCTGATGCGCAGCCTAGTGTCACAAGGAGGGAAAAGTTTTGGAAGATGGTGAAGGAGTACGTAGCAGACCGTGTCAGCGTCCTCAATGATCCCTCTGTGCCTTACAACTACTGGGTGTCCAAGCTGGACACGTGGTATGAACTGGCACTCTACGCCTTGGAGGTGCTGGCCTGCCCTGCCGCCAGCGTTCTGTCTGAGCGGGTATTTAGTGCTGCTGGTGGCATCATAACAGATAAGCGTATCCGCCTTTCCACCGACAATGCTGATAGGTTGACACTTATAAAAATGAACAAGGCCTGGATTTCCCCTGACTTCTCCACTCCACTGGAGGAAAGCCCCGGGGGAACATAAACTCACTTTATATATGTTATTTACAATGATGGGAATACTCTGTATTCCCATTCACCCCTTCCACCCAAAAAACGGGTATATGGTTGACTCTTAATCTTCTCATCCTCCTCCTCCTCTTCCATATGCCCTGTGATATAATTTTTATATAGGGCCAGCTCACCAGCGGGCCCTGTGATATAATTTTTATATAGGGCCAGCTCACCAGCGGGCCCTGTTTGACAATTTTTATATAGGTTAGCTCACCAGCGGGCCTTCTCATATAATGTTTTATTGGGTCAGCTCTCTAGCGGGCCCTCTCATATAATGTTTTATAGCGTCAGCTCACTAGCGGGCCTTCGCATATAATGTTTAGGATGGTCAGCTCTGCAGCAGACCCTCACCCATAATGTTTTAGATGGTCGGCTCAGCGCACGTTTCCCTCTTAATCATGGCCTCAGTTCAATAAAATCAAGGAAATTTTTGGGAGAATTTGCCTCTGCGCACGTTTCCCTCTTAATCATGGCCTCAGTTCTGAAAATCAAGGAAATTTTTGGGAGAATTTGCCTCTGCGCACGTTTCCCTCTTAATCATGGCCTCACTTCAGAAAATGAAGGAAATTTTTGGGAGAATTTGCAGATGATATACAAGTAAATATACAGCAAATATTGTTTGGTAACAATTTTTCGCCTAAAGTCGTTTTTATTTTCCTTTTTGTGTGTTTTATGGTCAGTCTGTAAAAATGGCGTACTACGGGCGAAAGATCGTTCCCAGCAGCGATGTTGGAGTCCAAGATGCATCCAGACATCCTCCCTATGCTGTCCCTGAACCATTTCTGTGGTGTTTCCATCCTTTTATGCCATTTTCCTATGGACCAGGCACCCTCCCCTCATCAGAGCAGGGGGTGCCTGGTGTAATGCTCCAGTCCTCCCATTGACTTCAATGGGGCTCGGGTGCTCGGCCGAGCACTCGAGCCTCAGGGGGTGCTCGGTCAGAGCACCCGAACACCCGAGCATTGGGGTGCTCGCTCATCACTACTGAGCACATTGCACAGCCCACGTGCTATATCTGAGTGAATATGGCGACTGGAATGCCTTTGTCGAGGGAGGATATCCAGCATTTACTGACTAAGGCTGATCTCAAGACCCTCGTGGAGGATATCAGAGCTACAATTAGAGATGTAGTGATGGGCCAGGAGTCTGAATGTGAAGGCTCGGACCACAACCTCGACATGGTGGACCGTGGCGAGGCGGGTCCGGTCTCCTGTGTAGAGCAATCTGACATAGCTGTGGTGTCTCGAGATGAGGCCCTCGATCTTTTCTGTGATGCCAAAGCTGAACAAGGAAGCTGGAGTTGGAGGGATACCGTATATGTTCCCAACTTACCCTTAATCAGAGGTTGTTGGCTAGCCTGGTCCTATCTTTGCTTCAGTGCCGGGCAGACCTGAAAGACCTTTTAGGGTGGCTGGTTTCTGACATGACCTTTTCGTTGGAGTCTGGAGGGGTTCTAAAGGATCGTTTACCTCTTATCTATGCCTTTAATATCCGGCTGCTATTTGGAGATGGCTTCGTATGGGACCCGGGCATCCAAGCCCCTCATTTGTTGGGATTATTTGGGACTGTGTAATATCACACCGAGGTTCAATCCAAAATAGCCTTCTGGTGTAGAGGAGAGGATACCGGGAGGCCTACTCTCTTTATATGTCATTGCAGCAAGGTGTAATTTGTATGGGAGACCTCACGGTGGGACCCAGGAGTTCTATATTTGGGCCTCCAGGCCCTACTCTCTTCATTTGACGTTCAACTTGCTCCGGTTTATTCTCAAGGCCTGTTTGGAAGCTACTTACCTACATGGTGAACCTTGCTTATGACTAATGGATTAATCCCTCGATGTACTGCATATCGGATGGGGAGTAATCTCCACTGCATTTGATGTGACCTTTTTCTTTTCCCTTCCATGTGATGCCCTTACTCTCATGGTCCCCTCCCTTGGGCCCAGGGAGGGTAGACCTAATACATTTGCTGCCGAATTGTTTTATTCTATCTCCACTGGAAATGTTATGTTTATGCATTCTGGAATCCAATGTTAATCTGCAATGTTCAGTATTGTTTGTTCCTGGAACTCGTGGACTTGCTGGTGCCACTTCCGATCCAGCGCGTGGGTCGGGATCGGCTCCGGAGACTCTAGCCAAGCATTTTGAGGAGGCGTTTGCTCCCATACGCACAGGTTCATATTACACTTGATATTTGGCTATATTATCCATTCATCTTATCCCTCCTGTCCCTCATGGAGGCTGAGCTGCTGTTATTGCCTTAGACTCCTGGCATGGTATTGATTATACTCATTGGCTCGTATATTGCTATATATTCTTAGCCGCTGCCTCGCAACTCCTATGTGCTTGGCGTTTACTGCAGACTCTAATGTAACAGTCTATGTACACCCTATGATGTACTTTAACTGCTGGCCCATATAGCTTGCTCTTTTGTGTCTGTCTTACATTAATTATAATTTTGCTACCACTCCCCCCCATGCCTTGTAAGTCCCCTGCGTTAAGACACTACTGAGGGCTTGGCCTGACAGTTTTTCATCCAGTATATGGCTCAATTTCTGCTCTCTTTAGCTTATTTTTCTGCTAAACCCACATACTGTGCCAATACTCGATACTGATTCTCACAGGTTGAGATCAGAATTTGCAGTTTTCTCAATATTTGCTGCATTCTTTTAGTTTTAAATTGTAAGACGTACCTATTTAAGATACCTGTTTGAGTAACTGATTTGCTACTTGCTTGCCCTTGTAATGACTGATAACTATTAGTGTGATCATGTTCTGTAACAGTAGAAAAAAAAAAGGGAATTGAATATTTGTACACTTTTAATTTAATTTAGGGGATTTTAAAGTGTTGAATGTTAGGAAGGTCTCCTCTAGCATCCATGGGGTGGAAAGCCCAATTTAAATTAATGAAATTTTTACAGTATTCAGTTCCCCCTTATAAGCATTATACTGAATAAATCTTTTTTGTTGTTTGTTTGTTTCATTTTTGTATTTGTTTTTACTACTCTTTTCCACCAAACATTCTGTTGTGACACTGTCCTAACAGGGGAGGGATAACAATGCCCCTGTTGATGTATGCTATTTGCTTTGTGTACAAACCGGCCAACAACTATTGTGAGAATCATTTTAAGCTCCTAACATAAAAGGAGGAAATGTGCGCTGCGAGAAACACCACTCGGGACAGGAGAGACCACAACGAGTAGAAGCTAGCAGCTCAGATATGTTCTATAAAAGATGAACACAACCCTCAGTAGGAGAATGGAAGGTAAGGCCTAACACAATACATATATATATATGAGTAATACAAGAAGCTCCAGAAGGCTAAGGTCAGGGCAGGCAGCACATACAGCAAAGTACAATTCCAGGCTGAGGTCAGAGCAGGCAGCATATACAGCAATGTCCAGTTCCAGGCTGAGATCAGGGCAGGCAGCATATACAGCAATGTCCAGTTCCAGGCTGAGATCAGGGCAGGCAGCATATACAGCAATGTCCAGTTCCAGGCTGAGATCAGGGCAGGCAGCATATACAGCAATGTCCAGTTCCAGGCTGAGGTCAGAGGAGGTAGAAAGCAGAAGCAGGGTCAAAACTAAGCCAAGGTCAAACACAGAGGAGCTCCAACAGAATAATGCTAGTAAGATTAACTATAACTGATAACCGGCTCAGCTGCGTCACCTCGTTATATAGAACAAACTGCTGATGTCACGGCGACTCGACATGGAGGAATGCAATGATGACAACGCGGTTGCCTAGCGACGTCCCGAGGACAAGGTCTGGTCAGATACCGCCAATGCCAACAATCTTCTACTTATAATTGTGCTGTTGGAGATTTGTACTTTAATTGAGAGCACCCCTATTTTTGGATGTTTTATGTTGCTAGTTTATATTCTCCTTATTTTTGGAGAGAAGCTGTGTGGAGGCACTGTAATATCCTCTATATATGCGTTTTCTACTGGTGGGACACTCACAGTGACTATACCTTAGTGTAAGTAGGTTTTGTTTTTGGTTTGGTTTGTGGGGGGTTTTTGGATGCTATTACCCTAGTAAGCACCCCAACTCTTCTTCTTATGGCGCAGCTGGCTTGTTACTTAATTGTATCCCTTTAGCTTGAATATGTTGAACAATACGTGAAGGTTTATAGAGCTGCATTTGTTATTGAAATATAAGGAAAAATGTATTAATAGACTTTTTTTAAAAACAGATTTTTTTTTTACTGTCATACATACAACTGGATAACATATATTCTACTTAATATGAATTAGTTTTGTGTCATTGTATCCTTCTATCCTGTCTTCCATTTCTGGACCAATTACTTTAACCCTTTGAGTGCTGAGATTAAATCAAAGGGTTTACTCGTCACTACTCCAGAAGGGTGATGCACTTAAGGGTGATAAGGGGCCAGGGTGGCAATATGGTGGTGAATTGGTGTTGATGGCATTTGTAATCTTAGCACTAGCCTGTTGTCTGTCTCCTATAACCCATTTAGACTATAAGCTCTTTGGGGCAAGGATCTCTCTCTTATTGTTCCTATGAATGTGACACTTATTTTATCGCCTTTTATTTACTGTAACATAAGTCTGTTGTATGGAGCTGCTCACACTGTGTGGTGCCATATAAATAAAGATCTACATAGATACCTATTGACAACATGCGCTAAGGTGTCTTTGCATCATATCCCTGTAAATCTGACCCAATCCCATAACATCTCCATGAATCCACCATGCCTTCAACAGTTTTATGATTATGTTCGACAATGGCTCATTTGCATATGGAAATGCAGGTTAATGAGTCATTGTCATATTCATACGGGTGTGTTTATAAGTTAATGTTGCACATCACCACATCCACTAAATTCTATTAGTAGCTTTTGCTCTCGGAGTTCAGAGTCACTTCACATTGCAATGCCAACCTCAGGTTGACGATGTTGGTATCTCATAGCTCACTATGAAGCCAGGTAACAGCTTGCTGTCTCTACTGGACAGCAAAGACAGCAGGTGCCATCCATTAACCCTTTCAGTGCCAGTGGGATGTTCATGTTCATTACACACCCCTGTGGCACTGAAAGGATTTCAACAATAACAGACGTTTGCAGCAAAGACCTAGAAACAAAAGGCTGCACTATATCAATTACTAATAAAAATTCCCAAATATAAATAAAATTTCAATTAAAAATCAAAACAAAGTTCAGTATAAAATGATGATAAAATGAGTTGCTGATGGATGAAATAAATGTGGTGAAGAGGATCCTCACAAAATATCAGTAATATTCTTCCTATAATCCGTTAGCTGCAAAACAGAGGTGTCTTTGTTCACTAGGAATAAGGAAAGTCTGCAGAATGTCAAGCGCTAAAACAGGAAAAAGGAATAAGACACTAGTATTTATATATAAAAAGATGCAACACACAAGTTGACAGTATATTGTACTTACTGGACACTGTCCTGGGAGGAAGCATCTCAGGGGTCCCTGCCCCTATTAGCCACTAACTGTGCCTTCCAGAAAACTTGATGTGTGAAGAACTGTCCTGCTTTCAAATTGATAGCTGTAATGTAATATCCACTCATGCCAGTAAGTCATTTATAAGCTCTAAGAGCACCAATATTATGGTCAGCATTCTCAGGCTCAATTACAGGAGCAATTACAGTGTAAATAAAGGAATACACTAAGATCCATCCAGCAACTATGTAACACTGAACAAAGTGGGGAGTAGGAAGATACCCACAGGGGTCATAGGCCAGTAATTCTCAGCTTTGGTCTCAGGTACGCTGTTTCAGATGGTGCATCTCTACCAGGTCTTCATACATGACATTCTTAGGTGTGTGAGTATTTATGCCAAGGGTATTTATTTTGGCCCATTGCCATTGGAGTATTTGGTTAATGTACTCCAAGAACATGTAGTAAATGACTACCTTATTAATTAGGGCACAGTTCTCTCACAATTGAATTTAACATTTTGCTCCAGTTTCCATCATCCTCTGTTTCTGGATCCATTGCTGGGGAGATGTTACTTAGCTTCAATAGTCCTGACTGTGGCTGGCATCAATGGCATTATACATATGTCAATACACATATTTATTAGTAAGGAGGGATCCGTGTGAACATACAGGGATTTTTTATGCAGTCCCCATGTTTACATGTTTTCTTGTAGGCATACCTGGGAACTTTTACTTGTTGACTCCTGTGGTGCTGCTGGGGGGGGGGGAGAGAAATGATGTGATCTGTGTAAAAAAGAGGTGGGGCTAAATCACATGTGGGCGGAGCTTAAGAAACATAGGAGGAATAGGCTGGAGAAGGAGGAGAAGTGGGAGGGACAGACTGGGAAGAAGCGGAAGTGGGCAGAGTTTCAGTAGAAACTCCCCACATCCACAGAATCAGCCTCTGCCCTGTAGACCCGGTAATGCAGGGTCAAAACCAAAGTCTCTAGGACAAATCCATAGAGTTCCCAGCTATGCTTGCAAGACAAATAGGATTTGCATGCAAATTTTAATCATTTGAGTGTCAGAGGGGTGCACAGCGCACTGCTTTGCAATGAGTTGTACACCCCTCTGTCACATAAAGGGTTAATTATATGCAATTTGATGAATATGTTTTAACTATGCACCAGTTTTTCTGATATGCACTGTCAGTGTCTGGTATATGCAAAATAAATCTCATCCTTGAACCAAAATGATAAAGAGGAATAAAATAAATAAAGGCAAGTTTGAACTGGAAAAATGCTTGACTGAAGCATCTTCTTCTATTTTACTTTTTACAGTTTGAGCCATTGGATTTTAAGGATGTAGAATAAAAAAATAATCTTTAGAAATGTGGATGGGAGTGTTGGATTTTAATCCCCTTAAATATTGTGCAATGCATTGGATATATCTCTAGCATCCAACAGGTTAAGTATAATGTCCGAGTTGTATTTTTAGATTGTAGTTTCCTTTTATGTAGAGTTAACCCTTTGAGTTCCAGAGAGGTATCCATTCATGGTAACACAATGCGTTGGATACGTCTCTGGCACTCAAAGGGTTTTATACATTCTTTCCTCTATATTTCAAGACAGACAGGAAGCAGATTGAGATAATTCGTCCAGCTTCGCTTTCTTCTTATGTCTGGCCTTTTGTGTCAATCCATCCATGATATGGGATTACTATAGTATAATTCACATTGTCTTCCAGCTTGATCATCACTTGCCCAACATAGACTATAGACTATAAGGGCTAGATTTAAAGGCAGCCGTTAAACCATCCGCTAAGTAAAAAAGGCACATCGGCCGCAAAGAACACATGGTTTACGGCAGATTCAAAGGTAAGAGTACAAGAATAGCTATTGGGCGTAGGCACTACAAAAACACGTAACACAAAAACCAGCGTCGCACCTGATTTCGCATCACCGTGCGTCCCAAACACCCGTTAAAACACAACTTAAGTCAAAATGTTACATTACGGCTGCCGTTGTCTAGCAACCCTGATAGATGCACAAACAAAATTCAAACCTACAGCCAATCCCAAGGCCCCAAAGTATCAAAAATGTTCAAATACACCTATATATACCTCAAAATAACGGTCACACCCTGTCTGTGTTTCGAGTTTCAGTAAGCTAGAGCACAGGACCCAGGAGTGGAGGATAGTGTTTAGAGAGAGAGAGATAGAGAGAGAGAAGCATACACAGGAGTAAGGTAGAGGGATCTTGGAGAGGAGAGAATTACGTTTAAATAGACAGCACACATTTGCACATAGCACATACATCCATACAAACACAAACACATACACATACATACACATAGTCTTTTTTTTTTATCACACCTTACACATTTTAAACTTTATTTTTACAGTGTGAATCCGTGAGTGAAAGTGTGTGACAGAGAGTGAGTGGGATCGAGTGTGTCTGTGAGGGCGTGTGAGAGTGCCTGGGTGTGAGTGGGTGAATGATGGCCAGGAGAGGAGGACAGGAGAGAGGGATGGGGAGACTAGTGGAGGAGGAGGAGGAAGGTCAGGAGGGGATCCCTCAGCAGAGCAGGGGTGGGAGAGGGAGATCCGCAGGGCGGAGGGGGACCAGGCCCACAAGAACAGGCACACAAAGAAGAGGGACAGATCCTGCAGTGGGACGAGGGGTAGTGCCTGGGGACCACCACACACAGGCAGGGGCAGAGCAGGCAGGACACTCCGGGTCTGACTCCTCGCATGCCGGAGCTGAGGGGGACAGGGTCAGGGATCCCCGATATACCGAGGAAGAAAACACGGCCCTCGTGGAGGCTGTGCTGGAGAGGGAGAGTGTCCTCTTCCCGGGGGAGAAACTCCCTGGCCTGGCTGCGAGGAGGAGAGCTGCCTGGAGCCAAATCTGCAGCCGAGTTAATGCGGTGGCCACCTGCAGACGGGATGTGGACTCAATCAAGAAGAGATGGGGCGACTGAAAAGGCAGGTGAAGAAGAAGATGGGGGATGTCGCCCTGCACGCCCGAGCCACCGGAGGTGGGCCACCTGTCCCCATCACCTTCAGCACATGGGAGGAGAGGCTGCGGTAGACACTGTCATCTACCCTCATTGAGGGGGTCCCTGGAGGATCAGACACTGGGGATGAGAGGAGCCTCCACACCACTGGTAAGTGCATCACCCCAAAACCACACACCACCTCAAAGCACACACCCATCACAAACAAGCACTCACATCCCAACATCTGCCCTTCATTCATCCACACAACTGCACCAACACAGCACCCTGAGGGTTTAAACAGGACGCAAGACAAGGACAAATGTCAAGGTTCAACAAGCCCAAAACTTGTCCAACTCCCTGGTTAACCCTCATGTTGCTGTGCTGATCACACACAATACACACAAACCATGCTCAGAAAAGTGTTGTATGTCAAACATCACAATTGTTGTCACACAGTGTTACCCATGTTCCCACAGGGAATCCAGCACATAACCCCATGAGTGCTAGAGGGATCATCAATGCATCGATCAACAATGCTTTGGCAAACCCCCCGGTACTCAAACGGTTAACCAGACAACAAACACATGTTGATAGGTTAACAATTACATGACACATAGGGGACATTCACTAAGCGGTGAAAAAGAGCTGATGTAGAGAATTTGACACTTACATACCCTCACTTTACCAATTACAATGTTAGTCTATGGAGAATATCCAATAACAGGATTCAAGCTGCACAGGCCCCATTGTATGGACTCCATAGAAAACATTGCAGATGGGGAAATGAGGTCAGCGGAGAAGTCAGCATCATAATCAGTTCATCAGGTCCACTTAACCGCTTACTGAATCACCAACAGGATGGATCAGGTCACAAATCACAGTGCCACTGAGAATAACTGCTTGCATGTGCAACACACAGGCCAAAAACAATTACACATAACTGAAGGTGAAAAAGTTGGCCTTGGTGTTGTGTATTAGTGTTGAGCGAGCGTGCTCGGCCGATGCTTGGATCGGCTCGAGCATCGCTCTGCTCGGCACATGGCGGTACTCGTCGAGTACCGCCATGTGCTCTCCCGCCATGTTCGGGTGGCGGGGATCTGTGCCGGAAGAGGCACAGATCAGAAGACGCTCCGCTGGACCACCAGGGACTGGAGGTACGGGGGCATTGCGGAGATGAAGGGGGCATAGCGGAGATGAAGGGGGACATTGTGGAAGAGGGGCATAGACTCTATGCCCCTCTTCCACAATGTCCCCCTTCATCTCCGCTATGCCCCTCTTCCACAATGTCCCCCTTCATCTCCGCTATGCCCCTCTTCATCTCCTCTATGGCATAGAGGAGATGAAGGGGGACATTGTGGAAGAGGGGCATAGCGGAGATGAAGGGGGACATTGCGGAGATGAAGGGGGCATTCAGAGATGAAGGGGGCATAGCGGAGATGAAGGGGGGCATTGACCAGGCACCCTCCCCTCATCAGAGCAGGGGGTGCCTGGTGAAATGCTCGTGTCGCCCCATGCTTTTCAATGGGGCTCGGGTGCTCGGCCGAGCACTCGAGCCTCAGGGGGTGCTCGGTCAGAGCACCCGAGCATCGGGGTGCTCGCTCAACACTATTGTGTATGCAATCATTTACGCTAACTTGAATTTACATATCTCACATTTGATTCACATATAGATCCTCAGGAGTGCTGATGCCATGGATGGATGGTACACCAGACACTATTTGCAGGATACATATGGGAACCAAATATGAACCATTGAGGTTTGGTCAATAACAGGCCATGAATTATGGATATCTATGATCGGGTCTGGCTGCCTCACACAGAAGGATGGATGGGCTGATCCAGGAAAAAAAAGGCCTCAATCAATGATATCCTTCAATACTGGCTGGATTGTTGCCCCTCAGGATTCAACTTGAACAGACCTCATGGACAGAATCCTGTAATGTACATCAATCCCTGATTGCCACGGTGGTATCCCATGCATCACAATGCAATGCATAGGATACCATCATGACAACCAGAGAGGGACATGTCTAATCTGACAAAATCCAGCACTGTACGGGATGAACTGATAACATAGGGATGAATACTACTTGAATCACACTGCAGATCAATTACAAAAAGATATGTACAGAAAGATAAACGACCAGATATGTATGTGGATATGTCCCTTTCAAATGGGTACAAATATGTCCCAACAAGATGTAAACCCAGAGTTCGGTTCAGTACGTGTGATTGTCCTACTGCCCATATATGTGCACCCTCAACAAAATAACTCATATTGATATCATCATCAGAGTACATATACCTAGTATATTACATCTTACTTGGATGTGTATCAGTGGTATCAATGATAGTTAGTTTGTGATGGCTGTACATATATAGGCAGTAAGACAATCACATGTACTGAACAGATCTCTGGGTTCATATCTATCAAGGATATGTTTGTACCCATATGAAAGGTACATATACACACATATCAGACCATATTCCTTACTGTGTACCTTGGCATGGCATTGGTTAATTTCACCTTGATGTAACATTGCAGGCATCATAAAGAGATGTTCAGAAAGATGTTACTGTATGTGACAGCTGGAGATGTCAGTCATATGACCACACGGAGGCTCTTCAGCAGACCCAAAATTGAACCAATTGGAGATGGATCCATCATTGACATGGTCCACAGAGCGTGCTTACAAACCAGGAACACTTTGTAGACAATGGCATAGATGTAGTTATCTCCAAATGGGTCAATTTGGAGTCTGCTGAAGAGCCTCCGTGTGGTCAAATGACTGACATCTCCAGCTGTCACATACAGCAACATCTTTCTAAACATCTCTTTATGATGCCTGCAATGTTACATCAAGGTGAAATTAACCATTGCTATCCCATTAAAGAGATAGTAATACCTAAAATGTGAAAGGAAAAATACATGTCATAGGATTGATCCACCAGGTAATGCAAGGGTATTCCCACTACTGAAAGGTGTTTCATCCCAAGAGTATAACAGCTCAAAGTTGAATATTCCATGGACAATATCACTGTGGCCTGAAAATGTACTATGCCAATGTTGCCAGACCATCCTCTGGCTAGCTTTGGTCCAGGGAGCATAAATCCACAAAGGATGATGTGGCAACAGCGCAAATGTACAATTTCAGGCCACTGGGATGTGGCACCAAAGGAATTCAACTCTGAGCTGCAATACATGTAGAATAAAACACCCTTCACCAGTAGGAGTACCGTTGTTTCACACAGGGGGATAAACCATACAACATATATGTTCCTTTCCACATTTCAAGTATTAATATCAATTTGACACCATCATGGCTAAGTTTTCTGATCACACAATCTCAATCCTCCACACAGGTTATGTGCCTCCAGCACTCCAGGAGCCCATGGAGGAGGCCACCTCACCACCCAGTGAGGAGTATATGGAGGAGGGGACCAGCCAGTGGGCACTGTACCCAACTACATCCACACCTCTTGGCCAACTGGATGCCCCACCTCTGGCTGCACCACCTCTGGCTGCACCACCTCTGCCTGCACCACTTCTGGCTGTACCATCTCTGCCTGCACCACCTCTGCCTGCACCACCTCTGCCTGCGCCACCTCTGGCTACACCACCTCTGGCTGCACCACCATATTACAGTGACTGGATGCACCCCACCACCTCCAGGAGCTATTACCCTCCAGCAGCAGCAGCACCACCACCAGGGAGGCAATGGCTGCCCGGTGATGTGGCCACCACCCAATACGGGCCATACTCATCCCCGACTGACCTACCCTCCTGGATGGCTCCCCAGCATGGCCCCAGGTATGATCCCAGGTGGGGGCCAAGCACATACCAGTGGCCAAGGTTTGACCCTTGGCCACTCGACTGCCAACACCTGGGCCTGCTTGGGGAGCCCCAACACCCTATGCAAAGGGACGTGTTTACCCCACCACCTCCACCAGCACAGACATCGGTGGGCAGCAGTGGGTCCATTGATGTGGTGGGCACATACCCATCTGCAGCACATACAGCACCAGCTGAGGAGGACACAGCACCAGCTGAGGAGGACACAGCAGCAGCAGATTCACCAGGCACAAGCATCACCAGCAGTGAACGGCCCACGGGGATGGAAGCAGAGTGTATGGCTCTGCAAAGGAGACTATTCCGGTCAAGCCTCTGCACCAATGACAACATCACCAGGAGCCGTAGGGAATCCCGGAGAAACACTAACAGGATAGAGGCAAGGATCCATGCCCTGGAGTCGGAGGTCATGAGGATCAACACTCAACTCCATCAGCTCCACACGGGGGTGATGGACATGCTTGCACAGGTACTGGTGGAGTTGAGAGAGCTGAACCGCAGGGAGGACTTACGGTTAGAGAGGGAAAACCTGTGCTCCACAGAGGGATCCACTGCCCCCACCACCCCCTCTAATGTGACCCCCGAAGCCACACCTAGGGGGCAAAGGGTGACCAGGAGATCATCCAGGTTATCCACTTCTGCCACACAGTCTAAGGCCCCCCCCCCAAGAAAAAAAAATAAAATGCCCAACATGTTACAATTCCCCTGAATAAAGGAACATTGTGCTTTTGAATCCTGTCTGATCTGCTTTGTATTTGGTCATAGATTGGGTGGCAGAGTTGTCTCCAATGCATTGCCAAACAATTCAGTGAACACAACTTCTGCCTAGGTAAGATGTTTGTGGGATGTTACAACATGGGTTCACACACACACCGTTGTACAAATTCAACTGTAAATACATCCCTGGAGCCATATTACACAACTGTGTTATATGGCAATGTTGTGTGTTGATTTTGTATAACAAAACATACCCCTTAGCACAACATTTGGTATAACATTGAACATTCGTCTACATCATATGTTGTGTTTAACCCTTTGATAGCCAGAGTGGTAGGCAACGCATTGCAAAGAAATGCGTTGGGTACCACTCTGGCACTCAGAGGGTTAAGGGGATAACCAAACAAACGGCTATGTGACTTAGCGGTGAGATAACAAGCAGGACAGATAAATGGGACATGTATCCATATTGTCTTGGATTCACACACTCATTGTGCAACAGACTTACTGGGGAAGCCAATGTTTTTAACCTAGGATTTCAATGTGTAGCACACACATTGATATCCTGGGGTGAGCATTGGGGCCTCCAGTAAGTTGAGTTGTTTTTCCTAAGGGTGTAACAGACTTCACCAGTGAAAACACTTGTCCACTTGGTCATGTACTGTGATATGTCAAAGTGGAGCAATATCACAGAACATTGATTATACTGAGCAACACATAAACTGTGGACAGGAATTCACTGTGGAAGTATGTCCCCTTTATCACCTCTTTATCACTCCCACAACACATTAGTGTATCACTGCCACCATCTGTTAGCGTGAATACATCACAGAGTCCACTCACTTGCAAACAAGTGGTGGACTCCTGTGATATGGGTGATGCCTTTCCATTTATGGGGGATACTCTATCCTGAGTGTGGTTACGCATTAACAAACATATGTGTAATCCAATATATCCTCATACAGACACAGATGATTGACTAGTGATGGTTCATCTTTATTGTGTCTCAAAGTACATTAGAACGTACATGTGTTTTCTGTGTGTATTGCCTATATGCATTGAACACTTGTATGAGAACACTAAATGTACTTTGAAACTAAATCATACTACTTGAGTAACACTGCTCTCCTGCTCATGTGTTGTCCACAAGGTTTGACAACTCTGTAGATGAGCATCCTAACTGTACAGGTTATTACACTTGTGAAATTGTGTTTTCTGTGTCTATATGAGAATGTTCAAGTAGAGGTCTGTGTGAACCTCAGGTCAAATATTGCATCACTAACAACATCACCAGAAATAGCAATGGGTGATCTTTATGAAGGTGTTGTCAATACATCAATCCAGACACATGGAAGATCTTCAGATCAAGGATGGATCATGTTATGGATGCCTGTGGGACAAGAGGACAGGATTTGGAGCTAGACACCTGAACTGATCATCAAGCAACAACAATTTCAACTTTATAATCCCCTCAATCTTCTTAATTACAAGTGAGTACACAAATCATTGCTTGACAATGTGTTGTGTACTCATCTGTAACCAATTATGTGGAGAACTAAGGACATGTGCCCCAGCCCTATGGATATGTGACCCTGACATGAATACACACATCAACAAGTGTTCTGAGAGCTCCATGGAAGTAATGAATTTGGGCTGCCACTGTGAAAGTGACAGTGGCAGCCCAATGTCATTTGTTCCATGGAACTGTTAGGACATATTTGTTGATGTATGTATTCATGTCGGGGGCATATATGTCTGCACACTCACAGGCCAGCATGGAGTCCCTGGTAATCTGATCTACGTCTCATGACCTCTACATTGTGTGACCATACCACTGTACATCCACCCCTGTGCTGCTCTTCTCAGCTGTAGCACAGTACAGGTCCCATATTGAGTCCAATGGCCCTTTAACCCCTGATGTGACGGAGTATTATCCAATGCATAGCACTGGATAACACTCTTTCGCTACAAGGCTAGCATGGTTGCTCTGGCTATGATCATGGCAAATCAAGTTAGCTGCTGTCAATCAAGCCCTGTAAGGCGATGAACATGGGTTATGTGTTGTACCTTGTTTCTCCTGAGGGTGTGCGTGATATCCTTGGGGTCTGTATGTCAACGTGGAGAGTGGAATGGAGGATGGTTTTTGAGTCCACACACACAATTTGCCACACCCACTGCCAGTGCAGTGCTGTGTCACTGTTCCTGTGGGGTGAGACAGAACAAAATGTGCAGTGTGGTTAGTGTCACAGGACTGATGGGGGACTTGCATGGATTGTTTGCATGCCTGTGTTATACTCACATGTAAAGTGTTCCGTGATGAGCCTGTCTCTGATCTGTGTCCCTCTCAGGATCTCCTCAACATGGCCGATGTCCATGGGCGCTTCCTGTATGGGGGGGTCCTTATGTGCTCTAGCAGCCTGGTGTCCACTGCGATGTTGTGCAGTATTGCGCACACCACAATTATGTCGCACACCTTTCCAGGTGCATACTGCAGTGCTCCCCCCGAGTGGTCCAGACATCGGAATCTTGACTTGAGGAGGCCAAAGGTCCACTCAATGGCATTCCTCGTTCTGCCATGAGCCTGGTTGTACCTTTCCTGGGCATGTGTTCGAGGATTGGCCAGAGGGGTCAGTAGCCAGGACTTGCATCCATAGCCAGCATCACCTTTGTAATGTGAGTGACATGGTGAGACAGGGAGCACATGTTGTGTGAATGATGTTTTGTGTGGTGGACGTACTAGCTGTGGGTCAGGAGCATGCTAAGCAGCGTTGTGTGTACGCCTGTGTATGTGATGTGATTTTGTATTGTGAACTCACCCAAAAGCCACCCCCCTGTAAAAGTTCCATTCTCTAAATCTCTGTGGACTGAGGAGTTTTGGAGAATGTATGAATCATGTGAGCTGCCAGGATACTTTGCACAGACATTCATTATCCTCATATGGCTGTCACACACCATCTGCACGTTGATGGAGTGAAAGTTCTTCCTGTTGATGAATAGCTGTGCGTCACGTGCTGGGGCCTTAATCCGGACATGGGTGCAATCTATAGCACCCATGACCCTGGGCATGCCTCCCCTGGCGTAAAAGGCCTGCTTGACGTGTATCCAGTCCATGTCGGTGGTGGGAAAATGTATATAGGTACTGGCCTTGCTTTTGAGGGCTGGCAGGACCTGGGCCAGCACCCTGGAGAATGTGGCCTGTGACATGCCAGATGCGTAACCCTCAGTGGACTGGAAGGCCCCACTTGCCATGAAGTGTATGGCACAGAGTAGTTTCTGCAGGCCAGTTAGGGCATGGTTGTGGATGTAGATGGGATCCACCTGCTCCTTGATGACCTCATACAAGGCAATGATGCTGTCAGGCCTCAACCTGTAGCGATCAATTACCTCATCATCGGTCATTCCAAAGAGGGTGACCCTTGGGCGGTGTACCCTGGGCCTTGGTGGTCGTCTATACATCCTCTGCCCTCCAGGTGGGGATGGACTCCTGTGTGGCTGCTGAGCCAGAGCCTCCTCACTTGCAACAGGTGGAGGCTGTTGATCAGGCGTGCTTGGAGGTTGCTGATGTTCCCCAGCTCTCTCCCTTGCACGCCTTCTCCGCAGCCTTCGCAACAATATGTAACCCAACATACTGTTTGCTCTATCTGTCTCCATCTGTCTCTCTCTCTCTCTACCTCTCTCTCTATCTATCTATCTATCTATCTATCTATCTATCTATCTATCTATCTCTCTCTCTCTCTTGATCTCTCTCTCTCCCTCCCTGAGTGGAAAACAAGCCACAAGTGAGTGTGTTGAGTTGTCCCTTTAAGTACTTGCTAGGGCGTTGTGTAGGTGTGGTGATGAGGTGAGTGCTGACCAATGGTGAGTTGTTTTTGTCCAGGTAAGTGTTTGCAGGTGTGTGTGTGTTATAAGATGTGGTGTGTTGTGCTTGTTCTGTGTGTGCCATTTGCGGGCGTGCAGTTGTGGGGTGCAGGTCGCGTGTTGATGTTGCACAGGTGAGCTTATATTTGCAGGTGTCCGCTTTGTGTGATAACCCCCATTGTTCCGTGCCATGTTGTGTTGTTTTTTTATGTGTCGTTGTCCCTGTGGTGTTGGTTGTTGTTGTGTGTGGAGTGATTTGTGTTGTGTGTGCATGTTTTTGTGTTGTTTCGGCATTGCACGGGTTAATTTTCCCATTTACATGGTTGTGCGGTAAGCTTTTTGTGTATTTTCCTATGTAACGGGTGTTTTGTTTTGGCCGTTAACTGTCTAACGGCTAAGAAAAGTGGGTCTTAACTTTTAGCCGTTAGGTGTGTCTTTTTTTCAGCCGTTATCAGTACCGCAAGCCTTTGAATAGCTCTGGGGTATGTTTTTCCATGCGTCTGAATGCACGTAAGTGTATCGGCCGTTAGGATTGTGAAACTGCCATTAGCTGTTCTTTAGACGGATCTTTGAATTGCAACATGACACTTAACGCACCCGTTAGTGATTTTTTTTACTAACGGCTGCCTTTAAATCTAGCCCTCAGGCTGATGTACAAAGAAAACTGGAGCAATTCCTTTGTAAACAAACTGCATCATAGGGGATAAATAAAATGCACCCAAAACTCATTGACTTACATGGGTGATTTAATCCCTTGAATGCTAAGGAAAGAACTGAGACCTCTATAGCATTCAATGGGTTAAAAACTCACATAAATCAAAGTACTTTTTTAATTGGACCCTTTGGTGCAGATGGTTTGCTTTAAAATTGCTCCATTTCTTTTTATTAAATTGGTGTCAAAGTTTAGTTCTGTAGAATGTAATAGATAGCTGCCATTTCCAGTTTATCTTACTGGCTGGCATCGGCTGTGTGTGGTGAGGTCACTGGCTACAAACCAAGATAGGAAACTGAGCATCCATTAAGACTAGAGGAATGGTACTTTTAAGCAAAACAAAGACAGGAGGCTATGTTGGCAGGTACTGTAGACACTTTAAAAAAATAATGAATACCTTTTAGAATATAGAGAATTATGACCATTACAATGACTATAGGATGTTGATCCTGGGAGAAGTCCGGTTGTCTTTCGTAGCCAAAGGAATTTTTTATCTACTTGGGCATAACTGGCATTTACTTGTGGTGGGATAAAGGGTCCATTTTTTTCCTGTGTTCACTTTCATTTGTGTTTTGTAACTCAAAAATATTTCCTGTGAGAACTATACTGGTTTCCGCATATGTGTGAGATACCCCTCTAGAGTTCAGACTCAGTTTGTGTCATTCTATGGCTAGCAGTGAGGAGGGACAAGGATGGGGTTTGGGGGACAGTATGTATGGGTCTATGTCTATTAGAGCAGAGGAACAAAGATGGGACTTGGAGACTGGTGTTTATATGGCTCTGTGTCTGTCAGTGAAGTGGGACAATGCTGGAGGGAGGTCAGTATGGCTCTGTGGCTACCATGGGACAATGCTGAGGTTCATTATATGTGATCTATGGCTTCCAGTGTAATTAGACAAGCCTCGGGGCTTAGTATGTGGTTGTATAGCAATGGTTGGCAACATGAGGCCTTCCAGTTGCTGTTAGACTACAACTTCCATCATTCCTGGCCAACTCCTGGCTGACTGGGTATGATCAGAGGTTTTAGTCTGGCAGCAGCTAGAGGGCCTCACATTGCCTATTCCAACATCTACCAGTGCAGATGGACAATGCTGAGGGGTCAGTATGCATAGTTCAGTGTCTACTTTGAGTACAGCCCTGGGGGATTAGTATTTGTGGTTCTGTGACTACCATGGAACAAGGCATGGGGTCAGTATGTGTGGTTCTGTGGCTAACAGTACAGTGTAATTCTATCGCTACCAGTGGAA
The DNA here is from genome assembly GCA_037306005.1 of Rhinophrynus dorsalis. NCBI lineage: Eukaryota > Metazoa > Chordata > Amphibia > Anura > Rhinophrynidae > Rhinophrynus > Rhinophrynus dorsalis. The sequence goes on from CM074718.1 coordinate 66,206,579, forward strand.
TGGAACAATGATGGGGTATGAGTATGTGTGTCTGTTGCTACTGACTGACAATGCTGGAGATCAGTATATAGGATGCTATGGCTACCAGTATGGTGGGATATGGCTGGTGTTAAATATGACTGGGTTTATGGCAGTGGTGGGAAACACCTCCAGCCCCTCCAGCTGCTGCCAGATTATAACTCAGGCATAACCTGTTACACAGAATATCATTTTTATTTCCAAATGAATACTCTGAAGGCAGTTATTCCCTACTCTTGTTACAAGATCACTTTACCCAGGATATTATATTTATACTAGTTGAAAAGCCCATGTACACAGGCCACAGTGCCACCCAGCAACCTCGGCTGCTGGCCGGATCCTCTCTTGTTACTGGCCGCTCTGCAGTCATGCGCAGTACAGACTGCCCATACGCGCCACAGCTGATTCGGAGCAGGGAGCTCCGAATTCAGACCGTAGTCCTCTCTGCGGCATCCTTCCTGGGACCAATCGGTCCCAGGAAGGTGCGCAAAGAGGACTCTGGTCTGAATTTGGAGCTCCCCACTCTGTATCAGCCATGGCGTGGGCAGTCTCTACTGTGCATGATGGCTTCTGACAAACATCCTTAGCAAATTATTATATTGGACATGTATTTAAATTTATATACGTGTATTTTTTTCTTTCTTTCCTCTGGATCAACAAAAACAAGGGTGATATATACAGCAAAGGTTGAACTTCATGGATACATGTATGTCTTTTTTCAGACTTATCAACTATATTACTTTGTCAGATTGTAAGGGGTTGGCAGAAAATACCAACCTAATGGGAGCTCTTAGAGTCTGGGTTCTGTTACAACTGCCCTGTATAAAATGTTGTGATTTATTTACCTTCTACATTTATTTTACTATTAATTAGTATTTTCTTTCTTTCTTTCTCATATCTGAATTATATTAGTTAAAACTACAAGAATGCTTTTTATTACTGTTTAAATTACATGCTGAGCACCATCTGGCTATCATTTTTCTTGCTTATAGGAATGTGGACATTTTTCAACAAAACATGATTATTAATTTTGAGGGCGAGAGGAGGCAGCCTTGGGGATTTATCAAGATAAAGTGAGACTGAATTAATTCGGCAGGTGGTTTGTTCAATGTGTACTTTTACTCTGGCTTTGGGGCCTACGTTTGGTACTAATTATGCGGAAGTAAAAAGATACTAACCCTTTGAATGCTGGAGGGGTATGCAACGCATTGCAAAGAGAGGTTAAAAATTAACCCTTTGAGTGCCAGAGAGGCATCCAACGCATTGTATTGTAATCCGTTGGGTGCCTCTCTTGCACTCAAAGGGTTAAAGACCAAACTCGGTGGAGGTCATATAAAAAAAGCCTAAAACTTTTTAAGCGATATATCAAAATAAATGTAAAACGCTCATGAACTTTTTAAGAATTTGTAATTGGAATAGCCTACGAAATAATTTCTTTATCCATTATGAGAAGATGGGTGACAATTACACTGGTAGTTGTAATTATAGATGAGAAAAATGATTCTTTAAGCCGACAATTCACACGAAACAGACTGTTTCACAAGACACAAAACACATAACTCATAAAAGGTATTTTTTGTTTCATTTTAATCAGATTGCATGAAAAGCCAGCACATAATGTTCAGAAAATAACACAAGCATTAGAGGATTTTAGCCTTACCTATTAAATCTTTTTCTGTTTGTCCATATGACATACAGGAACCAAGGGGAGGCAGCTCCTCCCAGTAGACTGGAACATTTCTAGAAAAAGTTGTGGGTGGAGCCTCCCCTCCTCCTTATCAGGCTATCCCTTAGCCCTGCCTTCCACAACCTGTGTGTAGGCTGAAAACTTTTCTGTTTAGTTGTATAATTCTTTATTATTTTCTATATTAGATATGGGGTGTCACAATTCCCCCATTAGGTGGATTACCATTCCTGGCTTCCCCTGGAGGATTGTGCAGCTGACAGATGCTGTTGTAGACTCTTGCTCAAACATGTCCTCAGGCCTCTTTCAATGATGCAGGTTTTCAAGATCTCCTCACATGAACACAGGTGAGATCCTGAAAACATAAACTGTTGGGGGACCTGAGGACAGGCTTGAGCTCCCCTGTTTTAACCAATCAAATTACACAATGTTGAGAAAAATAAAAAGGCAAATTTGCTTACCTCCAGATATCAATCAGACAAGTTCCTTTTTTGGGTCACGGTCTGAACAAGAGCTTATTTGGTGGCAATGTAGGCAGACAGTGCTGCTAGATTACACACTTTCCTTTCTCTCTCTCCCTTCTGAGCACCTCTCTCTCTCCTTTGTCTCTCTATCTCTCCCTCTTCTTTCTCTCTCTCTCTCTCTCTCTCTTGTCTTTCTCTGTCTGTCTGTCTCTTTGTCTCTCTCTCACCTTTGTCTCTCTCTTTCCCACTAACACTCTCCAGCTTTCCCATTTTCCTGCATATACTACACTTTATCATTCTTTTGTTGGCAGCACCCCTGTCTCCTATGATACTACCCCCTCTTCATCCTGTGTTCCTTGTCCTGCCCCCTCAATCTCCCTTGCTCTCCCGGTCTTTCGATAGCAATCACTCACCCCTGCATGCTTCCTTAGCTACCCTTGTCACTTTCTTCCCCTTCCATTGTTCGAGTCATAAGTGATAAATTGCGTTTCGATTTGTACAGATACTAATTTTTTTCTAGGTTCTCAAAATTGATTTTAGAAGCAAATCACTGATGTTTTGCTCATCTCTAGTTGTAATCAGAGGAATAATCTAATATTTAACACCAGTTTTAACTACAAAAAGTACCTTAAAATATTTGGATATTAAATTGTACTTAAAAATAGCGTAGTTACCTATATATTCTATAATTTCAAAGAATGGATATATTTGTAATTTTCCAATAAACCAGTGGTAATACTGTCAATTTTATAAAGTGACATTATGTTTTATGAACATTCCAGACTAAAAAGTGATTCCAGTATTGCCTTTTAATTTATCAGAGTTTTTAAATATCTTTAATTATCTTAAGAGAAGCAATTTTTATCAACTTGAAATTTTTGAGGAAAATCTACATTGAGGATTTCTGTAAGGAATAATATTTCATAGAAACTATTAATTGTACACAATACATAGGTAAAAGCATTGGGATGGAATAACTGTAGTTCATCTGAATACAATTTATGTAAGGATTTAGCAATTGCTTTGGTCTACAATAACACAAATTCTGGATACATGAACTCTGTGCAGCAATATATCAGATGTAACACAAGTAATGCATCTATTTAGGAACTTGCAAAAATATTTTGGAACCATAAGCGAGCTTAGTGTCTCGACATTTGAAAGGGCAAATCCAAGAGCAAATTCTCCATTCATGGCAGTGAATTTTCCATTGTTGTGCCTGGGCACTTTGCCATGTTACAATATTAATTCATCTTACATTACATTTCAGGGAATTGGGAGTCTTTTCCTCTCGAATAAAGTTGAGAGTTTACGTTATTGCAGACAGGAAGTCAGGTGTATCTTTAACCTACACACTCAACATAAACGGCATCTGCAATGTCTGTTACTTCCTTAGAATGTCTGGATACTGTTTTACCAGTGAAGTTAACCACTTGGATGCAAAAAAGGCACACCTATCAATATCTCTTGAATGCTAATCTTTATTTTTTGTAACTGCAATTTAAGTATTAACAGCTGCCTAATATTTATCAAATAACTCGTGAATAAATGCTAAATACTATCAAAACTACAAAACTTACTAAATAAAACAAATATTAACTGAGATGTTAACCTCTGAGGCCTTGTTTGCGAGTGATTTCGAGTGCTAATTTTTGTGCAGGCCAAGACTTCTGTGTTTACAAACAGAGGAGGGTGTCAAAATGACTCACAAAGCCAGAAAAGGGTCAGTGTGCCTCAAGCCCTTTCCCCATCTCTAGTGGTGCCTGGTTTCGGTGGAGGAAGGGGTAGGGGTCCCTGGACAAAGAACTGTGACTTCTCCCCCTCCCTTGCTTGGGGCAGGTGCATGGGAAGGTGGGAAAAGTAGGAACATGGTAATGGTTGGTGGCTATAGGGAAAGGAAAGGGGGGAATGGTGAATATGGCCCTTACTCATCTCCAGTGTCCTGTATTTCTCCAGGTCTTCGCCATGGCCCTTTTACAAAAAGATACGTGCAACAAGGATGGCATTAGACATGCATTGTAGGCTAACGCCCATGAAGGTTGGTCAGTCATTGGAGGTCTGTGAATGTCATCTCAACCTCCAATTTTGCCAGAGAGAACAGTCCAAGCATGGCCCATGCTGAAGCTTGGATGTACCCAGTGCATGAGTGCATCCAAACTGGAACATTACGCGTTAAGTGCATAAGTGCATCCATGTTGCTTTATGATGTGTTTAGAGAGGTGAAAATTGCCCACGTGAGCACCACATGGTGAATTTGTTTCACAGAGGTTTGTTTAGAGCAGCATTCAGTATTGTGCACTCAAGTTACCTGTGTGCACGTTTGCATGTGCAGATTAAGTATGAGCAGCTGGTTAATTTGTTTAAACTAGTTGAAGAGCCTGTTACACGGGCCACAGGGCCACTGCCAGCCGGTCGTGGGGCAGTCATGCACAGTAGAGACTGCCCGCGCCGCGGCTGATACAGGGCTAGCCGGTCGCGGTGCAGTCATGCTCAGTAGAGACTGCCCACTCCGTGGCTGATACAGAGCTGGACGCTCCTTCGGAGCACTGCGCTATGTATCAGCCTCGTCACGCGCAGTCTCTACTGCGCATAACTTTGTTGTTACAAACTTTCTAGAGAATTATTATATAGGATATCTCAAATTGCTAAAGTGACTTAAAAACTAATATTAAACTAGTCTTTTGCAATTTAAGATTGCAAACATATGTGAATTAATTATATTTCTGAACATTTATTTTGTTCACAAATATGCACATTTTTTGAGATGTATCTTTAACCTTTTGCGTGTCAGAGGTGTATGTAATGCATTGCTTTGCAATGTGTTGCACAGTCTTCTGGCACTCAAACAGTTAAAATTGTGAATGAAGGGAAAAAAATTGCATCAATCTTTAATCAACACAATTTCATAGCAATGTGTTGCTCACCTCAGGTCCTCAAATGATTAGTCAATGTAGGAGCTGAAGCCATTGATATCCATACAGAATACTGATACCATAGGACAGGGCTTGTCAGTTGTTGGATTTGCAGCTGTTAGGGCATTATCACTGCCATAATACCCAACCTGGCAACAGTTAGTGGTCCAGCAATTTTCTTCCCCTGCTGTAGGGTATTAAGTATCATTGTATATTAGCAACAAATACTGGCAGAGGGAAGGGTATTGGATCCAATGCTCCTTTCAGAGTGATAAATAGACCCACAGCCAGGCCTTTGAGAGATAATTGCAGCACTCTTGCTGATAGTGTCAGCTGAAAAATAACCCTCATAAAACTGTAATAAAAGCAGTGTGACTCATAATGGTCTTATATCAGGAGACATGGGTTTACAAATAATAGACCAATGTGCTTGAAGATATATAGTTTGATTCCTGGGATAAAGAAAATATAAATATGGATTCTTTAGAAACATACAATTTAATTTATTCTACAATGTTGATTCTTTTGGAACAAAAATCAATTCTGTGTCACAAGATCTAGATTGTATGGTAAATTAGATTTGATGCAACAGTTAGTTTTGTGTGTCAATTTTTATGCTTCATTCAAAAGTTATTACAGGAGATTGGTAAAGTATCTTTGTGGTGTTTATATTTTATGGTTTTGCTACTGCCAGTGTTGTTACTGGAAAAACTCTTCATAGGCAGCAACATCAGCAGTGCCTCCATAAAAATGAAAAGCAAGCCAAACCATGCACAGTGTTGCCATACAATGTTACACACTAGTGAGTCATCTCTTACTTGAGGGAGTTTTCTCTTGTTCTCATCAGGAAAACTCTTGCTGTGTATTTTTTAATAAATATTAGTTTGCTTAAAGTCAAAACAAATGCAGTTTTTTATTTTTTTTTATTCAATAGGTACCCTGACATTAAATACTGTAAATTCTCGCATATAATACACACAATTTTGCCCCTCTTCACTTTATGTGAAGTGTGTGTGTGTGTGGGGGGAAGATGCATATTATACACAAGTACAAAAAAAACATTTATTTCTGTCCCCGCTCCCAGCATACCCTCCTGCTCCTGACCCCCTCCACAATCCTCTGTGACAGCAATGGATGAGCTGGTTGGAATGGTCGCACTCTTTGAGGTACAGGGGTGGGGTTTTGGACAGATATTCCCTGACCTGAGTTACCTTGGAATACTTACGATCATTTAGGGACAGAGGGGTAAGTGGCAGCTATGCACAGGCTAACCTCTCGGGCTTAGCATTTTTCTTTCAGCTCCTGGAAGTAAAAAATGTGACCAAAAGTTTTGTGATATGCAAGGTTGTGTATGGCTGTAAGAAGAAGGTTAGGTTGCTTCATGATTCGCATCGCCAGGTCACGCTCCCAATTTTGCTTCAGATTTTAACGGTGTTGCAGGGTATCTGCGTGTTGCCGTTCAAAGTGGCCTTGTTCAGGTCAGCCTTTTCTCTGTTTTTTTTTTTTTTGGTGCGTTTCATATCAGCAAATTGGTGGCTCCCAGCAGGGTCAGGCTGGGGGGGGGCTTGGCGTTTGGTGATATGTTTGTTGGTTGCAGCTGGATAGAGTTGTTCATTGTGCATTCCAAGGTTGACGTGTTTGGTCGCGGTCAAGTGGTGACTATTCAAGATATCGGTGGTGTCACAAGCGAAGGCTATAGGCCCTGCTGAGACAGTGGGGAGAGGGTGGGAGTGAAAGAGTTAACAATACCAGACCCCTGGTTAGCAACCACCAAATTAACCTCTGAACTCCCTCCTGCACTATCCCCCAAGTACTACAATTTGCTGCCACCACCAAGACTTTATATCTGGGCATCTTAGGTTACCCCAAACATAACAGAATACAGTATAAAATCACCTTAATAATCAGACATAGAAGTAAACCTTTAGTAGCGTGTTCTACTGAGCTTCCTTCAGAGTAGTGAGTTCATATTAGAGAACAGAGACAAGAGTTGATTAATTGAACATTTAATCTGTAAAAGGCTTCACAGTGCTGGTTACAAAAATACAGAAATAAAGGACATACACAAATAAAGATTACACATTGGCAAAATAGTCCATAAAATAAAACAGGAGAAACACAAAAAATACAATTACCAATATTTTAAGAGTCCTTGCGGGAACTTCAGATGATATTTCCCCCTTCCCTTGTTACAAAGAAATTCCCCTTTTTTATCCACAAACCCATATTAAATAGGAGTCCACTGTTGCTTCTAAGAGGCCAAACCCCCTGGGTGTTACCTGGGGGGAGGTTTGGCCTGACAGTTTACAATATACACATGTTCTCTGGATAACCCCCCATCAAAGCAGAGGGATCAAGACCTTTTTTATGGCACTCCATATGTTCTGCTCTGGTGATTGCTCATTCAGTTTCTGGTGATGTTATCTACTCAGCTAATTTTATCGCTTACGACTGGTTCACTGAATAACACCCAAATACAAAACAAACAAATAAATTATACGAACCAGTGGCCCTGCAAGGGCCAACTCATGCCTTGGCAAGACATGTCTTGGCATGATAGGGGGTAAGGGTTGTCCAGTTGCTATTGTGGTAGAGAATCTGTCAATGGGGTCTGCTGCAATCTTTTGTCACATTTGCAGGGTGTGTATCTCACACGGTATCAATTTTTGGTAGTATTTCAGCAGGGCCTTGAAGCTGGTGGGCCTGAATCCGTTGGACTTTGGGACACACTCTTTCAGGATTGGGGCAGCTACTGAAGTGCATTTGATAAGTCTGGATGAGTGCTTGTTACAGCTCTTGGGGTGTTGGCTGTCGCGTTGGTTTCTGGGATACTTTTGTCCGCATTTAGCATTTTAATTTTATTCGTTCCCTGTCTATTTCTAGATTCCCTCATGGTTCACTTGTGGGTTCTTGGTCATTCCTTTATTCTTCAAGCTGCTCAAAGGGCTTGCACAGGTGACCTAGTTGGGTTTCAGTGGGTTAAAATGGAAGAATCTGTTGCCTAGGGTGGTAGCGTTACAGGGCAAATTTGGGGGGCTTTGGTTTTAGTCCTCCACTGTCGGGGGTAACAATCTGTGTTGGGTCAAGAACATTGACCTTATTAACACGATAAAATTTGACATAGTTCTTTTTAATGCTATGTTCACCCAAATTATGGTGGTTTAGTCAGAAATAGTACCAAGGGCCTACTGGAGGGGGGCCTGGGATAATAGGACCATTGAGAGATGCAGGAAGCATTGGAATATGGCAGTATCTTATCATGTGAGAGAGACATGAGGTGTGGTGGTCCGGCAGTTGTAGAACGATCAGAGTGGTCTGTTTGCGGCGGACACAGCTCACCTTTCTGAGACTGGTAATGACATATTCTTATGTGGGCAGCTGGAAGGTGTGGCGAGGGCTCTGTTTTTGTTGGGTGGGCGGAGTCCACACTAGGGATAGTGTGCCTTCCTGGTGGCAGGTTGGTTGGGGCCTATGGCCAGCCCTCCAGGTAATTTGTGGCCTGAATGGGCATGGGTGGGCAGCTTAGGGCTGACCCAAAGAGGGTTACATTTTCACCTAAGGGTGGCTGGCATGAGATACATGTTCATCTGTCACTGGGAGGTGGCTGATGCCTACCTAAATGGGAGAAGTTTGGGGGTTGAGGGATGGTCTGTGTTCCTAGCCAGCTGGGCCAGTTTTACACCACTCACACACTTTGTGTGGTTCTTTATGGTTGGGTGTAACAAGGGGCAGTAGCTGTTATGGATCTTTCAGTCAAGTTTGGCCCCCCCAAAGAGCTAGGATGGGCCAGACTCACTGGAAGTCGATCCAGCAGGGGACCCTCTGCTTCCATTTAGGGGGTTGTAGGTAAGCAGAGTTGGAGTTAGAGTGGTATTAAAGCTGGATCCCTGGAAGAAGCCCTTCCTTTTGGGATCTGGTGATTGACTGAGACATCCCCTCCCACCCCCCATTGTTTTCTTGATTGTTTGGATCGTTGTTCTTCTTACCCCCCTTTTTTCTATTAGGTATTGTGTCCGGATTGCTCAGTGTAGAGAATTAGGAGCATTAGTGTGAGGTAGAGCAGGAATGTTTATTGTATTTATGGATGTTTGTATAATTGTTTTTATTATTTTGTGCTGTGATTCAATAAAGTCATCATGGCTGGTTGGTTTGGGCCTATGGCCAGCCCTCCAGGTAATTTTTCTGGCCCGCACGGGGCATGGGTTGGCAGCTTAAGGTGGCTGGCAAGGGTTAAGAATTCACCTGCCTGCACCAGGAGGTGGCTGGCACCTACCTAAATGGGAGGAGTTTTGTGGTTGAGGGCTGGTCTGGGTTCCTAGTCAACTGTGCCATGGCCGTTTTCCACCACTCCAGTATTTGTGTGGTTCTTTATGGCTAGGTGTAACAAGGGGAAGTAGCTGGTACGGATCTTCCAGTCAAGTACTGGCAAGAAAATGTATGGGATCACACATCTCACACATACACTCCCTAGCTGGGGGCAAGGCTCTGCTTATCAAAGATCCTGTTAGAGCTTGCTTGTTCCACCAAGCACATAGATTTATTACAAGTGCTACTTGTTCACAGAATCACACATGTATTAAATCTCATCTGCTATGGGGATGAGTGGAGCTTTCGGTCCCCGGAGCCCAGAGAAGCAGAGCACTGCCTGGTCCCAGCTGGGAGTGAGTGAAGTGCGGGAGCTGCCAGTGCTGTTGGGGGATGTTGCTTTAGACCACTTACTGAATAAAAGCAATATTAACCCCTTGAATACTAGGCTTCCTCAAGTCATTACTTTGCAATTTACTGAGAACCCAAGGGGTTAATTAACATATATTTAATGTCAAACAAACACTCTGTTGGTCAGAATGAGGTGAGGAAAGAAAGTGTGTGTTTGTTAGTTATAAGTCCCAGAATGTTTTGGGCTCCTGCGCCCAGGCGAGGCGGGGGGTTCAGAGAGGGGACGGAAATCTGAGATAAAGGATTGGGGTCACAAAGAGGGGATGGGGAGCTGAGAGAGGACTCACTATTTGCAGCCTCCAGCTTTTTTCTTGTGGCTGTCACATGTCCACTTGGTGGATTAAGAGTGGAAGGAGAGGAGTGAGAGAACTAATAAGAGTGATGCAATGCAGTCGGATCAGCAGAAGGACAAGGAGGATGATAAGGGAATTGGACATCTGGAGGGAGAAGGGGTCAGCAATAGAAGTGGAGGGCTTGAGGGAGAGCAGACAAGCGGGAAGAAGAGATTGTTGGCAAGGCAAAAAAATTAGCGGAAGAAAGTTTGGCCCAAAAAAGAGATGGGAAAGCAAGACTTGAGAGAAGGTGTGGATGGGAGTGATGGAAAGATAATGGGAGAGAAGAAGAGTGGTGTTGAGCCTTTGCATTATGGATAAAGGAGGAGACAGATGGAAGCTTGCTGAATATTGATTTGTAGGATTAGAGAGGGCAGGAGGGTGGGGATTTTTGGAAATGGTTGGGTTATTGATTAGTTGTAAGGAGACAGTGTAAGGTGCCCTTACTTTACCTGCTACTCCTGAAAGTGCTCCCACTCAGTCACTCCGCAGATAGAACATGGATGCCGCTATACAACCAATAGTCAGGGACCCCTCCAGAGTCCCTGATGAAGAAACAGAAAAACAACCAGAAGGGGGACAATACCACTCTTGTTATATAATATACAAGTGTACAATAATGAAATAAGTACTCACAATTCTATTGTAACATGGGTTGGTAGAACTAACAAGTGGTATAGCAAGCAGGGATTTGATCCGCCCTTCTTTGGATATACAACTCAGGATTAAAAACTGGAACCGTTTGATGAATAGCAAAAATAGTACAAATATATTATTAAAAATTGAAGAAAATTGAAGAAATTGTAACTTGATAATGTAGGAAGCCCAAAAAGCTCAACGCGTTTTGAAGCGATAGCTTCTTTTTCAGGAACGAAATGGTCTACAGTCACTTTACAAAATCTCAATTTTATATTAGTAAAAAAACATTAAAATCCTCCTGAAAGTGAAGCTCTCAGACTTGCATGAGCCCTAGGAAATCGTCTAGGTGCATAATTTGGCTCTGCTTCAGGCACAATACAGCTGAGAAGGTGAGAGCAGAGACTCACCAGCAGGGAAGAAAACATTTGCCACTCTGTGTGAGGAATCCCAGTGTCTCAATCAAACATAATGGACAACATTTTCCGTGGGGCTCCGCTAAGCCCCTGCCTATCTGTCACAGTGAAGTAGCTCAGCTTGTCAGTACTCTCTTCTACTTTGGCAGGATAGGAAGGAATTCAATGTTGGTTTCATTCTCCTCTCTTAGTTGTACAGTTCAAACTGAGCCCGGACTGACCTAACAAGGTGCACATTTACCATGATGATCTAAGCCCTTTGAGATCTTTATGGCACAGAGACCACTCAGTTTGAAATACAAACAAAAACACAACACAAACCATATGTTATAAAAGGATCCGGGACACATGAGGAGAGGAGGCTGCTGGACATGGCTCGTGGTGTGGCAGACTGTGAAGAGTGAAAGAACTCCTTATTTTATCCCACCACCATGAGGGAGGGGCAGGATCAAGATCACCTTAATCTAGCTGAGTCACCAGAGCCCTGTTTAACAGGAAGGCTGTGGGTGTGCTCTAGTTATGCCAGTGGTAGGCAACTGTGAGGGTCTTCCAAAAATCTGGTTCTCTTGGCAATTCTCTGCATTCAGCCCTGAATAGTGTTGCCACCCAGTCGGTATTTTACAGGCAGGCCGGTAAAAAATTGGCTTCTGTCCAATGTTAAGTCTATGGAGGGAATGCCATAGCCGGTATTTTTTTTAAGAAAAGGTGGCAATCCTAGCCCTGAATCCACATATCCCCCTATCTATAGCTCTGTTTTAAACTAAAATTTATTTTCTCATATTTAGGAAGAACCACAAGATGGCAGTAATTGTCAAATAATTCATCATAAACCCAAACAAAACTATTGCTTTAACCCTTTCAGGGCCACAGTGATGTGCAGCACATTGCAAATGGTTAAAAAGGAAATTATGACAACTATTAAGATCATGTATTTATGAAGAGCCAACAATATTCTGTAAAGCTGTATAATCGTGTTTAAATCGATTGTACAATTATGTTTTAATCTTATTTCCATTTTAAAATTATCCACTATCAACATTTGTATCTTTGACTTGTTGCAAGTCTACAGTAAGGAATTTAAAGGATCAGTAAACTTTTTTTATGAAAATCTATATGTTATAGAACTTTTCCTGCTGAGTAAAACAAGGGATATCCCACTGCTGTCAGTTGTTTTATTCAAATGTTATAACAGTTCAAAAAATCACGACGTGAATTTACTGTGTGTTTACTTCCTGAAAGTGCTGACAGGAAATGACTCAGCAGTTTCTCTGATATTCTATGGAAAACCTTTTGCCATTGACTTTCCTCCCGAATAGAATGTAACACAAAAACTAACTTGAATTTGAACACTAGATGGCACTGCTAATGGAAAAAGAAGGGGTTTAAAGGGATAGTAATACTTAAAATGTAAAAAAAAATATGTTGTAGGGTAGGGTTTATCCCCTGAGTAAAAAAGGGTACTCCCACTGCAGAAAGGTGCTTTATTCAAAAGTTATTACAGCTCAAAGTTGAATTTTTTTAGGTGCAATATCACAGTGGCCTGAAATTGTACAGTGGACCTGTTGCTACACCATCCTATGGACAGCTCTGGTCCCCGGACCATAAATCTCCACAGGATGGTGTAGCAACAGCGCCACTGTACAATTTCAGGTCACTGTGATATTGCACCTAAAAAATTAAACTGTGAACTGAATAAAACACCTTTCAGCAGTGGGAGTACCCTTGTTTTACTCAGGGGATGAACCCTACAACATATTTTTTTTACATTCTTTTTCCATTAGCAGTGCCATCTAGTGTTCAAATTCAAGTTCATTTTTCTGTTACATTCTATTTGGGAGGAAAGTCAATGGCAAAAGGTTTTCCATTTTAAGTATTACTATCCCTTTAAGCTGTAATAATTATGGAAATTTGCATCTCAGAATTGTGATTACCCATATTTTATTCAACAGGAAAAGTACTACAATACATATTTTTTAATAACCAAAGTTTTCTGCTCCTTTAAGCCTTTGAAAGAGACTATCATCTCCTAAGAATAACCCCGTACTAACTTTACTATGGTCGCAAAATCCTAATGGCTCCCATGAACCCCCATCATCCTTAACCATTTGAGAGATTGAGTTGTGAGCAATGCATTGCAAAGGAATGCATTGCACACCCCTCTGGCACTCATAACATTTATCCTCAGTTCGACTGCAATGTCTTAAATCATTGGATGAATCCAAGAAATGCATTTCTCTCATTTGTCATGATTGTTTATGCTAATGAAGTCAGGGGTGCTAAAGTAAGCATTGATGGATACCTCCCAGGGCGTCATAAAGGGATAGTAATGTTTCTAAATAAAAGCAGCTAAAATTAATCTTCATAGTATTTTGGCCATGGAGAGTGTTATTTCAATACTGTCAGAGTTGTAGTTCAAGAGTAATTGAATGATGACGTTTCCCCCTCCCGCCCCTTTTACCTAGTGTAAGCCGCCTCCCCTCAGATGTGGAATCTGGTCTCTTGAACAAACAGATCACAGCAAGGGACAATCTTCTTACTGTGAGAACAAAGATAACCCTACCTCCCTCTGACAGGTTTTTCCCTTATGCTAATTGAAGATTGTCCCTCTCTGCGATCCATCCTGACACCACCTTGCTGCTCTGAGGTGAGCAGTGTTACATCAGTAAAAGGGGCGGGAGGGAGATACTTTATCATTCAATTACTCTTGAATTACAACTCTGACAGTACTGAAATAACACTCTCCATGGCCCAAATACTATGAAGATTAAATGGAGCTGCTTTTATTTTGAAACATTACTATCCCTTTAACACATATAATTCTTACAGGTGCTAGCTTAATGAATTGTATATAACTCAATTGTACTTTTTGGGATTAATATTCCTCTAATGTAAGAAAGTTTTTTTTCACTACAGATTTTATTTTTGTGTAATAAACACAATTTTCAATTTCTGCTTTTTCAGATTATTCACGCCTGCAATAATGTAAATGGATTTTCACTGCTTTAGAAGCATGGAAATGATGATAGGGCAGCCACATGTCTGACACACATTTAATTGGATCATAAATCTCCATTTTCTGAGGATTGGAACATAAACATGTGTTATTTGTTTGGATATATTAGATGTAAGTGATGACTTCATTCCTTTACAAAATTTAGCCAATAAATATAACTAGGAAAGTGTATTCATTCTAATTTCCTAACCAGAGTGTATTAATCATATAGATATTGCTGTTGTGCAGGTCTTATAGCTATAATGGTGTCCATTCATTTTCATTGCCTTTAGTGATTTTCTTTCCCTTTTTTTAAAGAGACCTGGGGGGGAAATACACTAAGGTTTGATAAAGACCCTGTTTGGGCAATATTGCTGCAAATTTGACACAAAATGATCTTGTGAACACTAACATTTCATCTCAAAAGTGAAACATGATAAACTGCACTTCCCGCTATGCAGAAAAATTCCTACAAAATGTTCTGCAGTTCGATCTGTAGCATCACTGATACCTACTGTTAGTACTACTGCAACAATTAGTCCCTTCAGTGACAGTAGTATAGTTCCTCAGGAACCCCTCAGTCTATGAAATCTACAGTATGAAGATACTTCACTCATGATCCAAACGCTAAACTTGTTGCTTTTTATTGTCTTTGTAATAACATGTGAGCAGAGGGAAAGCATTGAGATGCCACCAGAAGTACAAACATAGGCCTAATTGGGAGACAAGCCAGCATCACATCAGAGATACCATAATAAGCAACACTGGAAGAACTCCTAAAAGCTGACGAGGCTCAGGGTAACATAATAGATGTCTCAGAGAGGAGATTGGCATTTTCTTATCCCATTGAGTGCCAGAGAGGTATGTAATGCATTGCTCTGCATTGAGTTGCATACCCCTCTGGCACTAAAAGGGTTACGTTACAATGACACCAGTGTCTACTATGCTTTTATACAAATAGAAAACATGTAAGAGAATAACTCTGAGTTTGTTGGAGGAAATAAATGTCATCGAGTGCCCATACCTGCTGCCACCACCACTGTCTCCACCACCTGATGTCGCCAATTGATGTCATGTGTTGTACCCTGCTGGCATCCCAAGGCTCAGGTTTTTCTCAAGGATGGCTGTGAAAGAGTTGTACAAGCAGGTGGTTAGTGTGGAAAACAAAGGGCTGGAAGCATCATATGACATGAAAGTTTCACCTGAACACAGATATGTGAACATGTGGCCAGAGTACAGACTATATGAGACTGTCACTGATTACTGCAGCAGCAGCAGTTTATACTTTTGTTCATTGCCAGAGAGCGTCTCACATTTTTGTCTTGTAGTTTTGAATACACTTATGGTGTCTTTCAGTACCTTGGGGAACAGCATTAATGATGAGGTGCAAAAAGGCAGAAACTATAGGAGTTATCTGGGATTCTTGTGCAGGGGAGACTTGCCTGTCATTTCAGAACAGTCCCACCATTTTGGGAGGGACTAATCTGATATGTACAAGAACATTTTTACTCTGTAATAGAACAAAAGAGCTAAAACATGAATAACTGAAAAACTAGCAATTTATGATTTTGTTTATTCCCACTGAGACACTTACATTTTTGTTTTGCAATTCTGAAGACTCTTAGGATGTCTCCCTATTGGTGAATGGTAATCCAGATGTGGACCCCTTGCTCTCATTGCCTAGTGAAGCCATCTGCACCTCACTGATGAGGCCTAAAGAGGTTGAAACAAACATCTGGGGTTAGGTGGTATTCCTGTGGAAGGTGACTTCTGTCATTTCAGAGCTGAAACACAATTTTGGGACTAGTCTGATATGTACATTACAAAATACAATTTGGCTTCCTGGATAACCTAAGAGGGGGAAAAGAGCAGCACCTTTCTAGAGAATATATTGCGAGAATACCAATAAACCAAACAAATCCCCAATAAAAATAATAGAAATCAAATATAATCAAGAAAGAGTCCCAATATAGTCACAAATAATAAATCCCTTCCAGTGATTTTTGGGGCTCAGCTTTTTGGGGTAGGGAATCTCAAAACGATATCTACAGCAATACAAAAATAGAGAAAAGGTGGCACATAGATCCCCTTTAAGTGTTGTATACAAGGTTGCACATCCCTCACCTTCACCTCTGTGGTGTCATGGAAAGGTTCTCACATGTTGTGCAGGCAATGATTCACCACCTCTAGTGTTAATCACTTTCCTGGTACATACCCCAGATCGGTGTTTAAGGTCACCTCCATCTCATCAGCTTCATATTTCTCACAGGAAACTCACGATAAATAACAGAGAGCTATTCTGGATTTCACTGAAGATACTACAAACTTCTAGTGCTCCCACAAATCATTACTCATTTACTGCCTTGCTGTGTACACTAAGCCATGGGGACCGCAACTCCCATCATCCCCAACCAACCACTTCAGTTTCACCATGAACTCACTCCACCTATGGCATATAATGTGAACACCACATTAGACCAAAAAGATGAAGTTTATCATCAGACTGCTGTTGAGTAATTTGAAATAGTCTACTGTGGAGTAGTTTGACATTGAAGATCTTTCTATCATTCAAAGGCTTGGAATCCAGTGAAATGTTGGAATTGAACCTAAATAGAGAACCACTGACATAGATAAATCAAATTAGTGTATATTATAATTTACAATAATCCACAATAGTTCCAAAACATATGTTTGATTGTGAATAGACATAATACAATGTCAAACTACTGAACGTTTTGCTATTTAATTGAAATCTACTTCTTATCACTGCAAATTGTTGTTTTTCAAAGAATCAGTAATGTTTAGTAATGAAATTATTTTATGGTACATTGGTACATTAGTGGATGACATACAGGAGGAATTATAGTCAAGTTGATACATTTATTGGCTAACTAAGCAGATTTAAGATGCAAGCTTTCAAGACCTCTTAGCTCATGCTTGAGGAAGAGACCCAAGAGGTCTTGAAAGCTTGCATCCTAAATCTATTTTGACAGCCAATAAAGGTATCAATTTGACTATAATTGCCTCCTGAAAAATCTAGACAGTACGTTAGGAGTGCTTTTAACAAAAAAGATTGGGAACCTCTGATTTGGAGATATGAGTGGGCCAATGCTGCTCTGTACATATTCAGGGCAGCTGTACTAAAGATATAAAAAATCCAGACCAGAATTTATACTGTACTCTGACTTCTCTCACTTTCTTATTAGCTGGTGAGAGAACCATTTAACGTCCCCTTGCAGAGAAGAAAAGGTGCAGTCAGATTCTCAGAAGGCAGGGGACTGGGTGTGTACTACATAAGATTCTTAAACAAAGAAAGGTAAAGACTGCTGCACCAGTTATTTCACTGTAAGTAAGTGGATAAGCCACCCAACTGTAGACAGGTTGCTGAAATTGTTTGGTTAGCTTAGAAAAGCAAGGCACAGTTAAGCCAGCAATCTGGCTTGTGATCTCTTAAGACTTACAAACTAAATTTTAACAAAACAAAAAGCCCAGGAAAATGTACACTTGTAAACAGAGTATACATACATACATACACACAAATCTCAGACAAACATACTGGCACACACTTGTCATAATCAGTCACATTTTTGTGTCACTGTAACATTGCCTGAATACACAAGCTTTTTATGTAATGTTTGCTTCAAATTATTGTCTGCCTTGTGTTTTATGAAAAATGGCCACATCGTGTGAAATGGTAGGAATCAGGCAACATAATATTCTTAAAAACAAACACAGAAAGCTAGCGCAAACACGAGGGGTCTCCACACACGGTCAAATAATCAGAAAAGGAGCAAAAATCAATAATCAATAGTGATGAGCGAGCACCCCAATGCTCGGGTGTTCGGGTGCTCTGGCCGAGCGCCCCCGGAGGCTCGAGTGCTCGGCCGAACACCCGAGCCCCATTGAAGTCAATGGGAGGACTCGAGCATTACACCAGGCACCCCCTGCTCTGATGAGGGGAGGGTGCCTGGTCCATAGGAAAAGGGAAGAAAATGATGGAAACACCACAGAAATGGTTCAGGGACAGCATAGGGAGGATGTCTGGATGCATCTTGGACTCCAACATCGCTGCTGGGAACGATCTTTCGCCCGTAGTACGCCATTTTTACAGACTGACCATAAAACACACAAAAAGGAAAATAAAAACGACTTTAGGCGAAAAATTGTTACCAAACAATATTTGCTGTATATTTACTTGAATATCATCTGCAAATTATCCCAAAAATTTCCTTGATTTTCGGAAGTGAGGCCATGATTAAGAGGGAAACGTGCGCAGAGGCAAATTCTCCCAAAAATTTCCTTGATTTTCAGAACTGAGGCCATGATTAAGAGGGAAACGTGCACAGAGGCAAATTCTCCCAAAAATTTCCTTGATTTTCAGAACTGAGGCCATGATTAAGAGGGAAACGTGCACAGAGGCAAATTCTCCCAAAAATTTCCTTGATTTTATTGAACTGAGGCCATGATTAAGAGGGAAACGTGCGCTGAGCCGACCATCTAAAACATTATGGGTGAGGGTCTGCTGCAGAGCTGACCATCCTAAACATTATATGCGAAGGCCCGCTAGTGAGCTGACGCTATAAAACATTATATGAGAGGGCCCGCTAGAGAGCTGACCCAATAAAACATTATATGAGAAGGCCCGCTGGTGAGCTGACCTATATAAAAATTGGCAAACAGGGCCCGCTGGTGAGCTGGCCCTATATAAAAATTATATCACAGGGCCCGCTGGTGAGCTGGCCCTATATAAAAATTATAGCACAGGGCATATGGAAGAGGAGGAGGAGGATGAGAAGATTAAGAGTCAACCATATACCCGTTTTTTGGGTGGAAGGGGTGAATGGGAATACAGAGTATTCACATCATTGTAAATAACATATATAAAGTGAGTTTATGTTCCCCCGGGGCTTTCCTCCAGTGGAGTGGAGAAGTCAGGGGAAATCCAGGCCTTGTTCATTTTTATAAGTGTCAACCTATCAGCATTGTCGGTGGAAAGGCGGATACGCTTATCTGTTATGATGCCACCAGCAGCACTAAATACCCGCTCAGACAGAACGCTGGCGGCAGGGCAGGCCAGCACCTCCAAGGCGTAGAGTGCCAGTTCATACCACGTGTCCAGCTTGGACACCCAGTAGTTGTAAGGCACAGAGGGATCATTGAGGACGCTGACACGGTCTGCTACGTACTCCTTCACCATCTTCCAAAACTTTTCCCTCCTTGTGACACTAGGCTGCGCATCAGGGTGAGGGTGCTGGCGGGGTGTCATGAAGGTGTCCCACGCCTTGGAGAGTGTTGCCCTGCCTTTGTCGGAACTGCTGTGTGCTCCCCTTTTCTCCCCTTCTCGGTTGGCCAAGGTAGCACGTACTCTGCCGCCAGCGTTGTCAGATGGAAAATTTTGGAGCAATTTTTCGACAAGAACCTTCTGGTATTGCAACATTTTGCTTGTCCTCTCCACCGGAGGAATGAGAGATGAGAAATTCTCTTTGTAGCGGGGGTCCAGAAGGGTGAACACCCAGTAATCCGTGTTGTCTAAAATGCGTACAACGCGTGGGTCACGGGAAAGGCAGCCTAACATAAAGTCAGCCATGTGTGCCAGAGTACCAACAGTCAAGATTTCGCTGTCCTCACCAGGAGGATGACTCTCAATCTCCTCATCCTCTTCCTCCTTTTCTGCCCACCCACGCTGAAGAGATGGAACTAAAGTTCCATGGCTACCCTCTGTAGCGGAGGCAACCGTGTCTTCCTCCTCCTCCTCCTCCTCCTCCTCCGCCTCCTCCAATTGTCGCTGAGAAGACGAAGTGAGGGTGCTCTGGCTATCACCTTGTGTAAGCTCTTCCTCCCCCATTTCCACCTCTTCCACATGCAAAGCGTCGGTTTTAATTGTGAGCAGCGAGCGTTTCAGTAGACACAGAAGTGGGATGGTTACACTGATAATAGCGTTATCGCCGCTCACCATCTGTGTCGATTCCTCAAAATTGCGTAAAACCTCGCAGAGGTCTGACATCCATTCCCACTCCTCACTTCTGATTACAGGAAGTTGAACGGAGAGGCGACGACCGTGTAACAGCTGGTACTCCACTACTGCCCTCTGCTGCTCACAAAGCCGGGCCAACATGTGGAAGGTGGAGTTCCAGCGCGTGCTCACGTCACACAGCAGCCGGTGAGCTGGCAATTGTAAGCGCTGCTGCAGCTTCAACAGGCCGGCCGAAGCTGTAGATGACTTACGGAAATGTGCACACACGCGGCGCACCTTGGTCAAGAGATCATGCACATTGGGGTAGGTTTTTAGAAATCGCTGAACCACTAAATTAAATACATGCGCTAGGCATGGTACGTGTGTGAGCTTGCCGAGCTCCAAAGCCGCCACCAAGTTACGCCCATTATC
Source organism: Rhinophrynus dorsalis (assembly GCA_037306005.1). Taxonomy (NCBI): domain Eukaryota; kingdom Metazoa; phylum Chordata; class Amphibia; order Anura; family Rhinophrynidae; genus Rhinophrynus; species Rhinophrynus dorsalis. Next base: position 66,227,134 of record CM074718.1, read on the forward strand.
ACACACAACCATGCCTGGTTGCAGGTTGAGTGGCGAGAGCCACTGCTCGGTCTGGTGACTAATCCCCTGCAACAGCTCTGAGGCCATGTGCTGTTTGTCCCCAAGGCAGATCAGCTTCAGCACGGCCTGTTGACGCTTCCCCACTGCAGTGCTACACTGCTTCCAGCTACTGGCTGATGGGGGAGTGGCGGTGTGTGTAGAGAATTCGGAGGTGGAAACGGAGGAGGAGGAGCCAATAACGTAGGTGCTGGTGGAAACCCTGATGGAGGTAGGGCCCGCAATCCTCGGCGTGGGTAGCACCCGTGCCATCCCAGGGTCCGAGTCGCTCCCAGCCTCCACGACATTCACCCAGTGTGCCGTCAGGGAAATGTAGCGTCCCTGGCCACAAGCACTTGTCCATGTGTCAGTCGTTAAGTGGACCTTCCCAGTAACTGCGTTGGTCAGGGCACGGGTGATGTTACGGGACACATGGTGGTGTAATGCGGGGATGGCACACCGGGAAAAGTAGTGGCGGCTGGGGACCGCGTACCGAGGGACAGCTGCTGCCATCAGGCTGCGGAAGGACTCAGTGTCCACAAGCCTAAATGGCAGCATTTCGATGGCCAGTAATTTTGAAAGGTGTGAGGTTAGTGCTATGGCCTGTGGGTGGGTGGCTGGGTACATTCTCTTGCGCTCAAATGCCTGGGGTAACGACATTTGGACGCTGTGCTGGGACAGGGAAGTGGATGTGGTCGCTGATGGTGCTTCAGATGCTACAGGTGCAGGGCGGGAGGTATGCGGGCCTGCGCCTTCGACAGGCGATTGGCCGGCACCGAAAACAGGGGAAGAGGAGGCAGTGGTGTGGCCTGCAGACACAGATGGGCGATCCAGGCGTTCCTCCCACTTACTACGGTGCTTGGATGCCATGTGTCGGATCATGCTGGTGGTGGTGAGGTTTCTAGTGTTCATGCCTCGGCTCATTCTGGTGTGGCACAGGTTGCAAACTACAATTCTTTTGTCGTCCGCACTTTCCTTAAAAAAACGCCATACCGCGGAACACCTACCCCTTGGCAAGGTAGATTTACGCAAGGGGGTGCTCCGTGGAACATTTGCGGGCCGGTTTGGTGCGGTCCGCCTTCTTTCTGTAGCCACACCACTGCCTCTTCCAGCCTGTTGCGGTGCTGCAGATGGCTCACCCTCAGGACTGCTGTCATCGCTCGGCTCTACACCTTCCCAGGTGGGGTCAGTCACCTCATCGTCCACCAAGTCCTCCTCCACTTCCTCACTCTGATCATCCTCCTCAAGTCTTGATCCCACCACATACTCAGTCATTGACAACTGTATAACATTCTCCTCAACAAGGTCTTGAGACGGAAATAGTGGTTGATTTAATGGCAACTGTGTCTCATCATCATCATCATCATCCACTACTTCCTTTGACCTTAAATGCCGTTCACATCTGTCATCTTCTTGTGATTGGGTAGCCTCTAGAGGTTGTGAATCAGGGCACAAGATGTCATGTTCCTCTGCAAGCGTGCTTGGAGAGAGGGTCAAATGAAGGATTGGTGATGAGACGAGCTCCTCACTATATCCCAGTGTGGGATCACTTCTTTGACCAGACCGTGTATGGTGGGAGGAAGGATGATCAGAGTGAGGATTATGTTGACCAGACTCTTGGCTACTGAGAGTGGACTTGGTGGAAGACAGGGTGGTGCTTAACCGACTGGAAGCAGTATCAGCTGTCATCCAACCGACCACCTGTTCGCAGTGGTCGGACCTCGAGAGTGATGTCCTGCGACGCCCTGTAAAATTACACATGAAGCTAGGTATGGTGGATGTCTTTCTTTCTTGTGCTCTGGCACCAGGCACAGTTTCTCCGCGTCCTGACCCGCGCCCTGAACTTTCAGGATCACGTCCACTTCCCCGTCCCTTTTTACCCGCCTTCTTCATCTTACACAGAATATGTGACTTTAATATTTGAGTTTGAAAACTTAACAGTATTTCTTATTATTCTGCAACTCTGCACAGTACACAGAATAGGCTGCTAAACGGCGGTGAAACACACTGAATGGAATATGTGACTTTGATATTTTAGTTTGAAGACTTAACAGTATTTCTTCCTATTCTGCAACTCTGCACAGTACACAGAATAGGCTGCTAAACGGCGGTGAAACACACTGAATGGAATATGTGACTTTAATATTTGAGTTTGAAAACTTAACAGTATTTCTTATTATTCTGCAACTGTACAGAGTACACAGAATAGGCTGCTAAACTGCGGTGAAACACACTGAATGGAATATGTGACTTTAATATTTGAGTTTGAAAACTTAACAGTATTTCTTATTATTCTGCAACTGTACAGAGTACACAGAATAGGCTGCTAAACTGCGGTGAAACACACTGAATGGAATATGTGACTTTAATATTTGAGTTTGAAAACTTAACAGTATTTCTTATTATTCTGCAACTGTACAGAGTACACAGAATAGGCTGCTAAACTGCGGTGAAACACACTGAATGGAATATGTGACTTTAATATTTGAGTTTGAAAACTTAACAGTATTTCTTATTATTCTGCAACTGTACAGAGTACACAGAATAGGCTGCTAAACGGCGGTGAAACACACTGAATGGAATATGTGACTTTAATATTTGAGTTTGAAAACTTAACAGTATTTCTTACTATTCTGCAACTGTGCAGAGTACACAGAATAGGCTGCTAAACGGCGGTGAAACACACTGAATGGAATATGTGACTTTAATATTTGAGTTTGAAAACTTAACAGTATTTCTTATTATTCTGCAACTGTACAGAGTACACAGAATAGGCTGCTAAACTGCGGTGAAACACACTGAATGGAATATGTGACTTTAATATTTGAGTTTGAAAACTTAACAGTATTTCTTATTATTCTGCAACTGTACAGAGTACACAGAATAGGCTGCTAAACTGCGGTGAAACACACTGAATGGAATATGTGACTTTAATATTTGAGTTTGAAAACTTAACAGTATTTCTTATTATTCTGCAACTCTGCAGAGTACACAGAATAGGCTGCTAAACGGCGGTGAAACACACTGAATGGAATATGTGACTTTGATATTTTAGTTTGAAGACTTAACAGTATTTCTTATTATTCTGCAACTGTACAGAGTACACAGAATAGGCTGCTAAACTGCGGTGAAACACACTGAATGGAATATGTGACTTTAATATTTGAGTTTGAAAACTTAACAGTATTTCTTATTATTCTGCAACTGTACAGAGTACACAGAATAGGCTGCTAAACTGCGGTGAAACACACTGAATGGAATATGTGACTTTAATATTTGAGTTTGAAAACTTAACAGTATTTCTTATTATTCTGCAACTGTACAGAGTACACAGAATAGGCTGCTAAACTGCGGTGAAACACACTGAATGGAATATGTGACTTCAATATTTGAGTTTGAAAACTTAACAGTATTTCTTATTATTCTGCAACTCTGCAGAGTACACAGAATAGGCTGCTAAACGGCGGTGAAACACACTGAATGGAATATGTGACTTTAATATTTGAGTTTGAAAACTTAACAGTATTTCTTATTATTCTGCAACTCTGCACAGTACACAGAATAGGCTGCTAAACGGCGGTGAAACACACTGAATGGAATATGTGACTTTGATATTTGAGTTTGAAGACTTAACAGTATTTCTTCCTATTCTGCAACTCTGCACAGTACACAGAATAGGCTGCTAAACTGCGGCGAAGCACACTGAATGGAATATGTGACTTTGATATTTTAGTTTGAAGACTTAACAGTATTTCTTCCTATTCTGCAACTCTGCACAGTACACAGAAAGGGCTGCTAAACGGCGGTGAAACACACTGAATGGAATATGTGACTTTAATATTTGAGTTTGAAAACTTAACAGTATTTCTTATTATTCTGCAACTGTACAGAGTACACAGAATAGGCTGCTAAACTGCGGTGAAACACACTGAATGGAATATGTGACTTTAATATTTGAGTTTGAAAACTTAACAGTATTTCTTATTATTCTGCAACTGTACAGAGTACACAGAATAGGCTGCTAAACTGCGGTGAAACACACTGAATGGAATATGTGACTTTAATATTTGAGTTTGAAAACTTAACAGTATTTCTTATTATTCTGCAACTGTACAGAGTACACAGAATAGGCTGCTAAACTGCGGTGAAACACACTGAATGGAATATGTGACTTTAATATTTGAGTTTGAAAACTTAACAGTATTTCTTATTATTCTGCAACTGTACAGAGTACACAGAATAGGCTGCTAAACGGCGGTGAAACACACTGAATGGAATATGTGACTTTAATATTTGAGTTTGAAAACTTAACAGTATTTCTTACTATTCTGCAACTGTGCAGAGTACACAGAATAGGCTGCTAAACGGCGGTGAAACACACTGAATGGAATATGTGACTTTAATATTTGAGTTTGAAAACTTAACAGTATTTCTTATTATTCTGCAACTGTACAGAGTACACAGAATAGGCTGCTAAACTGCGGTGAAACACACTGAATGGAATATGTGACTTTAATATTTGAGTTTGAAAACTTAACAGTATTTCTTATTATTCTGCAACTGTACAGAGTACACAGAATAGGCTGCTGAACTGCGGTGAAACACACTGAATGGAATATGTGACTTTAATATTTGAGTTTGAAAACTTAACAGTATTTCTTATTATTCTGCAACTCTGCAGAGTACACAGAATAGGCTGCTAAACGGCGGTGAAACACACTGAATGGAATATGTGACTTTGATATTTTAGTTTGAAGACTTAACAGTATTTCTTATTATTCTGCAACTGTACAGAGTACACAGAATAGGCTGCTAAACTGCGGTGAAACACACTGAATGGAATATGTGACTTTAATATTTGAGTTTGAAAACTTAACAGTATTTCTTATTATTCTGCAACTGTACAGAGTACACAGAATAGGCTGCTAAACTGCGGTGAAACACACTGAATGGAATATGTGACTTTAATATTTGAGTTTGAAAACTTAACAGTATTTCTTATTATTCTGCAACTGTACAGAGTACACAGAATAGGCTGCTAAACTGCGGTGAAACACACTGAATGGAATATGTGACTTCAATATTTGAGTTTGAAAACTTAACAGTATTTCTTATTATTCTGCAACTCTGCAGAGTACACAGAATAGGCTGCTAAACGGCGGTGAAACACACTGAATGGAATATGTGACTTTAATATTTGAGTTTGAAAACTTAACAGTATTTCTTATTATTCTGCAACTCTGCACAGTACACAGAATAGGCTGCTAAACGGCGGTGAAACACACTGAATGGAATATGTGACTTTGATATTTGAGTTTGAAGACTTAACAGTATTTCTTCCTATTCTGCAACTCTGCACAGTACACAGAATAGGCTGCTAAACTGCGGCGAAGCACACTGAATGGAATATGTGACTTTGATATTTTAGTTTGAAGACTTAACAGTATTTCTTCCTATTCTGCAACTCTGCACAGTACACAGAATGTGCTGCTAAACTGCGGCGAAGCACACTGAATGGAATATGTGACTTTGATATTTTAGTTTGAAGACTTAACAGTATTTCTTCCTATTCTGCAACTCTGCACAGTACTCAGAATGTGCTGCTAAACTGCGGCGACGCACACTGAATGGAATACGTGACTTTGATATTTTAGTTTGAAGACTTAACAGAATGTGCTCTAATCTGCAACTTTGCACACTAAACAGAATGTGCTCTAATCTGCAACTTTGCACACTAAACAGAATGTGCTCTAATCTGCAACTTTGCACACTAAACAGAATGTGCTCTAATCTGCAACTGTGCACACTAAACAGAACGTGCTCTAATCTGCAACTTTTCACACTAAACAGAATATTTTTTTTTTATTTTTTTTTGTTTTTTTCCCCCCACACAAAATAACCTGCTGCCCCCACACACAGTAGTCCTAAAAAGGACTTTTGGTTCTTTTTTGTCACAATTTTTTTTTTCCTCCCTACACTGCCTTTCCCTTCCTATCCTCAGCTCTCCCTGGCTCAGACTGAGCCGAACTCGATGGTCAGGTGCTATACAGCACCCGACCACGGGTTCTGGCCAGCCAATCAGTGTAATGCCAGCAGCCAACATGGCTGCTGGCATTACACCGATGTCAGAGCCTCCCTGCACGTTTATTGGCTGCGCAGCAGCCGCAAAACGTGCGGGGAGGAGACCCGAACATGGCGGGCGAGCACATGCGGTACTCGTACGAGTACCGCCATGTGCCGAGCAGAGCGATGCTCGAGCCGATCCGAGCATCGGCCGAGCATGCTCGCTCAACACTAATAATCAATACTGCTAAACTCCAAATATACAAATGTTATCAAATATAAATGCGTGATAATAAGTAAATAATCGATAGTCAATAATAATAATAATAATAAATAGTCAGATTCAAAACCTAAAAGGTCTCCACCAGAATAAATACCAGAATAAATACCTAAATATAAAAGAACTTATATGTGTACTTCAAATGGAAATAAATGAAACCTGAAAAAAGGATGAAGGATGAAATGATAAAAACTGATTTGATGAAAAATAAAGATGATGAATAGTAATGAATAGTAGGTGATGGGTAATGGATTCAAAGTTTCTCTTGGAAATGTCCGCTGCTGCTAAGACTTTTGGTGTCCTTGTACACCCCAGGAATAAATCTGCAGTATATAAAAGCGCAAAACAAGACTAAACAAGAAAAAACAATAAAATCCAATCTAAGTGTAGTATTTTAATAAATTAAAAAATAAAACATAAAATATCAATGGTTACACTCACATTTTACCCATCTTGGGCTTTAAGCATATAAGAGGCCCCAAACTCTGAAAGCCTTCGAACTGCGTCCTTGTTTCTCCAATGGTATCAGTAGTGATTCTCTGGAGCATTGGTTCCTTCGATTATCGCATCGATGGTCCGAGTGTATTACTTCTCCATCCAAGCTATTCGCACCAGCCTCTAATAATATCAGCCGATGACAGCATGAAATATCATAAAAGTGGAATCGTCCAAGTTATACAGGGCTAACTAGAGCCTTCGAAGTTGAACGAATCCTCGTGGCAGGATGCCAAGCACCACTCAAACAGTTGGTACTACTGGCTTTGAATTTCTCATGAGAACATTGCTGTTTCCTGCATATGATATATGTAGGATGTAAAAATTCTCAACCCACTGCTATAAATATCCTGAACTTCTCTCCATGTTGTGAGGTGAGATAAAGACAAAGATTTGTAGAAGAAGAAAGTGTTACAAAGAAGAAAAAAGTTTGGAGCAGTGGTATAGTCAGCTTTTCTAGGATGACATTACTACCACCACCAACATGTCCATGCCCTTTTCCTTCTCCTTCCCCATAGCCTATGCCTGTAGCATGTTTGCTGGACATAAAAGTAGTGTAAAGTACATGATAGAGTGGTTAGCATGAGGAGTCTTGTTTAGAAAATAGGGTAGTATCTGTCACTGTCAGTCTGAGTCATAGCTCAGGTCAAGTTCTCTTTCCTGTCTGTCACCAATTTTTTTGTCTGATTGATCTTTTTTGTTGTTGTTTTTTAACTGTCTGTCTACAAAGAAATCACACTGACACTCCATAGAACCACATTCAACTCCAGCTTCCCCTTCTTGCATCTCTGTCTCTACATGTAGTTAGTGTCAACATTTCAGCAGCATCTTACTTTGTTTCCTAACCTGACTACAGTGTTAATTTTAACAGTATAGTACAGGATGAGAACAGGCTAATTAGCTTGAAAGTTAGCAGCTTGCAATAATGGATAAAATGTGGTACAAAGCAGCTGGCGTAGGCGTGAACCACAACTACACCTCAGTATATGCTGTCCCTCTTGTTCTTGAGGATGCAGTGAGTGTGTGTTTAAGTACACACATTATGTCACATTTTACCTGTCTGTCTTTCATTTTTTTAACTCTCCTTTCTCTCTTCACATCCACAGCCATGGAATAACTGGCTATCACAATACTCATATCAAGCAACTCCAGCTCACTCCATCTGCCTGTCTACCACTAGTATAAAAAATGACATTGTTTTCCCTTACTCCCAAGTACAGACTGACAAGATGCAGGAAATGAAAAATGCTTTTATAGATAGAACAGCAAGAATAATACATTATTGATTAAAAAAAAAAAACAAACAGCACTTTTCACAGCAATTTCAATGTGTCACAGCATAGCTTAATTCCAGCACTGATGCATCGGGAGACTCTGGGAACCTGGGGCCTGGAATGACGCTTTGGTGTCATTCAGAATGTCTCTCCGGGGGTCCAGCCTAAGCAGGATTGGTGCCTCCAGTGGCCGTCCGTGTCCTCTCCCTAAACAGCACGGCTGCTCAATATGACCTGTGGCTCTGTCTGACTATCCTATCTGTGCGCTACCTTATCTCTTGGACATCCAATCTGGAGCAGACCTGTGGCTCTGGCTGACTACCCGCTCTGTGTATGACCCTGGCTTGTCTGACTATCCAATCTGGTGCTGACTTGGAGCTCGGTCCAACTATCCTCTCTGTGTTGCCTCCTGACTAGTGGACATCCTATCTGGTGCAGACCTGTGGCTCTGGTGGACTCCAGTTATGCTGACTGTAGGCTTGAGTCATTAGTCTCAAAGCAATCTTTGATATGTAACTTGCTAACTGCATTCCATGTTACTTCCTTTATAGAATGTCATTCCCACTGTTATGTAGCCACTTATGGATAGGCAATGGGAGCCTTGTTCCTGGCTTGCGGGGCCCTTATGCAATTTTTCATTTCATCCTGGGATAATATGAAGAGGTGTAGGTTGGGAGTTGCTGTTATGGGGGTTGGGTATGGGTGGGGGGCGTAGGTTTTGATTGTGGGGCAGGTTGGTTTAACCACTCTCAAATCCTTCCTAACCCATTTTATGCATTCTTCTCCTCTTTCACTACCACAATTGGGATGTGTCTGCATCTTCCCTTTCTCTTGTTTCCTGTAATTTGTATTGCATTACTTTTGAATTTTTGCTTGAAATGTTATAATTTATTTGTCCAGGTGTCATCATTATGTGTAACCTGCACATGTGTATTTAACAATGTCTGTGTACATATATATGTTTGTGTGTATGCATATTTATATATATGTCTGTGCATATATGATTTATTCGAGTAAATTGTGTGTATAAAGGACAAAGCATAGTCTGTTTTATTATCTGCATTCACATCTTAATGCCTAGGGGAATGGGCAGTCCTCTCAGCCATGGTTCCCCAGAGGTTTCCTCCACAGGGGGTTTTTCCTCTCCTGAGTGCTGAAGGATGGATCTTGGTGCATCCAGTGGCTTAATTTGTCTCTTCACTTAATGGAATTCTGTTTATTGTCACAGTCGCGGGAGGACCTTGCCAGAGAAATGCATGTAAGATCAGTTTGACGGGGTGAGTAAGGAGGGTATCCCCCGCTTATAAAAGATGGAATGATTGGGAGAGACGCTGCTACTGCCCGTGCTAGATTACTGCATGTTTTGATCCACTCTTATCGGTGCTGCCCTCACCTGGTGGCAGCAGCAGTCAAATTATTCAAAGGAGGACGGCACGGCATAGTAGGGTACTCTCATTGAATGCTGGTTATGGAATTTATTCTTCAGTATATGTAGTACTGGCAAGGTCCTCTTTATTTATTTATTCATTGGAAATAAAAGGCTGTGGCCACTTTACCCATTTCTGTGTCTTTGTGTTTATGTATAAATTGAACAAGAGGGGAACTTTGCTGGGTGGAATGTTCACAGATAGGAAGGACAATTGAGGATTCTGCATGTCATGAGTAAGATTATTATGGGATAGATGGATGTTAGTTTTGAAAATAAAATATTTGGATTGGCATGGGGTAGCATTGGTGGGGGTTTTCAGGCTAGAAACCAAGGGCTACAACACTCTTTCTATGAGGAGATTGAAAGTTCCCTCTCTCTTCCTAAGTGGGTTACTGGAAGTGTTTGGCAGGTTAGTTGATTGAGAAACTATGGATATTGTAAATAGAAAACTTATCACAAGTTAGGGGAAGGAAATCCTTTACAATTTGTAATTAAGGTGATCAGGATGTTAGAAAAGAAAAATTAGAGTAAAGCGATGAAAACTGTGGCTATAGGAGGCAAGATTTCTGTAAAGGTGCAGTCCCTTGGAAGTGTGGTTGGTCTGTATACAAAATGGCTTGAATGAAGAAAGTGTTCATTGCACTGTTATTTAATTCACATTGCTAACAACATTTTTATTTCTGTATTCAATAAATTGCTGTGGCCTTTTACATTCACACAGTTCATGGGTTTTATTGGGTAAGATTACGGGTGAGGGTTGGTAAGTAACGGGAAGGAATCGTACTGACTATACCTTTATTAAAGTTTATTTTGTTTTACATAGAATTAACCCATTGAGTGCCAGAGGGGTACGCAACGCATTGCAAAGAGTACCCCTCTGGCACTCAAAGGGTTAAAATTTACCTATATGTTGTATTAGCCATTTTTTCTGTAAAATACAAAACCTTTATGTTTTGGTGCCAGAGTGTGGCATGATTATTGCCTGCACGGTATTCTAATTAGTTCTGTTTGAGGCCCAAATTACCTGTTGCTGTGCTATTAGAAATACCCCTAGTTGTGGGCTCTGCCTAGATTCATTAATAGCAGTGTGTTGTGATATTTAATACTCTATAATCGCTCACACCCTGCTCAAGCTGACTCAGTTTTCCACAAGCTGATTCCTCTCAAAACATAAACAGCATACTGAATACTACAGCATAAAAAGTGATCTTTTATTCTCTCTCCCACACATTTTGCTCCTTACACTGAGCATTACCAAGCCAAGAAAACACAGGCTCTTAGTGCTGCTCCAAAATTAATTATGCACCAAGTCCTTTGACATCCCACCGTAAGTTACCTCACTTTTGGTGCCAAAGCAAGACTTGGAGCTGAAACTAAGCTCCCATGTTGTTATACATCATCCTAACAATAAAATTCTGAACATTTTAATCAAAATTAATTGCTTATACTTTATCATTGACCTGTTGAGGAAGCAGGCCTTCAGTGGAAGCCAAGGAACCACTATGAGTCCTGGAGGATCAGTGGTAGAGCAGGTCATAAAAGTAATCCTGAGAAACTGAGCAAGACCAGAAAGATGAGCAAGACAAGACAAGGTCAGCAGAGGGGAGCTACAAGTAAACAACAAGTTTGCAAGGTTTCCAACTGAGGGCAGAAGAGAACTAGAATTACAAAAGCAAATGTGCAGCAAGACAAGGGATAACCAATAGAGGGCAGATGAGAGAAAACAAGGCAAAAACAACAAGCTAACAAGCAAAAACCACAAGAGAAGGCATAGAGAAAGAAGTCTAGTAGCAGGGGAACAAGTTTCTGGTTGCTAGGAAAGGAGCATTAAGTGGAAAAGATGGAGTGGAAGGGGAAAGCTAGGAAGGAACAAGCAGCAGAAGCCACAGGAGGAAGGCAAAAGGGTGGAAACTAAACCCAAGAGGGAGAATCTAAGAGAGTGAACAATAAGGGGAAAAGAAGCCAGAAAGGAAGCAGCAGGAGAAGGGGAAAAATAAGCATATGACATGGAAGAAGAAACCATAGACAGAATAGGCAGAAGGCAGAGAAGGGAATGGAGAGAAGCAGGTAAAAAACAATAGGAGAGGGAGGGAGGGAGTACCAACATGAGTGAGTGGGCAGTGAAGCTGAAGAGGCCACAAATTATACCAGGAGGAAAAGGGCCTGAAACATGAACATTAACACATTGAAGAGGCTGACATCAGATCAAGATCAGGAGGTAAAACAGTCAAGGTAAGTCTGGGAAAGAGATGGTCAGGGATGCTCAATGCAATACACAAGAATGCGATATTAATTGGAACACTAAGAGAGAGCGCAACAGGGAAGACCTTAGGTAGGAAAAAAAACAAAGGGAGAAAGACTCAGGACCGGAACAGAAAGATGGGCTAGGAGGAACTGGGCCTTTCAGAACCTCTGCCCCTGGCAACCAAAGGAATCATATTTCTGATCCTGTACAAGACAGTTAAGGGTAGTTCTGGGCATGCACATAGGCCTGGACATTTGCCATGCAGACTTGGTAAAACATGATACCTTCTTTTTAAACATTTTTCTTATTTTAACCATTCACATGCTAGGGATATCTGCAACACATTGCTATACAATTGGAGACTTCAGCATGATTTAAAGAGTTTAAAAATCTTCCTCATCTGAGGACACTGTTGACTTTATTCTGGTATATGCTTGTTTGATCAGGGATCAGCAGGTGCAAGTCTATCACTATGTGAAGGAAGCAGGACCACCATATTTTAAATGACATCACAGCACATTTTTCCGGAGTTCTGGAGAACTTCTAGGTGTGTCTGTGCACCAATCAGCATATTGAAAATAACATCACATCACATTTTCTCACGCAGGTGTATCTGTGCACTGCCTACAATTCCCAGGAAAAGCAGGAATTGTATTGCTACAATCCAGTATAATAATTCGCTAGGATGTTTGTCAGAAGTCATCATACACAGTAGAGACTGCCTAAACGAACAGAATGCTGGGAGCACGGAATGCTGGGAGGTGTAGGAATGCTGGGAGTCCTGTGCTGGGAGCATTCTGTGCTTTCCGGCAGTCTCTACAGTGCATGACTGCGTCGGCAGCAGGACACAGAGCAGGACAGGCCTTTTAACCCTTTGAGTGCCAGATGGGCATGCAACGCATTGCAAAGCAATGCGTTGCGTACCCCTCTGGCACTCAAAGGGTTAACATGACCCGGACCTTGGCCTGTGTAAATGGGCTTTTACAGTAGTAATCCTATAATACAAAAGGCTAGATATATGTTTGTCTGATGCAGTCATGTAAGTAGAGACTGCCGATGCAGTCATGCACAGTAGAGACTGCCTGAACGCACAGAATGCTGGCCAGTGTACACGGGCTTTTACACTACTAGTCAGTAATAAATAATTAAAGTGGAACTACCACCAGAGGTAAAGTTGCCCTGAAATAATTAGGCAGGTGGCGACTAGCTTAATAATAATTATATTACCTCTCGCAACGACACGATTCTACAGAAATCTTTAATCTTCCTAGACTGATGGCCAGTCTGCGTGCCTGCTCCGTCAGTCCCTTCTGGTGCCTTCTGGGACAATGCAATGCTTCTTAATAGAGACAGGGACTGACAGCGCAGGTGCGCAAACAAGATGCCTGCGCTGATGCCTGGCTTCCGGTCTCAGAAGGTTAAGGATTTCTGTAGAATCGTGTTGTTATGAGAGATAGTATAACTATTACTAAGCTAGTCACCACCTGCCTAATTATTGCAGGGCGACTTTACCTCTGGTGGTAGTTCCGCTTTAATTATCCAAGTCATTCCATTCCTAATAAAAGATATGTTTCACTGTTCCCTGTTAACTCTTGGATACAAGAGACATCATAAATGCACTGTTCTGCAATGTGTTGGTCACCTGTCTAGACCCTGAGGGTGTTCAATGTATTGCTTTTCTATGTGTTTTACACCCATATGGCACTGAAAATCTTAAACTATGTTAACTGGAATTAAGCTGCTGTTGTGAATTGTTAAAGTCCTTATTGAAGGGCGCTTGTATAATACCAACCACTAGGTGTCAGAGGAACATTACATTTGAAAGGTTGGTTGACTGAATTTTAAGGCACATATAGTACTTGCAATTGTAGAATAAAATCTCAAGCCCTAATAATAATAGTACTCCCTCTTCTAAACTTTATTTCTCCAATAGGTGTTTTGATATGGAAAGAGATCCTTTTAAACGGATATTAATGTTTCACAAAAAAAAAACAGCTCCAATTAATCTTCATAGTATTTGGACCATGGAGAGTGTTATTTCAATACTGTCAGAGTTGTAGTTCAAGAGTAATTTAATGATAAAGTATCCCTCTCCCGCCTCTTTTACCTAGTGTAAGCCGCCTCCCCTCAGATATGAAATCTGGTCGCCTGACTGGACTGATCACAGCAAGGGACAATCTTCTTACTGTGAACATAAGGAAACCCCTGAAACAGAATAAATAAAAAGAGAAGGGCACCCAATAGTGTAATAAAGTCTTCTTATAGACACCAGTTAAAAGTTTTAAATGTACTCACAAGTGTGAAGGTCAACTAGAATGTAGGCTGACAAATGTGCATCTGGAGAATTTAAGCCCGTCTCCGATCAGACACAAGTGAAATGATCCACAACATGAAAAATTGTTCCACTCAGCTCCAATCAAGGGGATATATAGCAACTTAGTATGGCCAGAACATCTTACTGGCCCTATGAATTTTGCCCTTGTGCCTTTGTTCAAGAGAACTCCTTCAATCAGTCCTGTATGGCATCTTCATGGAAGTAATACATTTTAAATTAGAGAGGACAAAAGGACACACAGTACATGTGTATGTATCAATATACATCAACAACATTCAAAAACAACATGTAAAGACAAAAAAGATGATAAATAAATAGTATGACATAGCTGTGTGCACACCCTTTCCTGAGTCACCTAGAAGTGCCACTTACAGAACACGGAAATAATATACAAACAGGTGAACATAGAACAAGTCAACTGAGAGGAAAGCCCACCAGGTCAGTCCAGCCATATGGTTCCCCCACCGCATTCTATTTACCCAAACCCTGAGGCGTGGTCACCATGTGATGCACTGTAAACACAAAGGCAGAGTATATAATAGTCAGAAGGAAGTTGGGGTGGAACATACTCTGAATGCTTCCGGATCCTCACACTTCTCCACTCATCTAGAAGTATTGTGTTGTTCCCAATGTAGCAAGGTAGTATACAAGGTGGTTTACTGTGTTACAATGGAAGAACTATTCCATCTGCTTTTTCTAAATAGTCTGTCAAAAAAAAAGTGACATCAAAACCATCCCATCCAGAGTTCGACTGATTGGCGAGTATTTCTAGTTTAAAAATGTCATGGACTCTGACCTTCCAGTGTTTTAGTATTGGGATGGTAGTGAAAGTTGTAACAGTGACCAGAACTGGTAATGGAGTCAGCACAGTTACAAGGGAACTCATGGAGCCCTGGAAATCTGAACTACACACACAATATACTATACTTAAAATTGTAGCAAAGGCTCACTATGACAAAATAAATATTACTGATGAGTAAACTAGTGGTACTCCCACTGACCATCTCTCTTCTCTTCCTTTCAGGCTTGCTCTCATGAACGCCTATCCTTTTTCAATAGCTAGTTCCACCCACTTCCATCACCCACCAATGTTCTCACACATTTACAAGTCTCCCTTATGTCCTCTGCCACTGAGTGATTTTGTTTATAACAGTTGCAGATCTCTCTGCAGCCTTGCCTCACCCTTTTTTTTTCTCAGTAAACTCAAGAAATCACATTAACATATTACACATTAATGTATACATACCCTTCCTGCTCCCTTTAAAGGGATAGTAATTTTGCACAAAAACAGCAGCTCCAATTAATCTTCATTGTATTTGAGCCATAGAAAGTGTTATTTCAATACTGTCAGAGTTGTAGTTCAAGAGTAATTGAATGATAAAGTATCCCCCCTCCCTCTCCTTTTACCTAGTGTAAGCCACCTCCTTTTGGATGTGGAATCTGGTCTTGAGACCAGACAGCTCACAGCAAGGGACAATCGTCTTACTGTGAACATAAGGAAAACCCTGCCCCCCTTGACAGGTTTTTAAGGTTTTTCCCTTATGCTAATTGGAGATTGTCCCTCTCTGATATCCATCTGGACAATGTTGCTGCTCTGAGGTGAGCAGTGTTACATCAGTAAAAGGGGTGGGAGGGGGATACTTTATCATTCAATTACTCTTGAAATACAACTCTGACCGTATTGAAATAACACTCTCCATGGCCCAGATACTATGAAGTTTAATTGGAGTTGCTTTTTTTTGTGAAACAATGCTAGCCCTTTAAATGTGCTTCCTGGAATCTTTGCTCTGTGTGTAATAAACCAACATCCTCCAATTATATTTGTATCTTTATCTTTGTTAAACTCTTTGTAGTCACTGGGATCTGGATCTCCTCCTCTAATACTTACTCTCCTGCAGCACAATCCGCTGGTTGATTATAATTCTGCCATTCCCATATAGGCAGGCTGAAGGGGTTGGATTGAACCTTTCAATTCATCCTTTCTTCCCATCCCCTCACTCTCATTCTCCTCCTTTAAAGTCCATTCAGTTAGCATATTCTTTCTGTTTTCATGGTATTCCTCATACTCTCCAATTTCTTGATCTCTTTTCTGCATGACTCCCCTCTCTCATCTGATATTCCCATTCCTAGCCTTGGTGACTAATATACCTAGTGATATTTCTGACACCTCAGCTGTCTCTTAGCTTCTATCTTTAACTTCCTCCTATGATCTTACCCAGTGGACCAACTCTTCTACTCTCCAAAATGGTCATTCCCTAGACTTAGTTTTTTACCCACCTGCTCTCAGTCTCTAACACTCCTTTCCCACTCTCTGACTAAAAACTGTTAACCGGCAACCTAAGCCCCCCTCATATTCCTTCCACTCCACTTAAGCCAATCTACACTCAAAAACACCATTGACTAATATCAACCCTCCACATTTCTACAACCTCTCTCTTCTATCATATTGTCCCTGTGCTGTCCAAACCTATCCGTATGACTCTATTACTCCATGCTCACGATTGCTCTTGAAAAGCAGCTCCTGCTTCCAATGCCACCGCAAATGGTCCTGGCCAGAGCCATGAAACTCAGAAAGCGGAACTTTCATTGTATATAAAGTCACCCTATATATAATATATCTATTACTTTTCAAAATTACCCAGTTGTAAAGAAATCCTTTATCTTCAGAGACTGACGGCCAGGTTAGTGCAGTCTGCACACCTGCGCCATCAGTCCCTTCCTGTTACCTTGTGGCACACTGCAATGCTTCACAGTGGAGACCGGGACTGACAGTGCAGGTGAGTAGACAAGATGTCTGCGCTGATGTCTGGCTTCTGGTCTCCTAATATAAAGTATTTCCTTACAATTTTGAAAGTTAATAGATATATTATAAAGCTAGTCACTACCTGCTTAATTTTTGCAGGGCGACTTTATTTAAGATGAAAGTCCCACTTTATGTAAATTGTTGTCTGTTGAAGACATCTACCCTATTTGTCAAACAAACTTAATTCACCTCTCATTTAATCTCTGTCATTTAATCCTAAATGACTCTTCAGTACCTTCAGCTGGCTTCTTTGTACTGCCCAGAATACTGCCTCTACCAGTTTCACTTCCCATGCTCTTGTCATGTATTATATGGATCAGACTGACACTAGAAGATGCAATATGTCTACACACCCAAGCTCTTATCTCCAAACTTGTTTCATGCCTACTCCTACCAGCACCTTCAGTGCATTCACCCCTGTAACCGAGAATCAGGTTTGTGCTCTCTCCTCTTATTCCACCAGCTGTCCTCTTGATTATGTCCCTTCAGAACCTATTTGCTTTCTTTCCTCTGTGTTTACTACAGCACTTACATCCATTTTGTCCTGTTTCTGTCCTCTGGTACTTTTCTAGATGCCTTCAAACATGCACTGATTATGCACATCATAAAAACCCTCTCTTGACAAATTATCTGTCTCTATCTTCCTATCAATCTTCTACCCTTTGCCTCAGATCTTTGTAAGAGACTTATGTACACCCAGCTGACTAACTTTTTCACTTCTCACTCCCTTCTGGATCCTCTACAATCTGGATTCCGCTGCCATCGCTAATCAGAAACCGCACTCAGTAAAGTAGCCAATGATTTGCTCATGGCCAAAGCAAAGAGCCATTACTCATTACTAATACTTTTGAACTTCCCTTCTGCTTTTTTTACACTGTTGACCACTTGTTTCTCCTCCAGACCCTTCTTAGACCCTTCTTTGGACTCTGTGGTTCAGCTTGATCCTGGTTCGTATCCTATTTCTCTGACCTTTCCTTTAGCTTTTCCTTTCCAGGCATCACTTCTTCTCCCTTTTTCAGTTGGTTCAAGGCTCTCTTCTGTTCTTCCTTCTGTTTTTAATCTGCATGTCCTCTGAAGGAAATCTAATCAATTAATTTCAGTTCCAGTAACACCTGTACACTGATGATACCCAATTCTGTCTCTTCTCCTGAATCACCCCCTCTCTTATAGATGGTGTTACTAACTGCCACTCTGCTGTCTCTGCGTGGATGCTATTCTGTTATTTTATCCAAAACAGAAGATCTTCTCTTTCCAGCTTCCACCTAACCCCCCTACACACACCCACAAACACACAAAGTTGTCCCTTTGAATGACTCATCTCTAACTTGCATGTCCTAAGCTTTCTGACCTGGATTCATCTTATACTCACCAGTCTCAACCATTGCATCACTCTTTTAAATGGCCTTCCTCTTTCCCAGTTGTCCCCTGTCCAATCCATTTGAAATGCTTCTGCCAGATTAATCTTCCTAGCTCATCATTCCATTAACATTTCTCCTTTGTCGGTCCCTCAAAACACACCACTTAAAAGAAGCCTATCAGATAGCGTAACATCAATCAATCTCACTCCCTCCTGCACAGCTAACAGCTCCCACAGCTATGTCTCCCATCCCTGTAACATCATCTCCATCACTCCATACGGCTTTGCAGGCTGGACCTCATTGCACCCTTAATTTACTCTTACACTGGGTCAAACTGTTTTAGTTAACCCTGCTGCACACCAGACACTTCTCTTACTCCATGATACTACTGGCTGAATGTTCTGCTCTAAATGTTCTGCTCTAAATTTTCTTATAGCGCCTTCCACTTTCACCTCTCTACTGGTCACATTCTGTATCTCGCCACTTGACAATCTGAGCACATAGACCTTTCATATCAGTCTCCCTCACTTTCTATAGATAAGCTGTAGCGAGCAGGTCGCTCTTATACTTGTGTTTCCAATGCCTCTTCATATTCATTGTAAATAACCTTTCAACTATTGTTCCCAATAGCACATTGTTCTGTTGGCTTGTAAAACTATTGTATAGAGCTGTGGAATCCATTGCCTCTGTATAAATACATGATAATAATAATTATGTTATCATATCATACACTTGCATTATTTTGAGCATTTCAGTTACAGATATCCTAAGGCAGTGGTTCTCAACCTGTGGGTCGTGACCCCTTTGGGGGTCAAATGACGATTTGCCAGGGGTTGCCCAAAACCATCAGATATTTATATTTCGATTCATAACAGTAGCAAAATTACAGAGATGAAGGAGCAACGAAAATAATTTTACTGTTAGGGGTCGCCACAACTTGGGAAATTTTATTAAAGGGTCGCGGCATGATAAAGAGGTGATAAAGTGGAGATTACTTCTCCAGTGATATCACTTCTCCAGTTCCTATGTTATTCCACGAAGCAGCTACACTAAGATTTCTCAAGTGAGAGATTTCTCAAGTGAGAGTGTGCATAGGCTACATAGAATAAAATAGAAATTGGAGAAGTAATATCACTATCGAAATTATCGCCACTTTATCACGTCATTATTACACCTTACTCAGCAACAGCAACAGTGCCACCTGGGGGAAAAATTCAATCTCACAGAAACTTTTGAAAAGATTGTGCTGCAACTGTTGAATGGAGCATCAGCGATAATGACAATTTTATTTCAGATTGCAACCTTGCAGTCTGCTTTTCAAAAGTGATCTTCATTAACACTTTAATGACCAGAGAGGGTTACTTCATAATGCAGTTCAGTGTTAAGGAGAAGGTCTGGTAACTTACCAATGTTCCCAGTAAATCCTGTTTGGCTTGATTTCTTTATGTGTCTGCCCCTCTTCCTGGATGAGATGTGGCTAATAAAATCTGGTCTGTTTTTTATGAAGAACACAGACTGTGGGGATGCACTGGTTCCTGTCCAGACCTGCATTCAAACGGATGGTCTGTTACTTTCCACGTGGTGCATCTGCTTTTCCTTTCTTTTACTAATAGGGCCATATATTCAAAAGAAAAGTGGAGGCGTTCTGGGGAAACCAATTGTGCTATAGGGGTGCAATTGATTTAAATGGGGTTTTCAACTCCTTAATGCTAGAAGACCTCTTTAGAATTCAAGGGGTTAAAATTCCCATATAAATCAGTGGGAATTTTTAGCTATCTCCTATAGTGCATTTGGTTTCCCCTGGAACGCCTCCACTTTTCTTTTGAACATACGTCCCCTAAACATTTTCACTGATACATATGCCCCATTAGGGGACATTTATTAATATGTTGGTAC
This sequence comes from Rhinophrynus dorsalis, assembly GCA_037306005.1. Taxonomy (NCBI): domain Eukaryota; kingdom Metazoa; phylum Chordata; class Amphibia; order Anura; family Rhinophrynidae; genus Rhinophrynus; species Rhinophrynus dorsalis. The sequence continues at coordinate 66,247,348 of CM074718.1, forward strand.
ATCAGGCCCTGGAACTGATGTTTTAGCCCTGCACCTGCCTAACACAAATTTACCAAGCTACTTACACCTAAGACCCCCCCCTTAATGCTGCTTGTACAAAGGGGAGGGCAGTGAGGGAGTATTTTGAGGAATTTGGGGGATTTCATTGTGTTCCTTTTCTCTGCATTTTGTCTAATTCCAAGGCAAGGAAATGGTGTAATTTTACTGACGTTCCCTAAGAATGCTAGATGGGAGGAATTCAGAGCTCACTGGGTCAAAAAGTCTTCCTGACTGTGAAGTGTGTGTTCACCCATGTCAGCTACACAGATCCTGCACTCTAATGAACACACTAATAGCCATGTGTTCAAAATAAAAGAGAAGGAACTCTGGAGCAAACCACCTCCAATATAGGTGAGAACTAAACATTTGCTTTGCTTTAAATGAGGGTTAAAATACTCATTTACCTCAGTGGGAGTCTGGTGATTTTTTTTTGTCACCTATGGTCATACCTGGGAACTTTGTCTTCTGGAGTCCCTGGAGGGGACTCCTGTGGTGCCGCTGGGGGATATAAATTATGTGATTCGCATTAAAAAGGGCTGGGTCTTACTCACAAGTGGGGGCAGAGCTTAATGATTTGTCACAAAAGTGAGGTGTAACTGGGAGGGACTGGGTGTGGAAGGTGGAAAAGTGGGCGGGAAACGGGAGGAACAGGATGGGAAGAAGCAGAAGTGGGCAGAGTTTCATAGGAAACTCCCCACCACTGGAGAATCAGTGTCTGTCCTCAGCTGTAAAAACTGAAGTCTTCTGGGCAGTTACAGAGAGTTCCCAGGTATGCCTATGGTGCAACTGGTTTAACCCTTTGAGTGCCATGCAATGTGATGCATACCCATCTGGCACTCAAAGCAGAGCAGTAACTAGAAGCCTCCGGGCCCTGGTACAAGAAGTGCCACAGCCCCCCCCCACCACCACCACATTGGCGCCCCTCCCCACCACATTGGCCCCCCTGACCACATTGACCCCTTCCACAATGCCCCCATCTCCTACCTGGAGCTCCTGCGCGGTCCTTTTAGTAATGCAAAGCGCTGGGAGATGATGTAATCTCCCAGAGCTCTGCATTACTAGAGTGCTGGCGGGAGATTGCGGGCGCCAGGTGGAGGGGTCGCAGGGGGCGGCCGGGCCCCTGGAGTGCACGGGCCCAGTCACAGTTGCGACCCCTATAGTTACACCACTGACTCAAAAGATTAACCCAGATTGACTCCAGTTTACTGTTGAAAATATGGCCCTAAATGCAAGCACTGGTATAGGAGGCCAACGCTAGTGGATCTGTGATGTGGATTTGTCCATTCTGCCAGTGAGTCCCTGATGATAATTTACTAAGAAGAACTTCAGTAAATCTGAGCAAACCAGTTGCACCCTAGAGGACATATAACAATTCTTCCAATTCCCACTGAGTTAAATAGTGATTTTAACCCCTTGAATATTAGAGGCTTCCAAACAATGTGCTGGAGACCTGTCTAGCTTTCAACGTTACGACTGCTTTAGCCCCTTAAGAATTAGAGCGGTGTGCAATGCATTGCACACCTATCTGGTCCTTAAGGGTTAAATCAAAGAAAATGCTAATGTTTCCCCTATGAGCAGTTGGTTTGCTCCAGCAGTACTTTTGGTGGGGGGATGCACTATGGTTTGATAAGGGTCTTCTGTGACATTAAAAAGTTGAATGTTTGTTTGAGTCTACCTCTTTGATGCACCAAATTGCATTTAATATAATCCCTTTATTAGCATAATGACATAATCCCTTTATTGTGCCCTTAGTAGAATGATTGTGATGCAGTTATAATGTTTGAGTGAATTCTTCAGTAATTTACATGATAAGCAATTTCTGTATTCCTGTGGTGTGGTTTTATGTCAGTGTGACTATACATCCGATAGCTGCCTACAGTGTCTACAGAACTTCTCCTCTCTGACTATTCCAAATTCTGGATGTTGTCCTAGACGTCTTTGAAAACAAACAATTAAACACATTCCACATGCCCCCACATGTGACTTCAGCATGTTGGTGTAACTGGCTTGTTTCATCATATAGATGTATTTCAAATTTCTCTACTGAAGTATTTTTTAATGTTTTCTATGAAAGTATTTTCCAAACCTCCATAGCTGTCTAATACGACACTTTACATAAAACTGAAAAGGTAACTGTCAACATTACATTGTTAACCCCTTAAAGGGATAGTAATGTTTCAAAATAAAAGCAGCTCCAATTAATCTTCATAGTATTTGGGCCATGGAGAGTGTTATTTCAATTCTGTCAGTTATAGGTATAGAGTAATTGAAAGATAAAGTATCCCCCCTCCCACCCTTTTTACCTAGTGTAAGCCACCTCCTCTCAGATGTGGAATTTGGTCCTGGGACCAGACAGCTCACAGCAAGGGACAATCTTCATACTGTGAGAACAATGAAAAAACCCTGCCCCCCTTGGCAGGATTTTCAGGTTTTTCCTTATGCTCACTGAAGATTATCCCTCTCTGCAATCCATCCGGACAGACTGCTGCTCTGAGGTGAGCAGTGTTACATCAGTAAAAGGGATGGGAGGGGGACACTTTATCATTCAATTACTCTTGAACTACAACTCTGACAGTATTGAAATAACACTCTCAATGGCCCAAATACTATGAAGATTAGTTGGAGCTGCTTTTATTGTGAAATATTTCTATCCCATTAAGGACCCATGACTGTCCTGGCATGTCATGGGTTGGCTAGCCATTAGGACCCATGACGTGCCAGGACCGTCATGGATTTCAGGGCTCCCCACACAGCTACACGCTTTTCAGGGAGCCCTGAACCGGATGCACAGATTTAAAAAAAAAAATAACCAGTGATCCTTAAGTGCTGGCCACGTGAGCACGGCCTGTCCTTTAGGGGCTAAGGAGAAGTTTGAAATACACTATAATTGAGTAGTTTGACATTAACCTGGTTTTTACCCTCAGGGCAGACCTATACAATTAAGGTTACAATTATGACATGTAGGCGAGAGTTATGCCAGCATTGCATGATAATCACCAGTGTCTTTACTCCTGTTGATCCAGAGGAAGGTAAAAAAAAAACAAAAAAGAAAAAACAATGAAGCCATATCCAATTAACCCCCAAGTGGGTAAGAAAAAATCCTTCCTGACTCCAAATGGCAGTCAGATATTTCCCTGGGTCGCCATCCTATCTGCTTTGTCATAATTTTCAGTATTGTTCTGAGCTAGAAAGGTATCCACTACTTCTTTTTTTTATAGCAACCACAGTATCTGCAAGCACAGCATCCCAAAGCAATTCATTACATAAAGTTACTGCCCTTACTATAAAAAAACCCTACCTTGTTTCAGTTGAATCACATTTCCTGTAGTATTAATGGATGACTTCTTCTTTTTTTACTCAGCTACTTGAGTAAATAGTTCCTTAGAGAGTTATTTGTATGGATATTGAATATATTTGTACATGGTAATCATATCACCCCTTGGAAGTCTCATTGCTAATGAAAACAAACACAGGTCAGCTAGACTCAATGCATTCCCTTTACTTACTGCAAACTGCATTATTAGTGGGCCTAGAACAGGGGAACTGAAACCTGTCCTCCAGCCACCCAAACGGTGCATGTTTTCAGGGTCTCCTCACATGAACACAGGTGAATCAATCAATGATTGAATCGTTCTGTAAGATCTGCCTGAGTTATTTGCATTCACTTGTATTTAAAATATTGGGGGGGGGGGAGGATGAGGACAGGTTTGAACAAGCTTTATTGACACTTCTGATTTTGCAAAAATGTATACCATTTGTTCAGTGTTTTTGAAAGAACAGGACCATACCTAAAATGTCACTGTCTCAGTCCCCTAGAAATGCAGTTTGAGACCCCTGCTAGTAAATGTGTTGACCTTTTTCTTTGAATAACTATCATTTATGTTTCTCACAACTATTCAACATTCTGCCAAACACATATTAAAAAAAATTGACTCAGCTGCATCAAATCAAATTTATGTGTTTACCCTCCACAGTCAAAACAATCACGTCAAGGCTGCATTTGTTCACAATTCTGTTCCGGTTTTGGCATTATTTCTAGATTCTCTTTGGTCTAATATTAAGCCTTTGCCCATGTGGAATACATTTTACCATAATACACGCAATCAGAGTGCCTGAATGCAACTCCAATACAATACAATAATAATATTCTATTATATTGTAGCTCCACTGGGAAACGCTTCATTCAAAAGTTACTACATATATAACCTGGTGACGTGACTAAAAAAAATTATGTTTTCTGTTGCTATAAATGGAGAACTTTTAATTTTTACTGAAGTCCTACATAGACAGCAATAGCAACAGGGCAACCTGGTGACCAGTTCGCAAATTGCACCTTAAATAAATAGACAATATATTTTTTTCGGAATTTCTGTTGTTCTAAACACAGAGAACTTGATTTACAGGGGGTGTATTAACCTTTTGAGTGCCAGAGGGGTACGCAATGCATTGCAAAGCAATGCATTGAGTACTCCTCTGGCACTCAAAGGGTTAATTCAGTTCCATGCAAAAACTGGCACTGAACTTGATTTCTGTCTGCTACTCCTGCCAAGTTTTACACCTAAAGTTCTCACTTTAACTCTGCTTGCTCCAAGCGGAGGGTAGTGTGCACGTTTATGTGTGTTTTAAAGGGATAGCAATACTTCATTTTATCTTTATTTTATTTTGTAGGCATTAAAAAAAATATGAAGAACGAAATAAGTGTTATCTCTCAAACCTTTATGGTTTGAGAGATATTCACAAGCAAAGTTTAGCCTCCTGCCCCTTTTACCTAGTGTAAGCCATCTCTTCTCAGATGTGGAATCCAGTCCATAGACCAGACAGATAACAGAAGGGGACAATCTTCTTCCTATGAGAACAATGAAAGCCCTGCCCCCCTTGACAAGTTTTTCAGGTTTTTCCCTTATCTTAATTGAAGATTGTCCCTCTCTGCATTCTACCTGGGCACCTCCCTTCTGCTCTGGCTGAGCAGTGTTATATCAGTAAAAGGGGCGGGAGGGGGATACTTTATCATTCAATTACTCTTGAACTACAGCTCTGACAGTAATGAAATGAAACTCTCCAAGGCCCAAATACTATGATGATTAATTAGAGCTGCTTTTATTATGAAACATTACTGTCCCTTTATGGTGTTCCTTTCTTTTTTTTCCACTTTGTATGCCAGAGGGGCATACAATCCATTGCAAAGCAAAGCGCTGCACACTCCTTTGGCACTCAAATCAAAGGCTTAATGCTATGTAGAAAATAAGGAACAGAGCAAAGTGGCATGCATTTACTCCATATTCCTGTGCCTGCTCTAGTGGTGGAGCTCAGAGCTTGCTGCCATTAAAGACTTAATGACGGTGGAGTGTGTATACACACCCTAATGTATACCCTAAAGTTGGTGGATTCATACTTCTACTATAACCTGTGTCATACTTGCATGTAATAAACTTATAAATATAATAAAGCATTAATGGTTCTTCAAGAAAGGATTTATCAGTGAGTAATTGGCTAAACACTCATGCTTTTCTACATTTATTTCCATATGTTATTTTATTTATAGCAATGGGTAAATACAATGGCACACCACTATTAAACCAAGTACTATTGTAAATGAAGTGCACATCCCATAGAAATACATAAAGTATACTCAGCCTAGGCTGCAGTAGAGAAACTGCACACTCAGGAAACAGATGGAAAGCAGAAGATGTTCAATCAAGCATTCGCTTCCATATTCCTAAACGTTTTCGGTCCTTAGAAAGGACCTTCACCAGAGTATTACAAAACCACCCTTTAAATACTATAAAACTAAAACCCAACCACCTACTAGATAGCATGATGGACGACCGACTCACCCCACCCCGCACGCGGAAGCCACACCGGAGACCGGAAAATGACGCAGCACGTAGGGGCAGGATAGCACGCTCCACCCGAGAGCCGGTGAAAAGTAAACATAAATACAAAATAATGTAATAACAAAAGCACTCGAAAAATAGAAAAAGAAAAAAATAAGTGTCCAAATCATAGCTAAGTTAGTCAAAGAATATACAAACTAATTCAAATGAAAAATCAGACGAAGTAACCGAAGCCAATATATACAGAGAGAGAGAAAGAAATACACTAGGGTCCAAAGGTCTGAGTTCACCATCACAACTGGTTTTATTTGATCATTTCTTAAACAGTAATGCAATATTTTAATCAGTTGATATTTATTATTAAGCCACAATACATTATTTAACACTGAGACAAATATTTTTTTTTAATCTATGTTCAATCTTTAGGTGACATTGCAATTTACATGAAAATCCTCTTCACACATCATTTGCTCATAAATCTTCAAAAGTGTTGTGACACTTGAGTTTTATTTATTTTTTTAATGATTAACATCTGATTAATTTTATTAGTATGTTCCTGCTACCAGTGATACTGCAAGTACACCTGTTAGGGCCTTTGAAGAAGGCCATCAGTTGAAATACCTTTTCTAATCCTGTCAGAGGAGCTTAGTGAAGCAATCTGAGGACAAGTTGTTCTCCTAAGTGCTGAAAAATATTCCCAGCTCCATATTGCAGCTAAGATGAATATTTCTAAAGGGGCAGTACAATGCACACTGGAGAGATTTTGGGAAACCAAATCATTTTCATCCAAAGCAAGACCAGGCAGTCCTAAAGTGACCACACCATTAGAAGACCAGTATATGTGTGGAGATGCTTGGCCTATTCTGGAGTTGGTGACTTGCACAAGATAGACTACACTTTGACCAAAGAGAAGTACAACTCTATTCTGCAGAGGCATGCAAACCCTTCTGGCTTAAAATGGTGTGGAAGAGAATTCATTTTCCAGCATGACAACGATCCTCAACATTTCGGTCCTCTCCCCTGGACTTTCATCAAGGTTTAATGAAGGTCCCGGGGATAACACCAAAATGTTGCTGATGCTGTTACATAGTTGTTTTTTTGTATTATATTCACATATGGCTTTGTACATTATGAATAAATTTTGAATAGATTTTATACCGATTCCGTGAATGCGTACTTTTTTAGACGTATAGATTCAATTTTGTGGTACTAAACCCGGTAGGTCAACAGCAGTCTAGAAATTGTGAGTTACATGAGTGCCAAAATTTCAGCCATATATATAATTATATGAGAGGGAGAGATTGAGACAGAATGCAGGGTGGTGAAAGCACACACTCTCCAGTAGATTATTGCCCAGGTGCACAATCCCAAAACAAATGTACAGATTTAGAAGGAAGGGGCAGCACCCTTGGGACTTATCCTACATAATAATTCACTAAAACGCGTGTAACACCGCAGCCTGCTGCAGTCATGCGCAGTAGAGACTGCCCACTCTGTGGCTGATACAGAGCTGGACGCTCCTTGCTCCGTATCAGCCGTGGTGCGGGCAGTTTCTACTGCGCATGACTCCCCCGCGACAGGCTGGCAGTGGCAATGTGGCCCGTGTAATGGGCTTTTCAACTAGTTAAATAATATTATATTGGCAAATAAGCAATACAATGGTCAACGGTTCTCAAGACAATGTAACAAACAGTTTAACCTGTAAACTATAAATTGTTTGTTACATTGTCTTGAGAAAGGTCCCAAAGGGGACTGAAACACCAACCACTGTATTGCTTATTTGCCAATAAAATATTATTTAATAAGTCCAATGGGAGCTGCCCGTTCCTTCTGCATATATATAGGTCTGTTTAGACCGAAACGTTGACCTTTTGTTTGCATACTACTATGATATTAAAAGATTGATTAAAAAGTCCCACGGGTGCTGCTGACTTTTTTTACCCAGGTTGTAACTGCTGATGCGTGCTAATTTATCAGTAATTCTTAAAAAAAATTATTTGAAAATTTGCATACCCCCCAGGTCCGGACATGTATAGCCCATATATACCGTATGGATGCCAGAGACTCTATCAACTAAGGGGTTAATTAATGGAAAATGTAACTTTTGATACATTTATGCATATAACACTTCTGTTTTTGAATGTGTAATGGTAAGGGTTACTAGATTCCAGGGCATTTTCCCCATGACCATATACATCTACTAAATACACTCATATCTTATAATGAATAATCAAATGTACATTATAAACACCAGGTCAAGGAGATATCTCAAATGTGATCTCTCATGTCTTCAATTGACAAATCTCCCCCTTATATTTGTTTTCTTAAAGCAAGTGAGATATATAAGAAATAACATACTGCAGTGGTTCTCAACCTGAGTGGAACATTCTGGTTCCCTGAAATTGTATCCTAAATAACAAATCACTATGATATGTTGTGGATTTGAGACCAAGAGTCAAATAGCAAGCTTAAAGCGGAACTAACACCCCTGCAAGATGTAGCCTCAATTAGAGGGCTACAATCCATGATAACTCACTGTGTAATTATTATTTTTTTTTTTTAAATATGTTATTAAAGAGTAATCCGTTAATTCCAAAAAGTACCTGGTGACGTCTTCCCCCCAGAAAAGCACATTGCGCATGTCAGCAACAGAGCCGATTGGCTCTCTTGTAACTCCCCCCGGCTACATGAAAACACCTATGTCATCAGCTTTATATTCTCCTGCTGGTCCAAGAATCTAAAGCTGATGACGTAGGTGTTTTCGTGTAGCCGGGGGAAAGTTACAAGAGAGTCAATCGGCTCTGTGCTGACATGCGCAATGCGCTTTTCTGGGGGGAAGACGTCACCAGGTACTTTTTGGAATTAACGGATTACTCTTTAATAACACTCTTTTTGTAAAAATAATTACACAGCAAGTTAGCACGGATTGTAGCCCTCTAATTGAGACTACATCTTGCAGGGGTGTTAGTTCCGCTTTAAAATGTTGCTTGTGTCAGACTTTTTTTAAAATCACCCCATACCCTAACAATTCACCCCCAAATTTCCCTAAACTAATCAAAAATCACCTCACAAACTCTTAACAGTTGCATCCCCAAATAACCCTTACCTAATCCAATCACTCCACTACACCCTAACCTAGCCTAATATAACCTAACCTAAAAACTATACACCCAAACAATCCTAACCTAATCCAATCACCCCATTACACTCTAACCTAACCTAATGTAATCTAACCTAAGCACTGTACACCCAATCAACCCTAACCTAATCCAATCACCCCACTACACTCAAACCTAACCTAATGTAATCTAACCTAAACACTGTACACCCAAACAACCCTAACCTAATCCAATCACCCCACTACACTCAAACCTAACCTAATGTAATCTAACCTAAACACTGTACACCCAAACAACCCTAACCTAATCCAATCACCCCACTACACTCACCTAACCTAATGTAATCTAACCTAAGCACTGTACACCCAAACAACCCTAACCTAATCCAATCACCCCACTACACTGTAACCTAACCTAATGTAATCTAACCTAAACACTGTACACCCAAACAATCCTAACCTAATCCAATCACCCCACTACACTCAAACCTAACCTAATGTAATCTAACCTAAACACTGTACACCCAAACAACCCTAACCTAATCCAATCACCCCACTACACTCACCTAACCTAATGTAATCTAACCTAAGCACTGTACACCCAAACAACCCTAACCTAATCCAATCACCCCACTACACTCAAACCTAACCTAATGTAATCTAACCTAAACACTGTACACCCAAACAATCCTAACCTAATTCAATCACCCCACTACACTCACCTAACCTAATGTAATCTAACCTAAGCACTGTACACCCAAACAACCCTAACCTAATCCAATCACCCCACTACACTGTAACCTAACCTAATGTAATCTAACCTAAGCACTGTACACCCAAACAATCCTAACCTAATCCAATCACCCCACTACACTCAAACCTAACCTAATGTAATCTAACCTATACACTGTACACCCAAACAACCCTAACCTAATCCAATCACCCCACTACACTCAAACCTAACCTAATGTAATCTAACCTAAACACTGTACACCCAAACAACCCTAACCTAATCCAATCACCCCACTACACTCACCTAACCTAATGTAATCTAACCTAAGCACTGTACACCCAAACAACCCTAACCTAATCCAATCACCCCACTACACTCAAACCTAACCTAATGTAATCTAACCTAAACACTGTACACCCAAACAACCCTAACCTAATCCAATCACCCCACTACACTGTAACCTAACCTAATGTAATCTAACCTAAACACTGTACACCCAAACAACCCTAACCTAATCCAATCAATCACTTCTCAGGGTAGCATAATGTTAGACACTGTTTTAATGAGGCGACATTTTAAACAACAACATTTTAAACCCTCTATTGTGACACTTGAGATTTACTACTACCAATGTAATAAGATACCCTAAAAATATTCTCTCAATTAAACATACGTAAACGCATGAATGGGATGGAGAAAATGCTGGTGTTAAAAGATAAATGTTTTCCCATATCTATCAGGGAGGAATTTATTACGATAACATGCAATAAAGAGAAATCTTGGCTATTAATCTCTATATCTAAATCCAGATGATAACATCCAAAAGACTCTAATACAGTCTACAATAAAGAGTCATTGGGGGTACATAACTGCTTCTTTATATATAAAAACAGTATGCAACTGTATGTAACATTTTTACTATATGTGCGTATACATACGTAATTATACCTATTATGTCTCTGTAGTGGTGCAAATACACAACTCTTGCTGTAAACACTCCAGGACATACTTGAAAACGAGAGAAATCTCAATATATTCTTCCTGGTAAAACATTTTCTAAAGAAACTATTCCCACTCCACCGTCCAAGAATAACTGTAAAATTCTAGTCCTCACATTCCCAGATCTCCAACAAAAATAAGAGGGACATCAAGCAAAAATGTTGTCTAAGGGTAGTAAACTATGCATAAAAATGTATTAACAATAAATCCACTTGAACTGGATTTTCTCATGGGCTAAAAAGGCTATTCATGACAAATAAGTAATACACACATATTGGGGAGAAAAATAATAAACAAATGGCAAAAATGTGAATCAAAAATACATAATACTGAGAGATAAAAAAAAATGTTGGTGATAAATTAACCCGTTAACCCTTTGAATGCCAGAGGGGTACACAACACATTGCTTTGCAATGCCTTGCGTTCTCCTCAGGCACTCAAAGGGTTAATGACCGATGATGTGCCAGGACCATAATCCGTGTCTGTGCCTTAAAGGGATAGTAATACTTAAAATGTAAAAAAAAAATATGTTGTAGGGTTTATCCCCTGAGAAAAACAAGGGTATTTCCACTGCTGAAAGGTGTTTTATTCAAAATTTATTACAGCTCAGAGTTGAATTTTTTAAGTGCAATATCACAGTGGCCTGAAATTGTACAGTGGCGCTGTTGCTATACCATCCTATGGACAGCTCTGGTCCGTAGACCATAAATCTCCATAGGATGGTGTAGCAACAGCGCCACTGTACAATTTCAGGCTACTGTGATATTGCACCTAAAAAATTCAACTTTGAGCTGTAATAACTTTTGAATAAAACACCTTTCAGCAGTGAGAGTACCCTTTTTTACTCAGGGAAATAAACCCTACAATATATATTTTTTTACATTTTAAGTATTACTATCCCTTTAAGTGCAGATATTTGGAGGATATATGTTCACTAAATGATAGTACACTATTGCAATATTCACTTAAAACCTGGTTAGAGCATATAAACAAAACTGGGTATAAAGGTGTCATACAGAGATATGTACTAATCAGTAAGATCCAATACTCTGGAACATCAATAAAGATGAAACCAGATCGCTACTAAAATATATAGGGAACCAAAATCCTGTGGCAAAAGAAGTCTGACTATAGACCCTCAGTTGGCACCATCACACAAGTGAGACTAATGTTCAAAAGAAAAGAGGAGGAGTTCTGGGGCAAACCATTTGCATTATAGAGGTGAACTAAAAATTCCTATTTATTTTAATGGAGATTTTAACCTCTTGAGTGCTAGAGAGAATGCGTTGGAGACCTCTCTGGAATTGAAGGAGTTAAAATCCACATTTAAATCAATTTGAATTTTTAGTTGTTCCCTATAAGTGCAAATGGTTTGCCCCAGATATCCCCCATTTTGATTTTGAACACTGAAGTTGTATACTGACCCATCTGCCTGTAGCTTTCGGTCTTAGATCCACTGCATGCATTCATCGTACTGTAACACCAGCTGACTTATTTAACCCTACAATGGCCAGACCAGTGTTCCCCATGCACTGTAGTTTAGCGTGACCACCCCTCACCATTAACTGGGGAAGCATATGAAAACGCACACTTCAGGGTTGATTTGGCATCATTGCAGCCTTGAAATATGCATACTTCGTAATAGGCTGACCAGACCTCACCTTTAACCGGGGACACATAGGAAATAGGCATATTTCAGGATTGCTCTGAAATCAACTCATCCCTGCAGCATGTGTTTTTCATATGTGTCCCCGGTTAAAGGTGAGGTCTGGTCACCCTAATATGTCTCTGGGATAAAAGTGAGATCTGGCCAGGGTGTGTACCTCAGGTCATTGGTTAGTATTTCTAACAATCCCACCTCTGCACTGTGAATCCGATATCCTTACAGGCCTAATCAGCCATGACAAGAGAACATTGAGGGGATATCGCTTCATGCTCTTCATATGTTTGTTCACTGTCTACTGATCTGCCACATGTTAAGAGACCACAAGTCTACTGCCAATCAAGTGTACCTTACTTATAGATTGGCTACTGTTCTGTTTGTACTTATCCAGTCTTCTAAGGTAACCCTTCAAGTTCCTGTTCTAGTGTTTGTTCCTCTACTAGCGAATCTAGTTAGCTGTTATATCTAATTGTCCCTTTTTCACTTTAGTATAGCCCAGTACACATGTACTTTGAGTTAATGCAGAGATGGTTAGTCTTCTAAGACCGAGCAACCCCTTTTATTACAAGTAATATTTGGGGGCCCTGTATATATACACATACAGTCTGTAGGATCTGTCAGGTTTGTGGCCTCACTAAGGTGGCCAACACAGACTTTACTTGCCCCTGAGTTAATGTAGTCTTTCTGTAGAGTGTCTGTTAGAATATAGCGCAGTTTAGGATCCAGGGTGTGATGAGAATGTTTTTATATAGGCTTCCACCTCTCAGACATGCAGGGTCACTCATAGGGGATTTCAGTCTTCACTCTCACTGTAGAGTCACAACATTCCCTGACAGGAGTCACTTTCTGTCACAGCTGTCTATGTGCAGTTCTCCCTCTAGGGTTTAGAGCTCTGTGCTCAGGAGTCTTCATTCTCGCACTGCCCTGGTCTTGGAACAGGTGACACATGGCCATTCTGGGCAGAGGCATAACTAGATGCCTCGGGGCCCTGGTGCAAGAAGTGCCACAGCCCCCCCCCACATTGGCCCCCCTCATCCACATTGACATCCTCCATAATGCCCGTCAATCTCCACAATGTCCCCATCTCCTGCCTCCTACCTGGAGCTCCCTCTCGGTCCTCAAAGTAATGCAGAGCGCTGGGAGATGATGTCATCCCCCAGCACTCTGCATTACTAGAGCGCCGGAGGGAGATTGCGGGCACCAGGCAGAGGGGTTGCAGGGGGTGGCCAGGACCCTGAAGTGCACGGGCTCAGTCGCAAGTGCGACCCCTATAGTTACACCACTGATTCTGGGTCCAGGCAGTCCATAGAGGCCCATTGAGGAGACTTGGCAGTCTCAGTTCCAGGAGCACATGCTCCTCTCCTGATGTTATACCACATAACAGTACAAATACTCCCCCTCCAAGCTCTGTATCTAGCCTGGGAAAAATGCAAAGGGCTCACTAGCTTTGCGCCTTTGTTCAACATCTTATATCAGTCCAGGAAGTCAGGTTCATGGATACAGACATGACAGCTGTGGAAATTCGTTTTTTTATACTGAAGCAGGCAACGTGCATGAGCTTTTAAGGATCAGAGAGGTGCATTGCTAATCATTGCATTGTAAACCCCTCTGATACTTAAAGGGTTAAGATTGAATGTATGTGCATTGAATGTAGTTGAAGGTTCACAGGTCATGCTACTAACTGTCATGTCCACCTCCATAACATCCAGGACTGATTGTAGGTGTTAAATTCATAAGGGCCATTAGGATTTTATGGCCTTAGTAAAATAAAGATGTAGCCATCCTTACAGTCACATTTTCTCAATTAAAGTGGAACTTTCACCTTAATTCAAGTTTGCATATTTGAAAACAGCATTACAAACTGCCATATGCCTATAGACCAACAAATGTACAGTTCAGGAGATATTCACACTTCTTTCATATGCTAATATATGTTAATTGTAGTACCAGTGTGGTACCAGTGATGTCTGCATATGCTAATTAAGCAAATAAATGAGGGTTCATATGCTAATTGAGTATTTTCAGTGACATATCATATGCTCAGGGCTCAAAATTTCAAGTCCTGAGCTACTAGCCAGGCCTGAAAAGTTACTCGCCACCAGTTTCCACTCCTAGCCCCACCCATAGCCCCGCCTTTAACTCCACCCATATCCCCGCCTTTAACTCCACCCATATCAGGTTCTTCTTTCTCCCCCTTGCACCTCTCTTTCTCCCCCATATGTACTTCTTTCTCCCCCTTGCGCCTCTCTTTCTCCCCCATGTACTTCTTCTTTCTCCCCCATGTACTTCCTCTTTCTCCCCCATGTACTTCCTCTTTCTCCCCCTTTTGCCTCTCTTTCTCCCCCATGTACCTCTTTCTCCCCCATGTACTTCTTTCTCCCCCTTGTGCCTCTTTCTCCCCCATGTGGCTCTTCTTTCTCCCCCATGTGCCTCTCTTTCTCCCCCATGTACTTCTTTCTCCCTCTTGTGCCTTTCTCCCCCTTGTGCCTCTCTTTCTCCCCCTTGTGCCTTTCTCCCCCTTGTGCCTCTCTTTCTCCCCCTTGTGCCTCTCTTTCTCCCCCTTGTGCCTTTCTCCCCCTTGTGCCTCTCTTTCTCCCCCTTGTGCCTCTCTTTCTCCCCCTTGTGCCTCTCTTTCTCCCCCTTGTGCCTTTCTCCCCCTTGTGCCTCTCTTTCTCCCCCATGTACTTCTTTCTCCCCCTTGTGCCTCTCTTTCTCCCCCATGTACTTCTTTCTCCCCCTTGTGCCTCTCTTTCTCCCCCATGTACTTTCTCCCCCTTGTGCCTCTTTCTCTTCCATGTACTTTCTCCCCCTTGTATCTCCCTTTATCCCCCATGTACTTTCTCCCCCACGTGTCTCTCGCTTTCTCCCCCATGTGTCTCTCGCTTTCTCCCCCACGTGTCTCTCGCTTTCTCCCCCATGTGTCTCTCGCTTTCTCCCCCATGTACTTTCTCCCCCATGTACTTTCTCCCCCATGTGTCTCTTTCTCCTCCCTTGTACTTCTTTCTCCCCCCTTGCACCTCTCTTTATCTCTCCTGCCCGCATCATCACGCGCCCCTGCGGGCCGTGATAACATACAGACAAAGAAGGGGAAGAGGGCAGAGGCACCGGAAGAGAAGCGCTTGCTTCCAGACAGTAATCATCAGTCTGCTGGCAGCAAGCGCTTCTCTTCCGGTGATCCTCTGCCCTCTTCCTCTTCTATGTCATTATGTCATCACGGCCCGCAGGGGCACGTGATGATGCGGGAGGATGGAACTTGTCATATTACCGCTGGCCCGTTGCGAGATTTTCATTCAAATTGCAGAGTGGAGGAGGGGGGACACTAGCACCGCGAGATTACAGGGAAAGGTAAAATTCATACTGAATACAGGGCTTCAATTTCCACTAAATATCTACTCGCAAAATGCGAGTAGGCGAGTGGAAATTTTGAGCCCTGATATGCTAATGAATGTTCAAATTATGTTTCATACGCTAATGAAGCTTTGCAGTGGCTTACTAAGGGGGGGACAGTCCGCCGCAGGTACTAAGGGGGGTGCCACACTGCCACTCTGAGCCCACTGCCTGATTACCCTAAGCAGGTACTGATGGCATTAGATGTGCCCCGCCGTCCAGCACCTTCCTTGAGTCGCACTGCAGCCAATGAGAGACGAGTGTTTTGACAGGATACCCCTCTCTCATTCGTTGTGCTTGTTGTGCGGTGGCGCGACACTGTTGTTAAAGGTCTGAAGGAGATGCCTGGACCTGACACAGCCAATGCAGCGTGAGAACTGGAGCAGGAGGACGCGCAGGTCTAAATACCTCACCACACCCTCAGACACTGCCAGCCCCCAGCACTATGTCAGCAGCAGGTGCGGGAGTTTTTATTTGTACATTTTAAACTGTGGGGGGTGCCAAATATAAAATCCACCCCAGGTGCCAAATGCTCTAGGTACGCCACTGAATCTTTGCGCAGTACCATGAAATGTTCACTTTCACTTTTCCCAGAAATTAAAGTGTGAATATGTCCTTAACTACACATCTGCTGGACTTTGGCTAAGATGGCAATTTTTAATGCCATTTTAAAATATGCATATTTCAATTAAGGCGAAAGTTCTTTTATAAACCATCTCAATCTGATGAGCAATTTCCATTAACTTGCATGGGGATCTGTGTTTACTTAACACAGAATGTTACAGATAATTATGGAAATTCTGTGTAAATTTGCTGGCAAAATCTGTAACTGGTGTTATAATTAGGAGGTGTTATTTTTTCTTTAAAAGGGCCACTAACTGGGGCTACCTTGTTTCTAATATTTTGCCCATCCCCTGTAGCAACCTGTTAACACATTGGATGCAAAAGAGGGTGGGGTGTTGAATTACATTGGAGAGAATTTACAGTGAGAGCGTGCAAAGTGTAAAAGTGAATTGGAGTTCAAAGCTACCCCTCAACAGCTTTATTTATAAATAAACAGAACATGATGATAAAGCATTACATTTATTTATTTCTCTTGGCTTCTGCTCCAGTTTCCACCATACAGAACAAATATTGTGTGCAGCTGTTTTCCCCACCCATGCAGACAGGATCAGAGGCAGTGTAGGTGTGAAAACACTAGGGATGCTGGGAGTTCATTTCTAGCTTTCTTTGCAGGCCTGAAGAGGACACTTGAACGGTTCCACATGTCTCTCTCCGAACAGTTACGTTTCTCATCTCTACAAACATATTGGGGGTTCTTTTTTTCATTTTCCAGGTGATCATATTATAATTTATGTTTAAATGTTTTTATTTGTATAAAGTATTACCAGACCAATATATATAAACGAGCATGATCATACTGACATTATAAGAATATTTCATCTTATTTTTATGAGGTTGTATAATCTGTGGCTCTAAAGCTATTGTTGGACTACACATAACCTACTCCTTAACCGGCCATAATATTAGTCAGCACATATTAATTTGGACCCCGTATTTTTTTAATAACATTCTCCTGCCTCCTCATTTTTATGTTTTTTTGACTCCTCTATTGCTGGTGTGGAAAATATAAGACAACCCAACAAATTAATCAGAGGTCAAGTTAGAAGAGTCTGGATGTCAGGAGAGATCATTTCTTTATTTTTTTTTATGAAAGTATTTTACCAGGAAGAATACATTGAGATTGACTGTGTTTTCAAGTATGTCCTGGCCTCATTTTATCTACCTCTGAGCTGACCTTGCCGGGACTAGAACCTGCAACCTTGTGGCGCTTGAACAGATTCTACAGCTGGTGCATTAATCAACTGAGCCATTTCACCCTTAATAGGAATGTGTGGCTGCACAATGTATTCCAAGCCATCCTAGCAACAGAAGATCCAAAGAATATGGGGTCACTGTAGGGTCAGACAGAGGATTATTGCCCCCCTGGATACCCTTGCTTAAGTTGATGTATCTACTCACTACAGCAGGGCTGAATGCTCCAGTTCATAGGCTCAATTTATTTTTATTTCATCAGCCTCATTGTGTTTATATGGACTGAGATAACATTGCGGTTGATAACGGTTATCACTTGTTTTAATTCACCAATTCCTATTGGATCTAGTGATGAGAACCCCATATTGCTTCTTCTGTAGTTTTCTTGGTTGATTCCTCTGTATAGTGTCTCTATAAAATGTATTAAGCTTTTTTGATAACGTCAGTACTTGTTCCTCCCAATTGCTTCAAACTCTACCAAAATATAGGCCTAGCTTTCACTGCAGGTGATAAATGCTTTATTTGATTTTATCTCACAAATTTCTATTGAAATTCATGGGAAAATTTGTAAATTAATCCAGTAATAAATATTATGTCTGGTAAAAAATGTGGTAGGGCAAAATTGGCTGCGACCGACAAAAAAATGTGGAGTCGGTATCCTACCAACTAAATCTACAACGGATGTTGGCCCAAAGAAATGGACTTATGGCCAAATGTCTGTTGTGTCTTTTTAGTTCCCAAAACTCACGCTAAATAGCTTGAGTAATGGGAACATCAAAGGAAAAGGGCTAATGATCAGTAAGCACACAGTCACCCTCCCAACTAACCCTACACCACCGCTAACAGTGAAGCATAACAATACTACCCCAAACACTAGCCTAACACCCACAACTGTAACACTTACCTGAAATCCACTGTCCGTCTTCTGCTGTCAGCTTCCATCTTCTTCTTTTTTCCTTTCTCTCTCCATCTTCTGTCTTCTTAACTTCCTTGTTTCACTCATTTTCCTGTATAAAGAAAAAGAAACAATAACATTTGTGCCACAATCATAACTTGGACATACGTGCATAGTTTAAACAATGCACGTATGTCCAAGTTGAAATAGTAGATACCCCAAACAAAATAGTTTTCACTAAAAAAGACATTTCCAATTTCCAGAGAAAAAATGACAGTTAAAGAGAAATATTGGTGCTGTTTAAAAAAAAAAAAAAACCTATATGTAGTCTCTGCCGCTATCGCTGGTGACAGGAAGAGGAATCAACTTGATACCAGGTCTGGAATCAACGTATTAACCCTACCAGAAGTATAGCTGTCTCTGTCAAATACTGGATCAGCAGCACGGTACAAAATCAGAGAGCAGAAGAATAGTCGAATAACAGGCCGAGATCAAAACCAACACAAGATTCCTAGCAGAATCAGGAGACAAGAGACATAGTCGAGGAAAGCTGGGTCAAACACTGGAAACACTAGGAACAAACCTATCCTGGAACAATACGCCCTCCAGAAATGTGACACAAATTGTGTGCCACGATCAGAAGTGACATGTTGAGGTATCCCGTGAAGCTAGTAGATTTCCCAAACGAATAAGCCAGCCAGTTCACAGGACGTGGGGAGTTTAAGAAGCTGTACAATGTTCCCTTGTTTTGAAAAATGGTCCACCACAACCCATATGACCATATTTCCAAAGGGGAGAGGAAGATCCACCACAAAATCCATGAAGATCTGTGTCTATGGAAGAGCTGGCACAGTTAAGGGTTGCAAGAGACCCACAGGACGGGTTCAGGGTATTTACATTTGGGCACAGAAAGGACAAGAGGAAACAAAAGATGACACTCCGTCCTAAAATCCAGGCCACCAGAAATACCTGGCAATAAGACCCTGGGTACGAAGTATGTCAGGCTGACCAGCTGTCACAGAGCAATGACCCCAGTGGAGTACATCTGGATGGAACCGTTCAGGTACGAAGTATACGTCTGGAGGTGGGGATGCATCAGAAGGAATCTCTGCCTGCACCTTTTTATGTTAATGAGGTCAGTATTCAAATCAGAAAAAATCTGAGTAGAGGATACCATAGTCTCAGGAGCCATCAGGCGCGGACTAGAGGATTCATGTTTACGTGACAAAGCATTGGCCTTAAAGTTTTTCATACCAGGGATGTATGAAATTATAAAATCAAAATGTGAAAAGAATAAGAACCAGCAGGCTTGGCGGGCATTTAACCATTTCACTGTAGCCAGGTATTGGAGGTTTTGGGTTGTCTGTTAAAATAGTCACCGCATGTGGACATCCTTCCCATAAATACCTCCACTCATCTAAAGCTAGTTTTATGGCCAGCAGCTCCCTATTGTCTGTATCATAATTCCTCTCAGCAGAGGAAAAATGTCTAGAGAAGTACGAACATAGGTGCAAAATACCCAACTCAGTGGATCGCTGGTAGAGGACTGCTTCGGCTGCAACCTCAGAGGCATTCACTTCTAGTACAAATGGTGCCAGCGGGACACGGTATATGAGAAAGGGGGCAGAAGAAAAGACACCCTTCAAGGTTTTGAACGCCCGCATAGCCTCTGACGACCACCGGTGAGGATCTGCTCCTTTGGATGTGATGGGGGAGATTATGGCTGGAAAGTCCTTAACAAATCTCCAATAGTAGTTTGCAAAGCCTACGAATCTCTGGATGGCTGTAAGACTATGGGATAAGGGCCAATAAGTGACAGAGGTCAACTTGTTCGGATCCATGGCAAGACCCCTTGAGGAAATAACATAACCCAAAAGGGTAAGTATGTCATTTCAAACTCAAATTGGAGATTTTGCAGAACAAACGGTTTTCTTTGAGGCAGGATAGCACATGACGTACATGTTCACAGTGTTTCTTAGAGGACGGGGGAATATCAAGATATCGTCTAAGCAGACAATGACGTAGGATAAAAGAAGATCCCTAAATACGCCTTAGACAAAGTTCTGTAAGACGATGGGGGCGTTGCAGAGGCCAAAGGGCATAACCTGGTACTAATAGTGCCCGAACCTAGAGTTAAAAGATGTCTTCTAGACATGTGCGAATTCATTCGGAGACATTCGGATTTCGTCGAAAATGGGGTCATTCGGAGACATTCGGCCAATCCGAAACTCAAGGGTCATTCGGAAAAAATGATCCGACTCTGAACAGCCCAGGTCCGAAATTCGTTGAATCTTTCGGAAGTTTCGGCAATCGACACATTTCCAAAAGTTTTGACTACTTTTGACCAGGACTTTTTTGTACTTCCTGTGCGCGCTCAATTACTTTCCCTCCATAATTTTCCCTCCATGTCTCTAGTCCAATTCCATTCTCCGTTTCATGCACTACTTCCCTCTTTTGTCTGTTTTCGAATAGCCTTCTTCGTTTCATGATGGGGGTTGGACTAATGACACAGTCACACAGACAGACAGCCTGCATTTCCTCATTGGGTTGTTGGAGCTCAGAGAGAGAAGAGATTAGAGAGTGTACAGTTGTTGTGTAGGCAGGCAGGTAGCATTAGGCTAGGCATAGGTAGGCAGCCAGCATTAGTTCCAGTTATTGCCACTGCAAGAGCAAGTAATATTTGTTCCTGTGCAAAATATAAAAAAATATTAGGTATTTGTTCGAATACAGGGCCGGCCCTTACATGGGTCCCAGTGGGTCCATGGACCCAGGCGGCACTTTGACAGGGGCAGCAATTTACCGTCCCATAGCATGTTTATTTTGTGCTCTTCCGCCATTTCTGTGTTTCAGGGTGTCCCATCCCATCAGTGTGACTTTCAGCAGCCGGGCAGCCCTATGCTCACTCAGTGGCGATGCCTGCTGGCTGCTTCAGTGACGTGAATTATGTGATAGTGAAACATTATGCCTATTTTATATTGTTTATCGCCCACCTAAAGTCAAGACTTGAGTAAATAGGTCTACCGTCCCAGATTTGCTAGAGAGGTTTTACAAATACAGGAGGGTGCCCCCTGTACGAAATTAGTCTAAACATTTGGGATCCCTAGTATGAGTGCACAACAGTGCATGATGTGTCCTGAACAGGATTGCTGTGAGGTGTCTCCACCCAGAAGGTGCTGGCTTCAACATTGCGACAAGTGACCAACTAAGAGCACCGTGCCGTGCAGCCATAGCATCACCCCCTCCTACTCTCCGGGTCCCGCTGACTGGCAATAACAGGTGAGTCACTAAGAGATCTGAAGCCTTTCTGGAAGTCCTTTCACTTGGAAAGGGGCTAGGTATTACTTGGGGGAGTTGCCTCGTGTGTAAATAATTTCTAGGTGGGAGATGAATGTGCATCACTTATGTGTTTCCTAACAGTAGTTAAAATACAACTCCCATCATCCCCTGATTATGACATTGGGAAATGCCCAGCAATTATCGTAGAGCCCTGTATTGCACACTCACGGAAACGGTGATATTGCTATACTAAGACAATGGTGTGGACCCCTCTTCAGTATAGATGTCAAGCATTTTTTTTTATTTCTCTCCTGTGTTGCAGTTTGTTCACAACAGAATGTCTCAATTTTTCTTTTTAACACATAACATCTATCACATTACAATCATTGATGTTTATTCTTGATGTAGTATGAAACTCTACAATGTATATACACATAGAGTTATCTGATATGAGGGGAAATCAGGATAGGAAAATGAGAGAGAGGAATTTGGGTACTAAAGAGGGACAGTAGGGTAGGAGGCTGGTACCAGAAAATGAAACCTTAATCTTTACCCATGTACTAACATAGAATGTGACATGTAGTTTGTCCATGTTCGAGTCGACCACTTATGTTGAGTAGGATGTGACAGGCATGGGTTTTCGATGTCGAACATATGCTAAATTGAATGCAGGCATGAGGTTTCGATGTTCAAACATATGCTAGATTGAAGGACAGGCATGGGGTTTCGATGTTCGAACATGCTAAATTGAATGACAGGCATGGGTTTTCGATGTTCGACGTTTGCATTGTGACTGGCATCCCATGCTAGAGTAGAGGTGACATGCACAGACTTTCAATGTACGACAATGTCCGTTTTTGGGATGGATCTTTTTCTAAATGCACACCCTGTCTGCAAATAATGATAGCAGCATGCACGGAGGCGCACTACTATAATTTAACCCATGTTAAATTCGGCCGAATAACTTGGAATGGATCAGAATTTCGTCCGAATCGAATAGGCCCGGTCCGAAATTAAGATCATCCGAATTAGAAAAAAAAAATTTGTCCGAATTCGAATTTTACCGAAAATTTTGCCCGTGCACAAGTCTAATGTCTTCCATTCATCCCCCTCTTTCATACGTACAAGATTGTAAGCATCCCTGAGGTTGAGTTTTGTGAAGACCCGAGATCGCCTGAGCCTTTCCATTAACTCTTGAATCAGTGGTAAGGGGTTACAATTCTTGTTTAAACCCCTATAATCTACACAGGGGCGAAGACCCCTGTCCTTTTTTTTGACAAAAAATATACCAGCTCCAGCAGGGGATGTAGAAGGATGTAAAAACCCGCTGGTATGGCTGTCCTGAATGTACTCTTCGAGTATTTTGGTTTTGGGAACAGACAGTGGGTACACTCTACCCCAGGCTGGAACAGCACTGGTTAACAATGTGGCAGTAAGGTCTTGGCTCTCGTTTGGCAGAACACGTCTGCTAAATCATGGTACACCGAAGGGAACGTGGGAGGAGTAGGTTCTAAGGTGTCCAGAGCGGACAGAGATGTCTCAGTGAATCCAGTGGAAGAATCTGGAATGACAACCTGCCAGAAGGTAACCTAGGATAACCAGAAGGAGATGGCGTGGGAAGAACCCATCTGTGTAACAAGAGGGGCAGTGGTAAGAGTAATGAGACCAGCCCCCAGAGGAGAACCATCAATAGTAACGATCTGGATAGGGGTCTTCTTGGGCAAGGTCGAAATGACATGAAGACTGGAGAAAGTAGCATCCATTAATAGCTCTGCTGCTCTAGAGTCCACAAAGGCTGACACCTGTATAGTTCTGTGGGCATGGCAAATGAAGACAGGAACAAGCAGTTTGTTGTCTTCCTTTGAGGGAACAGAAAAAAAACTTAGGGTAGGTCCCTCATCAAGCCCTAAGCCCGAGCATTTCCTGATTTATTCGGGCAAGAACGAGCATAATGCCCGGGCTGTGCGCAGTACAGGCACAATCCTGAAGACCTTCTCCTGGTCTTTTCTTCATCAGAGAGACAGAGGATCCAACCTACCTCTATAGGCTCCTCAGTAACCACATCACAGCCAATGGATGGGAGACATTTTGAACAGAAACTGGCCATATAAAAAGTCAGTCTCTGATCAAAAATTCCCTCACACTTGAACGGGCATCGGCACATAAGGTACCAAAGGGGGGGGAGGGGCGGTTGTAGTTTCCTCTTTCTGCCAGTGACATCAGCAGAGATTTCATATAGTTTTTTTTTTGCTTTTTTTTAAAACAGCAATACATTTCTAATTAATTGTAATTTTTCTCTGGAAAGCAGAAATTTCTTTTTTAGCGAAAACAATTGGAAATCTGTTTTTTAGTTTGGGGGCATCTACTATTTCAACTTGGACCCCTCTACCATTCAAATGGTTAAACTATGCACATATGTCCAAGTTATGTTTCTGGCACAAATTGAATGTTTTTGGGGTTTTTTTACAGGACAATGAGTGAAACAAGAAAGAGGAGAAGACAGAAGAGAAGAAGACAGAAGAGAAGAAGATGGAGAGGAAGATGAAGGAAGATAGAGGATTGAAAAAGAAGACATACAGTAGTTGACCAGGGTACTGAAGACTCTACTGGACATCAGGATTCCTAATAAGTTTTTCTTTTCAGGGGATGTTTTTAAAATTAGTCAGATTAACCATTTGAGTGCCAGTGGGGTAAGCATACCCCACTGGCAAATATAGACTTAATTCTACTAACATTACACACATTTTGGGAGTGCTTTGGATGTATTTATATGGAGTTTAGGGCCCCATATCAATACATCCACTGGTGACAGTTTTTTGGGGGGCTTTTTTCAAATTCAATTCCTTGTCGGCTGTTTGAAGATACGTTAAGTTACTCTGCGCCCAAAAAAATGGGTGCAGATTTTTACCCATTCACATGTGTTCAAAAATCATTTGATTCCTTTCCTGCTCAGAACAATATTGAGAATGATAGCTGATTTCAAAGCAAATACGGTGTTGATTCAAGGAATTATCCAAATGCCTTTTGGAGTCAGGAAAGATTGTTTTTATCCACTCAATTGGAAATAGTTTCAGTAGGTTTTTTTTTCTTCCACTTTTCCTCTTCAACTATGTTACTGTGTTTCTCTGTTGATTGATATGGTAATGTACTTGGAGCCCTGAAAAGGTAGGAATGTCTGCTGCCTCAGAGCATGTTTAAAACTAGACTTTAAAGGGATAGTAATACTTCAGCATTACAAATTCCTATATTAAAGCCCTAGTAAAAAAAAAAAACGTATTGCCCCCAGTGTCATCTCTCAAACCTTTATGGCTTGAGAGATGAATGCTTCTAAAGTTGCCCTCTCCCTCCCCCTTCCCCGTAGTCAGCATTTTAGCTGACTGCAGGGAACAGAGTTGTACGACTTTCAGGCGGCTCTCCAGCACAGCCGGATCGCGTTAACTAAAAAAAAACTTTCACTGAAATGGTCTTCTACGTGTGCTTGGCTTGCAAGCACACATAGAAGACTGTTTTAGTGAAAGTTTTTTTTTTTAGTTAACGTGATCGCGGCTCTGCTGCAGAGCCGTCTGATGATCTCTGAGCGGATTTCCCTGAGTCAGCTAGAACGCTGACTACGGGGAAGGGGGAGGGAGAGGGCAACTTTAGAAGTGATCATCTTTCAAACCATAAAGGTTTGAGAGATGACACTGGGGGCAATACGTTTTTTTTTTTTACTAGGGCTGAAGTATTACTATCCCTGAAGTATTACTATCCCTTTAAGTCTCAGAAAACAAATAGAGTACTTGGAGTACAGAGGATTTAAGATTATATAACCCCAGTTAATTCTTAGGTGTTAGTGTTTCTTTAAATGGTGCTTTGAACCCCTGAAAGCTAGGTCTGTCTCTAGTGCATTGCTGCGCATAGGATTGGAGATCAATCTAGCATTCAGGTGATTAAAAAAGGTTAAATCCCAATTTAAATGAATGATGTACAGAATTCATGAAACTGACAATTGTTAAATATGTCCTGTTTATTATCAAACATTAACAATTTATTACATATTCAATTTATTACATATACACATTAAATTTAAAATATTAATAAAATAGTTTTCCTTTATATAGACAAACTATTTTCTGTGATAGCTTAGGAAACTCCCTACAATATATGTATTTTTTCATGATACAAGGTTATAACTTTAGGCCCTTTTCATATAGGTGACACTAACACAGTGATGCTGTGTTGGTGATGTCGCCTGATATGAATGGTCCTATGATGGGCTATGGTTTCTTTTACATAGGTGTCTATCACCTGGTGTGAATGCATTAGAGTCCAGCGTGCTGCATCTTTACTATAGTCACACAGAAACACAGTAAAGATGCAGTAAGAAAGGTCTGTAGAGCTGCCTATGGGGCCACGGGGCAGACCTAATACATGAGCTGTTGGATGTTGCCATTCTCATCTCAAGCTCCAAACAATGGCAGAACCAACAGCCAATAATATTGTCTGGTACTCATATGGGCCAATAATCAGACACTTCTCTTTTGTTAAGATTGGTGGTGGAATACAGTA
Organism: Rhinophrynus dorsalis; assembly: GCA_037306005.1. Taxonomy (NCBI): domain Eukaryota; kingdom Metazoa; phylum Chordata; class Amphibia; order Anura; family Rhinophrynidae; genus Rhinophrynus; species Rhinophrynus dorsalis. The sequence goes on from CM074718.1 coordinate 66,273,655, forward strand.
GAGAGTTCACTAACAGAACTGAACCCGGGGGGGGGGGGTACATCTCTGTCACCTTCTGAATGAATTGTGCACCTGTTGTGTATTCCTCTGGCATTCAATGGGTTAATTAGGTTTATTAGAGGTAACCAGGTATTCTATAGGCAACCAATGCAATTTCCCATTGATTTTCACTGGATAACAGAACTGGACCCGGGGAGATACATCTGTGTCACCTTTCTGAATGAATTGTGCACCTGTTATGTACTGCTCTGGCATTCAATGGGTTAATTAGGTTTATTAGAGGTAACCAGCTATTCTATATGGTGCAGTTGGAAAACCCCAGAAATGTGTCACTTTTATCTTTATACAAATAGGATATTTTAATCTCTAGAGCTGTAAAGAAAACAAGAGGTCATCCCAAGAGATGACAGAAACGAGGCTTAACCTTTAGCAAATGCAAGGGATTGTTACAGTAAGGGCAGAAAAGATTTGGATTCCTTAAATCCAAAGCTTGAAAAGGGGGCTGGACACATTTTAGCATAGTCATGTATATATGAGGCCTGATTCCAATGCAGTTAAGAACTTTATCAATAGTATTATCTGAACATTTCAACTGTAATCTATATGATAAAACCCATTAATAACACCTATCAATTGTAATGTAATCTAAGCCCAAGTCGGTTAAAGTCTTAAACCAGAAAATAATTGAAAGAGGTTTTTCTTCCCTTAGAGGTAGAATTTGAAATGGCTTAATTTTCATTCCCGTAGATTATTTGAAAGTGGTTCTAGCAAAGACTGAGCTTGATAAGCATCTATTTTCAGTTTTACTAAGACCACTTGAACATGGGCGACATCAGTGCAGAGATGCTGCATAGGATTTGTTACCAGTGGTGTAAGACAACATGATGGACTGTGGTGCCTTTTATACAGGTAATTATCACCCAAATGAACTTGCCCAAGTCCAGTATGTAGCAGCTTTTACAGAGTTCCTTATGGACTGCCACAGTCAGTAAGAAAAGTCTACATAGTTCCTCTGGGGCTGCCTGCAGGCCTTTCACTCCAGCAGCATTGGAGTTTGTGATCCTCATTGCAACATCCAATAAAAAGGGCTGACCAAGTTGTGCATCCCCTGTGTTCTAGTGGGTAGTGGAATGCAAGAGAGAGGTGAGCGAAGATACACGGGGGACAGGACTGAATCAGTTGCACCAGTTCTGACATTCGTGTGAAAGAGGCCTAACTATTAACCCCTCTGGTACACAAAGGGTTAAACTGTGTAAATTTGCAATGCTTCTGTGCCAAATGCGTAATTTAAGGGCAGCTGTCACTCAACACTTCCATCCTCTGATCTTGCTCCATTTCAATCCTCCGCCAGGGCTGGATTTACATTATAGGTGCCCCTAGGCAAGACACTCTAGGTGCCTTTGACTCTGCCAACACCCACACCCCTATTCCTCACATAACTCCTCCCCTAATCCCATTCCCGCTGTTTCCTGGCAGAGAAAATATCTTTGCCCTATAACAAGGAAGGAAGGCTCTTTTGGTTACTAGAGAGCATTACTTCACATTGTGTTGGAGATATTTCTCACACCCAAAGGGTTAAATAACAGCCTATAAGGGGATATAAAACAATTTTGTACTTGATGGTTTATAGGCTATGGGAATTTTCTGTGCGAGGAAACAGTGGATGTGACTGGGGATGGGGATCATGTGAGGGGGTGTGGCTAAGGGCATCTAGAGTGCCTTGCCTAGGGAAACCTGTGATGTAAATCCTGCCCTGCTTAGCTGAGCCTACCTGCCAGCCCAGAAGGCCAGTTTTCAGACCTCCCCAATCAACAAGAGCCGTTCTGGGACTGAACATCAGAGGCCTAGTCCTTATACTACGTCTGCGCCTGCTGTGCTCAGTAACATGATAGCTGCCTTCTAACAATGTTTTGCTAAATCCCACTGTGTTAGTTAACTTGGCTGATCCTCCCTAACCAATAATGACTTTGCTGGAAAAATTACATTAACTTTGTTCTAAAGTATTTACTGTGTCCTTCTCCAAAATTCTAAATGATCCATAGCATTTTTTAGTTTAATCCTTTGATTGCCAGATAGGTATCCAATGCATTTCAACTCAATACACTGTTGCCATTCTGGCACTGAAGGGGTTAAGAAGGTAATATACTGGCACACTGACTGTATTTCAACTTGTGTAACCATTTCATATAAGGAAATATTTTTACAACCAGTACATTAAAGATTAGAGACAAATATCACCATAAGTAGCATAAATGAGTACTTGGCTGTTGGATTCTTTCTTATTAAGTAATCAACCCATTGAGCAGTAGGCGTAGGAACTGGGGGGGATGGTGGGGTGTATCCCCCAAGGAAATCATGTGGGGGACAGGTAATGTAGAAATCCCCCCAGGCGCTAGGTGCACCGGCCTGGGGAGCACAACGCTCCCTCCTGCTGGTCACTTCTTTGTAGTGTTGCCGAGCAGATTGGACCGTGGGTAGAGGAGCTTCTGGATCCTCTAGACCTCTACCCTTGTCTGACAGGAAACTGCTCACCGAGCACAACGAGCAGCTTCCTGTCAGACCAGTTAGAGGATCAGAAGAAACTCTACTGTGGACGCTCGGCAATGCTACAAAGAAGGTACAGTGGGGCTGGGAGGGCAAAGTGACACACAGGGGGGCTGGGGGGGCAAAGTGATAAGCAGGGGGGCTGTCGGGGACAGTAAAAATGCTATTCCCCCCCCAGATTTGTAGGTGTTCCTACACCTCTGCCTTTGAGTGCCAGGGGGTTGGTTAACACATTGTAAAACAATGGGGGAGATGCACTAAGGTGTGATAAAAAGGTGATAAAGTGGAGAGGACTTCTCCAATGATATAATTTCTCCAGTTCCTATGTTATTCTATGGTGCCAATGCACTAAGATCTCTCCAACTTTGGGCTCTATAGAATAACATAGGAACTGGAGAAATTATATCATTGGAGAAGTCCTCTCTACATTATCACCTCTTTATCATTTCTTAGTGCATAACCCCCAATGTGTTAGATACATCACTGGCAGTCAAACAGTTTAATCTGAAATATTTTATTTCATGTTAAAATCTTACTTTAAGTAGGGGCTTAAAGGGATAGTAGCGTTTCATAATAAAAGCAGCTCTAATTAATCATCATAGTATTTGGTGAGATGTTGGAGAGTGTTATATCAATATTGTCAGAGTTGTAGTTCAAAAGTAATTCAATGACAAAGTAAAGGGAGGTGCCCAGGTAGATTGCAGAGAGGGACAATCTTCAATTAAGGGAAAAACCTGAAAAACTTTTCAAGGGGGGCAGGGCTTTCATTGTTCTCATAGGAAGAAGATTGTCCCCTGCTGTTATCTGTCTGGTCTATGGACTGCATTCCACATCTAACAGATGGCTTACACTATGTAAAAGCGGCAGGAGGGGAAACTTTGCCTGTGAATATCTCTCAAACCATAAAGGTTTGAGAGATAAGACTTATATTGTTCTTCATGTTTTTTTAATGCCTACAAAATAAAATACAGATAAAATTAAGTATTACTATCCCTTTAAGTAAAGGCATCTGAACATCTTGAATGATAGAGATGCATTCAACCCAATGGTGATGACTAACATTCAAGGATTAAATGAGAATAAAGGGTATCCTACTGAAATGTCATCCTCTATTTGGTGACCAGAAAAAGGGCGAAATTGAATTAAAAGGGTGACATAAGGATGTTGCTCAAACCAAAAGGGGTGACATTCTGATGTTGCATGCTTAATGGTCGCAAAGCAACTGAAAAGGTTGAAACATAAAGTTTAGACAGTTTGAATAACATAGCCAGAAAACTTGAAATATATTAAAGAATTTATGTATGCCCTCTGTAGAGAAAGTGGTGCCCGAGCCACTTCTCAATGCTGTAGCTTAAGCTGCCCTATTCTGCCATGGTGACTGAATGCTCAAAAGCATGATGTCATCAGAGAGTGCAGTCACCAGAGCAGAAGAGGGAAGCTTAAGGCACAGCATGGAGAAGTGGCTTGGGCACCGCTTTCTCCACAGAGGGTATGCATAAATTCCTTAACCTTTTAAGGACCCATGACGTGCCAGGACTGTCATGGGTCATGGTAAAGACCCATGACGGTGGAATTTAGGGCTCCCCGCGTGACTGCATGACATTTGGGGAGCCCTAAATCAATTCCTGCAAAAAAAATGCCCCGTTGTCCTTAACTGACACCCGCTGCGCTGGGCAGATGGTCCATAAGGTGTTAATATATTTCAAGTTTTCTGGCTATATTATTCAAACTGTGTGAAACTTCTGTTTTAACTTTTCCAGTCACTTTGAGACCATTAAGCATGCAACATCAGAATGCTGCCATTTTGATCCAGGCGACATTCTGATGTCACCCTTTTTATTCAGACAACAATATGATTTTGCCCTTTTGCTGGTTGCCAAATAGAGGGCGGCATTTCATTAGTATAAATAATAAAGAATGAAGAGTTACAACGTATGAACACTATTTATTTCAACTATTTATTGCCACTTTAAGAAACCTCTACTCAGACCTCTATAAAATAAGACAATCTTAGCTTTCTGAGAAATAAACACCCTTAACCCTTTAAATGTCATAGGGGTTCGCAACATGTTGTGAAGCAATGCATTGCATACCCTTCTCGCACTCAAAGTGTTAAAGTGTTAAAATTAGTTAACTCTTTGAGATCCAGAGGGGTATCCAGTGCATTGTGTTGCAATGCATTGGATACCTCCTTGGCACTCAACAGGTTAATGATAAAGTTAATTAAATACTGCCCATGTGTTGTGCTAGCCATTTGCTTGTGATATAAATGTTTTTTTGAGAAATTAACCTTTATTTGTTGGTGGTAGAGTATGGCATGTTATGCAAATTAGTTAGCGTTGGACTATTATTGCTATACGCTGTCCAGTGAATGAATGTAGAACAAATTTTTCCTTCTCAAGGCACCATAACACACACATCATTTTATAGGCAATTTGTCACTGTAGTAATGAAGAGGACATATTCATGAATATAAATACCTGGGAACCTCATCCTCTTGCGCACCCCCGAAAGAGCTTATGTACTACGACCGGAGATATGTAAATTACACAAATCACATCATAAATGGTATGGAGCTTAATCGAGTGGGCAGGGCTTTTCAGCATTGTACTTGGGAAGTGGGAGGAACAGGATGGGAAGGATGAGATGTGGGCAGAGTTTGATAGGAAACTCACCACCTCTGGAGAATAAGCCTCTGTCCCCAAAGACCCAGTAATTAACTCTAAAAAGCAGAGCCTCCAGGGCACGTCAGAAGAGTTCCCAGGTATGTAAATATATAGTTACTAGAGAATGGTGCAGAGCACTGACAGTTCAATTGAGAGCTCCATGCATGTCGGGGACCTGTTGGATGGCTGCAGTGATTTTCACTCCTGTTAAAATTGCCTTCCCTGATTCACTTTGTGTGACCAATCTCTGCCCCACAGCGGGCAGACATCAAGCCATAAAGTTATATTTTTATACATGTAGATCAGGGCTGTCCAAGTTCAGTCCTCAAGGGCCACCAACAGGCCAAGATTTAAGGGTTTCCCTGATTAATCACTTACGATCCTCCTCCTATTGTCTCTGTATGTTGTCATGATTTCTAATTAGATTGTAAGCTCCCTAGGGCAGGGTTTCTTAACAATTAATGTTTCCCTTTTCTGCCCTTTTACCCAGCAAATAATGCAATGATCACACTTTAGCCTGATGCTCTTAACCCAGTTCTGTATTTTTGTATCATACTGTTACAACAGCTGTAAACCACTGTGTACCTGAATGGCGCTATATAAAAAAACATCCATTCAATCTAAATGAATGAGCCACTGATTAACTCACCTGTCCTTAATGAGGGAAATCCTTACATCCTGGCCTGTTGGTGGCCCTTGAGGACTGAGCTTGGACATCCCTGATATAGATTATTGGGTCTCATAGAAAGAAAAATATAAGCTTTTGTGCATAACTAAACCTTTACATTTTTTGTCAAAGTCCTCATAAAAAAAATGTGCTACCCTAAACTTGCATTCAAGGTGCACCATAGTGCCGCTGCACACTGACTGAGAACCACTGATCCAGGCAGAGCTCACAGAATGGGGCATATCTAATAGCATAGCCAGATGTTAGTTTGACATCAAAAATAGCTAATTATCATACTGTGAAGGGAATTGGCATAAAGTGGCACGAAAACATAAAGAATAATTTCTCAAAAAAAGCATTTATTTCTCAGCAAAATAAATAGAACAGGGGTTGAAGGGGTTGGCAAGCTTACACCTCTTTTAGCCAAAATTTGGCCACTAAAACCTAATATTTATCAACAGTGTTATTATATATGCCCAAAACAGGGAACCCTTTTCATAATTAGAATAAAGGAGTGCAGTGAGTGCGTACCCCTCTGGAACTCAAAGGGTTAAGAGAACAATTACTGAAGAACAGCAGAAATAAATTAACAGTCAGTAAATCTGGCGTATAATGTGGTTTTTTTCAGCAATGAGTCAATCGCTTACGAAATGAAGTTGTCCACCTAATTTGTGTGCACATGCAATCTAGTTGGGTGCCAAGTCCTACTGGGGAAAAAGAACCACAAAGATATTACAATTTCTAAAACGAGGCGGCCTCCTCTCACAGTGACTTGGGACGGATAAGGAGAATTTAAGCATTAATGGCAGATCCCCACTGCAACCACCTTTCACTTTTCAGTGAAATAGACGCATCCAATGCATTCCAAAACAAAAGTGTTTTCAATTATTCTGGCACTGAAAGAGTTAAACATAATTATTTTATAATGACATTGAGACCATATTTATAATAAAATTGGCCCAGTTCAGGCCAAAATGTTACCAAATCCATTTGTGCGCATATATAAAAACCAAATGATTACTGGGTAAATATGTTGTCCATACTAATTTAACCCTTTAAGGACCAGAGAGGAGTGCAATGGATTGCTTGCCAATGTGATGTGCATCCCTCTGTTCCTTAACCCTTTGAGTGCAAGTGGAGTACGCAACGCATTGCAAAGCAATGCGTTTCATACCCCACTGGCACTCAAAGGGTTAAAGTGTTAATCCATATATAGTCATGCTTTGGTCTCAGATTTGAATACATTTTATTATGTAACTCATGACCATGGGAAAAGCCAAGATAACCCAAAAACTGTCATATCATCAAAGGACTTTAAAGGGACACTAATGATCAATAACATATTTTTTGTTTTGTAGAAAATTATGTGGAGCAAATCCCATCTCTCAAACTTTTACGGTTTGAGAGGTATTCACTTCTAAAGTTAACAGCCTCTCTCCCCTTCTGACATCAGCGCTCTGCTGACAGCCTGACATCTGAGTCCTGAGACCGGCTGGCGGCAGCAGAGCCGCAATAGCGATATTGGAAAATAATTATTGGTTTGCAAGCACACTTTGCAGACCGTTCCAATGAAGTAATTCTTTTCCAATATCACTATTGCGTCTCTGCTGAAGAGCCGCCTCGTGTCGGCCAACACAGATCTCCTTCTGTCAGCTTTACAGCTGACATCAGGAGAGGGAGAACATTAGATGTGAATATTGCTCAAACCATAAAAGTTTGAGAGATGGGATTTGTGCCACATAATTTATTTTTTTTAAAGGGATAATAATACTTCGTTTTATCTTTATTTTATTTTGTAGGCATTAAAAAAACATGAAGAATGTTATGTCTTATCTCTCAAACCTTTATGGTTTATGAGATATTCACAAGCAAAGTTTCCCCTCCTGCCCCTTTTACCTAGTGTAAGTCATCTCTTCTCAGATGTGGAATGCAGTCCACAGACCAGATAGATAGCAGAAGGGGATAATCTTCTTCCTATGAGAACAATGGAAGCCCTGCCCCCCTTGACAAGTTTTTCAGGTTTTTCCCTTATCTTAATTGAAGATTGTCCCTCTCTGCAATCTACCTGGGCACCTCCCTTCTGCTCTGGCTGAGCACTGTTACATCAGTAAAAGGGGTGGGAGGGGGATAATTTGTCATTGAATTACTCTTGAACTACAACTCTGACAGAATTGAAATAACACTCTCCAAAGTCCAAATACTATGATGACTAATTAGAGCTGCTTTTATTATGAAACATTACTATCCCTTTAAATTTACAAAACAACAACATTTTTATTGGACACTACTGTTCCTTTAAAAGTAAGTTGAAAATGGATTAGAACAATTTGTGACTGCCTAACGACCATCTTGATTATTAAATAGTCCTGCTTTGGCCTCAGATTTTAATACATTTTGTTATGCAGCTCATGTCTATGACCTAAGCCAAAATAACCCAAAGTGTCATATCAACAAAGGACTTTAAAGGTAAGTTTAACCCTTTGAGTGCCAGAGGGGAACGCAATATGTTGCAGGCAATGCGTTGTGTACCTCTCTGGCACTCAAAGGGTTAAAATGAATTAGAACAATTTGTGACTGCCTAACGACCATCTTGATACATTTATCTAAGCAGCAAAGACATTATTTGGCAATGACCCCAACTTCTGCTACAGTTTTTTTTTTTACATTTTGTTCATTAAAAAATTAGGACGTCAAGTGAATAGGAATGCTCAGATTTATATACATCAATACACAAGCCAAAAGAGAAGAGAAATATAGCTTTATAACTGAACTGTAGTTCATTAGCAGCCAGAGTATTTACTATTCAGTTCCTCTGAAAACAAATTATGTTGTGTAATAAACTGAGGTCTCATTCTTTTACCCTCTGAGTGCCACAGGTATATCCATCGCATTGAAAAGCAATGCATTTGATACCCCTCTGGCACTTAAAGGGTTAATCCCTTGGATGCCGATTAGTCTCCAATATATTGCAAAGCAATACATTGGAAATGTTTAAATTATTCAAGGGACTGAATCGTTCTGCATACAGACAAAGCCAGTGTTACTACAACTTGCTCCACTTCCAAGAAAAACTGCATATTTTTTGATAAGATATTGATTCTGCTAGATCTATGTTGTGATGTGTTTATATACATAAGGTGCATGCAGCCACATGGCTGATACGAAACCTCTCCAACACATTTTGATTCTTCAGTAATTTCATCTAATGCTGCACCACATATGCTACTGAATCTCAAAAATGGCATAGTAAAGCAGGCTATATCTGTAATGGGGGATTAATTATTATTGTCAGGAATGTGCCTAACAGATTAGGTCATATTGACAAAGAGAAATGCAGCAATTCTGGGGCAAATCAACTGCATCACAGGGGCCAAATACAAATTCACAACATTTACACTGATATGAATGAGGCTTTGAACTCTTTGGGGGAAGATTAACTAAGTGGTGAATTCCTATGTTATTCTATGGAGCCTATGCACTAATATTTCTTCAGCGATGGAGATCTTAGTGAATAGGCTCATAGAATAACATAGGAACTGGAGAAGTGATAAACTGGAGAAGTCTTCTCAACTGTATCACTGCTTATTGAATCTCCCCCATGAATGCTAAAAAAGGTATTGGGAAGCAATGAGTTGGAGACCTCTCTAGCCTTCGAGGGTTTGAAATTCCCTTGTAAAACAATGCAAATGTTAACTTTTTTTTTTTTTTTTTTTTAATTCAGTTGGTTTGCTGCAGAATTGCTCTAGTTTTTTTGTGCATATGGCTCAATATCTTTCAACAGTGGATTCCTTAGTTTGTATCCCTACATGATCTTCTGGGAAGCTGAGAACTTTTTAATAGAAAAGTAATGGCTCTTTCTTCTGGAATACATTGCATTTCTTTATAACATTTTCAGATACCCATATGTTTCCTTAATTGACATCTGGGTCACCATAAATATGCCATTTCTTTGTAGTGTTTGTTGATCATTAGTTAATATCATTTTTTCATACTGGTATTCCTGAGAACATCAAAAAGCTTTTCTTGATCATTCTGGAGTCCACGTGTGAGATGGAAACATTTTTATAGAACAGACATCATTAGCAACATATGAAATGTATGTCATCAATATTCATCTTCACTTAATGCATTCAAATAGTCAGTATCGGCATATAACAGAAATCCAGAAAACAAACTATCTGCCCAACTGGGATCTGAAAACAGACCATTTTGATCTGTATAGAATATTTCAAGCCACACTTCATCTTCTGGCTGTAGGTAAAGTAGTGTTGATCCTGAAGCAACATCATGGTTTCCTGTGTTGGCATCAAATGTCTTGATTTTATACTGGCCATTGTGTACTAGGGTGATAGCCAGGTGTTTATTTGCAAGTGTGATATCATAAGAGAAATAATAAATACCTGGAATGGCACATATAAACTTTCCTATGGAAGGATTATAATGATCTCCCTCATTGAAAATAATTTTGTTGAATAGAATTGGCAGCCTTTCTTGTGGGTAGCTGGTGGTGATTCCAACAGAGAACGCAGACTTGAGAATGATGTTTCCACACTTACATACCCCAGGTTCTCCTGGTCCCCCTCTTTGACCTTTTACACCCCTTGGACCAAGTGGTCCAATAGGACCAAGTTCTCCTTTATCACCAGACTGTCCTTCTGGTCCTTTTTTGCCAGTCTCTCCTTGATCTCCTTTCTCTCCAATGGGTCCAAGAGGTCCTGTTTTCCCGCGTAAGCCTTTAATGACATTTTAAATGTTGTTAAAAATGGACATTAATATAATCCTACATTTAAAGGGCAAGTAATATTTTAATGAAAAAATACATAGTGCAGGGCTTTCCTTGCTGAGGGAAATGAGGGTACTCCTAATATTGGGAAATGTGTCGTTCCACAGTTATTACAGTTTTAACTGTTAATCTATTAAATTAAAAGTGCCCTCTGGTGTCCTGAAAGTCCACTTACAGTTCACCTTGTTCAGACAGTTATTCCATTGCAATCTACAGGAGAGATGAGTCACCAACTGCAGTCCTCTAAGGTACATGAGAGTAACAGCTTCATCAACCCATTGAAAAGTTATAACTTTTGAATAAAACAACTGAAAGCGATGGGAGGGCCTTTGTTTTACTCAGCAGGAAAAGCTCTATAATATGTAGGTTTTACAAGTCTTCAGTATAATTTAATTATGAATTATCCAAAGTAATTCTAGAATGAAGTGGATACTGACACTTTTCTTTAATAATTATTCCTTTCTTAACCCTTTTAGTGCCAGAAGACAAAAGTGAAGTAATTCTAGGGTAAAACAATGTATAATTTGTAACATACATATGTTAATGGATTCTAATTTAGCCTTAAGCCCCCTGCATGCTATAGAGGTCTCTAACACATTACTTTCCAATACTTTAGAGACCTCTCTAGTTCATTCGAGGAGTTAATTGTATAAATGATGTGCTGAAAAATGAAAATCAAAGTACTATTCTCTTATGCCATATTACTATATGGGTAAGTGTGGATGTATGTGTATGCTGTGCCTGTGTGTGAGTGTGTGTGCATTAGTGTGTATGTATGTGTATGACTGTGTGTTGGTTTGTGTGCATTAGTGTGTATGTATGTGTATGACTGTGTGTGGGTGTGTGTGCATGAGTGTCTGTATGTGTTTGACTGTGTGTGTATGAGTGTGTGTATATGTGTATGTCTGTGTACATATATATATATATATATATATATATATAAATATTTATGTATGTATGACTGTGTGTGTGCAATGAGTGTTTGTGTGTGTGTATGACTGTGTGTGAGTGTGACTGTGTGTGTGTGTGTATGAGTGTGTGTGTGTGTGTGTGTGTATATGTGTATGTGTATGACTGTGTGTGAGTGTGACTGTGTGTGTGTGTGTGTTTTTTGTGTGTGTATGAGTGTGTGTGTGTGGGCGTGACTGTGTGTGTGTCTGTTTACAAATAACTGTGGATTAAGTAGTTGGGGAAGTTTAGGAATCTTAGTAAATCTTATCCACTATAATATAACAGAGCAAATCAATTACATATTATGACATATATTTTGGAACATGAACTGTGAAATCACAAATTGTATCTGGATTTTTTTTTGTTACTGTCTTAAAATAAAACGTATGTACTTAAATTCATTTGATTTTGACTAGTCACACTTTGTCATAATTTTCTGAAAAAACTGCACTCCCACATATATCAAAAGTGGAATGGTCACTTTATAACTACTAAGCGATTTTGAAAGACCTTTCAAAAGCAAACTATAAATGTTAGGCATTTTTTTGTTTAACCCTTTGAGTGCCAGAGGGGTACGCAACGCATTGCAAAGCAATGAGTTGCGTACCCCTCTGGCACTCAAAGGGTTAAAACAATAGTTTCTATTTAGCTTTATTTATTTGACAGCTAGTACAAGTGCCACAGGCATGCTTGGAGGACTCAAACATTCCACATAGCTCTGCATTACCAACTGCCACTTCCTGCCAGGAAGCACTAGCTCAGCTGTATGAACTGACAAATAAAGCTAAATATCTCAGAAACCATAGAATGAAATTAAAAATAACTAACATAAATGCAGGTGATTTTAGATGCTTATTTCAAAATAACCTATTTATTACATAGTGACAGTTCCACTTTCATTGTTCACTACACAGAACATTCCTTCCTCTTTGTGTTAAAATCTATGTGTCTGGTTCAGACTCATAAACTTGAGGGGCAGTTATTCCCACATGATTACTATTATATTGAATCACGTTCAGTTTTACTGTGAGGAAGCATGCTTTCAATCTGGAGCAAAATAAAGAATAAGAAATAAAGAAAGTAAATATTAAGATTTGTTTATTTTTCTTACACTTTCAGTGTTTTGACGTTTCTTTGATTTTATCTTGCTAATTTACTTTTTTATACCAGTCAAAGTAATAACCAACTGAATTTGTAGAATTCAGCTTTTCCATGACCTGCCCTTCAAATAGAATTACACAGTCCACTCAGACACTAAATATTCATCTATTCATCTGTGCTATCAATTAAGATGAAAGTAATGGATCTAATTCAAAACCAAGCTATTGCTGGTTTTAAAGGGATAGTAATGTTTCACAAAAAAGCAGCCCCAATTAATCTTCATATTCTTTGGGTCATGGAGAGTGTTATTTCAATACTGTCAGAGTTGTAGTTCAAGAGTAATTGAATGATAAATTATCTCCCTCCTGCCCCTTTTACCTAGTGTAAGCCACTTCCCCTCAGATGTGGAATCTGGTTTCTTGACTGGACAGGTCGTAGCAAGGGACAGTCTTCTTACTGTGATCATAAGGAAAACCCTGCCCCCCTTGACAGGTTTTTCAGCTTTTATGCTCACTGAAGATTGTCCCTCTCTGCAATCCATCCGGACAGTCTTGCTACTCTGAGGTGAGCAGTGTTACATCAGTAAAAGGTGCGGGGGGGATACTTTATCATTCAATTACTCTTGAACCACAGCTCTGACAGTACTGAAATAACACTCTCCATGGCCCAAATGCTGTGAAGATTAATTGGAGCTGCTTTTATAGTGAAACGTTACTATCCCCTTAACCTCAGATGCTAGGAATGTTTCCAAATGTTTGAGGCTGATGTACTAAGAAGAACTAAAGCAATTCTGGAGCAAACCAGCTGTGCAAAAGGGACAAACAAAATTGCCCAAATTCCCATTGATTTTAATGGGGCTCTTTACTCCTGGTGCTAGTGAAGTCTGCAGCACAGTGCGTCTGAGGCCCCTCTAGCAAAGAGTTAAACCCTCCTTTACATCAACAGGAATTTGTATTTGTCCCCTCTGCTGTAATCGGTCAGCCCCAGAGTTTTTGCACTTTGTTTTTTACATAGCTTCACTGTAAAGCAATGCATTGCTGACCCTTTTAGCAACCAAGGTATTAACTGACGGGGAAATTGTTAAAGGTCAACTATTATCTAATAAGGTTTTATGGGAAGATCTTTTTCCCATCCCCACCCCTCCTAGAGCAGACCTGTCAATTACGCTGGGACTGCAGTCTGAGCCTTAAGAGACCAACAGGGAAGAGATCAGGGATGTGGTAAGACCGCCCCAGATTCGGTGCACCTTTGCTGCATCACAGTTTCCTGTATGTGTTCCTAGGAACTCTCCAGATCTGACCCTGATACTCCAGTCTTGATACTTCATTACCAGGTCTCTGAGGACAGAGGCTGATTCTCAGGGCTCAATGAGCTCCCTTCTAACTCCACCCACTTCACTGCTGGTTCTGATCACTCTCTGCCCTGTTTTTCTCTCTGTGCCCATTATAAGGGAAAACTCTGCCTCCTCTCCTCCTAATACCCACCACCACCTCAATAAAGCCCGCCCACTGTATGACACAAATCAGACCTTAGTGGTCCTCTGGAGGCTTGGGACAAGAAGGTTACCAGGTAAGTCTTCACAGTGCGGGTCCCCATAGACCCTGTCTGTTGTCTTGAAAGCCTTATACAGTAGGTCTATAGGGGCTGCACACACATCCCAGGAGTTTGTGACCAGGAGTTGCAGACTTCCAGGTTGCATTCCTACTAAGGATGTCAGGTTTTTACCCCCCCCAGCAGCTATAAGAGCCATATTGGGGCTACACAGAGTATCCATGGGATTTTTACTAAGCCTGATCCCATTAATGCAGACTTAGCAGGAGAGATAATTGTACTTTAACCCTTTGAGTGGGAGACTCTTAAATTTCCAATGGTTGGCAAGATGGGGTTGCACGGCCAACCACTTGAAAAGATCAAGGTGACCCTTTTAAGCTTCTCTCTGCATTCTTGGTGCAGGGAGAAGCTTCAAAGCTTGCCCTACATGTAAGGGAGAAGTTTCCTTAACACTACAGGGCAATATTTACATCTTAATACTGTGTGAAGACTGTCCCGCTTTGTGATCCACTGTCAGATCTGGGACAGAAATGCTTACATCTGGAAAAGGGGCAGGAGGGGTAAAATAAATCATATCTTTACATATCTAACTGGCAGTACTATTCAGTATGATGAACAATCCGAGCTGTGTGTCAAGTTAAACATTGCTATCCCTTCAGGTGTAGGATCTTTTGATCCTGCATTATATGTATCTACAAAAATCAGAGCTCATGGGGGGCATTGGGACCCCTCCTGATGCCCTCCCTGGCATTGATCCTACCAGATAGGTGATAATTGCAGCAACCAAGAAGGTGCATGCGTTGGAGACCTCTCTAGCATACAAGGGATTAAAATCTCCATTAAAATCAATGTGAATTTTGGGAATGTTTTCATTCTCCCCAGTAGTGCATATGGTTTGTCCCAGAACTCCTCCCTTAGTCTTTATACACGAGACCCAAGGAGTTCATGAACTTGTGACATATACAGGAAGAGCTTATTTTCTGTGTGGGAATCTGTACATATGAAAAAAGGATTGTAAATCATGTGGACTGCAAAGCTTTGTGAACTCATTGTCTAGAACAGATGACACATTATAAGGCTGAATGTTAAAAAGAAAAGTGGAGTTTCAGAGCAAACCAGCCACACCATAGGGGGAAAAATAAAAATGCTAAATATTACCATTTATTTAAATGGAGATTTTTAAACCCTTGAATACTAGAGAGGTCTCCAAATGAGTTGGAGACTGCTCTAGCATTCAATGGGTTAAAATCCCTAATGAAATCAATGGTAATTTTTAGTCCACCCCTCACAGCAGTTAGTTTGCTCTGGAATTCCTTCACTTTGCTTTGCCTTATGTGTGATTTATTAAGACATAATTGTACTTATTAGGAACAATTGCACAAAATCAGCTAAGCAGAAATCAACAGACCGCAACATCAAGTCCCACTAACAGGGCTGGAATGCATTTATTTTGGTTTAACCCTTTAATGACTTAAGACTTGCCAGGACCGTCAAGGAGATCCAGCACATAAGAACCAGTGAAAGTACTGGCACGTCATTGATTTCCGGGTTGGCCTGCAGCTGCATGATTCTCTGTGACCCTGGAATCCATTAGTGAAAAAAAATGTGCAGTGGTCCATAACATCCATCCTCCTGCAGACTGGGCATTTTTTAAATGATTAATAAGGTATTACTATGGGGGTAAATCATGCAGATATATTTTTCTGCTCAATAAAACAAATGTACCCCCATTGCTGGGAAAATGATTTGTTTAAAAGTTATCACAGGCTATGGAGAACTGTATTCACTGGCTCAGCACCTCCACAGAATGCAACAAAAACACTGTCCGGACAGCAGATGAATTGTATGGACACCAGGAGGCACTGCTGCTAACTGTTTAAGAAAGAACTGTTTTAACTGTGGTAACCTTTGAATGATGCAACTATCAGTACTGGGAGTACCATTGTTGCTTTACTCAGCAGGAATATACATTTACTGTTCCTTTAAGCTCTGGCATAGCTGTTAAAATTACTATTGATTATCATTGCGTTTTAATATGTATTCTATTATTGGAGCCTCCACTAAAAAAAAAAAATTGCATAAATATTGGCACTTAATCGTCAGGTACCATGTATTATATGTTGCATATACCCATTTACAACTTTAGATTGTAACCTTACACGCAATGACCTCACTTCCAGTGTTTCAATTTGCAAAGCACTGGTAACCCAGTATTGATTAAAATCTTACATTGTAAAGTGCTGCTGAACACTTGTGGTGCTATATAAAAAAACATATTAAATAATTCACTCTTTCATTTCTAGAGGTATGAGTATGTTTGTGTGTTTCCTTAAAGGAAAAATTATTGGTTTGTAGTGCTTTACACCCCTTTTATCTGAAAACTTGATACGCATTTAGGATGGTTATTTTACATTTAGATATTTTTGTTTGTTTTTTTAATATATGTATATTATTTGTTATTAAGCACATTGGATATTGGTATGTTTTTATGAGGAAGGCAATATCAAGCAAGCCTATAGCTGTTTCCAAGTTAAAGGGATAGTAATGTTTCATAATAAAAGCAGCACCAATTAATCATCATAGTATTTGGACTTTGGAGAGTGTTCTTTCAATTCTGTCAGAGTTGTAGTTCAAGAGTAATTCAATGACAAAGTATCCCCCTCCTGCCCCTTTTACTGTTGTAACACTTCTCAGCCAGAGCAGAAGGGAGGTGCCCAGGTAGATTGCAGAGAGGGACAATCTTCAATTAAGATAAGGGAAAAATATGAAAAACTTGTCAAAGGGGGCAGGGCTTTCATTGTTCTCATAGGAAGAAGATTGTCCCCTGCTGTTACCTGTCTGGTCTATGGACTGCATTCCACATCTGAGAAGAGATGGCTTACACTAGGTAAAAGGGGCGGGAGGGGAACCTTTGCTTGTGAATATCTCTCAAACTATAAAGGTTTGAGAGAAAAGACTTATATCGTTCTTCATGTTTTTTTAATGCCTACAAAATAAAATAGAGATAAAACAAAGTATTACTATCCCTTTAAGCAGGGAAATAAACGTAATACTCCTCTGATCTCTCTTGCCAGTTTAATACTTTCTGCATTTCCCAGCCGAATCTGAGGGAGTATCTGTCCATTGTATCAAGCACTGTATGAATCCCAAAGCATATATTTCATCAAAATGCCTTCACAGACATCTCTTTTCTTACTCTGTTTGTGTCAAGGTGTCATCTGACTATCAGAAGGGGAACAGCTAAAATCAGATTAATATTCTATTATACATGGGTATAAAAGCATTGTTGCACTACATTTTTCTTTGAAGGCTTCATGTTTATTTTATTTATTAAAGCCAGATGGTTCTCTTTTGATAAGCAAAGTCTTATCGTAAGACATCATTTCGCATGATTAAGACTGTAAACATATCTGGTATTTTGTTAAAGTCTGTCTTCTACAGAATTAAAGAAGAAATCATCAAAGCTCCAGAAAGTCAGAAGATTTTGCAAGATGGTTTTGAAATGAGATGTAAAAGTTCTACATCACAATTAACTCATTTAACCCTTTGAGTGCATAATGCATTGTGTACCCCTCTGGCACTCAAAGGGTTAAAGAAAGTAAGGCATGAGTAATATCCACAAATAATAATAAACAATAGGTTTGCTACAATTGTCTTGTCAGTATTGCATTTACGTTCTGAAGTCAACCCACAAAGGCTCTGTCCTGTGCAAGTCAGGAGCTACTCCCCACAGCCTAGACAACTGGCTCCAACAAACTAGACAACACAGGAAGGGAGGGCTACAACGGACCCGCTAACTCTAAACAGCCGACTCTAATTACATGAGATTATCACAAAACACGTTAGGCGGTTTGTGTTTAGAGTGGCATTTATTTTTTGTAAGTGTGAATATTTGTGCAACATGGCTTTGTTTTTAACTTTGTATGAATAAAAGTTTTTTTATCTGAAAATTCAACACTGAGTCAGCTGTTTGGATTTAGTGGGTCATTGTAGCTCTCCGCTCCTGTATCATTTAGTTTGTATGACCAATATCCATCTTGTCTTCAAGAAAATTAATAAGATGTGTGTGTTTGTGTGTATACATATTTGCTCCAGTTGAAAAAAAACAAAAACAGATCAGATGAAAAGCAGTGAAGTTTCCTGGACCAAGATTTCGTAGCCTATTAACAGCTGTGAGAAAGAGCAGGGGTAACAAAAAGTATATGCACGTGTGTGTAGATTTTATGCATTATATACGTGCTAGCTCTGACCCCAGTCATTCCACAAAGAACTATTAAAGAGGAACTTTCATCCGCTATAAAGTCGCCCTGCTATCATTAAGCAGGTAGCGACTAGCTTCTGAATATATATTTTACCTTTCAAAAGTAGCCCGATGTAAAGAAACCCATCATTGAAGGCGACTGACGGCTGGGTTAGCGCAGTCTGCACACCTGCGCCGTCAGTCCCTTCCGGTAACCATATGGTGCAGTGCAGTCTACACAGTGGAGACCGGGACTGACAGCGCAGGCGTGCAGACAAGATGTTTGCACTGTAGCCTGTGTTCCGGTCTCCTTCAATGATGGATTTATTTACATCGGGCTACTTTTAAAAGGTAAAATATATATTGAGAAGCTAGTCGCTACCTGTTTAATTATAGCAGGGCAACTTTATAGCGGATGAAAGTTCCACTTTAATATGCTAAAATGTAGAGATCTCACTGCCTAAATGTAACCAAGACAAATAGGACATCTCCCCCTACCATTCTGGTATAAATGGCACCAATTTAGAGAATAAAGAAATATTTAATTGGGGCAGATCTCTCACCCTGAGAATTTGGGCTTTCATCCTGAGACTTTGAGATTTGGGTCGAAACCCTGATTCTTAGGATCAGTCCCTATGAGTTCCCAGGTACGCGTATGTGTGCATGTGTTTGTGTATCAGAGGGAGTGAGATAAAGAGAAAAGTAGGTTGTGAGACAGGATTTTGACAATCATAACCTTATCATAAAGATGTGATACATTTAAATATATTTATTATTATTATTATTTATTTTATTTTTTTTTTGCTTAATTCTTACGTTAAAAGGGAACTTTACTTACAGGGTTAAGTGGTACATAATTTGTTTAACTGGTGGGTTCACTTGGGTAGGAGTCCTTCATACAGCATTCAGTAAAATCGATTTCTAAATATGTTTGCATTGTTTCTAACATTTCTAACATTTCATTTTCCTTACAGGTCTTATTTAATTCCCCCTTCTTCAGAACTGACAATATGCTTCAACAATCTGAATGAGAAAGACTTTCTTTACCCATGGTTCTTCAGAACACTGTAATGCTCCCGCTATAGTCTACAACAGTTAGAAGTAAAAAGTGTATAGATATAGCTACTGACTGCTACTCAAATGACACTCACTTAGTTAAGTCCTTCTGCTATACAAATAAAGCCACTTATTCCTAGGGAATATTTCTCCTTTAAATGTCTTCTGAAAAACCAAACTAGAGTAGACAATTGGCACTTCAAGTCTTATGTCATCCCTTATAACATGGCTGTCCAAGAATGGTCCTCAAGGGCCATCAACAGACAAAGATTTAAGGATTTCCCTGATTTATCCTTTAACGACCGATAATGTGTCAGGACCATTTCGGTGGACGCGTGTTAAGGACCTGTGACTGTCCTGGCACGTTATAGAATTCTGGGATCGCAGCATGGCTGCATGCCACTCTGCAATCCCAGAATGCACTGCGCTAAAAATTATTTTAAAATGCCGTGGTCCTCTATGGCCGGCCACCCCCTCGACCGGGTGGTCGTTAAGGTGTTAAGCACAGGTTAGTCAGTGAAAATGAATGAGCCACTGATTATCTCACCTGTGCTTAGGAAAAGCCTTACATCCTGGCCTGTTGGTGGCCCTTGAGGACTGAACTTGGACAGCCTGGCCTATAATAACAGTAGAAGATAAATGATTATAAAAAACAAGAGGATGAATTTCAGTACCTGCAGTTCCCTTCTCCCCCTTTTCTCCTTTCCTGCCATCTCTCCCATCTCTTCCCGGAAGACCAATTCGTCCATGAGGCCCTGATAGTCCATTAGTCCCAGGAGGTCCAGGAGGCCCTGGTAATCCTGGTATGCTACAGACATACGTTAGGTGTTGGCGCTCTCCTTTAAGTTTATTGGTCAATGGCTGTCCACTTGCCCAGAGAGCTAAGCTTATGACGTAAAGCAGAATAATCATCATCGACACTGGGAAAATAAAAAAGATTCATGTTAATACAGAGTATTAAATCTAAACCTCTGATTTCTGTAAACCCCTTGGAGGCTACAAAGGCCTCCATCGCATTTCTTCACAATGCATTACACAGTTCTTTAGCCTACATGGGTTAATGGGAACTGATAATCCTGAAGGAAGTCTGTTTACTAGAACCCAGCAATTTCTAGTAATACAGAAATGCAGCTCCCAACGCATTTTTAGATCTACTCTGCAATGAGCAGAGTTATATTGATTCTGTAGCTCTTTGATTGCCAGAGGGGGTACGCTACACACTGCTTTGCAATGCGTTGAGCAACCCTCTGGCACTCAATGTGTTTAAAAAGAAAAGTAATCCAGTAACAGTTTACCAAAACAACAGTCCCCAAAGAATAGCTTTCTAGGATTGCACATCAAGAGTCATATGTATGAAATACAGCCAGAGGCAGATCTTCCAATAGGCAGAGTAAGCAACTACATAGACCCCCCACAGGTTTAAGGGCGACTCAGCTTTGATGGACTCACCCACATTCTGAATTGTGTGTGTGGACAGAGCAAATCTCATTGTCCCTGCACCCGTTTTATACCCCCTTCCAAGCTATTAATTAACCCTTTGAGTGCCAGAGGGGTACGCAAAGCATTGCAAGCCAACCTGTGGGGCTCTATGGGACTGTTCCAGTGCATGTAAAGTTGTCAAAGGAGGGGACACACATGGCTCCCTTCTCAAATCAGCATACTGTAACCCTTTGCATTCCAGAGCAGGATTCATTATGTGTTAAACCCCCATCTATCACTTAAGGGTTTAACCCTCTGACTGATAGTGGGGGTACACAACACACTGTGGAGCAATGCGTTGGTGCCCCTCTGGCACTCAAAGGGTTAACCTCCTAGATGCTGGAGACATCTTTAATGCCTTGCTTCTCAAGGCCTTGGGGATCTCTAGCAAATAAGGGATTAAAGCGTTTGTATTATCTTTGCATGTTATACGCTGGACTGGTGAGAGTAATGGGGCGTGTCCATGGGAGAGCTAAGGGCATCTAGACTGACTTGCCTAAGGGGCCCCTGTGATGTAAATCCAGCTATGCTCATTTAGCACATTGTAACTGTTTAAGGACCAGTGGTGTGTTTCACAATTTGTTGCACACCACTCTGGTCCTGAAAGGGTTAAAATGAAACAACATTATTATTATTTTCACAATGTATTTATTTAGCGCCAGCATATTTACCATTGCTGTATAATGGGATGACAAACAATGAAGGTGCAGGGGAAAAACAAGGTAGCGTGGTCCCAGCCCAGAAGAGCTTACAATCTAAAGGACTTATATAGATATAGTTCTGTTCAACTGATTGCACCCTGTGGGACCAGACCTACTGACATAGCTGGGACTGATCAGCTAGAGGGACAAATCAGGAGGCAGAGCCCTGTCTTTGTGGCTATCAGACTAAACCTGTGACGGAACTGAGTTTTAAAGAATCAGTAGTTTCTTTATGAAAACAATATATAATGCAGGGGTTTTTCTGCTGAGTAAGATAATAGCACTCAAACCACTTGAAGTTGCTTTCATCAAAAGTGATTACAGTTCAAACTGTCACAAAGTGGTAGAGCTGTTAAAGTAACAGTAATGTCCCATAAAATATGTTTCTTGTTTTGTAGAGTTTACAAAAATAAATGATGTGGCACAAATCCTATCTCTCAAACCTTTATGGTTTGAGAGATATTCGTATCTACAGTTCCCCCTCTCCTGATGTCAGCTGCTGTTTATCCTCCTGGAACATTACCATTAATCTTCTTAAGTTGTTAGAACCTCTCCATCCTAACTTTACCTTTCTCCTTTCTCTTATGCACTTGTTTGCATGTTTGGTGCGGTGGTCATCTTGGTTTTGGGTATTTTCCTCGATCTCCTGTTTTGCGCATGCGCGGCTTCAAACCGCGCCAAATTTTATTCCACATCTGACCGCTTGAGTGTGCGGACGCTTATCCTAGCGACTCCTGCCCTTTACATATCCTCTGGTGAAATTGTGGTGAATTCCCTCAAAATTGACTATTTTAACCCTTGGGTTGCCTCCTTTCATTTTATTATACACATTTAAGTTTACTCAATTGCTTACTTTGTTTGCAATATGTCACAGAAAAAAGTGGTACCTCCCCAAACACCCATGAAAGGCAAGAAAATGCCTCAGCATTTCATAGAAAGGGATGATGATTTTATTGATTCTGATTCACAGGAGGATATGGCAGTAGCTTCAAAAAAATGAGGATATTCAACATATCTTAGACCAGTATCTAAATAAGACTATTTCTACTGCCATATCCTCCTGTATGATTCAGATGACAGACTCATTGACAAAATCTTTCACAGATTTTCTTCATCACTAGACCTCCTTTTCCATTACTCCTCCGGTAGTTGCTTCTGAATCAGCAATTCAACCCCAGACTGAGGGTAAGAGGAAAAGGAAAACTAAACATTGTCCCACTGACATTGAGCCTAAAAGCTCTACTTTTGACCTGCCCATTAAGTCTGGCATTATGAATTGTGGGCCATTCCCACACTGCAGAACCTCACCACGGGAGGATGGAAAACCAGTGGAGTGATAAAAAAAAACGGTCCAAACCAGATTCTTTCAGTTTACTTTCATCCTCTGATGAATCAGACAGAGAGGCACCCTCCCAATCTGGTCAGTCTTCAGATGCATCCTATACTGTTTATCATGAAGACTTAGGTTTGGACCTGGGGGACAAAAATCAGCCTGAGTCAGATACTAGTCTAGATGAAAAGGGCAATCCTCTCTTTAACCCTGACTATATAAAACATCCCAGATCCTCAGATTGGGTCCCAAAACAACATGTGGCACAATATATAGATTTTAGGGTACGTAAAGCCCTGGAGCCAAAAGCTAGAAACAAATTACTCTCCGAGTGCCCTAGACCCACAATTAAGTCCTGTGATATCCCAATTTTAGACCCTCAGATGGCACGATTCATATCCAAATCTGGGAGAGATCCCAGAAAAGGTCTTGAGCGTTCATTAAAACAATGCCAAGATAAACTCCTGGACGTGGTGGGTCCACTTGCAAAAATCTTTAACCTGGCTGAGGACGCCTTATCCTCTTCATCCAAGGTGGATGTTCAAATTTTGAGAGGTTGGGCCCAAAGAGCACTATGCCTTCTGGGAAATGCCAACACGGCTTTATCTTCGGAGAGACACAGAATCATCCTTCTCCAAATTGACCCTAAACTGTCAGAAATGGCAGATAAAGAATCAGACCCAGATGCTAATGGCCTCCTATTCGGGGACTCTTTTGTAAAAGAATTGGGAAAATTTGTTGGCACTTCCAAGGCCCTGGACAAAGCCCAATCATCTATTAAAAGAGTCTTTAATAGACGGGTTTTTGTCAGGGCCGGGAAGGGCAGAGGTCGACTTCCCGGGCCAGTATACAAATTCTTCTAGAAATCAATTCAGAAATTCCCAAGACCCTAGTCAATCTACGAGAGGACCTATCTATCATGACAATAGGAAACCAAATCCCTTCTACCCCTCACATGGGAGAATTTGGAGAGGCAGGAGCTCTCGAGGATCTTCCCGTTCCAGATCTTTCTCAGGTGAGTACAAACTTCCTGTTTCCCAGGGGAAAAAGTGGGTGGCAGACTCATCCATTTTTTCCACGCTTGGTCACTCATAACCTCAGATCAATGGGTTCTACAAACTATTCAAGGGTACTGCATAGAGTTTTACTTAAACCCTTACCAAACAAAAATTCCTTCCCCCATTCATTTCTCAATAGAGGATTTACATCTGGTGGATTTAGAGATCCTAGAGCTCCAGAAAAAGGAGCCATTGTACAGGCACTATTGTCAGAACCAGGATTCATCAGCAATATTTTCCTGGTACACAAAAAAGAATCAGGAGTTCGTCTGGTAATAAATCTACGGAATCTAAACGCATTTGTGTTTTACAGACATTTCAAAATGGAAGGCATTCATTGCCTCAGAGATCTTTTAATCCCATCAGACTGAATGGTCAAACTGGACCTAAAAGATGCCTATTTGACTATTCCTATTGCTCAAGATCAACACAACATCTTCAGTTTGTATGGAGAGGGACAATTTGGCAATTTACTTGCCTTCCATTAGGCCTGTCGTCGGCTCCCCGGTGCTTCACCAAAATCATGAAACCGGTGGTTTCCTTCCTAAGAAGCAGGGGTATCCGCTTGATAATTTACCTGGACAACATCCTAATATTGTCTCAAGATCCAGAAGTTCTTAAGACTCATCTACAGCTAACACTTCAGACTCTTTCAGATCTAGGACTCCTTGTCAATTGGAAAAAATTGATAACTCATCCAACTCAGGTTATCGAATTCCTGGGTTTCATAGTAGACTCCGTAAATTCTTCTCTACCCCTTCCTCACAACAAATTAAAGAACATTCGTCGAGGAATCAAACAGTATCACTGAGAATGTTAGCAAGAATAGTAGAGCTTTTATCAGCCTCAATACAAGCGATACTTCCTGCACCTCTTCATCGGGCACTTCAGAGACTGAAGACTTTACACTTACGCAGAGGCCTCAGTTACTAGTACATAATTCCTCTGTCCATAGACGCTCGGGAGGAGCTCCTCTGGTGGCTGGAACATATGGAGGCATGGAATAGAAGAGCAATCTTCGGTATGTCTCCAGAGATAATCATCGAATCAGACATGACCACTCTAGGTTGGGGAGCCCGCTGCGGACAGATTACCACCGGAGGAAAATGGTCCTTTTTAGAAAAGGACCTGCATAACAATTGCTTAGAATTGTTAGCAAGGTTCATTCGCGGTAAAAAGCTTCACAAAGAATTCGTCGAACTGCTGCATTCTCCTGAAAATGGACAATGTTTCAGCGGTCCGATACATCAACCACCTAGGAGGGACGAAATCCAGAATGTTAGCCATTCTAACCAAAGAATTTTGGCACTTTTGCCTGGACAAGAACATTTCAGTCCAAGCAGAATACATCCCTGGCCTCTCCAACAACATAGCGGATTGGAACTCCAGGTACCTCAGGGACTTCAGCGATTGGAATCTCCATATGTCGACTTTCGAGAAACTGGTCGCTCTTTGGGGACCTTTAATACTAGATCAATTCAGATCCAGACTGAATACTCAGTTATCGAACTTCTGCAGCTGGAAACCAGATCCAGAAGCTCTAGCAGTGGATGCCTTTCTACAGTCATGGCCAAAAGAAGGCAGTTATGCCTTCCCTCCTTTCAACATGATTTCCAGAACTATTCTTCAGACCAGGAAACAGGAAATAACCCTGGTCCTAGTCACTCCCTTCTGGACATCTCAACCGTGGTTCCCCCTACTTCTCGAGTTGACGATAGATTTACCACATTATTTAATCCCGTATCCACAATTACTTCAGGATCCAGCAGGGAACCCACATGATTTGATTCTTCAAAACTAACTTCACCTTATCACTTGGCTAATTTTGGGAGTGGACAACTTATCCACAACCTTTCGGACTCAGCTAGAGTCCTTATCTCTGAAGCCTGGGCTCCAGGCACCAGAATATGTTACCAATCCTGTTGGAAGATCTGGATACGTTGGTGCATGGAACGGAACCTGTATCCCATTCGTTCTGATCTAAGTTCTGTCATTAACTTCCTATCAGATTGCTTTCATCAAGGCAAGGCTTTCAGAACCATCAACTGCTATAGATCTTTGATCTCAGCAGCTCATGACTATATTGAAGGATCTCCAGTGAGACAACATCCTTTGGTATGTAAGTATCACGGTGCCCGTGATTGCTGCCTTTGTGTGTCAGTTACCTGTAGGGGGCTCTCCATTGGCTGTCTGTGTTCAGCCCGCCCTGCATTGCCTATTTAGACTGAGCCTGGGCACCCTTTGGTTGCCCTTTCGTGTTGTCTCTATGCTGCTCAATCTCCATTGTGTTCCTGAGCTTCCTGGGCCCCTGGTTATGTTCCTGCTATCTGAGATCATCAAGTTCCTGAGTTACCTGACCATTGGTTCCTGTTTCCGTTCCTGATCCGGTTGAGGTTGCCGTTTTGTGTCGCTGCTTCCTGCTGCCAGTCCCCACTGCCGTTCCTGATCCGGTTGACCGTCTGAGTGCTGGTTCTTGTTTCCATCTGCTGAGCTCCTGATCCAGTATCGCCTGTGGTTGTTCCATCTGCTGAGCTCCTGATCCAGTATCGCCTGTAGTCGGCTGTCCTCCCTAGTTGCCTTGGCGACATTTCTACTCCTTGCTGGTAGCTCCAGTACGCGGGTATTGGTTTGCTCCACAGCCACCCGGCTGATATTGCACCTGTAGAGATTTGTGCTCTCGGTACACAGGTACTGGTCTGCTTACATTCACCAGCTGCTGTGCACCGGAAGAGAGAGGGTTTCCCCAGTACGCGTGTACAGGTTGGCTCCACCACATACCGGCTGCTGTTGCACCGGTACAGTTTATATTACTGTACGTGGGTACTGGTTTGCTCCACAGCCACCTGGCTGCTGTTGCACTTTATGTATTGCGTCCCCAGTACGCGGGTACTGGTTTGCTCCACAGCCACCTGGCTGTCATTGCACCGATAGAGATTTGTATTTCAGTACGTGGGTACTGGTTTGCTCCACAGCCACCCGGCTGCTGTTGCACTTTGTGTATTGCGTTCCCAGTACGCAGGTACTGGTTTGCTCCACAGCCACACGGCTGTCATTGCACCGATAGAGATTTGTATTCCAGTACGTGGGTACTGGTTTCCTCCACAGCCACCCGGCTGCTTTGCACATTGTATATTGTGTCCCCAGTACGCCGGTACTGGTTTGCTCCATAGCCATCCGGCTGATGTTGCACCTATCAAGTTTTGTGCTCCCGGTACGTGGGTACTGGTCTGCTTACATTCAGCTGGTTGCTGTGCACCGGAAGAGAGACGGTTTCCCCAGTACGTGTGTACTGGTTTGCTCCACCACTTACCGGCTGCTGTTGCACCGGTACAGTTCATGATTACAGTACGTGGCTACTAGCTCGCTCCTATTCACTGGTTCATTCCACCACATCCAAGTACTGTTGTACCGTTTTAGCGATATTGTGTCCCCAGTACGCGGGTACTGGTTCTCTCTATGCTATCCCTGCTGTCAAAGTCCTAGGCAGCTCTGTTGGTTACCCAGTACACAAGTACTGGTGGTCTCCTGTAAGTTCCTTGGCTTGCCACTTTAACTCCTTAGCCTCTGCATGTCATCCTTGCGACTGTTGTTACCATCTAGCCAGTCACTGAGGCTTTCAGTGGTTGCCATCCACTCCGTTTAGGCTGCCTTGGCCGGTATATTGGTAAGGCCGGTAGAACCCATTCCTCGCTGTACCATCTTGATTTGCCTTACCTGGTATTGGCAAGGCCGGTAGAGCCTTTATACTTGCTGTCTGCCTTAGGCTGCCTTGCCCGGTATATTGGCAGGGCCGGTAGAGCCTACTGATTCCCAGTGTATCAGTCTCCAGGCTGCCTTGCCCGGTATATTGGCAGGGCTGGTACAGCCTACTAATTCCCCGTGTACTAGTCTCCAGGCTGCCTTGCCCGGTATATTGGCAGGGCTGGTAGGGCCTATCTATTCCTTGTACCAACTTCCAGGCTGCCTTGCCCGGTATATTGGCAAGGCCGGTAGAGCCTATCTATTCCTTACCAGCTTCCTGGCTGCCTTGCCCGGTATATTTGCAAGGCCGGTAGAGCCTATCTATTCCTTGTACCAGTTTCCTGGCTGCCTTGCCCGGTATATTGGCAGGGTCGGTAGAGCCTTATCGCTATTACCATTGTTTGTTTCCTGTCATTGCAATATATATATATGTATGAACGTGTATGTTACCCTATGGGGTTGTCTTAAACTTTTCAATAAAGTTGTGTTTTTACCTAATTTGATGTCTGAGAGTCTTAACAAACCATGACAGTAAGTTAATGAAAGGAATAAAACTTTCTAGACCTCCAATTCCGAAATACTCTAGTCTTTGGGACGTTAATTTCGTTTTTACCCTCTTTGAATCTTGGCCTCCTTACAAAGATCTTTCCCTTAAACAACTCTCGGCGAAACTGACTATGCTTCTTTGGCTCGTTTCTTTTCGTCGAGTTTCTGACATTCACGCTTTGGATATTTCCAATAGATCTTACGAACCAGACGGGGTACGTTTCAGGATCTCTAGGAAAACTAAATCTTCTACCAAAGAAATATTTTACCCTTCCTTTCCCCAAAAACCCCAATTGTGTGTTGTTAGTTGTTTAAAAGTTATAAAAAGGCTATTTCCATTTTTAGAACCCTTGATTCTCAACAACTATTGATTTCTTTTGTAAAACCTTACTTATCTGTATCTTCTGCTACCTTGGCTAGATGGATTAGATGGATCACGTCCTCCGCAGCCATTGATACGGATCGATTTGGTGCACACTCCTCAAGAGGAGCTATGGCCTCTAAATCCTTCCTGTCTGGTGGTAGATTGGAGGATATCCTAAGTGGCGGACTGGTCCAACGAATCCACCTTTAAAACGTTTTATTTTAAACCTGGCGATCATGCATCTAATAATATTATTACACAGCTTTAAAATTGCATAATATGAGCCTCCGGGTCTTGCCATAAAATTCGAGGATTTTCCTAACAATAGTGACGGAAAGTCAGAATTTTATTAAAGACACGGAGGCGCGTATTAGCCCTCCCTGAAATAACTCTCCCTATATCTTATATTTTCACAGGCTAATCGATTTATTGTCTGTAGATTTTCAAGAAAGGATCTACCGGTTACGTTTAAAGAAGAATTTACATGTTCCACGATTGACCTCTCACAGCTTACCAAAGAAAGAGGAAGAGATTCTACGTTCTCAGAGTGATATACACCTGGAGATTAAGGGGATTGGATGGTGTTAGTCTGGGGTGGGGTTACCTGTTCAACATACTTGTTTTTTCTTTAAAAAGTTTGGTTGAATCTTTGCTGCTAAGAAGTAAAAAGAAGGAGATATTGCATAATACTCGCCTACGTGTCGTTAATAAAATTCTGACTTTCCGTCACTATTGTTAGGAAAATCCTCGAATTAATCTTCATAGTATTTGGGCTATGGAGAGTGTTATTTCAATAGTGTCAGCGTTGTAGTTCAAGAGTAATTATAAAGTATCCCCCTCCCGCACCCCTTTTACTGATGTAACACTGCTCACCTCAGAGCAGCAAGACTGTCTGGTGGATCACAGAGAGGGACAATCTTCAGTGAGCATAAGGAAAAACCTGTCATGGGGGCAGGGTTTTCCTTATGCTCACAGTAAGAAGATTGTCCCTTGCTGTGATCTGTCTGGTCTAAAGACCAGATTCCACATCTGAGGGGAGGAGGCTTGCACAAGGTAAAAGGGGCAAGAGGGGGATACTTTATCATTCAATTACTCTTGAAATACAAGTCCAACAGTACTGAAATAACACTCTCCATGGCCCAAATACTATGAAGATTAATTGTAGGTGATTTTATTGTGAAACATGACTATCCCTTTAAGTAGTATTTTTTATTGCAACACATGAAGATATACAAAAAAAATAAAGGAACACTATCTAAAATAGAAGATGATCTTCTAGAAAGCAACTCACAAAAATAAATGTTGCTAGAACGTAAAGGAATAGTAACCATTTATTTTTAACTTTACATATTCATAAAGTACATAATTTGTACAGTGAAATTCCCTATACATTTTACTATTCTATGTTTCATTTGCACATATTTTTTAAACTTTTATGTCCCTGTCAATGAGATCCCAGGACTTGTTTGCAGAGAGATTTCTATCAAGGAACATGAAAGCAGGTCTAGTGATACAATGTAAAAGGAAACAATGTTAATAAACGTGCACACAGAGCATTTAGTGTTATAGGGAGAGTGTAACATTATTTTACGTCCTTCTTTGATGGTCTTCCAAACAGAAAACATTAAGGTTTAAAATAAGTACTTTCATCATACGTAAAATGAAAATAAGGGTTACTATTCCTTTAAGGTCGATGCAATAGATTGTGCTGCTCTTTGGCAGGCTGGCAGAAGCCATTGTTACTATCCTTGTTAGGAGACTGTGTAAGGCACAATATCAATATGGATTCGAAATGTTTAGGGATTTCAAAGCAACGTGGATTAGGAATCTTTTAGGTAAGTAAAATTAATGAGCCTTCATCATAAATTGCTTGAAATTATGATGTTTCCCACACTGCAAGTCTATTACATGTCTCTGTGGGCTATCTAGTCCTCCCCCACAAATAATTCAACATCTGTGTTGAACATAATCTGCAATAAAATAGCATGCGGATGCTGTAAACTTGCTCCAGACTAAAGAAATGAGCATTGATCTCACATTCTTTGAAGCCAGTACAGAAAAGTCATTCAATACAGAATAGAGGAAAATTCATAAATTAGTGCAAGATGAAGAAATCTGTGTACCAAATGGGGTTACTGAGCATTTAATTGATATTTTACACTTTCCATCTGAAATACGTATGGCTGTTTAAATCAGACTAAGTGCAATTTACAGTCATCTCCACTTAAAGGGATAGTAATACTTGTAGTGTTTATCCCCCAGAGTAAAACAAGGGTACTTCCACTGCTGAAAGGTATCTTATTCAAAAGCAATTTTAGGTGCAGTATCATAGTGGCCTCTGTAATATTCTTTGATGTCCCGAAACTGAGAAAACATCAAACAGCAGAATATTTCCGGACAGTAAACATGGAACTCTTGTAGTAAACTTTCTCCTCAAGGTAGTAGAAGAAAACAGTTGAGGAAGGTCTGTTCAATAGAATGCATAAACGATAATGTTGAGCGAGCGTGCTCGGCCGATGCTCGGATCGGCTCGAGCATCGCTCTGCTCGGCACATGGCGGTACTCGTACGAGTACCGCCATGTGCTCGCCCGACATGTTCGGGTTGCGGGGATCTGTGCCGGAAGAGGCACAGATCCGAAGACGCTCCGCTGGACCACCAGGGAATGGAGGTACAGGGGCATTGCGGAGATGAAGGGGGCATAGCGGAGATGAAGGGGGACATTGTGGAAGAGGGGCATAGACTCTATGCCCCTCTTCCACAATGTCCCCCTTCATCTCCGCTATGCCCGTCTGTCACAATGTGCCCCTTCATCTCCGCTATGCCCCTCTTCCACAATGTCCCCCTTCATCTCCTCTATGCCATAGAGGAGATGAAGGGGGACATTGTGGAAGAGGGGCATAGCGGAGATGAAGGGGGACATTGTGGAAGAGGGGCATAGAGTCTATGCCCCTCTTCCACAATGTCCCCCTTCATCTCCGCTATGCCCCTCTTCCACAATGTCCCCCTTCATCTCCTCTATGGCATAGAGGAGATGAAGGGGGACATTGTGGAAGAGGGGCATAGCGGAGATGAAGGGGGACATTGACCAGGCACCCTCCGCTCATCAGAGCAGGGGGTGCCTGGTTTGATGCTCGAGTGCTCCCATTCATTTGAATGGGGCTCGGGTGCTCGGCCGAGCACTCGAGCAGCAGGGGGTGCTCGGTCAGAGCACCCGAGCACCCGAGCATCGCGGTGCTCGCTCAACACTAATAAACGATCAAACTATGGGGACAAAAGCACAAAGGAGAATGATGGGGTAGGGAAATGGGTGGCATAATACTTGTCTCCATGTCTTCACTGTCCTTCACAAAGATAGGAAAATCCACAAATTTTATTACCAGTCAGGAGGCTTCATATTATGCTAGTTTAAAGAATATCAGTAACACTGCAAAAAACATGATCTACAGGTTTAAGAATGTCTTGAGAAGCCATAGCTCCTCTGGATGAATGTACTTCAAAGCGAGAAAGGTTGATGCCCGATAATGGCATAGTCAATCGAACACAGTGGGCCAGAGTAGCAGAAGTGACCAGAAAATAAGGTTTAAGCAACTGATGATGGTTGGATAACTTAAAATCAGATGTCCCTGTCTTGTAAGCCTTTAGACATGGAAGAACACAAAGCTTTGGATCACGCGGGAAAGATGAATACAAAATCCATCTAGAAGCCTTTTTTGTTCTCCTAGAAGCATATAACAATGTTCCTTCGGGGACAAAGGATCTACTCTTAATGTCCAAGCCACGAGTGTCTTAAACATTTCTGAAGAAATTGAATAGAGCAACATAGTAAGTTTAGCAGAAAGTTGCTTCAGTGACAAAAGGTCATTATCGGGCCAAGATTCTATTAATTGTAGTACGGACATCCTGAAGTGAGGAAGATCTCGAACTTGGTGGTCTAGAGAATCTAATACCATTCATTAATCTACAAACTAAAGGCTGTTGGCCCACCGGAAGTCCATATGAATGTTCAGGATTAGCTGAAATAGCAGCTCTATAACAGCTAATAGTTCTGTATGCTTTCCCACCCTGAAATGATGAGGATAATAAGTTGATAATACTAGTTAAATTGAAAGATACGGGATCCAGATCTCGTTCCAGGCACCAGCGAGACCAAATTGCCCAGCAGGACGTATATCATGATCTGGAACCTAGTGCCCATTCTTTTCCCATGAGGGACAAAGCAGTTTCCGAAATTCCCACAGCAAAAGTGGATTTCCGGAGAACAACCAGTCCATGATATATAGTTTGTTTGATACCAGTCATTCGTGAGGATTCCACAAGGAATCTGTCAATAAATGAGGGAACTGTGGGAGGTTTCTGGGGTAATCTATAGATAATTCCAGGAGAGGTGTGGACCAAGGCTGAGTTGGCCAGGGAGTTATTAGAACTACCACAGCATGTTGATTCCTCATCTGAAGAATAACTCTGTGGATCATGGCGAACTGAGGAAAGGCATAGTTCCTTCCCATTGTCCATGTTTGAAGAAATGCAAAGTCTTTGGATCTGGTCTCCAGCTGTAAAATTTTGCAGCTGTTTGTTCAGCCGAGATGCAAACAGATCTAGTCATAATGGTCCCCATAATAGATTGATTCGATTGAAAATTGTCCTGTGCAATTTCCAAGCACTGCAGTTTTTGGAGGTGTTTTGATTGCCAGTCTGTTCTGGTATTGGCTAAGCCAGGAAGATACTTCTCTTGAACTGAAATGTTCCTGTCCAGACAGAAATCCCAAAATTCTTTGGCCATGTTTGTTAGAATCATCAATTTGGTTCCCCCTAAATGACTGTTATATCTCACCTCTGAGATGTTCTCCATTTTGAGAAGAATGCAATAATTAGTTGTGTTGTGAGCAAGGCTCTTAATAGTGAAGGAACCAGCAATTCTAACCAACTGATCTGTATGAAGGTTTCTGTCTGAGACCATTTGCCTCCGGTGGTGAGAGAACCACAACGAGCTCCCCAGCCGATATGACTAGCATCTGATTCTATAATGATGTCTGGAGCTGAGACAAATATGTCTCTGCTGTTCTATGCCTCCATGTAGAAAAGCCACCATTTCAATTCTTCCTTTGCCTCTAGGGACAAGGGAACTTGATCTGAATAACCTAAGCCTTTCAGTAAATGTATCATTTTAAACCTCTATAGTGCTCAGTAATCAAGAGGTCCCAGGAAAATCACCTGAATTGAGGCTGAAAGAAAGCCAACCATCCTGGCTATGCTTAAAAGAGTTTTGATCTCTTTGGTTTGAGAGTTGATAATGAAGCCTAGGAATTCTTGTCAGAATGAGAATAGATTTATCTTGATTCATGATGACACCTAGGTGGGTTAGTAAATAAACCATTGAAGCTGCAATTGTATTGGAACATAATTAGGATATCACCCAGATATATTTTATGGATCTCAGAAAATAAACTATTGGTTTCATGAGTTTTGTCAAGCACCAAGGTACTGAAGATAATCTGAACGGTAGGCAAACAAACTACTGTCACCTGATTGGTGGATAGTGTAAGAAATTCTATAACCATCACTTACCAAGGGTATAATTATTATTTTGGGTAGATGTGACTAAAAAAACACACAAATAAGTGATAATAATAAAAATGAGTATATTATGTACAAAATCTAAATACTGGTATAGTTTGGATGGTATACACATTAATGAAACAATATTGTATATCACAGAAATAGAAAAGATGGAAAGAAATGTGATACCAGTACATATTATGATGGCAATAATCTCCTCACATCTTCCAGTACTGATCTTAGGTGGTTTCTGGTCTGCTCTTCTGCTGGCCTCACATCAGGATTCTCTTCCCTCTAGGAATCTGGATTGCTCACATGCTGTACTGCTCACCTCCCAAGCTGTAGTCTCCATCACAAGCTGCTCTCCATCACATGCTGCTCTCTTTCTGCCCAAAAATACTCCACTTTTATACGATTTTTCTATCAGTCAAGTCTGGTGAGAACTAGTCAGCAAGATGCTTCTCAACTGCCTTTTTCTCACTATACTCACTAGCAATTTCATGGTGGCATCAAAGAGGTAGTAATGTGACTTTATCAGAAGCATTTGTTTTCTTATCTGAACTCTAGTTGACAAACAAAAGACAGTTTGGACATCTGTCCTCTCTCCTTTCATATTTAATTAGGAGATACCTTTCTTTGAGTTCTCAAATGCATAACTAAGGAAGTGTACCCTGTCAAACCCTTTGATGCCTCTTTTATTGATGTCATTGTTCGACCGATATGGCTAGCATCTGATTCTATAATGATGTCTGGGGCTGAACCAAATATGGCTCTGCTGTTCTATGCCTCCATGTGTTAAAGCCACCATTTCAATTCTTCCTTTGCCTCTAGGGACAAGGGAACTTGATCTGAATAACCTAAACCTTTCTGTAAATGTATTGTTTTAAACTGCTGAAGTGCTCGGTAATGAAGAGGTCCTGGGAAAATTGCCTGGATTGAGGCTGAAAGAAAGCCAACCATCCTGGCTATGCTTCTTAGTGATATAATTTATTTGTGTAGAAGAATTTTGATCTCTTTGCGAACTAACCTTAACTTTTTCCACGGTATATGGAGTGAAGCGGTTTGAGAATTGATAATGAAACCTAAGAATTCTTGTCAGAATGTGAATAGATTTCTCTTGATTTATGATGAACCCCAGACGGATTAGTAAATGAAGCTGCAATTGTATTGTTGTCAAGCTTTGGGTCATAATTAGGATATCATCCAGATATATTTTCATACAGATACCCCTGGTTTCATGAGTTTTGTGAAGTACAGAGGTGCTGAAGATAGTCCGAATGGAAGGCAAACAAATTTCTGTCACCTGATTGGTGAATAGGGTTGGGGTTACTAGCATATTTCTATGTATTCAACTGTTTTTCTGTTAAAACAAACTTGATTAAACTTTGCTGCTGAGGAAGAGTAAAGAGAGTTAAAGCAAAATATGAAGCCTCCCGTCTTTAAATAAAATTCAGATACAGACTGAATCAGAAAGCTTTAATTCTAGAGTACTAACCCACTTTTACATTACAGATACAGAGTGAATCATAGACCTTAAATGATGTAGAACTCACACACAGTGTTACATTACTGATACAGGCTCAATCACAGATCCTGAATTCTGAGGACCTGGCCCAGTGTTAGAGTACAGAGGCAGACTTAATCACAAAGCTTGGATTCTATAGAACTGGACCACTGTTACTCTACAGATACAATCACAGAGCTTAGATACTATAGAACTGGCCTACAGTTACAGGAGAGATACAGGCTGAATCACATAGCATGAATTCTATAGAGCTGACTCACAATGTTACAGTATATTTACAGACTGAGTATATATTCTATAGAACTCAGTGTTAAATTATTCAGGCTTAATCAAAGAGCTTGCAATCAACAGAGAAAATGTAACATCAGAGCTTGTAATCCATAGACTGACACCTCAAAAGTTAACTCCTAACAGGGGAGGGCTGGCCTGGGAGGCAGGGGGGCAATTGCCCCCTGGGCCGGTCATATGTCTGGGCTGGTGGGCCACAGCTCCTCACTAAATCTCCCAATTGCTGCTGTAAATGGAGCTACACTAGTGATAACATAGAGCTCACAACTGAAATGGAGCTACTCAAAAAACACCACAGAGGAACAATCCAAATGGAGCTACACTAG
Organism: Rhinophrynus dorsalis; assembly: GCA_037306005.1. Lineage (NCBI taxonomy): Eukaryota > Metazoa > Chordata > Amphibia > Anura > Rhinophrynidae > Rhinophrynus > Rhinophrynus dorsalis. The sequence continues at coordinate 66,310,130 of CM074718.1, forward strand.
TAGCATAACCCATTTCCTTGTAAGCTCTATAGTATAACTAGTGTATCATTACTTAAATTGTAAGCTCTGTAGGAGCGCACTAGTTTAGCCCCATTTCAACTGTAAGCTATGTGGTGTCACTTGCCTTACTTCACAACATTAATGCCAATTTTAAAATTAACATAAGGAGGTGGGCTGGGACAGTGGGCTTGAGCAATACATTAATAGTCCATTTGACTGAATTTGTCCCCTGGGCCACAAGTTGCCAGCCCTCCCCTGACTCCTAAGATGTTAATTGTGTCTCCAATGAATTGTGAATTAATCCTTTGGAGAGGTATTTAGCATCTAAGAGGTTAAAACAGTAATATCTTTAAACTATGTTACTTAACACATCAGATGTTAGAGAGGTTTCCAAGACTTCTTTAGAAAGAAAGAGTTAAAAATAAGACAGAATTTGTTTCCTACTTTCTCTGTGTATATTCATGGGGGGTCAACAGAAGACTGGAACCCACACTAACACTGTCTCCATCTTACTCCCCCGCACCAGGTTCATAAGATGCCAATGGGGGTTTACTTTTAACAAAAGTATAAAATGTACTCTTTTGCAAGCTAGCACAGTATTTATAAAAGAGCTATCAGCTCTTTATAGCCCCCTAATATAATTAGTGACATTAGGGGAACAAAAACATCCAGATGACATTAGGGGGACACAAGGAGCTGGTTGCTTGACCAAACACTTTGTACGTCAAAAGAAAGTGAATAAAACACACTTACCCATGGTAAGATGTTGCCATTATGCCTTTATTTTATCTACAATTTTATTCAGAAAAGTATTGACAGGCACTGGTCTCAAATCAATTTATAGGTCCCTATACAACCGCTAAAATAGCAGGGTGCTCTCAAGACTTAAACTACAAGCTATCCAAAAAAGAAGCGATGAGAATAATTCTTAAAGAGAAGAATCTCATCAACAGAAGTCTTTATAGTGAGGCACTCGGACCAAAAAAGATATAAGAAAGTGAATATATAGAAAGCTTTATTGATACAAATATATTCAGATACAATAAAAGCAATTAAAATACAAAGAGATTGATCCACATAGAGTAAACTTCCAGTACAACAGTGTGACAAGTTATAACTGTAACCAATACAAAAATATAACACACACGTACATTCAAATATAAATATAACAGATCAAAATATATATATGTACCAAAATAAGGTGTCAAGACTCCCATTAGGTCTTAAGTTGAAAAGATGTAAATATCATAAAAGATCATTTAAATATCTCCATTACTGAAGAATCAATAATACATCTTTAACAAACTCAAAGTGTAAGCAGTCAAACACAAAACAATAATGGTACTTATCGCAAATAGAAGTGTACAAAATGTGGAGCCCTCTCTACAGACCAACCATCCCAACGCCTATCGCCTCCTCCGAGGCTTCATCGCTTCTTTTTTGGATAGTTTATTTTATCTACCACAGGTTTTACAGAATGGATTGTAACTTAATTTTATAGAGTTTGTGGGGGTACCACTAATCCAGGGATAGACAACCTATGGCAATGCATTTGCAAAAGTTATATTGATCAAGATGGACAAATATATAAACATAGGGGTCTCCTGTGTTTGATACATGGATACAGGGCGTAAAGTCTTTGATTACTCACGCACTACTGTGTTTGCTTAATTGGTTTATGTGCATGTAAGTACAAGGGTTTCTTGTGTTTTATTGATGGATCTTCCATAATGGCAGGTTCTCCAGCATGGAAGATCAATTGACCAAACCCAGGAGGCATTTAGGCTTCAAGTAAAATAGTAATATAGTTGATGAGCTGAAAAAAGTTATGCATCCATCAATTTTAGCCTTTGTATAACTCTCTTGTTGATCCAGTGGAAGGCAAAGAAAACCTTATTAAAGCCATATCCAATTAAGCCCTAAGTTGGTAAAAAAATTATTTTCCATCTCCCTGGATAAACATCCAATCTGCATTGGGGAAAAAAAAAAGTCAGAATTCTCACTTTTGGTCTGAGTTAGAAAAGTATCCAGCACAATTTTTGAAAGTATTTAATATATTTGTAAATTGTATTCATAAGCTACGTTGTGTGTCTCTGTACTTTTTCCAGTTCAATAATGTAGTCTTTAAGAAAAAGATATCCTTATATTCTAGTTGAGGTCTTAGCAACAACCCCATTGGCTCTTGCAGACTGTTGTGAGGTCTATTATCTATCAACACCCCGATCAATGATTTTCTTTAAAAATTATGGTGATCAAATAAGAACTTATGGTGATGGTAAATGTGGTAAAAAATTGGAAATTTAGTGGAAAATACTTTCATTAAATTCAAAGTTAAGTTCTCACTCAAATAACCTCTATTTTTTACAATTTTTGTTTAAGTTTGTCTGAACAATAATTTGGCTCTTCATCTGCAATTTGCAAATAACATCTCATTGGGGGTTATGCACTAAGACGTGATAAAGAGGTGATAAAGTGGAGATGACTTCTCCAGTGATATCACTTCTTCAGTTCGTATGATATTGCAATCAAGATTTCTCCAACCTTGGAGATATTAGTGCATAGCCTTCATACAGTAGCATAGGACTTGGAGTAGTGAAATCACTGGAGAAGTAATCTCTGCTTTATCATCTCCTTATCACGCCTTAGTACATAACCCCCATTACAGTCTTAGTAATGTCATTAATTATGTAATTGCTGATATCTTATGTCATTTATTATGTAATATGTCATGTCATGTGTCACATTATTGATGATGCCATCTGTGATGCCATTCAGGGAAAGTTCCTAAAAACAAGAGGCATACTCTAAATGACCCATGCCTTAAGCAGCCCAATTTCACCATTACTTTAAGGGAAAGTGGCACCATTACATGCCCGACACTGACAACAAGATCCAGAGCTTTAAAAGAGAATTAACACGTCTCTATATTTAACCTCCACTCTTTTTCCTCTGTCCAGAAAATCCTAATGGCATCCATTCATTTTTCCCTTGTCCCTTTGATCAAAAGACAACACCTTCAGTCAGACCAGATTGTCATGTCCATGTCGGTAGGCATGACAATTGCTGGTTTCAAACTGAAACTGGCATGAGCCTTCTTTTTCCTTTAAGTACCAGAGGCATGAGTAATGTATTGTGTAGGATTTCCATGTACAGTGACAAGTTTGATGATATAAACACCCTATGAGCTGACACTATAGAGGCAGTAATACAAAGCCTTTAGAATTATATATATATCTACACTAGTGGCCAAAAGTTTGAGAACACCTACATTTTTGCTACTTTTAGATATTGCCATATAACTTTACAAACAGATTAGAAAAACATGTCAACATTGGGTATTTCTAAAATCAAGACAAATATTATAATCTATTTTGCACAGTATTTTTAGGGTTTGTAGATGTGTAAAAGATTTTTAGTGCCAAAGTTAAAAAAGGTGCATTTGTTACATTTGTTTCATCATATTTTATAAATTGTTTTACAGGAAATTTGATGAAAATAATGGTATCTTTAGGTATCTTATGGCAAGAAAAACAGTATATAATATATGTGGGTACATTACATGAGTAAGAGGAAAATTACAGCTAAACACAAACACAATAGAAGTGTTAAAACAGCCATGGTCCAGAAGTGTTAAAACAGCCATGGACATTTTGTGATGTCCCTTTACTATGCATTGTTCAATATATGTTTGGAATAAACAATTCACAGAGGGAATGGTGTGACGTTACTTAAAGGGATAGTAATGTCTCTTTAAAATACTTTCGCCGAGTCTTCTGTATATTAATAGTAACATTTTGCGCTATATCTCAGATCTTACTTTTGTATAGTTCAGAAGTAAACCAGTGCTAAAGATCCCCCGCCCATCTCTTCTTGCCACGTCATGCAGAAGCTGCAGTCTGGTCAGGACGGCCGCAGTGAGTGACAAATTTCAGTAAGCAAAGGGAAATCCTACACTCCTTCGTTAAGGGGGCAGGATTTCCCTTATACTTACTGACTGAAGTTTGTCTGTCTCTGCAGCTGTCTAGTCACACAACCAGATTCAGAGGGAGGCGGCCAAATAGGGGTAAGCGGGGGATCATAGGGCTGAATAACTTTTGAGCGACACACAAGTAAGACCTTAGACATTGCACAATCTGTTCCTGTTAATATACAGAAGACTGCAAAAGTCTTTTAAAGAGAAATTACTATTCCTTTAATTTCCCTGTGCATGCTATAGGGCAGGTATAAGGGGCTTGCTGGCATCAAAGTCCTAACGATGGCATAATGTGTGAGCCGGTGTGCACCACAGCAATTATGCGCTCTAGAGCTGTTATGGCAATTCATACATTCATCACAGTAAATAATAGTAACCCATTCAGTTCTCCTACCTTGCTTAGATGAGTAGTGACCCATAAAGGAAGCTATTTTGAACCACAGTGAGGGCAGCCATCACGTTTCTTGCAATCTGATTGGTTAAAATGAAAAGCTATATGAAAGACCTATTCTGTGAGATGCATCTTGGTTCTTACAAAACAGTTTCCCACAAAAATTGAACTTAAAGGACCGTATGTATAAAACTAAAGTAGAATAAGTTTTGGAGAAACCAAATTGTAGGTGACAACTAAAATTCCCATTAATTTAATCCTCTGAATTGCAAAGGGATACACAAAGCATTGCAAAGCACTGAGTTGCACCCCCCCTTCCCCGCGGAACTCAAAGGGTTAAATGGAGCTGAATGCTAGAGTGGTCTTTAAAAAGTTAAAAGCCCCATTTAAATCCCATTTAAATGGGAATTTGAATTTGTCCCCTGTGGCACACATGGTTTGCTCCAGAATTGTTCTACCTCGCCTTATGACATACGGGCCATGAATTGTTTTTGCTCATCCCCAATCTTCAGTATGGGAAGGTTTCAGTGATTCCTAGAATTAAAAATGTATCAGATTCTTGGCAACCTCTAAAATCTAAGGTGCCAAAATCTTTTCAAAATGCAATGAATCTCTCAGGGAAACAGGAAGTCTACTTTCACACACTATGAAATGAATAAATTATGATCACTGGACAGACTTTTTATGTCAGATTGTAATGGAATAAAAATATACATACCAGGTTGCACAATATGAGATATAAAACTTGTTTAACCCTTTGAGTGCCTGTGGGGTATCCAATACATTGCAATGCTATGAGAGGGATGCACCACTGGTGCTCAAAGGGTTAATTTGTTTGCTAAAGTGATCACAAACATTGTACTTGTCCATAAAGGCTTACTAGCAATAATGCAAGCACATAAGAAACTAAACATTTTTAGCATTTATTGGTCAATTTTAAAATGATACTTTTTTCCCAACAGTGAATATTTATGACCCTTTGGGGTATGAAAATTCCAGGGCAAAAAGAGAAGGCACTTATGCCTCAATTCAATTAGCCCTGTCTCCCAAAAACACACCCAACAGTATTTTTTCAAGCACAGTAAACCGTTCAATTACCTGTGCTATGAAAAAATACCGGCTAAAAAAACATGCGTTGGACGCTAAAGTTAGAGCCCATTGGAACAAGCAGAAAATATTCCCATTCAGTTCCTTGCATTAGGCGTTAAGATGCGTTAAGGACAAACTCTTACAGGTGCAAATCTACACCCAGTATGTTGGGCGCAGAGTCCCTTAATGCATGTTTAAACCTGCCGATTGAAGGGGGAAAAAACCCCTAAGTGACCAGTAGATGTATTGATATGGGGCCCCAAATCAATACATCCAAAGTCCTCAAAAAATGGGTCTAATGTTAGTAGAATTCACCATATTCCAGTGGGGTATGCAAAGCATTGCACAGCATTGCATACCCCACTGACACTCAAAGGTTTAATCCAACTAAGTTAACCCCTAAACAACCACAGGTGCTGTGCGCTGCTGACAGTTAAGGACCGTGGGGCTTTTTTTTTTTTTTTGCCGCATTGGATTCCATGACGTGCCAGGACTGACACTGGTCCTTAAGGGGTTAACAACATCACATTAAACTAAACACTTACCTGGAGTTTTGATGTCTTCAACACCTGGTCAGCTACTGTCCGTCTTCTTCTGTCATCTTCTATCTTCCTTAATCTTCTTTCTCTTCATCTCCTGTCTTCTTATCTTCTTCTACATAGCAAAGATGCGCCTGAAAAGAAGAAAAATAGTCAGGGTTAAATATGCTCCACAAACTTATGAATCCAAGATATGCAGTCATTAAATTCATGCAGGAATTGCAAGTTGAATCAATTTGATTTGTCTCCAAATCGAAAAACGTTTTTGAATCCATTTTGCTATTTTTTTGTCTAAAGTCCAAATAGAAAAAAATATTTTGTTATTCGAAAAATATAATTTATTGAGGCATTGCAAGTGTTAAAATAGGCTGCCATCTCTGTCACTGTCGCTGGAGGTAGGATGGCAAACTAAAAATCACCCCTCTAGTTACCTCTCGAGTCGTTGCTCTAACCTTTCTGTTCAAAATGGTTCCCAACCTTCCATTGCCTTGGATGTATGCTTACACACCTCCCAACCAATCAGCTTCTAGCGGTGGGATGACAGAACCTGCTAAAAGCTGATTATCTGGGATGTGCATAAGCACACATTTCAGCTAGTGGAAGGCTGGAACCATTTTGAACAGAGACTAGCCATATAAAACCCAGTCTCTGTTCAAATTTCCCACATAAAGGCTCCGGCAATGTCCCAAGAGGTAACAGAGGGAGGGGGGATTTTTAGACTGCCGCCAACAACAGAGGTGGAGCCAGCAACCTATTTTAACACTTGCAGTGCCTCAATAAAGTATATTTTTCTACTAACAAAATATTTTTTTCTACTTGTACTTTAGAAAAAAAATTGCAAAATGGATTAGAAAACTTTTTTTGATTTGCTAACAAATCAAATGAATTTGACTTGCAATGCCTGCATGAATTTAACCCATTGCTCTGCAATGTGTTGCGTACCTCTCTGGCAGTCAAAGGGTCAACGACTGCAAATCTTGGATTCATAAGCTTGTGGCGCATATTTTTGTGGCGCTATTTTTCTTCTTTTCAGTTACATCTTTGCTACAAAGAAGATCAGAAGACACAAGATGAAAAGAAAGAAGAAGACAGAAAATAGAAGATGACAGAAGTAGATGGTCAGTTGATAACAGGTAAGTGTTACATTTGTGGGTGTTAGGCTAGTGTTAGGGCTAGTGTTGTTGCACTTTACTGTTGGGGTAGTGTAAGGTTCTTGTTTGGTGAGGGTGACTGTGTTGAGCACACACTAGATGCTTTACAGTCTGTCAAGCACCGAGCGTCAGCCCTTTTCCCTTGATATTCCCATTACTCCCGCTATTTAGCATTGATTGTGGGAACCAAAAACACACAACAGATGTATGGCCAAAAGTCAGGTTCTTTGGACCAACTATAATTGGGTGTATCAGTTGGTAGGGCAATTGAATACCGACGATGACACTGGGTATACTGTCGGTAGCCATTTTTGCCCTAACGGCTGTTTTACCGTCCACAATTGAATAATATATTAATGTATTTAGTTCCAGCTGAATTTTTTATTGATGAGATGGAAAAAAAATCATATTGTGTATAATAAAGTTTGTCTAGAAATACATATAGCTTTAGATGCTTGAAGTGTGTCGTTAGCATGGATATCTTCTTAGAACTATTATTATTGGCAGAAATGTTAATTTTTATTAACATTGCTAGATTTTACAAATGCTAACCTCTTAGAAACCAATGTACATTTTTATTAGTATTGCTTCTTTACAGAAGCATTGCAAATGTAATATCATTATGATTTTTTTGTATAAGCTATGCCAATTTTTATAAGAAGTACACATTATTAGGAGCAAAATACATGTTTACCACTATTAAATTAAACAACTGCAATCACTATTTGTTTTGCTCTGCATTTGTAAGGTCAGTTTTATTAAATAGATCCCTTTGAGTGCTAGAGCAGCTGTGCAATGTGTTGCATACAATTGATGAATTGTATTACGCATTATGGCTGCAGTGGTACAAAATGGACGCAGTGCAAGCATTAGGTGGAATATTTCTGTGTGTGTATGTGTATAATGGTGTCTAAGTGAGCTCATGCTACTGAAATGTTTTCAAAAAAGGAATTTACTTTCTAAAGATCTTGCTTTTCTTCTTAATGTATACAAATGTCCATATATATCCATGCATGTCCATATGTATAGATAAGAGTGGCCAACATGCAATCTTTTGTGTAGAAACAGAATAAAGGATTATCCCTTTGTCCTAATATTTTGTGTGCTGATGCAAGTCTATCCTAAAACAATGCTGCTATGATATAGACAAAGAATGCTGTATGTGCCTCTGATATACCACAGAATTAAACCTCTATCAAGGAAGAATTGTCCTGCATTTATTAGAAGAAAAGGATTTCTAACATTTCTTGGTGGAGAATATGGGCATAGACTTGAGTTTGCTTTAAGCTATCAGGCCTCTCTAAAAAGGAAGGGAGGTAGCTTTTAATTGTTTTTCTGGACCACTTCTGTTATGGATCAGTACACTCAGACACGGTAGATGTTGGTAAAAAGCACTTTTATTAAGGCACACAAGGAATGAAGTAACCCTCACGGGTCCAGTAACAACAGGAGATACTGACACAAGACAGGTTACAGACAATTTAACCCACATGGGTCCAGTATGTAATAACACACAATACTGACACAGGTCAGGTTAATGAATATGATACAGTGTATGAATGCCCAATGTAACCAGTGAATCCACTGGTAATATGCGTAACGGAGGACCAATGTCGCCTATAAGCAAGGCGAGGTGACAATGACAGGACTGCAACCACAGGCACTGGACGCCTGTAAGCGGATACAATGGTGGACGCCCACCAACGATACACAGGCTGGTCAGAGCTCGTGCCTAAACTGAGGCCCTACAGGAGCAGCCCAATACCGTGTGCACGTACTACCTTAAAGGGTTAATGTGCGATAGTATAAATGGATGGCAACCGGAAGCATACAGCGGAACCAAATGGAGACTAAACGCACACTGAAACGGAACCCAATAAAACCCTGAGTGGTAGTAGTAAAACGAGGCCCTTTCCCCAAAGGGGTTAATATCACTATGGTCTGGATAACGGTAACCACCGGAGGTGCTCAACTGAACCACAAAGATCAAGCGAATGCAACACGGTGTGGAGGCACAATGAGGCTCTTGACCACTGGCAATTATACTGGCAACCTGAATATCAGAACACAGGGATGCCCAGTAAGCTGTAACGGTGCCAGACAGGCAGCAGCAGAAACAGTTCATAGGAGTCCAACCGGGCACAGCAAAAGCAGGAACCACCGCCAAGTCGGTACACAGTGCAGGAACGTCAGCCTAGCCGGGTCGGTACATGGAGCAGGATCCTCAGATGCGCTGGGTCGGTACACAGATCTGGGTCGTTGGTCTCGCCGGGTCAGAACAGGAAGCAGGAACGTCAGCCAATCCGAATCGGTACACAGTATGAGGAAGAAGACAATGGCGTGGTCAGGCAGTCCGGGGTCATACACAGGATCAGACCATCAACAACTAACGCCAGGCTTCAGGTATACCACGAAAGGGCACTAGCAGAATGACAGCCCAGGGTATAAAAAGGCTGTCACTAGGAGGAGCAGAACAGAGCAGCCAATAGGAGAGTAGTATCAGCGAGATGGACAGAATGTCGCCCAGATCACGGGCACCGTGATAACTTCATAAGAGAGAGGTCTATGATGAGGAAAAGATGGCAATATTATAAAGGGACAAACGAGAGCAAGGCAGTAACCCAGGGTCCCTCTGCTATTGGATGTAAAGGAAAGTGGGAGTTTTGGATGTCATGGGTGCCTCCAGTACAGCCATACCTGTGGGAAACAGCAGAGTGCATGCTGACTAAAGTACCTCTGTAAAGGTATGTAAATTTCTCATATATGAAACAAGAAAATCAGGGTACCACAACATTGTAACATATATTGCTTAAAAGTTATATGTTAGTGTGACGATATGGCCCTGGCATCTCTGCCACAGAAGGTATAACAGTTCAGGCACGATATCGTCCGTGGGTTTCTTTCGCTAACCTGCACAGCTAACTGCTATACTAAGCACTAAGATCCAGTACTTGGAGTTGTGTATCCACCGGCAGTGCAGGATATACTACACTGATAGGTCCGGTTCTTATAGGATATTTTATCTATCTAGTCCCCTGGCACTTGGCTATGAATAACTGCTCTATAGTGGACGACAGAGAGACAAGCACGCTCCTGCTTGTTAAATCATGAACTGCCTTTATTTTCAAACAACACAACATTTTTCTACAGTTCAGCAAAAAAGGGTGGTCTCCACATTGACATTAAACAAAGATTACAAAAGGGGGATGGGAAGTGGACACTTTCAGCCTGGCAGCCATCCTGTATACATTCCCAGTGCATAGCTGTAACCATAAAACCTCCTGTAGAAATCTCAGACAAAGGGGGAGGGGAAGTAGACAATTTCAGCCTAGCAGCCCCCTTCCAGAACCATAAAACACTCATCTGTAATCTGCAGCTCTGAGCCTCTGAGTGGGGGAAGGTATTCTCTCTATACTATTCAGTATTAGTATCCACGTGATACCAGCCAGAGGGAGGAGAGGCTCCGCCTCTTGCGGTGTGTGACCTGTGACAGTCCTGTTCATCACAGTTAGTAATATGGAATGGCTTAAGAAAAAGGCCACAAAGAACCCCATAGTCTATTCAGTGGGAGGTTCTTATCCCTTAGCTATATAGTATAATTGTATTTTGCCAGGTGTGTGCAGTTCAGAAAAATAAAAGAGATGAAAAATGATGGCAATACCACGTGAAAAAGAAACAGAGCACCACAATAGTGTAAAATAACATAGACTGAGGGCTTATTGTAGACAGAAATGTACTCATATTCTGGTGTGGTCAGAGTGTTGATATCAACAGGTCTGACTTTAGCATGTACGGAGAAATGTTCCCGTGTCTGATCAGGTTCAGTCGGAAGCAATCTTCAGAGAAGGACAGTAGGAGGCTATTAATCTTATATTAAAATGGCTTTATTGAATAGATACATAGTCTATAAACGCTTATGCGTTTTGCAATTTCACCCGCTTTATCAAAACTAAAAATAGCCTGGTGTTTAAAATCAAATTTTAAAATAAACAATGTTAGAGTCCAGAAATGCCAACCAAAATTTCTTGGGCAGAGTAAGTTTAAAAAAATGAAGAGTTGATTACTAGAATAGTAACTGCTCTGAAACAAATAGGTGATGCTCAAGAATGTAATTATAATATCATGTCTAAATTAAAAAAGCAATTAAAAAGGTTGCAAGAAGCCACCCAGGCAACCTCTCCTTCACAATTTCAGATGGCATTTGATAATTCGGAAGGTGATTTAAAAATTTAATATGGGCAAATAGCTATAGAGTAAAAATATTATTGTTGGTTGTTCAGAATGTTATATGATGGATAGGCTGGATCATGGTGCCTTATAGGCCTTGAATATCAATAAGAATGATGATATGAGGTTTGCTGCAAGCATTTAGACTAAAGCTATGCCTTGGTGATGAAATTTAATACTGATCAGATGAGTAAAGTAGAAACCAGGTAAAGTGTTATGGAACGTGCAAGTAGAATTGAGAGTTTGGGAGAAGAATAAAACGTTTATAGCATGTGATGCTACCATTATGCAGTCTCTATCATAATGGATGGCCAGCATATCTTACAGAAAAAGGGTCCTGCTATGGAAAATTTGTTTTAATGTAGGGTTTTCACAAATAGCAGCCATCCAGAGGGGCAGAGGAGGGTTCCAACATAGTAGAGGGCTTGGCATATTTAGAGGCACACCAGTACAGGTTAGACTTGTGCGATTCGGTTTGGCTAATTTTGGAATTCGGATGAATAAGGCGTATTCGGCATCATTCTCACCTTCTGAAAGCCAAGCTCCACCCACACAAAAAAATCAGAATCCAAAACGGACTTAATTTGAATTTTATGTGTAAATTTCAGAAATTCTGATGGCGCTTTCCTGCCTGAAACCATTACAATGTTGCTACATGCTACTAAAAATAGAGGGCACGGCACTTTTCCTGCCTGAAACCATTACAATGTTGCTACATGCTACTAAAAATAGAGGGCACGGCACTTTCCCGCCTGAAACTATTACAATGTTGCTACATACTGCTAAAAATAGATCTGGTAAAACAGGTGCTTTACAGTTCATGCAAAGTGCAGATATTAACCACATAAGGACACAAGCAATTTTGCCATTTTTTCTATGTGTGTGTTCAACCATAATTCTTATCTTTCTTATTTATTGCACAAACACACATTTTTTTAAAGGGCAGAAAGGGCTTTAATTTGATGTGACATATACATATATGTGTGTAAGGGTTTATAAAATACCCCTTCCTGTCTTGTTAGAGATTTAATATTATTATTAATGTAGTTTAATGTATCTTTTTATTTTTATTTGTTTAATTTAAATTTTATATTGAATATTTTAAAGTTTTTTTTACATTTGTCTGAATAATTTGGCTATTGACGAATTTCGTCCGAGACGAACAGGTCCGGTGCGAAATTCGGATCCTCCTAATTAAAAAATAAAAATTCGTCTGAAATCGAATTTTACCGAAAATGTTTGCCGTGCACAAGTCTAGCACAGGTGTTACTTTCTGTAACAGTAGTAAGTAGGCATTTCTCCCTCTAGTGTTTAGAACTCTTTGCTCTAGAGTCTTAAGTTCGAGAATCTCTGTTGTTCCTGAAGGTGGCAATCCAGGACACAGTGCCGACCCCCGGCTGCTGTGACATCACCTACCAGGATGGCTCAAACCTCAGATGCCACTTTTAATTTTTGGGGAAAATTATTTTTATTGCGGAAAAGACAATGTACAAATACATTTCCATGTGACAAATGTAACTTGAAAAGTAAATGTACTCTGGTGATTCAGATCTCACTTTTAACTCGACCATGTCTGACTTCACATGCCTTTGTTTAGCCCAATCCCTGTTGATTAGAAAAAATGCATGACACTATAGGCATACACTCACCAACCAGCCATGATACTGGACAGAGCTCAAACCCAACACATATAATTCAGGAGCAAAATGCGCCATAGAGATCAACTAAAATTCTCAAAACACCCATTTATTTAAATAAACCTTAAAAACTAGAGCTATTCCCAACACATTAAGTGACTTAAATCCTGATTTCAATCAATGGAAACTTTTATTTGTCTCTTACTGTCCAGTTGGCTTTTCTCTAGAATGTGTACAGCTCTTCTTAGTGCAGGGCTTAAAACTTGAAGTCCTTTGCTACTAGCCAGACCTGAAAAGTAACTCACCACTGCAAGACATAACATACCTACCAGGGCTGAATTTCTACTCGCCAGGGCTGAATTTTCACTCGCCATTGGTTAGTGGAAGTTTTGAGCACTGTTAGTGAATCATCCTCGCTATGTGGATGACCTCACACTCAGATGGAGGACTATCGAGAGGAATTTAAAAAACAATAAAATAATAAATAATGTTTTATTTTTTAATACCATAAAAGCTAACAATATTTTTAGTTTGCACATTTTCATTTACTTAAAATTGAGTTTTCATATTTATTAGTTTTTACATGTTTAGCAGGCAAAAGAATTAGGAATGTCATGTCTTATCCAGATTAATAACCATAAGGTTAAATACACAAGAACGGTTTCCTTATTTAGAGGAAAACAAAGACATAAAATATGTTACACCAGTTTCTTTTATATTACTTTTATCCTGCCAAGGTTCCTCAGAAAGGAATTTTAAATCTGTAAAGCGCAAATCAAAACAAAATCAAAATGACTTAAGAAAGTCTGAGCCTTTGTCAATACCATGTAATTCTACAGGGTCATTTATAAAGTCTGATGAGCAAATTTTGTAACAGGAGGAATTATATACATTACTGTTTATGGCCAATATTTTTGATTATGTACTTTTGAAAGGTTGCAAGAATTACACAGATCTGAAAAGGACACATTTTGGGCTAGATGTGCTGTGTATGTAGAAATGCAAAATATTCTCATGCGATTGAATGTAAATATGTTTTCTGCTAATTAGTCTCCTAATTTCCCTAGAGGCAATTATAAGAACATTTACTGAGCAGAGACAATGCACAGACATGGAGCCTTGGATCTGATGAAGATGTTGCACATGGTAAATTATTTCACCACTGAAACAGATGCTCTATGATCTAACAATATACTTCTAAAATTGATTCCAGTTTAAATCAGATATGATATATTGAACAAATGAGGAGATTAGCTATTATTATTCTTTATTTATATAGCGCCAACTAATTCCGCAGCACTTTTCAATTAGGAATAGACATACAGAGGTATTAAATAGTACAATCAGATGTGGAGAACAAATGGATCAGAGGGCCCTGCTCGTGAGAGCTTACAGTCTAGAGCAGGGCTTAAAAGTTGAAGTCCTTTGCTACTAGCCAGACCTGAAAAGTTACTCGCCACTGCAAACCATAACATACCCACCAGGGCTGAATTTCTACTCGCCAGGGCTAAATTTTCACTCGCCATTGGCTAGTGGCGAGTGGAAATTTTGAGCCCTGGTCTAGAGGAAGGTAGGTTTGACACAGAGGGAGTAAGTGCTAGTGGGTTTAAGTGCCTCAGACTGCCAGTCAGTGGGTGGGAGTGAGAAGTTTTGTTGAGTGCAGTGGTCCGGGCAAGGGTTGGTTGATAGGCTTCCCTGAAGAGGTGAGTCTTCAGGGAGCATCTGAAGATTTGAAAGCTGGGGGAGAGTCTGATTGGGTGGGGGTGGGAATTCCAGAGCTGAGGTGCAGCACGGGAGAAGCCCTGTAGGCGGGAGTGGGAGGATGTGATAAGAGCTGTGGAGAGCAGAAGATTGTGTGCAGAGCGAAGGTTGCGGGTGGGAGTGTATTTGGAAATGAGAGTTGAAATATAGGGGGGTGCGGTGTTAGTGAGGGCTCTATAAGTTATCACCAGAATTTTGAATTTAATTCTGTATGCTAATGGGAGCCAGTGTAGGGATTGACAGAGGGGTTTGGTGTCAGAGAAGCGGTGGGAGTAGTAGATTAGTCTTGCAGCAGAGTTCATTATGTACTATAGTGCGGTTAGTCGGGTGAGAGGAAGGCCAATTAGAAATGAGTTACAGTAGTCAAGACTGGACATGATGAGTGTTTGGATTAGAATTTTGGTAGTGTCTTGTGTGAGGAAGGGTTGGATTCTAGAGATGTTGCGGAGGTGGAGGCAGAATGAGTTGGGGATTGACTGAATATGAGGCATGAAGGATAGGGCAGAGTCAAATGTGACCCCCAGGCAGCGTGCTTTAGGGGTTGGTGTAATGGTATCATTACTAACGTTGAGGGTAATATCTGGGGTAAGGCTAGTTGTAGATGGAGGGAAGATAATTAGTTCAGGTTAAGTTTGAGTTGACAGGAGGACATCCAGGAAGACACAGCAGACAGACAGATACTCGGGACAGGAGGGAAGAGGAGAGTTCTGGGGACGAAAGGTTTATTTGAGTGTCATCAGCATAGGGATGATGGTGAAACCCAAAGGAGTTTATTAGTTCTCCATGGGACACAGTGTAGATTGAGAAGAGCAAGGGACCCAGTACTAGTCCTTGAGGCACTCCAACAGACACTGGGAGGGGTGGGTAAGTGGAGCCAGAGCAGGAAACACTGAAGGAGAGGTTGCAGAGATAAGATGAAAACCAGGAGAGTGCAGTGTCACAGAGACCTAGGGAGTGGAGGGCTTGGAGGAGGAGTGGGTGACTATGTCAAAGGCGGCTGACAGGTCCAAGAGAATGAGTAGGGAGTAGTGACCTTTTGACTTGGCGGAGAGCAAGTCATTGGCCACTTTAGTGAGGTAGACTCAGTGGAATGATGAGGGCAGAATCTGGATTGCAAGGGATCTAGCAGGAAATGAGAGCAGAGGAATTTAGTGAGCCGGTTATTTGCAAGATGCTCCAGGAGCTTGGAGGCGAATGGGAGTAGAGAAATTGGCTGGAAATTTGACAGTGAGTTTGGGTCCAGGGAGGGTTTCTTTAGGATGGGAGTGATTAGTGCATGTTTGAAAGAGGATGGGAAGGTGCCAGTTAACAAAGAGAGTTTGAATAAGTGAGTAAGGATTTGCGTTAGTAGAGGGGAAAGTTCTTGAGTGAGCTGAGACAGGATTGGGTCAAGAGGGCATGTGGTTAGGTTTGAGAGAGTGAGGAGAAAGGAGACTTCATCCTCGGTGATGGGTGCTTAGTGTGTATGAGGGAGAGGAGACAGGGCTAAGCTGGCTGGGTGGGGGTGGGAGTGATGAAATGTCTTTGAAGTGGTTGGCAAGATCTTGGACAGAAAAGTTAGTGGAAGGTGTTTGTGTTGGTGGATGTAGAAGAGATTTGAAGGTTGGGAAAAGGCATTTTGGGTTAAAAGAAAGATTAGAGATTAGAGAGGAGAAGTATGACTGTTTGGCCAGGGAGAGGGCAGAGTTATATGAACGGAGAATTAATTTGTAGTGTATGAAGTCAACTGTGGAGCGCAATTTCCTCCAGTGCCTTTTGGCAGTGCGTGAGCATCTTTGGAGGTATCGTTTTTGTCTTGTGTGCCAGGGTTGTAGTGGGTGCAGCTGTGTCAAGGGCTGAAGTGAGAGTGCTGTTATAGAGAACAGTAGTTTTGTCTGGGCAAATAAGTGTGAGGATGGGGTTGAGAAGAGGTTGCAGGGATGTGGTAAATTGTTGCAGATCAAGAGTATGAAGATTTCTCCGCATGCTCTTGTGGCGGGGGGGGATGGGTTTGCATGGTATGATGAGGTTTCCGGTGAGGAGGTGGTGGTCAGAGAGGGGAAAGGTGACATTAGAGAAGTTAGAGACCGTGCAGAGGTTAGTGAAGATCAAGTCAAGGGAGTGACTATCACTGTGTGTGGGAGAGCTGGTCCATACAATGCATCCCCCCCCAAAAAAAATGAATTTATTTGGGAGTATTTTTATGCTATATAGACCATAGCAGAGAGCATCAGGACCCTCCCCGTGCTCCCTCTGATAATGATGTCTAGAGTAATAAGTGCAGATTTGCCACTGGTAACAGTCTCTTTATAAATAAAATACTAATGTCACCTCCCTTAGCTCCTGTGGGGAGGTAATCAGTCATTAACCCACTTAATGTCAGGGAATGTTTTATGTTTGTATAGAAAAGAGAGAGAGTAGCAGCTACCAGAGTGTCACTGGGTGACTGTGGAATAACGACACTGACAAGTACAGAAACAGTAAAATCAATATCTTTATTAAAATAAGAACAAAATAAATATGAATAGCACTTCCCCCAACCCTAACAGGACCAGGTATGAAGACAGTGCCTAAGCACTTACCCAACCCTCACATGACCAGGTGTGGAGACAGCACAGGATCCTGTAAGGAGGCAAATACCACTCTGACTGAATATATATACTAGTAGAAAGGATGGTAGTAGCGGTGACTGAAAATCCTTACAACGCTATGGTAATGGAACAGGCAGAGGTGACTTAGAATCCCTAGAACAATAGGGTAATGGAACAGGCAGAAGTGACTGAGAATTCCTAGAATGCTAGGGTAACAGAACAGGCAGAGGTGACTGAGAATTCCTAGAACGCTAGGGTAATGGAACAAACAGTGGTGACTGAGAATCCCTAAAACGCTAGTGTAACGAACAGGCTCTGGTGACTGAGAATCCCTAGAATGCTAGGGTACCCAATGGCACAGAACGGAACAACAGACAGTAGGAATGCCAGTGGCACGGAATGACGCAGACTGAGCACCGCTTGGAGGAAACAACAGAGCAAGAAGAGTGCAGGCAGAGACAGTAGGCCACAGGTATAGAATGATGGATAGTCAGCTGGGTTCGGGTCTTTGGGACAACACTGCCCCTACTCCTTTCTCCAATGCATCCACCTCCAGGGTAAAGGGAAAGGCAGGGTATCGGATGCAACAACACTGGAGCCACAGCAAAGGCAGACTTCAAAGCTTCAAAAGTACTGTTGGCCTCAGGGGACCAAGCCAATGGTTTGACTATCGTAGAAAAATTTTATATGATTTTTCTGTAATAGTTTACGAATACTAAGAATCTCTGTATGGCTTTCAGGCCCACCGAACGTGGCCAATGCAGAACTGCCGAGAGTTTCTCTGTATCCATAACAATACCATCAGCAGAGATTACATACCCCAGAAATGGCACTCGATCTTTATGAAATTCACATTTTTCAAGTTTACAATATATTTTGTTCTCTTTCAGTTTTTGCAATACAGTAGCAACATCTCTCTGATGTGTCTCAAGGTTAGGAGAGTGTATCAAGATATCATCCAAATAGACTACTCCGCAGGACTGTAGCAGATCTCTTAGAACATCAGTAATAAATTATTGGTATACTGCTGGTGCATTACACAGCCCATGACCAATTACTTATAATGGCCACTACAAGTATTGAAAGCGGATTTACACTCATCGCCTTCTTTGATTCGGATAAGGTTATAAACTGCCCGTAAGTCGAGCTTCGTGAAGACTGAGGAGCCCTTCAAGCGGTCAAACAAATCGGTTAACAATGGAATGGGGTACGCATTTTTTACCATCAGCTTATTTAGACCTCTGTAGTCAATACGGGGTCTAAGCGCCCCATCTTTTTTCTTTACAAAGAAGAATCCTGCCACTGCGGGGGAGGAAGACTTCTTGATAATTCCTCTAGACAAGGCAATAAAGTAGCCTGCAGCTCCTGAATCAATCAGGGCTGGTGTCGCAACAGAGGAGGCTGCCCAAGAGATTGCCACTTGTAATATGAGCTTGTTCTGTTCTGGATCTGGGGACTGATTTACACCACCTAGGATGTGTCCCTTCAGGGATCCTAGGTGCATGCATTTCCCGGACGTACTAGGCAGGCCTGTAACATATGTCCAGCTTTACCACAGTACAGGCATAGACCTTCTTTACAATGGAAGGATCGCTCTTCCCTGGACAGCAGTGTGAAACCAACTTGCATGGGCTCACCCCTACTGACCTCAGCACTAGGTGGCTTGGGAGGTGAGGGAGGCATGGGTGAGGAATGAGGATCTATCTCTAATTCGAGTATCAATCAGTATAGCAAAGGAGATAAACTGATCTAGATCCTGTGACACCTCACTGCCTGCCGTCTCATCTTTAATGATATCATTAAGCCCTTGTGAGAAGGCCACCACCAGAGCCTCGTTGTTCCAGCCTACTTCTGCCTCTAGTGTACGAAATTCAATAGCGTATTCTGCTACTGTACGGGCGCCCTGCAAACTGTCATTAGTTTTTTTGCGGCAAAGGTTGCTCGGCCTGGAACATCAAATACTTTACAGAAGGCATCCACGAATTCAGTAAAGTTCGACGTTATGGGTTTAGCTGTCTCCTATAATGGGTTGGCCCATGCCAAAGCTCTATGGTCAACAAGGAAATCATAAAGCCCACCTTGCTTCTTTCACTCTGGAAAGCATTAGGTACCAGTTCCCCATCATATCTTAGAGGGAGTGGAGTGGCTCCGGACAGCTCTCTCTAAATTGTGTTTTCCTCCTGAGTGGTTACTACCGATGCCGAAACAGAGGAGGCTACCGGTAGTTGTGCAGGCTTATCGAGATGCGCTCTAGGTTAAGGAGCGTCTGCATCGCTATAGACAACTGGTCAATACGTTGTTCTTGAATATCCATTCTGGAAAGGATATTAGGCAACTGTCGGCTACCAGTATCTGTACTTTCAGAGTTCATGGCCCTTTCGTACTGTCACAGTGTGACTGTGGAATAACGACACTGGGAATGTTTTATGTTTGTATAGAAAAGAGAGTATTCTGGAACCTCAGGGTCACATGCGAGGATATGAATAAGGTCAGATAGCTTAACTCATCCCCTCTGAAAGCACACAAAGTCCTGGATATTTTCTTAACTTTTATTGGAGAAGTTACAAAAATAAAAGGCATTTGCAGATGGCATATTGTGTGAGAGAGTGCTTCTCAGGGGGAAGGTAAAAACGGATTGCTTTGCAAGGGAGAGGTAAAGTCAGAAGTGAACTCTCAGAGGCAACAGGGTAAAAAGAAACAAGCCAAGTGAGAGGCCTAGCAGGGATAACAGGAAGTGACTAAGGATCAAACTATCTTGTTAGAAAAAGACAGGGGGGATGGAATGGCCCATCTTAGTTATGAGAATAGGAAGGTTGCCATGGCAACCAGTTACTAAATAGGGGGGAGAGGGAAATAACAAATAAAGGAACTTGTTCCAGAACACTCCCCGTCTGGTATCTGGAGATACCACTATATCTAAACATAAGTTGAACATATATAAAACATAACAGCAATGCAAAAAGTCCAAGTTCACATAACAATGAAATGCTGGGAAACACGCTGGTTCCAGGGGTTCTCCTGCCAGGGATGTCAGGAAGGTGCACTGATCAGAGAGTGCTCCACAATGTCTTTCAGAGTCCGTAGGAAGATGGTCAGTCTTTCCTTACTGCTTAGACAGGACTTGCTGAGGCAGCCCCCTATTCTGATGAGACCATTCTCATTGATGAAGGGATTCAACTTCCAAAGCGGGCTATTTTTAGAGATGCTCTTCTTTTCGTGGATGCAGCTGATCTCCCCTGCATACATGTCTCTCTGAAAGTGATGGAGAACAGTCTCCTTTGCCTTTGTGAGTTCATCTGTAGTATGGAACCTTTTGCAGATGTGCCAACCTTGGCAGCCATTTGTTTTATCATCAGGCATATTGTGAAAAGAGATGGCTATGTGTCTAAGGTTTGCTATTGCTCGCAGGAGGGCTGTCCACCTTGAGAAGCGATGGAATCGTTGTGATCCAAACACGTTTCTTGGCAGTATGTTCGTGAGTAGAACAGATGTTTGAGGTCTTATTTCTAGGTCCCTGTCAGGATCTATAAGTTCGAAGTCATCAGCTAAGGTTAACAGCATTTCATGTGTCAGAAACGTTGGTCCTGTAAGCCACAACGAATTTTGAAGACATGCTGCGGGCACTGATCTAGTGGCAGTATCAGCAGGATTCTGATCTGTGGGCACGTGGTACCATTGATCTAGTTGGGTTGACTTCCTGATCCTTTCCACTTGGTTAGCCACATACACGTAGAACCTTCTTTTCTTGTTGCATATATAACCTAACACCACCTTACTGTCGATATAGAAACTGATAGCATCTAGTTTGCAGTCTATTTCATTTTCAATGAGCTTTGCCAGTTCTACTGCTAGTACTGCGCCACATAGTTCGAGTCTGGGTATAGTATGGTCGGGATGTGGTGCCAGCTTAGCCTTGCCAAGGATGAACCTGGCATGGTGTCTACCATCTGCGTCTGTGGTTTTTAAATAGGCCCCCACTGCTATTGCCTTTGTCGAGGCATCTGAGAATATACAAAGCTCTTTGCTGCATGTAGCAGTGAGGGATGTCGTCGAGTAGGTGCGTGGGATCTGAAGTTGCTCAAGGGTCTTCAAAGAATCCTTCCATGTCTCCCACTCTTGACGCCTTTCTGGAGGTAGTGGGGTGTCCCAGTCCTGTTTTTCAAAGGATATTTCCCTGAGAAGAGACTTTCCTTGAATTGTGATTGCGGCAATGAATCCCAGCGGATAATAGAGGCTGTTTACCGTTGACAGGACTCCAAGTCGGGTGTAGGGTTTTTCTTCGATAGACACCTGGAATGTAAATGTGTCTGCCTTGAGATTCCAGCTTAATCCAAGGCTCTGCAGTATGGGAGGTGTGTCAATCCACAGATCCAAATACTTCAGGTCGCTTGCATGATCGTCAGTATGAAACGCCTTAATTACTGTGGCACTGTTGGAAGCTATTTTATGCAGTTTTAAGATGGCAGTTGCTAGCATCCTTTGCGTTCGTTTGAGCAGGTCTATAGCTTCTTCTTCTGTGGGAACCGATTTCAATCCATCATCCACATAGAAGTCTCTTTCAACGAAATTTCTAGCATCTTTCCCATATTCTTCCTCTTCTTCTTGGGCTGTTCGTCTTCTAGGTGAACAGAAGGGTAATGGTCTCACCCAACTGCCTGATTCATCTTTGAAGAGATCCTCTTCCATCAACTTCAGGAATTCTCTGTCTTCCATCGATGGTGCTTGCTTGTGATCATCCCTTGTCGTCTGGAACACTGTACATCCTAGGTCATCTGTGTGTTTTTCTGACTCAGGAACGTCTCTTTGAGTTTTGATGATATGCCTTTGTCTCTCTTGGTTCCCAAGTTTCTCTTTGACGTGGAAGTGGTGTGGACATGGTTTAAAGAGAGATGCACGATCATTCTCCAGTAGGTTTGTTCGCAGAGTTCTTACATTATCTGGTTTGCGTAGCTTGTCGATACATACTTCGCCCACTATCACCCATCCTAGGTCAAGCCTTTGTGCACACGGAGCATTATGGTACCCATTCCGCTGTTCACGGATTTTATGTGCTCTCATGATGTCTCTGCCGAGTAGCAGCAAGATCTGGGCGTTTCCATCTAATGGTGGGATGCAATCAGCTATCGCCTGGAGATGAGGGTGGTAGCGTGCCGCGTCTGGTGTAGGGATTTCGCTTCTATCCTCCGCCATATGATTGCACTCTATGAGTGTGGGGAGAGGCATCCTTACTGAACATATGGTGTAGCCGTTTACTCTTCTCCCTGTTGTTTCTATCTGCCCTGCGCACGTCCGGAGTGTGTAAGGGGAGGCGCTATCTTGTATGTTGAATAGGTTAAAGAATTCCGACCTGACCAATGAACGATTGCTTTGGTCGTCGATGATGGCATACATTTTTATGGCTCTTTTGGGTTGTCCATCTGGGTACACTGATACGAGACATATCTTAGAACAAGATCTGCGATCGTTGGCTTCTCCACAGATCTCTGTACATTTAGATGCTACAGATAGGGGGGGTGTCCTCCGCTCTTCTTCCTCCCCGCCCTGCTCTGTCACAGGGTTCGGGGCCTGGATTGATTTAGGCTTAAATGACTCTGGATGTAAAGCTGCTACATGCCTGTCACTGTTGCACTCTGTGCATTTTATAACTTCTTTACACTCCTTGAATACATGACTTGTAGAAGCACAGCATTTAAAGCAAACTCCCAATTCTCTAAGTAAGGTCTTGCGCTCCTCTATAGGCTTCATTCTGAACCCAATACACTTGCTAAGTGGATGTGGCTTTTTATGTATGGGGCATTCTTTATTAAGGTCCCTTGATTTCTTGTTTCGGGCGACCGACAGGTCAGGATTCGTGTGAGTTGTAGAGGACACGTCCGTTCTGTGGACTGAAATGGGTGTTCTTGCGGTACCGTATCTTGCCCCTGGTCTTTCATTCTTCAGGTTGCTTGCAGTGGGTGCAGTCTGAGTACCTAAGATGAAGCTGGGGTCGTTTTTTGATCGGGCTGCTTCGCGGATGAAGTTCAGGAAGAACGAAAAGGGGGGGTAGGCAACTTGCTTCTCCTTTTTGTATTTTGAGCCTTCCAGCATTCGATTAAGCTTGAGGAGGCTGTTAGCTCTTGCATTGCCGGCCGGTTTCCGTTACGCCCGTGGGGGCTATTTGCACTTGCACAAACCAAAGCAGTTCCTGTAACTACGCCCGTGGGGGCTAAGTTGATTCCTATTCTGCTTAATATCCAAACACCTTGGCAAGGCAGCTCGATCTTCAGCACTTGTGGAACTTTGTCTATCCAGCACAGCCTTTTAACATCCAGGGCGTGTCAAACCTCCACATCTGAGACGGACTGTTATCTAGACATTAACCCCTTGGGGGTCCATATCATCCTAGTGCATACTGTCTTGCATTTATGTCTATTGTGCTATTACTATTGTAATATCTCAGTCTACTTGATCTGTGTATTACCTACCGCCTCTAGAGGGCGAACTTGTGCATTATTCACTTTTAATAAAGTGTGTTTTATTTTCACTAACTGGTCTGAGAGTCCTAAAAAACCGTTACACATCGGTGTTATTTGGAGTGAACTAACTGTTGGCAGAAGCATACTCTCTGACACATAAATAACTTCACTACTTCTTTCTTCTACCCTAGAGCCCTGGGAACTTTTTAGAGTGCTTCTGCTAGTTGCATCTCATTTGGCCTGCTGATAGTGTGTCTCCCACTCAGATCTGTGGTTGTGCTTCAAGTGTGTTCTCATAGAGAAGGTGCCTAGGAGTGAGCCTGTTTCTCTCTGCTCATGTGCTCACAGACAACAGATATCAACAAGCTTAGCTTTAGGATCCTGAGTGAAATATCTCCATACAGTGGACTTAATGGACTGAGGGGTTCCTCAGGTGCTGCTACTACTACTACTGGGGCTAGATGTTGATGCAATTCTACTGCTATTACTACTAGGTGTCAAAGGTGCAGCACTTCCAGCAGCAGCACAGGCACTCTTCATATCTAACATTGTGGATGTTAATAACCTGTGTTGCTGTTGTTGTTGCTGCTGGGTACTCACCGCAGGTGTGTATGGCTGAGTGAGACTTGGACTTTGAAGAGGTGATGATGCTGATGATGACTGTGTACTCTTTGACATCTTTGCTTGTCCAGGGTCAGACTTTCCAATGATTTTCTCAAACGGTTTATTGACAAGCACAGTGCTTCTTTTCAGTGGTGGAAGATTAAGCCTTTGCCTTTCTATGAACATGTCATCATCCTCACGCTCAACTTCATCTGTATCTTAACAAGAGAAGGATGCTGGAGGGATATTTTCTAGATCTGCATCATCATCAGTCATCATTAGGTCATCCTCAGCAGCATCAGCATTACCTGCCAATCCTTGCCCACTACCCTTATATTCCTCTAAGCTGTCAGAGGTCTGAAACAATTTCCTTTTACTTTTACTATAACAAAGTTCACTACTACTTTCAAGATAGGTATTATGGTGCTTGTTTGTCTCACTATCTGATGCAGATATTGGAAATTGGAGCAGTGTTTTGGCTCTCCCAGTGTGCCACAAGCCATGCACTGTAAATGAGTGCAAGTGGAAGCTCAGTGGTGTGGAATGGGCAATCAGTATGTCTCATTCATTCGCTGCCATGAAAGTATACCTTAGTGAGAGGGGAGCAGAAGGCGATTCTGAAAGGGTTGTATGGTCTGACTGGCTGGCAGTTGGAGAAAGGTAATGTGCAGCTCTGTGCAGTAAGGTTCGTAAGGTGGGAAGGGGGGAGGAAAGCAAAGGGAGATGTTCATCTGGGAGCTGAAACTTCTCCTGTCTTGTAGCCTTCCCACTTGCCTGGATGTCTCTTGGGTGTCTCCAGAAGCTGCGGGTGGCAGTTGTGATTTGGAATGGGTAGAGAAAAATGTGTACTGAACATGAATCGCTTACAGACAATCGTGCCATTGGAGGTATTAGTTTTCTGTGGGTGTGATGTCGGATACGGTAACAAAATTTGAGACATTCGAACCCATTAACTAGAATGGTTTCTCCACTATATAGGATGTTACTAGGTGAAAATAATAAACTGGTTTGCCAGGAGCAATGGGAGAAAATGGTAGAGGAAATCTTATATGAACAAAGCTGGACAGAAATAATCTCAAGAATCCATAAAAACTCTATCAATATTAATCTAAGTGAACAATTCTTCAAAATGTTGCATTTAGCGTATTTAGTTCCAGCCAAAATATCCTTAATGTTTAAAGACTCTTCTGATTTATGTTTTAAAGGATGTGTAGAAAAGGGCACATTTAAGCACATTTGGTGGTCTTGCAGCAAAATATTAACAATTTGGGATAAGTTAGAAGATTTATTATCATACTAGTGTAAAAGCCCATGTACATGGGACAAGGTCAGGGTAATGTTAACCCTTTGAGTGCTAGAGGGGTATGTAAGAGGCAGCTACCTCAATGCTCCACGAAATGCAGTCTTGCATTGCCTCACTCACACAATGCAATCATGCGCAATAGAGACTGCCTGAACGTGGGCAATCTCTACTGCGCATGACTTCATCATGAAAAACATCCTAGCAAATTATTATATAGGATATTTTAAAAAAGAATATTAAACTTGGAATTTGGGAAGCTTTATTGGGATAAAGGATAAAACTAATAGGTAAATATGAAGACAAGTTGATCGCTAAATTCTGCCTTGCTACTAGAATACGTATTGCAACTCAATGGAAAGTGTTTGATGTCCCATGGCATATGATATGAATAAAATAAACTTTATATGCACAAATGAATATTTATCTTCTATAGAACTGGAAAATACCAGCTTTTTCTAAATATTTGGTTTCCATGGATTAACAGCAAATATGGAAAAGATTGTAAGCATCTCTTATCTACTTAGCTAATATTTATATACTTTCTATCCAGTTTATATTTAATTTTCTTATTGCACTTGTTTTTATGCTACATTTTGTTATATCTTACTATTCTAAAATATATACAAATTTCTTAGATTAAAAAAAAAGTTAAAGACTAGGGTGGTGAGGAATATATGAGGTGTATATATAACTATGTATTTTTTTCTGTGGGGTGCCTGAAAGAGGTAAATGAATATATGTAAGGTGTGTTGGTGTTTTAATTAGTATATGGGCCTCACTGTGTCTCCTGGGCAATGCACTGGATACCTCTCTGGCATTAGAAGCAACCAAAGCAAGCAGGGAAGGAGAAGAGGTTTAGCAGATCAGCAGCAGTTCCCAGAGCGAGGCCACCAATGAGAAAAAACTGGGGGTAGGCTTAGGGTAGAAGGTGGAGGGAGAGCACTGCCAATCATACAAAATGTAATCAAAATGGCAGCACTCTCCCTCTTGCTACCGAAGAGGTATAAGGTTGATATTTCATCATGGGGAAAATGATATTGCTTTCATGGGGGGCGGTTAAGCTTGTTGTGGGATATACACCAATTTGGGGAAGGAGGGATTTGGAACGTGACCGTTCCACTTTAGCTTCTAAGATTTTTTTTAGACTGTACATCTTAGAACTTTTAATAAATAATTGCAATTTTAACTTTCACTTAATTAAACAAATTATACCAGTCAAATGTTAATTTCTGTCTTTCTGTGTAACTTTATTCGTGGTTGACAGTCACATTTTCCTGGAGTGCTTCTAGAGAGCATTTAATTATCAAAACAGATAATTATGATATATATATCTTAAGTGGAACAATTTAGTCTGCAGTATTGGCTGTACAGCACACATTTCACTTGTTGCCCAGGATGAATTGACCTGGCATGTAACAGAACATTTGGAGCAAGAGGCTTACTGAAAACATCTGTTCCATATTCCAATTATTAAGATTTCCGATCAGCGTTAAACCATAAAATTCATCATAACATGATTTGAAAAAGTTGGGAATTTCAGATCATGTCTATCATAATCATTCTGAAAAATGAAAATCACATTACCTACAAATATAAAGTAAAAAATAGTCCCCCAACTCAATGGGACCGTTCCAGTGCATGTAAAGTTGTCAAAGGAGGGAACACGCATGGCTCCTATCTCAAATCAACATATTGCAACCCTTTCAGAGCAGGATTCAAGGCATTTCTTCATTATGTGTTAAATCCCATCTATCACTTGAGGGTTTAACCCTTTGACTGATAGTGGGGGTCCACAACACATTGTGGAGCAATGCGTTGCACACCCCTCTGGCACTCAAAAGATTAAGATAGGAAGCACCACAAGTGTAAAAGTCAGGAAGACTATAACAAGTAACAAAATCATCAATTAACCCATTAAGGAACAGAGAGATATGCATAAATATGTCACATATGCAATATGTCACAGTCTCCGCTGGTCTTTAAATGGTTGAGTCGATGGTATAGACAATAGTATACTCACACAATTCCATACTAAAATAAGGACTGGAACTTTTTTTTTTCTTTCTTTCATTTTTTATATTTTGTCTTACAACTGCCTAATACCAATTTAATAATTAATTTATAAATAACTAGTGTAAAAAGCCTGTGTACACAAGCCTGCATTCTGTGCGTTCAGGCAGTCTCTACTGCGCGTGACTGCATCGGCAGTCTCTACTGCACATGACTGCATCGGCAGTCTCTACTGCACATGACTGCATCGGCAATTTCTACTGCGCATGACTGCATCGGTAGTCTCTACTACACATGACTGCATCGGTAGTCTCTACTGCACATGGCTGCATCGGCAATCTCTACTGCACATGACTGCATCGGTAGTCTCTACTGCACATGACTGCATCGGCAGCCTCTACTGCACATGACTGCATCGGTAGTCTCTACTGCACATGGCTGCATCGGCAATCTCTACTGCACATGACTGCATCGGTAGTCTCTACTGCACATGACTGCATCGGCAGCCTCTACTGCAAATGACTGCATCGGCAATCTCTACTGCACATGACTGCATCGGCAGTCTCTACTGCGCATGACTGCATCGGCAGTCTCTACTGCACATGACTGCATCGGCAATCTCTACTGCGCGTGACTGCATCGGCAGTCTCTACTGCGCGTGACTGCATCGGCAGTCTCTACTGCGCATGACTGCATCGGCAGTCTCTACTGCACATGACTGCATCGGCAGTCTCTACTGCACATGACTGCATCGGTAGTCTCTACTGCACATGACTGCATCGGCAGCCTCTACTGCACATGACTGCATCGGTAGTCTCTACTGCACATGGCTGCATCGGCAGCCTCTACTGCACATGACTGCATCGGCAGTCTCTACTGCGTATGACTGCATCGGCAATCTCTACTGCACATGACTGCATCGGCAGTCTCTACTGCGCGTGACTGCATCGGCAGTCTCTACTGCACGTGACTGCATCGGCAATCTCTACTGCGCGTGACTGCATCGGCAGTCTCTACTGCGCATGACTGCATCGGCAGCCTCTACTGCGCATGACTGCATCGGCAGTCTCTACTGCGCATGACTGCATCGGCAGTCTCTACTGCACATGACTGCATCGGCAGTCTCTACTGCACATGACTGCATCGGCAGTCTCTACTGCACATGACTGCATCGGCAATCTCTACTGCACATGACTGAATCGGCAGTCTCTACTGCACATGACTGCATCAGGAGTTTCTACTGCATATGACTGCATCGGTAGTCTCTACTGCACATGACTGCATCGGCAGTCTCTACTGTACATGACTGCATCGGTAGTCTCTACTGCACATGACTGCATCGGGAGTTTCTACTGCACATGACTGCATTGGTAGTCTCTACTAAACATGACTGCATCGGCAGTCTCTACTGCACATGACTGCATCGGCAATCTCTACTGCGCATGACTGAATCGGCAGTCTCTACTGCACATGACTGCATCGGGAGTTTCTACTGCACATGACTGCATCGGCAATCTCTACTGCACATGACTGCATCGGTAGTCTCTACTGCACATGACTGCATCGGGAGTTTCTACTGCACATGACTGCATTGGTAGTCTCTACTAAACATGACTGCATCGGCAGTCTCTACTGCACATGACTGCATCGGCAATCTCTACTGCGCATGACTGAATCGGCAGTCTCTACTGCACATGACTGCATCGGGAGTTTCTACTGCACATGACTGCATCGGCAATCTCTACTGCACATGACTGCATCGGTAGTCTCTATTACACATGACTGCATCGGTAGTCTCTATTACACATGACTGCATCGGCAGTCTCTACTGCACATGACTGCATCGGGAGTTTCTACTGCACATGACTGCATCGGCAATCTCTACTGCACATGATTGCATCGGTAGTCTCTACTACACATGACTGCATCGGCAGTCTCTACTGCACATGACTGCATCGGGAGTTTCTACTGCACATGACTGCATCGGCAGTCTCTACTGCACATGACTGCATCGGCAGTCTCTACTGCACATGACTGCATCGGCAGTCTCTACTGCACATGACTGCATCGGCAGTCTCTACTGCACATGACTGCATCGGCAGTCTGGACTAAACATGACTGCATCGGCAGTCTCTACTGCACATGACTGCATCGGTAGTCTCTACTGCACATGACTGCATCGGCAGCCTCTACTGCACATGACTGCATCGGTAGTCTCTACTGCACATGACTGCATCGGCAGTCTCTACTGCACATGACTGCATCGGCAGTCTCTACTGCACATGACTGCATCGGCAGTCTCTACTGCACATGACTGCATCGGCAGTCTCTACTGCACATGACTGCATCGGCAGTCTCTACTGCACATGACTGCATCGGCAGTCTCTACTGCACATAACTGCATCGGCAGTCTCTACTGCACATGACTGCATCGGGCAAACATACATCTGGCCTTTCATAGTATAGGATACTTGCAGAAGGTGGGGACATTCCTTTCCTCTTTGCATATGCACCCATATGAAACTGGAGTACAATCACCCTCTTTTCCTTTGCATGCTATTGGGAAGGTGTTCAGGACTCGCATTGATAATGGCGGAGTGTGTGCACCATTATGCACGAAAGAGGTCATACAGTCTAGTACATAACTGGAAGTGCATGTGCATGACTACTTAACAAAGCATACACCCCAGTGACCCCCACAACAATAATTAATATTATTAATTAATATTAATTAATATTATTACAGACGAACTTCAACTACAGTAAAATCTGGATTTCATCCTTTGTCGCTAATAAAAAGAGTGATTATTTTGGGGACAAGTCCAGACTGGATTGTTATTACATTAGGACTGTGATAGAACTACTGTATGTGTTCTGGAAGCACTGGGGGAAACAGTACAATACGCTGCAGTCAGACAAAAGTAAAACAATTCCGGGGCAAACCAACTGTACCTAATGAAAATGACCTGCGTTCCAATTCATTTATACAGGGCATTTAACCCTCTGAATGCTAGAGAGGTCACCAACATATTGCGGTGGAGACCTCTCTAGCATCCAAGGTGTTAAAAGCCCCATTTAAATTGATGGGAATTTATATTTTTCCCCTATGGTACAGTTGGTTCGCCCTAGAATGACTCCACTATTTTGTGCCTATGGCCCAGAGTGACTTACAAAGCATCTCATGGGATGGGTGTAATGTATGAAACCACAGTACAGAATTAGAATCTAACGCCACTGGCTGCACTTTGGGGTATGTAGTGTAGTGTTTGAATCCTTTAGTGTATATCGGCACATACTCTGCCATTGTTAAGGCATTAATGAAGTAACGTCATGTCACCTTCCTATGCACCTTGTTGGTACATAGTATTAAACAAGGAACAAAGGAAAGGAACACCCCACAATTCTCAGACATGTCCTGACTGCCCTGTCCATGGTGTATACCATGCATAGAAAACCATCCTATATAATAATTCACTAGGATGTTTGTCAGAAGTCGCCAGTAGAGACTACCCGAACGCACAGAATGCTGGGAGTTCTGTTCTGGGAGCATTCTGTGCTTTCGAGCAGTCTCTACAGTGCATGACTGCGTCGGCGGCAGGACAGGCCTCTTAACACTTCAAGTGCCAGAGGGGTATGCAACGCATTGCTTTGCAACGCAATGTGTTGCATACCCCTCTGGCACTCAAAGGGTTAACATCACCCAGACCTTGGCCCGTGTACACAGGCTTTTACACTAGTTTTCAACATAAATAGCTTAGTAAATTGCTGTTATGCAGGAACAGCCATAAGTAATCGGTTTTAACCCCCTAATGACCAGCAGTTAAGGCCCACAGGACATTTTTTTTTTTTTTTTGCCACATTGGATTCAAGAGTAGGGGACCCCTGAACCGTCACTGGTCCTAGCACGTCATAGGTCCATAAGGGGTTAACATCTAGTTTAGTTTGGAATCGTATTGGTACACTCCTCTATACAACAGCTCCTCTACTGCTTTTTATTTTCAATACAAGCATGCAATAAAGAGGAAAAATTACGCTTTAATGCATGATACTTTATGAACTGATTATTCAGCTATAATAACGATATTTGGTGGACAATTACACATAACAATTTCCCTATGTTCCTGTGATAAGACATGGCTATTTCCAGAGAAGGATTACTAACGTAAATGAACTTTAAAAGGATAGTAATACTTTAATATTACTTATCCCCATAGTGTAGCTATTTAATAAAGAATTCAATTGCCCCCAGTGTCATCTCTCAAATCTTTATGGTTTAAGAGACAATCGTAAGCAAAGTTCCCCCCTACCTCCCCCTTCCCTGAAGTCAGCGTTGTATTGACTGCAGGGATATCCAGTTTTATTTTCATCATGCGGCTCTGCAGCAGAGCCACGATCGAGTTAGTAAAAAAAATTATTTCACTGAAATGGTCTTCTACGTGTGCTTGCAAACCAAGCACAAACCAAGCACATGTAGAAGACCATTACAGTGAAATAATTATTTTTCACTAATGCAATCTCGGCTCAGCTGCAGAGCCACAAGCCTGTCGTACGACAGACTTCCCCTGCAGTCAGTACAACGCTGACTTCAGGGAAGGGGGAGGGAGGGAGGGATGAACTTTGCCTTGGGTTATCTCTCAAACCATAAAGGTTTGAGAGATGACACTGGGGGCAATTGAATTATTTTTTAAATATCTACACTATGGGGATTAGTAATATTAAAGTATTACTATCCCTTTAACTTAACAAGAAGTCTTCTAAAATCAGCACCCATGCTGTTATGATAAATGATGCCTTACTGAAATGGAATTTGCATTTTTTTTAAGTTTTCTTCATTCTTTTCTGTTTTCCAGATGCTCTACTTCTTCTGAGTGTTACTGTTGCAAAGTTTAAACAACCTCCTCATAGGTGACTGAAGAGGTGTCAGTAGTACAGTGCAGATTTTGTGTCCTGAAAAACACAGAAAGGTTCCTACTGTTTGATTCCATACGATAAAGTGGTCCTGTCTCCCTAACATAAGTTTAATTCATTTTAAAGAGAATCTAAACTTTCTGTATGCTGGACTAGCCATCTGCCTGTTTGTGAAATAGTTTTATCTGAAACTAATCTAAATTTGTTGGTGGCACTTAATGCAAATTAGTTTATATGCCAGACCACTATTACCACACACTAGAGCAGTGGTTCTCAACCTGTGGGTCGGGACCCCTTTGGGGGTCGAATGAAGATTTGCCAGGGGTCGCCTAAAACCATTAGATATTTATATTTCGATTCATAACAGTAGCAAAATTACAGTGATGAAGGAGCAACAAAAATAATTTTACTGTTAGGGGTCACCACAACTTGGGAAATTTTATCAAAGGGCCGTGGCACTAGAAAGGTTGAGAACCGCTGCACTAGAGGGATATACTAATACAATTCAGTGCTAAACTTGGAGGTATAAGCAATGTCTTAGCGCTACACCTGCCTAATACTAACTTATTAATCTACTTCTGCTGAAAATTCTCCTCTGTACACCACTTGCATGAAGGGAAGGACAGTAGGGATGTATACAGGTTCCTTGGGGGCAGGCAATTCCTTTCTGTGCACCTTGTTTTACACTGCGGACTAACAAGTGGTATTTCCTTGTGCATCCTAAAACAGAGATTTTAGGGCCTGATCTCGCCACACACACACACACACACACACAACCATATACACTCACACTCACACACACATCCATATACACTCACACACGTATACACACACTCATGCACACACACACACAAACATACATACACACGTGCATATACACACGAGCACACACAGTACAGCTTTGCCACATTTTTACAAGTTCGGTGTTGTTATTTATTTTTATATGCACAAAGACGGAGAAATCACAAGGGTTGAAATGTAAAGTAACAAAGGTTCGAATTTAGTAAACTAGTACTATAAAAGAGCAGCACAAATGACCTGTTGCACTTATTATTAACAGAATAGCACCAAACCTATAAAAAAAAAAACAATTGCTCTCCTGGTGTCACCTGACACTGACCTGTGATGTGTTTCCCTCCTACCTTTCTGCAGGGAATTGTGTTGTTTCACTCAAGAGCACTTCTCCAATTGACAAATGTGCTGGTGCACAATAATAAAACACAATGTATTGCTAAAGGGGAGGGAGTCACTGTACAGATCAGTATCTGATAATGCAGGGAGAAGAACAACATTTTACTCTCATATATTTGCATATAATAAATATAGTGTTTTTTTAAGAACTGGTACTATTGTGTTAGTATTCTTTCAATAAACTAGCACTAACAATGAAAAAATGAAATAGGTTTATATAAATGTAAATATCATGTACTTACAGCTAATTTATAGAAAAAGTAATTATTCATATGCTACATCCCTAAAATATAATCCTAAACTGGATTTTTACCACATGTGTAGATTGTCCTGTTCAGATTGCATTTAATTAATAGTTTTTGCACAGACTGTAATAAGAGAGCAGTCAGTTGGCTATTTGCAATTGGTGCCCACTGCTCTTATATTATCGTATCTCAGCCCATTCACAGAAAGTTCTGGATAATCAACAGGGGCTCTGGAAAAGGCAGGAATGGCTGCTCCCTCAGAGAATATACATGACTAGATTTAAAGTGTTAGTAATGTCTAAAAAAACTTTTTTTGTATTTAGAAGAGCTTAAAAAGCTGATCTAAATGCAAAAAAACGTATCTCTCAAACCGGTATGGTTTAAGAGGTACGGGCGTTTAAATTTTGCTGTACACCAGGCACACGTTTTAGACCATTCCAATGAAGGGATTCCGTGTAAGTAATGAGATCTCGGCACTTCTCAAGCGCCACCGTGTCAACCAACATGAATCTTCTGCTGACAGCTTTACAGCTGTCAGTAGGAGACAGCACACTTTAAATGCCAGTATCTCTTAAACCATAGCAGTTTGAGAGATACGTTTTTTTGCACTTAGATCAGCTTTTTAAGCTCTTCTAAATGCAAAAATGTTTTTTTAGACATTACTAACACTTTAAGGCCTCAGAAAACAAAAAAGTTTTACAGAAGTTAGCATGAACTACAAGATATTTAATTGTTTATTTTCAGGTGTTAGTGTTTCTTTACATAGACCTCCAGGGTATATATTTCTATATGAAGTAAATCAATGTTTTGTTCCTCTTTTGACCTCTTTGTTAAGATTCCCTTAGGAACATGTAGCAAGACAAAAATTTAGTAAATCTGGAGCAAAACAACTGCACAGCACAGTAGCTGTGAGGAAATATTATTGAACCCAGTGGACTTTTTACTCTTAATATGTGTCCCTAGACTTTGCTCACTGTAAGCATTGCAATTCGTTTAAACTTTTCAATGCTAAAGATATATCTAATGAATTGCTTTACAGTACGAAAGAAATATCTGTAACACCCACTTGGTTTTGTTATATGATAGAAATCTTGTACATAGGTAGGTTGTATCCTTCTATCCAATATCTCCAAATCCCCTATATATCACACAAATACGTCTTTCCACAGATGGCCACTGTTCACTTCTGTGTTGGTGTCTTCTTTTTGCCAGTAGCATTAGCACACTGGAGCTTTCCTACCCAGTCAGACCAATAATTTTATTCTGTATCCCCTGATTTTGTGAATATTTCCAAAAAGTGTTCAGTTTTAAAATCAGAGCCACAGGGTTTTTCAGAGAGTTGAACAAATATTGAGCAAGGGTACTGCCATTGCTGTAACATGTTTTATTCCAAATTTTTGGTTTGTTTGTTTGTTTTACATTAACATTGCCACCTGGTGCTCAGACCATTCCCCTACAGTTTGCCTGGTGCCCAGTTGGTTATTCCATGAGACCTCTTCAGTTTCCCCCGCTAATAGACCATTAACCCTTTTGAAAAAGCTTTGACAACAAGACCTTTGAATCTTAGACCTCTAACTCTATGCCACAAAATCATATTTAAAAGCATCCCTACTGTAAAATTTTACTTTCTGAGGAATTGGGAGAAAGAATTAAACTTAACTTTTGACATATCTGAATGGCTTCAAATTTTCTCTCTCCTCAAAAGATCAGCCAGAGATGTGAAAACACAGGAATTGAACTATAAACTGATTACAAGGTGATATATGACTCCACAAAGATTAGCAAATTTTTCAAATTCAACATCTGCTGTCTGCTGGAGGCGTAGCTCTGAAAGAGGATCAATGCTACATATATGATGGTCTTGCCTCAAAATATCAGCCTTCTGGGCTGAAATAGCTTCTCATATAAATCTAGTGTATAAAGTAACACTTCCCTTGGACCCGCTGATCTTCCTATTCCATTACTCTAAATACATCCCTAAGTTTTCTCTTCCCAGAAAATGGAAATGTATATAAACTCTTCTTAATGTGGGAAAGGGGTTGAGTTCTATCCACTGGAAACAAATAGCTATTCCATCCTACCAAGAATGGATCTCAAGAGTTAGTGAGGATGTCACTTTGGAATACTATCATGCAATCACAGAACACTCTGTTTCCAAACACCTAGATAATTGGTTTGACTGGATCAACTCTTTCCCTATTGGGAATACACCAATCTTCTAACTATTAGCAGATAAATAGGTTTTATTCCAATATATTTGTTTATATCATAAATATATATTATTGACATCTTATATTGTACACGATACTCCTAACAGATACGAGCTCTCAAACCCCAATACTCCTCTCCTCCTTACATCTCCCTCTTTCTTCCTTTTTTTTTTCTCTTGAAGTCTCTTTCAGATGCTTATAGGCAAAGGAAATTATATATCTAAATATTGTTTACAATATATCAGAAACGAAGCTTACTTCAGGTATTAAAAGTTAGATGCTACCTGATCTCCCTTATTAGTTAGTTTCTTATTAAAATATTTCATCACCATAGGATAGAGTTATGTATTTCACAAATAATTAAATCTTAATCTCCTCTCAAACCTTATTGTCAACCCCTTTATATTACTTCCTTCAATGATTTACATAATTGTAATATAACATATGCAGAACATTTGCATTTTTAAATAAGACTGTATACTTGGTTATCCTTCTCAGTTTGTACAATTATTTTACTTTGATTGTTACACCTGTAATATTTGCTAGTATTTCAATAAAGGAAGTTGAAAAGAAAAAAAAAAAAATTCACCCAACAGAAAATGCATAACATCCCCATGAGTTAGGCTGTGGTGTGATGATACCAGGGGATAAGGATGTTTATACATTTTTATAATAAGTAATGTTTTCCCTTTCTGTTCTCCAGAACATATGTCCATAACTCCTGGACTTTAACTGGTACACTGAGTACTGATAGAAAGCCATTGAGAGTGATATACATTAAATTGTTGGAATGGCCATTTCTCATTAAAATTAAATTATACCTATAGCAATAAGTGACTAGTAATTTATTTACTAGAATAATTTGTACAGATATATGTCCTTTATACTGCAAGCAGATACATCTATTTAGATGTTTGCATTGTATAAACAGTTGAATGTATTTACATATCTCTATCTGACATCCTTAGTTGCTGCTTACTCACAACTGATAATAGGCATTATTTATGAGGTAAAACACAGAAAAATAATAACAACTAGTATTTATATAGCGCCTTTCTCCCAGTGGGACTCACAGCACTTTCAGAATTAACCAAATCAGCAGCTGAAATAATAGATGTTATTATTACCCAATCAATGGTACTCATTTTATCGACCCCAGAAGGATTAAGGGCTGATTTGACCCTGCTGGGACTCAAACCTGCAACCTTGCGGTTTCAACAGGCTCCCTTGGCAAGGAATTTACCCACTGAGCTATCTCACCAGCCCCCTAACGTTCTGTTGAATCAGATAAGAATTTTCAGATTGTGCAGTGCCACTATCCTGCTATAGATGACAGCATTGCAAAAATATATTAATATACTTGATTGCTCTATAAAAAAACACTACCTTGTTTAGTTCTTCTATGAAAAAAATAAGAGCCACATACTCCTATGGGTAGAGTATCCAGGAAAGAAAATGGATGGCAAAAGATGAGTGCTATTAATTACTATGATATGATCATCAGATTGATCCCTTGATGCTAGAAAGATTTCTGACACATTGCAAAGCAATGCTGGGGGTTAATGATTTCTCTATTCATGTACCTACATACATTTCCAAAAACAACATTTAAATTGGACATAATGAAAACCAGACAATGGTGGTCTGCATTTCATCAACTGAAGTGGAGATCAGCAAACTTCCAAACTTCAGTTCAATATGAATATGAATATTTCAGTCTACTTGCCCAAACTTCACATTTCTTGTTTTCAGAGTTTTAAAAGTACTTCTCAAAATCTTAAACGTATTTTGATATTTCAAAATTTTTGAAAGTCAGAAAAAAGTTTGAGTTTCACAAGATCTTACAAAGACAAGAATAGATTATTCTACAGAGAATTTTTTAAAATTTACTAAATATATCTTAAGATGACAGGTCCACTTTAAGAAAATGCAACTAGCGGAAAATATTAATTCTATATTGAAATGTGACTTTAAAGGCTCTGGAGGAATGGGTACAAAACATAAAAAAGACATATTTTGGACCAAACATTTTACTAATTTCTACTTTGCACTTTGATATATAAAGGATATCATGGAACAATTCACTCATGTCTTTCCTGTGCTCAGTTATGGAAATCATTAAAGGAGAACCAAAACGTAGGATGCAAGAACTGTTATAAGGAGCTAATCTCTGTTAGAAAAATGGTCATTTAGAAAGTCTGATATAAAAGTAAATAGTATGGGCACTTTTTGAAATTTAAAAGACAAAAACCAGGGGTGCCAATGGTGCCTTATCACACCAAATATAGGAATAAAACAAAATAAGTACATGCTGTTCTAGTGCTTATACACATAAACAGCTTTAAAAGCTTGCAGAGCTTGGTTCCTATGGTCAGATGCCAACACCACCACCTCCGTCCAATTCTGCTCTTGTTCTAAACGTCTCAATGTATATCGCTCCAAAAATCAATAACACGATCTCTGATCTTCTCATAAAAAAGGTTTATTCGTAAAAAACATAATAAACATATAAAATCAATTAAGTTATATTATAAACCAACATCTATGAGGTTTGCAACACTCAGGTTGCCTTTTTCAGCCATCAAAGTGGGTCCCTTAATGCATGTTTCTGCCTAATGCATGCAATTGAATGGGAATATTAGACGTTCCAATAGGTGCTATCTTTATCGTCTGACGTGCACTCAATATGAGGTATTTTTTCATAGCACAGGTAATTGAATGGTTTACTGTGCTTTAAGAAATACCGTTGGCTGTTTTTTTTGGCCGATGGGGCCAATTGAATCAAGGCCATAGAGAGTCTATGGCAGAGATCTCAGACTTCATTCCTAGATGGCAGACACGATGCAGGCGTTTGGGATACCCATGATTTTTATAGGTGTTGCAGTCTAAATTACTGAGCTAAATATTGGTATATTAGTAATATATTTGTCACCTGCAAAATGATTCTGCTTATACACCCCAAATTAAGCCTTTAATGATTAGTGGGGTGTGCAACATAGTGCAAAGTAATGTGTTGGGCAACCCTCTGTTCCTTAAATGGTTAATCAGTAACTTTTATTTCCCAATTTCATAAATGTGTAATAATTATAAAAATGGCCATTCATTTACATGGAAATGTTAACCCCTTGAATGCTAGAGAGGTCTACAATGCATTGCTTCACAATGCATTGAAAGCCTCACTAGCATTCAAGGGGTTAAAATCCACATTTAAATCAATGGGTATTTTTAGTTCTCCCTTATAATGCAAATGTTTTTTTTCCCAGAACTCCTATGATTTTATTTTAAACATATGGCCTTACACTCTGTAGTTACTTAGCCAATAAATGTATCACTTGTCGCCTGCAAAACTGAGATTTAAAATGAGAGGACATGTTTTAGTGCAACAGATAAAGGAAATTATGTATGTCTGAGTGATTTTAAGTAAAGTGCTTATAAATCAAGTGTTTACACAGGGGATGATATTAGTGATTCACAGCAAGTGATGTTGGATTTCCCATCCCATACACTCATTGGGGAGGAATGTATGAATTCGCCAGGGTAGCTCCTTTAGTGTTGGTCTTTAACTCATGCAGCTGCTCTTTGGGGTATGTACAAGAGTGTATGATCTCTTCAGTGAATTGAGGCATGCTCGTTAAACGTTAAGACTTTAATGCAAACAAACATACTAACATAGTAACATAATTGATGAGGCTGAAAAAAGACATTCATCCATCAAGTTCAGCCCATGACATATCACCCTTCTTGGTCCAGAGAAAGACTAGAAACCCTATTGAAGTGTAACAAGATCAATTCCTCTGCCCTGTAAAATGCTTGAGATCGTCGCTAGGGAGCAAAGCTTGGAAGCAATGACAGCACCAGGTGTACCCTGGCTGTGGTCGTAACCGAGGTAGACCAAATATCCAAACCTAGTTGAGCCGGGAATAGGACCAGGATGAGTACACCTAGTAACTGTGGGAGCGGACAGAACAGGAGGAGGAGGATAGATTTAAGCAGATGGTTCAAGGTTCTCTGGACCAACGAGGGGGAGGGGAGTGAATAAGAGAAATATGAAAAAGCTAATAGTAATGGGAGTTCACAGCAGAAATCTGGCAGGCTCCAACACAAGTATTTGAGGAGTACTCTAGTGAACCATTAGAGGGCAACAGAACTTCAGGTGAAGATAGAGGCCAAGCTGAATACCTTCAGTATACATAAGTTGGCAGGAAGATACTGATTGGATCTGAAGGGAAAATTAATCATTCCAGCAGAACGTTGAGGCAGTGGTCAGAAAAATAGAGCAGGAGCTGGCAACAGTCACCGGATCGGACGATGTAGCACCAATGGACAAGTGCAAGACCAAGGGTTGCAGTTCAGCAAAGGTGATGGTTGAGATAAGGCAGGAGGAGAAACTCAGCAGCACAGCAGCAAGGAATTAGGAAGCGAGGTGAGTGAAGCTGGTTCAGCAGTGGGAGAAAGGTACTGAGAGGATAGATTCCAAACTGGAAGATAGGTGCAGTGGACTTTATATGAGAGACTGGATCAAAACCGAAGATGGGATACAGCCGAGATGGCAAATCTGTAGACAGATGCGGTAGTCAGTGCACGAGGGCCATGATCTAAACCGGAGGAGATCAGACTGTGTCATGTATTTATGTATATCATATTGCTCACAGCAATAAAAGTCACATTAATGGCTGTTCAAACTTCAGTATATGTGTTTAAACATTAATCCGTGTAAATAAAATACTTTCTCTAAATTATTTATTCAGTTACACAAAGAGGGGTCATAGGCCATGACATCCCTAAAACATTTTCAGTAATGTCCCACCTATGAGCCACACCCCCCAGAAACACCAGCTAGAACAAAAGTGTCCCTCTTTGGCCATTTTAAATGTTGGAAGCTATGATACTGTCTTTGCTATGCTTTTTACATAGAAAATTCTCCTCCGTACTTCTATTGTGCCAAGGGAGGGAAGTGTGGGTGTGTATGGGGCTTACTGTTCCTCTGCCCTTTGTTTTTCGTCATGTACTTAAACAGCGCAGAGTAAAATAGTGTAACATTCGTCCTTTTTCCTACTCATACTATAGGGGAAGGGCAGAGTCGGCGGGTATGGGGCTTTCTGTCTGTACTCAAAATGTGCAGAAAATATTGCAACATTGGCCCATATTTATAAAATGGGTAAAGAGTGGTACAGTGTTAGACATAGAAAATGCAGGAGACTAGTAGAGTAAAAATGATACTTTTATTGGTTAACTGAGTGGCTCTAGGATGAAAGCTTTCAAGACAACTAGGTCTCTCCTTCAGGCATAATAAGAATAAAGGCTACATGCACAATAAATGACTTTAAAACTCATTCACATTATTTTAACATTTAAATTATACTGGCAGTAAT
The DNA here is from genome assembly GCA_037306005.1 of Rhinophrynus dorsalis. Lineage (NCBI taxonomy): Eukaryota > Metazoa > Chordata > Amphibia > Anura > Rhinophrynidae > Rhinophrynus > Rhinophrynus dorsalis. The sequence goes on from CM074718.1 coordinate 66,351,765, forward strand.
ATTCTTTTCTGCATTGACCATAAATCCCTCTCTAGGCTCTAGTAAAGTCTCTTTGAAGTAGACTAGAAAAAGCAAACAAGATTAAAGTGGAACTACCACCGCTAAAAAACTTGATCTCCAATAATTCCCCATCTGGTAACTAGCTGCTCAGTAGCGCTAGTCACCAGAATTATTACCTTGTTAAATAGAATTATCCATTCTTCCCAGGCTGACAGGCAGGATGGAGCGCAGACATCTTGCAATAGTGATGTCTGCACACCTGCACTGTCAGTCCCTTTTGGAGCCGAATAGCTCCTAGCAACGCCCCCTAGAGCTGGCTGGGACTGACAGCGCAGGCGTGCAGACGTCACTATGGAAAGATGTCTGTGCTCCGTTCTGTCTGTCAGCCCGGGAAGAATGGATAATTCTATTTAACAAGGTAATAATTCTGGCAACTAGCACTACTGAGCAGCTAGTCGCCAAATAGGGAATTATTGGAAATCAAGTTTTTTAGCAGTGGTAGTTCCGCTTTAATTACATCCTTCATGCTCCAGTTAATTCCAGTCTACAGAATGTATGGGTTAACCCTCAAGCACCCGAGGGGTGCGCAACTCATCGCTTACAATGAGCCGTGCAACCTCTGGCACAAAAAAGGACCAAAAATGTTTATTTCATGGGATAACCAGGGCCGGATTTACATCTCAGGAGCCTGTAGGCACAGAAATGTGAAGCGTCCCCCTGTGTAGTAGCACGATGCGCCGTGCATTCATCAGTCATTATGTCACATATATACTGAACTGCACCACCATCATACATAGGTTAAAAATGGATCTGTATATTATATACTAGTACTAGTTGTCCTGTGAGCTTTGCGTGGGTCTTTTGTCTCCTTCTCTGACTGCTGCCTCCTTGAGCTGATGGATTCATTTACGGTTGAGCGAGTCCTGGGCCATGTCCTCCTTAGCGGGAAGCGGGTGCTCTCTGATCTCCTCTGACTGAAAGCCTCTCACCCATCATCACGCACCCCTACGGGCCGTGATTACATCAATGCGTGTGCTATGCAGACCAAGAGGTCGCATAGGCATGCGCAGAGGCAAGAGTACTCACTTCTCTTCAATGAGTCTCAGTAGACTCAATGAAGAAAAGTGCTTGCTGCCAGACAGTAACGCAACTACGTGAGTGAGTCTGGCAGCAAGTCTACACATTATCAATGCGACATGCATCATAAGGCTAATTTAAAAAATAAATAAATAAATAAAAAAGATCCCAATGACAGGCACCCCTCTGTGGTGCCTACTCTGCCTTATTATAAATCCGGCCCTGGTGATCACAAGACATAAATTCCTTGTCATGGTTCAAGCAACAGTTCAGAGTGTTAAACTCAGATTGTAGTTTATAATCTTTCTGTTTCTCTCTGTGTCTTAATCCTTTGAGTGACATATGGGTATGCAACACGTTGCAGAGCAATGCATTGTGCACCTCTCTGTCATTCTCTCATTCAAAGGGTTAAAACATTTCCTGAGATCTTTAATTCTGTGACCAGTTTTGCAAAAATGTTTACCCAGTAGGATGTCTTCTATGTTGTTCAAACTTGACCTTTAAGAATTAATTATTTTTTTTGGCAATCTTATGTGAGCTCTTCGCCCCCAGTTGTTTCACGTTGGGGGGGGAGCGGGGGTCTTGGGAATATTGTTTTTCATCTGCCATCAATATATAGTATGAATTCTCATAGGGCCAATATGAACAACAAAGGAGTCACCCAAGTGGGTCAACATTCTTGCACAACTAATCACAGCATTGAAGATCTCAAGGTGACAGTACTGGTGGGAAATTTTAAAGGGATAGTAATACTTCATTTTAACTTTATTTTATTTTGTAGGCATTAAAAAAACATGAAGAATGATATAAGTCTTATCTCTGAAACCTTTATGGTTTAAGAGATATTCACAAACAAAGTATCCCCCCCCTGTTCAACCAGATCAGAAGGGAGATGCCCAGGTAGACTGCAGAGAGGGACAATCTTCAATTAAGATAATGGAAAAAGCTGAAAAACTTGTCAAGGGGGGAAGGGCTTTCATTGTTTTCATACAAAGAAAATTGTCCCCTTCTGTTATCTGTCTGGTCTTACAACCAGATTCACATCTGAGAAGAGATGGCTTACACTAGGTAAAAGGGGTGGGAGGGGAACTTTGCTTGTGAATATCTCATAAACCATAAAGGTTTGAGAGATAAGACTTATATCATTCTTCATGTTTTTTTAATGCCTACAAAATAAAATAAAGTTAAAACGAAGTGTTACTATCCCTTTAAGACACAGAGAGACAAAAAGATCTGGGAGTATAAACTGATGACCAAGTTTAACATTCTGAACTGTGATTTTGTGCAGCTGGTTTACTCTAGAATAACTCTATTTTGCTTTTGTAAATATGGTTGATTCTTCCTTTTTCCTACCCATGCTATAGGGGAGTGTATGGGGACTGTTACCCTGTCTTTTTTTTTTTTTTTTTTTTACTATATACTGAAAATGCACAGAGAAAATTAGCGCAACATTCTTCCTTTTACCTGTGCATGCTATATGGGGAGATGTCTGCAGCTTGCTCGCATGAAACCCTTTAATTCAGATGGGGACAGATTCTATTGCAGGTGCTAAATGTTAACACCCATTTTATCAAACATTTTCCTATTGAAGTCTATGGGGAAAACTGGAGATAAAAGCAGAGATAAAATTATCACCTGTAATGGAATCTAGCCTCATGGGGAGGGTGTGTGGAAAACAGTTACATTATGATGTCGCCAAATAGAGGGCAACATTTTAATAGGATACGCAGCTACCCCACAAGGAACAAATGAAACTTTCCACTGATTTAACCCCTGAATGCTAGAAGTGTCTCCAACACCTTCTAAAGCAAAGCTCTGGAGACCTCTCTAGTAGTCAGTTTTAACCATTTGAGTGTCAGAGGGGTACGTGTGCCGGTACGTGTTCCGTACCCCTCTGGCACTCAAAGAGATAAAAGACCCATTTAAATCTGGGAGAGCTGTAAGTAAAAACGGTGAGCGAAATGGACCTCTCCAAGACTGGAGCAGTCTCTCTCAGTGCCCAGCACAGTGTGCTGGTACGTGTCACAGGTCACGTGTACCAGCACGTCGGAAACACCAAAGTGGTCCTTAATGGAAGGTTACTTCCCAGGGCCCTGTGCGTTAAGGGGTTAAATTATATACAAGCACAGAAATTGCACTGTGCATTCCCCCACGTTATTTTACACATTATTTTATAAAGGCTCAACTTAATTTATACATAATAAAGTTTACAAATACTATAGTGTCACATACTATATCCTAATGTCAAACTTTGCCCTAATATCAGCAACATTAATATGAAAACTCAACATTGCACAGCTTGTCTGCCTTTTTGTCATATCATTAAGAAACCAGGTCATATCAGTATGAAACACTGCTAGTTGTCTCTAGTGACTAGGATGAGTGTGTGGACGTGGTGGGGGCTCGCTTCACAAACTGAACATCTGCATCCCCCATAATTCATTCTATGCAGCTGTGAGACCTTCTTAAATCCAATTCTTAAGAAAAAAATGGTTGGATACCAAAAAGAAAATAATATACACAATTATTCATTAGTTTCAGATGTATTTGTGTGAAGCCATGCAGCTCAGAGATTTTCCACACCAAACAACGGAGATGTAGAATTTATAAACGCTTGATGGTGTCTTCAAAAGTATTAATGTAGTGCATATGTGAAATGTGCATTGTGCATAAACTGTAGAACACTACTAATTAGAATATGAAAAGAAAGGAAAATATACATTTAGGGAAGTATGGTGTGATGTCTGATGATGATGATGAGTGAGGTGTTAAGTAATGGAAATTGTAAGTTGATTGCGGTTTGCTTGAATCATTAAACTGTTTATAGAGGAATTAAGATATGATGAAACAAAGTGTAAACTTCAATTACTTATAGAAGCAAAAGATGCTATGACAAATATTAAAGTGGAACTTTAACGTTCCAACTTGACCTCCCAAATAGATTTGTACCCCCCCCCCAACAAATCCAGAAACCCCTATGAGATCAAAATATTTGCCCCATTCTAATGAAAAAACCCTACTTTGTATCTTCAGTAGCAAGAGGATGAGGGCTGCCATCTTGATGATGTTGAGAATGATTGGCAGCACTCTCCCTCTACCCCAAGCCTGTACCCAATGCCGGCCACACGATGTGCTGCTCTGCAATATAAGGAAGAAGGTAACTGCACTCAAAAGGGTTAAAGTACATGCTGTACTGCTCTATAACATAACGAAAAGTAAAGAAGGTCTTCAGTCTGGCTTCTTACAATGTTTGTGTTAACCCTTTGAGTGCTAGTGGGGTACACAATGCATTGCATATCCCCACTGGCACTCACAAGGTTAACACAAACACCCTAAGAAGCCAGGCTGAAGAACTCCATTAATTTCCGTTATATTGCAGAGCAGCACGGTGGGGACAAGTAAAAGTGCAAGAAATTCTCCTCTATGGGCAAGATGTTCAAAAATTCATCATAATGAGAAACTTGTCACATCATGAGTTGGTGGTAAAGGAAGGACAATATTTTCAGAAGTAAATCCGTTACGTTTGAAAATTCATCTAAAGAATTAAAAATGGCGGTAAGAAGATCTCATTGAACGTTGCCGTTAAAAATTCTGATCTTAAAAATTGTCTCAAAGATTTTTTTGTCTCTGAAACAAACTTTTCTTCTCCAAGTTTAGACCATTTTTATTATGTTGGTAAAAAATGACATTAATCAGACAAAAAAATGACATTCAAACAAATATTTTTTCCTGAAAATACATTACAATATGACAGAAGATTTAACCACACCCACTTTTAAGAAGGCTTTTTCCCTTTGATGGAGATGGCGGAATTGGATGCAAAAAATGAAGGAAACATGTCTGAGAATTGACGGATCATGGTGTAAGAACTTTTTTATTCTGATTACAGACAGTTTCACTTACCACCACTTTCTGAACATCTCGCCCTAAGTGTAACAATACTTAAAATGCCTTAAAAGCCAATACAATGCAATGCTGAAATAGAAATTTGAAAAGAAACCAAATGTAAATAAAGGTGTACTCTGCAATCGGCGAGTGAGTGGTTCTCCCCGTTCTTCTGGTCTGGATGTCGTTGTCTTTGTTAACCCTCTTGGTGCCGGTCGACAAAAGTCTTTGCTATATCTCTATGCAGTTTGGCACTCAAATGTCTATTGTATATTTTAGTGAGAAACATCTTCCAGAGTTGTTTGAGCACCAAACCGCATAGAGATATAGCAGAGGCCTGACCCCGACCGGCACCAAGAGGGTTAACAAACAAAGACAACGACATCCAGACCAGAAGAAAGGGGAGTACCCCTCACTTGCTGATTGCGGCGTATACTTTTATTTACATTTGGTTTCTTTTCACATTTCTATTTCAACATTGCATTGTATTATCTTTTAAGCCATTTTTTTACTTATATATATTTTATTTTATTTTTTCCAGTGCTTCAGCTAGCCTGTCTCAGCACAATGTGTACCTTAACCCTTAGACTGCTGCTTTTTTTTGTCCAGGGGGAGGAGAGGAAGGAAGTGCGCTCACTCCCAGGGAGAGCTAGGGAGGCAGGTGGGAGGAGATTTCCTGTACAGGAAAACGTCTTGCAGACCTCTATGGCACAGCTTGTAGTGCCAAAGAGATGGTGACGTCAATGGGTAATATTTTGAACACAGTATCTCATAAATTATTACGTTTTTAAAAAGAGATAAAGTGTCCTGAAGCTGGGTGCCTCAATGGAACTAGAATATGCTAATGTGTGCATGCATTTATACAAATCAACACATATCATTGGCAGGTACCAAGAACTTCTGGTTGTAGTCTATACATTGATAATATCCTCATAGTGTGATGAGGTTCTGAGAACATCTTTAAAGGGATAGTAATACTTTGTTTTATCGTTATTTTATTTTGTAGGTATTAAAAAAAACACAAAGAACGATGTAAGTCTGAGAGATATTCACAAGTAAAGTTTCCCCTCACTGACCAAAATGGTCAAGTCTGCCATCTAGCTGTCAGATTTGGAATCCGGTCCACAGAGAAACCGGTGGCTTTTCAGCAGAGCCGAGATCGCAAGATATAAAATAACTATTTCATTGGAAGGGTCTAAAAAGTGTGCTTGCAAACCAGGCACACTTTATAGACTATTCGAATGAAGTAGTTCTTCTTACATTTCGCAATCTCGGCTCTGCTGTAGAGCCACGCCGGTCCGTGGACTGAATTCTAAATCTGACAGCCAGATGGCAGACTTGACCATTTTGGTCAGTGAGGGGAAACTTTGCTTGTGAATATCTCTCAAACTATAAAGGTTTGAGAAATAAGACTTATATCATTCTTCATGTTTTTTTAATGCCTACAAAATAAAATAAAGATAAAAAGAAGTATTACTATCCCTTTAAGGAAGTACTGATATGTTGGGATGGCTTGGACAGCCTTGTAAAATATATATTACAAATCAGTAGATCATTGACCTCATTCTTGGACTTAATTATTTTATAGGGCTGGTAATAAACTGATGTTTGCCCAATAGAGGACACTAACTGACCAAAATACTGTTTAATCTGCTGCTAACCTCCATCAAAAAATTATTTCACACACTCTCACGTCCTAAGGATCTATAGTAACAACTAATACCCAAAATACCAACAGACACAGGAAATGGAGATACATTTACTGTAATAAGATATTCAGCACAGTTGCATAGTAACATATTAAATTAGCTTGAAGAAAAGACACAAGTCCATCAAGTTCAACCTTTCCCTCATAACCCATAAAAATGAGAATTATATAAGCATTCCTACTGCCAAATAAGTTAGTCTTTATCTGAACTTCCTGTTTTGCCTACTTATACACAGTATAACCCTGTATGTTCCCTCTTGAAAGAAATGTATATAATTTCCATTTAAATGTATCCATTGTATCTGCCATTACCACATCCTTGGGCAAGGAATTCCTTAATTTAACAGACCCTACTGTAAAAAAAACCCTTCCTTTTCTGAAGTTGAAACCACCTTTCCTCTAATCTCAAGGGGCAGCCCCATGTTAATTGATCAGGCCTTGGAATGTATAGCTCACCAGAATGATCCTTGTATTGACCTCTCATATACTTGTACATTGTGACAATATCTCCTCTTAGTCGTCTTTTCTCTAGAGTAAATAAGCCAAGTTTGGCTAGACTTCCTAATAAGACAAGTCTTCCATTCCCTTAACTAATTTCGTTGCTCTCCACTGTATTCTCTCCAGTTCTAGAATATTTTTTTCTAGAACTGGTAGCCAAAACTGCACTGCATATTCGAGGTGAGGTCTTATCAACAATCTGTACAATGGCAAAATGATGTTATCCACTCTTGCTTCAATACCTCTTTATAGGCAACACAGGACTTTTTTTGCTGTTGCTACTGCTATTTGACACTGGTAACTGCTTCCAAGTTTGTAGTTTACATGGATTCCCAGGCCTTTCCCTCGCAATGAGCATAGCTGGGAACCTGCCGGATTTCACCCGGAGACTCCGGATTTAGAGCAGTGTCTCCAGGCCTCCAGGTGAAACCTTAAATTCTCCGTGCATATAAAGTATGTGTGCATTTGCTGCTCCTGCCTGCACACATTTCAGCGATCTCATCACAGCCCTGCTCTGGCATCGCGGTCCACGGACAACTTGTGACCTGTGTTACGTGATCATGACGCTGCGTGCCTGGTGTCAGGGCTGGCCTGGTCACCAGTGTTGTTAGTAAGTTCTTTTTACTTCATTCTGTCACAGTGGTGTCATAGATGGGAGTGAAGTTAAATGCAGCTTTAACCCTTTGAGTACCAGAGCATTGCATACCCCTCTGGCACTCAAAGGGTTAAACGTGATACCTTTTTTTTTTTTTTTTTTTTTTTTTTTTTTTTTTTTTTTTTTGAACCTCCGGGTGACCTATTACTAAAGGTTCCCAGGTCTTTCTCTAGCAATGAGTTCCCTAAAATGATTCCATTAAATTCATAAGTAGAATTGGGATTTTTTCTTCCTAAATGCATGACTTTATACTTTCATACATTAAACTTCATATTCCATTTGTTTGCCCAATCTGCCATTTTATGTAAATACCTCTGAAGAGAACAAACACCCTGTTCTGGGTTTATTACCCTGCACAGTTTAGTGTAATCTGAGAATATTGACATTTTACTTTCTATACCTATTTCTGGGTCATTTATAAACATGTTAAAAAGCACAGGACAAGTACTGAACCCTGAGGTACTCCACTCCCCACTTTAACTGTATTGGAGGATTTTCAGTTTACAACACCATACTATTTCCTATCCTTCAACTTTTTTCTATGCAATTGCAAAGGTTATCCTCAGTGCCAATTTCTTTATTTTATACCCCAGCCTCCTGTATGGCACTGTACCGAATGCCTTTGCAAAATCTAGATTTACTACATCAACTGATTTACCTTTGTCTAGGTTGGTACTCAGAAGATTAGTTTGGCACGATCCAGTGGCATAGCTAGGTTCCAAAAGATCTTGGGCTAGAGCCCTTGGCAAAATTCTACACCGCGCCCAACACTCCCGATAGTGACTATAACTACATGTGCACACATACACACTTACATTTATGTAGCATGTATACGTACATGTATTATAAATATATTTAACGGATGCCCTTTTGATATTCACAATACTTTTATACTGGGATAGCCCAAGACTCAATTTATTCTGCCTCCCAACACTTCTGTCCTTCCTCATTTTTCTCCCCAGTCACTATCATTCCAACCCTGTCCCTCTACTTCATTCAGATTATGTTCTCTTTGTCTTCAGCTCTATACCCCAGTCTTGCTTTCTGCCCACAATCTTTTATTCTTTCTAGATGTCCCTAGTGCAATGCTTTGCAAATGCACCACAGAGGTTTCAAGCATTCAAGAGTTAAAATATCAACTAACAGAATAAAATAAAAACATATGTTAAAATTCAGTCTTTTATTATTTAACCCCTTAAGGACTACATGACGTACTATGACCGTCATGGTCCTTATACCCTTAAGGACCGATGACGGTCATAGTAAGTCACGTACTTTTTAAAAACGGGGCCTAAAATTTACCGCTCCAAGACTGGAACGATCTCTTTCAAGCACACCGATAAAAGCAACAGGTCACGTGTACTAGCACGTCGGCAAGGATCAAAGTGGTCCTTATGGGATGGAAACATCCTAGAACCGCTGGTCCATAAGGGGTTAATCACTGCCTCGCCAAACCCTGGGAATAGCAGCATTCTAAACATTATGAGGATAGTAAATTGCCCTTATACCCACAATTAGGGCTTCAGCAAGACAAAAATACTAAAAAGATAAATATAGCCTAAATCTAATAGTCACAAGGATTATAATATCTAAAGTAGTCTGGCAAGACCAAAGTATTAATACAATAAAATAGGCCTATAGGCAGTATTATAAATAAACTAAATGAAAAAGCAATAAATGGCAGTGATGATTCTAATAACAAAACCAAAACAAATTAATCTACTGATATGTCCCAAGGTCCAAATTATTCCCACTTGGGGGATCTGTGAGCAGTGATTCCTCCTCAAACATAGACAGTCACTGTTCTTCCTCATTATAAATATAGATGAAAATAAGGATGAGAAGAAGACGCAAGTCCTTAAATATCGTAAAAATCTGAGTATTTAACCCTTTGAGTGCCAGAGAGGTATTTATTGCAATGCATATTGTTAACCCCTTAACGACCCATGACGTACATGCACGTCACAGGGTGGATGTCCCTAAAGGACCAAGGCTGTACATGTACGTCATGGAATTCAAGGCTCCTCACGCGACTGCACGCCGTTTGGGGAGCCCTGAATCCGATCGAGAAAAAAAAATGGTCCGTGGTCTTTAAGTGCTGGCCGCGTGTGCGTGCGTGGCCAGTGCTTAAGGGGTTAAAAGCACTTGATAATTTGCTATCGGTATATAAACAATCAACACAAGATTAAATATGACAACAAAGAATTTGCATTCTGAAGTAAAAGAAAGTATAGAATTCCCATGTGTTCTTGTTAGTCTCTGCATTGTCATAGCGGAGCCTTCTCCCCGTTTCCAATCTACAGATGGGACAGACATTTCTATCCAAAGGACAGGGATGTTCATTTTAGCTGCATTGAGAAGGTGGGTGAATAAAATGCCATTTGAGCTTTTCCTATTGACATTTGAGAGATTTCAATTTAGTAATATGAACCTGGCTTTTTGGGGAAATTTAATTGTAGTGATTTTATTTCCAGTATTTGTTAAAGGGATAGTAATGGTTGGTTTTACCAAAGTTTAATCTTGTAGATATTAAAAATATTAATGCAATGAGGTATAGCTCCACCACATGTGACATATTCCCCAAATCATTACTATCACCAAATGAGGCTTTTAATGGGATTGGAATACTTAATATGTAAAAAAAATATATATTGTATTGTTTATCCCCCTGAGTAAAAAAAAAAGGTACTATCACTGCTTAAAGGTGTTTTATTCAAAAGTTATTACAGCTCAAAGTTGAATTTTTTTACATGCAATATTACAGTGGCCTGAAATTGTACAGTGGTGCTGTTGCTACACCATCCTATGGACAGCTTTGGTCCGTAGACCATAAATCTCCATAGGATGGTGTAGCAACAGCGCCACTGTACAATTTCAGGCCACTGTGATTTTGCACCTAAGAGATTCAACTTTGAGCTGTAATAACTTTTGAATAAAACACCTTTCAGCAGTGGGAGTCTCCATTTTTACTCAGGGGGATAAACCCTACAACATATTGTTTTTTACATTATAAGTATTACTATCCCTTTAACTCTAACTGAATACCAGAATGGTCTCCAGCGTATTTTTTTTTGCAATGCATTGTAGACCTCTCTAGGATTTAATGAGTTAAAAGTCCCATTTAAAAGCAAAGTAATGCACTTTGCATTACAACTCTTTGAGTACCAAATTAGCTCACAATGGATTGCGTTGTAATGTGTTGAACACCCCCCCTGGCGCTCAAAGGGTTAGTGAATGGTGCAGTTGGTTTCCCCCAGTCAGCCTCTGATACTGTGTAAGTCTTGATGCTTAACGATGCCATAAAACATCACAGACAACTGCATTTTCTTTCTAGCACATCTTTGAGGTCTTTATAGTGGGTAAACTAAATACAGTTTGGGACTTTGTAAAAGAAATATGTCATGCACCTCATTCATTTTATTTAAGTTGTTTTTACTTTCATCCTTTCAAGCCCATATAAAAGCAGCAGTCTTGTTAAAATAAACATGCCTCATAAATAGGATTTATGTTTAGACATCTGTGGCCTGGCACACACACCCAGGGGCAGTAGTAATGAGAAGTTATTCTAATCTCTACACTGCAGCTCCCATAGGTACCTGCATAGACCCCTGGCCACTCCTGTGAAAATCTCTGCAAGGAATTGCAGAATCTTCAATACACACACACACACACACACACACACACACACACACACACACACACACAAATAATAATAATATTCACAATGCACACAATACAAACAGCACACTCACAATACATGCAACGCACACCCACAATACACATAATGCATACACACATGCAATACATACAGGTCACCCACATCCACACAATACACACACACAAAGAATACATGCAATACAAACAATGCACGCATACAATACATACAACATACAAAATTACAGAAACACAATAAGCACATAAACACCCAAAACACACACACACACACATACACTACATACAATAAACACAAGGGTTAAGCACTGAAGCATCATCAAGCCAGTCATTTAAGGCAACGTGGGTTATGCACTAAAGTGGAGATGAAGTCTATGCACTAAGATCTCCAAAGTTCTAGAAATCTTAGTGAACTGGCTCCATAGAATAACATAGGAATTGGAAAAGTGATATCACCGGAGAAGTTATCTCCGCTTTATCACACTTAAGTGAATCTTCCCCCATTGCCTCCTTTCTGAATTCACTTGGATGTCAAGGGAAAATAGTCCTACAAGTAAATCCACTTTTAATATTTTAACCATTTTAGTGCCAGACAGGTATCGAATGCATTGTTGCAACAGAGTGGATAACACTTAATGGCTGCTCCGGTTTAGGATGTCTTCTGTAGTGTCTGCCTTCATAACACACTTCCTTTAGAAAACATTGTATATTTATTTTGTCATACATACAACTTCATGGGACTTTTGTTTTTTAATTTGTTTTATTAAACATGCAGGCAAAGCCATGCCAATATTGCCACGCAATGCATTGGATACCTCACTGGCACTCTAAGGGCGAGAAGTTCAAAAGGTCGTCATAACTATAAAATTGTCGGATCATGAGTTGGTGGTAAAAAAAACAACAATATTTTCAGAAGTAAATCCGTCATATGTGAAAATATGTCATAAAGACTTAAAAATAATGGTAAGAAGATTTTGATGAATATTGCCCTTAAAAATTCTGATGTTAAAAATGTCTGTCTTAGAAACAAACATTTTCAAGAAACAAAGACATTTTTTTCATACAAAGACTTTTTTTTTACCATCTAACTCTATAGTATGGCTTCTCACTCAACAATACTTTACAATGCAGCAATAATTTGTCTTCTCCCAGTTTAGACCATTTTTATTTTGTCGGAAAAAAAATTAAATTAATCAGGCAAAAAAGTGTCGGTTAAAAGAATATTTTTTCTGAAAACCCACTTTTAAGACGGCTGTTTCCATTTCATTGAGATGGCGAAATTGGATACAAAAAATGACTGTAACGTGTCTGAGAATTGATGGACCATATTGTAAGAGCTTTTTTGTTCTGATTATAGACAATTTCAGTTACTGCCACTTTTTGAACATCTCTCCCTAAGTGTAACAGCTGTGTATGTAAGTTTATGTAGCAAATTGTAAAGTAGCCTGTTAACTTAGCTGCACCTTCATACAGTAGCCTGCGAAATTTCTATTTACGGCCCTTATTCATGAAGCTAAAGAGGTGCAATTCTGGAGCAAATCAATTACATTATTGGGATGAAATGAAAATTTCCATTGGTTTAAAAATGGTTTAAACCATTTCAGTGCTAGAAAGCTTAATGAATAAGATAATTTCTATGTACAAGCATGCTTGTTTTTATTTGTACTACTATACAATGTATATTATTTTCTTGTCCTTTCCACAGTCAGGCGCTTCAGAAAAAAGTTTGTACACCCCTAATATAGTTACAAGGCATGAAGTAGTCAGTCATGCAAGAGTCTTTCTTGAGAATTACTATAACGAATAGCAGAAAGGAGGCTAAAGATCCTTATAGCTGAGTGCAAAGCCTACAGGATACAAACTGGTGTAGCAGAGATCAAGGCTCATCATGTAAAGTTCCTGGCATGCAGTCACCAAGCTGGCTACAATCACACTTACAAACACTCAAACAGAAGGGTAGCAGCAGTGAAGGATTATTAATGTTCATGTTCAGAGACTCAACATTTGCAGCACAAACGTTCGATAAAATGGTTTGTAGATGACTCATGATCTGTTATGTCAAATAAAGCTTCTTAAAATGTCTCAGAATGGAATAATAAGCATGGAAAAAGTAATACATATTGAACCTACACTTATTAAGATGTCAAACCTGTGCTACTATATAGAGATTGCTTAAATGTGAACCTGTGTATGACATGAATTACTGTTTCAATTCCTAGGCCCAGATATCCAGGCACAGTAGGCAACTGCTTAAGAAGAGTCTGAGCTATGTTGGTCACACCCACATTCTGTATTATGGGTGTGGCCAGAGTAATCTCACTTACCCTGCACTAGTTTTATACCACTTTGCATGCTATTATTTAACCCCTTGGATGATAGAGAGATCTCCAGTACATATTGGAGGAATGTGTTGTAGATTTAGCTAGCAACCATGGGGTTAAAGCTTTTTTGGTTTTTGCTTGATATAAACCAAGAGTATTTTCTGTGCCAGGAAACAGTGGATAGGACTGGGGTGGAGTCATGTGAGCAGTGGGGTGTGGCCATGGGTGGAGCTAAGGCATCTAGAATGCCTTGCCTTGCCTAAGGTCATCAAGGATGTAAATCTGGCCCTGTCAACACACACATAATGAATCACTTTTTTCAAGCTGAGAGTTTGGTTGCGTAGTTTAGAAAAAATATGTTCATTTTTTTTCTCCGCACCAAGGCACCCCTTTAGGAAATTCTTAACTAATACACTTTTCCACAACAAATGGTTTACAAACTGCTCACCATTATCAGATTACCATAACTTGCCATTAGAGAAACACCCACAATGAGTGGGTGGAGAAGCTCAAAATCTTGGGTCTGTCTAATCTCTTAAAACACAGTACTTAGTCTTCCACACCCAAACTTCTTCCTGACTTCAAAGGGCAGTCACATAGTTCCCTGGATCAGTTTTGCTTTGAAGCCAACTGTCATAATTCTCAATATTGTTCTGTGCTAGATAGGTATCCATTGCTTTTTTGAAGTAGTTACAGTATCTGCAACCACATCTATCTAATCTATCTATCTATCTGTCTATCTTCAAGAATTGACAGTGACATGCAAATTCAAAATCAGAATTAAAAACATACCACATACATAAACTGATTCACGTTCCCTATGTTATCTATAAATGTACTCAGCCTGGGTCTCCAGGATGAGACATTACTCATGGGCATAATATGTAGAGTGAAATCTGCCTCACTGGTCCAGTGCAGGTTGGCAGATATGTGAGAGAGATTGTAGACTAGTAGTTCTCACCACCTCCTTAAATACCCAGTATAACCCAGTACAGTAGAAAATAAAATTCCAAAACGTGTTAACAGGAAATAAATTCAATATAAAGTCACGTTACCACAGTATATATACATCCTTATCTGAATAAATGTAATAAAAATAAAGACAAGGCTCTTTAGTACATCAGCCTCAATGTTGTTTCATTTCATTTAGAACATTCTCATTAGTGCACAGGGAAACACAAGAAAAAAATGAAATATCAGCTTTACATGACCATTGTTTTGTTCCAGTTACACTCCTAGTTCAGTATGAGGAAGGAATGTTTACTTGTGAAGGCTAGATTGCTGGTGTTGTGCGTTCTGGATCTCGGCCATGACTTGCTTTAAAAAAAACAGCAAATGCATCGTGTGCCAGAGACATTCAACATTACTTTTTGTGAATTAGCTGAAACTTATTCGTGATGAAACGCCTGACATGTAAAACCTTGTATTTTATGATACTAGCCTTGATATTTTTTTATCAAGTTTATATTCTATTTCTTTCACACTGGATGTGTTATTATATAATGCTTTCCACATGCCACGTAATAAGGATTATCTCATTTCTACCTTGTGGGAAGGAGAGATGTACATAGTTACTGAGAACCGCTCCTCACAGCTCTATCAGATAAGAAAGGCACAGGGGTAAATGTAAGAATACGATTTTATCAACAAATCAGGTGATGGAAATTATGTTCTAGATCTGAAAGGCGTACCCCCTGGCACTCAAATGGTTAAACCTACTTCTTCTAATTTACTAAGATACTTACCAAATTATCTCCTTAATGCTGCTCACGTCATGGGGAGAGCAATGGGGCAGTCTATAAGCATCTTACAGTGTTATTTTCCTGTACGCCATTTTTAGCTCCATGTTTTAACCCTTTGAATGCAAAAGGGGTGTCCAACACATAGACATTGTTTGGCACTCAAAGGGTTAAAGAAGGCACAGAGGAAATTAAATACATTTTCGCCCTATTTCTGAGCATGCAAGGAGGCAGGTATAAGGGATTTACTGCCATTAAAATACTAACAGCGTGTGTGGCAAGCGCCAGTGTGCACCAGTGAGATCACATGCTCTACTGCATACCCTAAAGTGCAACCACTGGCACTGGAAGTGGAGGCGAATGCCAATGGATTCATCCATTCACCCTACAAAGCATTGGCATCCAGGGCCGGATTTACATCTCAGGAGCCTGTAGGCACAGAAAGCTGAAGCGCCCCCCCCCCCCCGCCAAAAAAAAAAAAAAAGTTCAAAAAGTTTTGACTGAAATATTTTTATTCAGTCACAAAAAAGACCATAGAAAGGCATTATTCCACCCTTTCTGTATACACCTACTTTGACCACAACTTGAAACACTGAGATTAAGTTTAACCCTTTGAGAGCCAGAGAAGTATACATTTCAAAGTAATACATTGGATACCTTTCTGGCACTCAAAGCGTTAACACCAAGAATAAAGGCCCATATTTATAAAATCAAATTGGAGTTATTCCCAGAGTAAACCAACTATACCATTGGGGATATAATACCATGGGGGATATAATAACATGCCCTAAATTTTCATGTACTTGAATAGAGCTTTTTAACCCCTAGAATACAAGATTGGTCTCCAATGCATTACAAAGCATTTTGGAACCTCTCTAACATCCAATTGGTTAAAAGACCAATTTAACTTATCAGGAATGTTTATTTGTTCCCTGTGGTGCATTTGGATTACTCTAGAATGACTGCAATTTGCTTTTATAAATATGGGCCATAGGATCTGTAAAAGACAATTGCTGTAATTCTAGGACAAACCAACTGCATTATAGGAGGAAATACACCCCAGTGATTTAACCCTAGAATGATAGAGGCACAGCATGTGTTGTATAGCTCTCTCCATTTAAATCAAGTGGAATTTTTGGACTTTTTATTTCCCCCATTGTGAAGTTGGTTTGCCCCAGAAATGCACCAGCCAACATGCGTCTATACGCCAGACCCAGGGATTCTGAAGCAGAAAAGGGTAATGTCAATTGGAAACGTGAAGAATAAGGTTAGGTTTCAAAAGGATACCCGCTCTGCCTCTTATACCTCTTGAAAACAGCAGGAAGCCAGAGTGGGTGTCTCATACCCGGCGCAGGCTTACCTCAAGGCCTGGCCAGGGGTTAAATAAACGGTCCGTGCAGGCTTCGGTGGAGGTGCAGCTTCTAGACAGAGTCTGACTGTACAGGCAGAGCCAGAGGAGGCAGCTGAGTAGCTCCTCCGTCTGTGTGTGAAGCGGCTGTGTTGAAGTTGGTGTTCGTCGTGGGCTCGCTCCCTGCAGGCTGCACTGAGCGTGGTAGGAAGCGGGGCAGTTCTGAACTTCCAGCAAGTGAAGTGAGGACAATGACTAATGTAGGGCTGCAACTAACGATTATTTTGATAATCGATTAGTTGGCCGATTATTTTTTCGATTAATCGATTAATCGGATAAAAAAATGCTAATTTTTCATTATTTAAACTGATTTAATGAACAGTGTTAAAAACAAACAGCAGAATAAAAAACTTAACACATTAACATGTGTCATTGTTATTATTTTACTATGGGGTCTATGCACCTCTTTCTCCCCCCTTGTACTTCTCTCTCTCCCCCTTGTGCCTCTACTTCTCCCCCCTTGTACTTCTCTCCCCCCCTTGTGCCTCTATTTCTCCCCCCTTGTACTTCTCTACCCCCCTTGTGCCTCTCTCCCCCATGTACCTCTTTCTCCCCCATGTACTTCTCTCTCTCCCTTGTGCCTCTTTCACCCCATGTACTTCTCTCTCCCCCTTGTGCCTCTTTCACCCCATGTACTTCTCTCTCCCCCTTGTGCCTCTTTCACCCCCATGTACTTCTCTCTCTCTCTCTCTCCCCCTTGTGCCTCTTTCACCCCCATATACTTCTCTCTCTCCCCCTTGTGCCTCTTTCACCCCATATACTTCTCTCTTTCTCTCCCCCTTGTGCCTCTTTCACCCCCATATACTTCTCTCTTTCTCTCCCCCTTGTGCCTCTTTCACCCCCATGTACTTCTCTCTTTCTCTCCCCCTTGTGCCTCTTTCACCCCCATGTACTTCTCTCTTTCTCTCCCCCTTGTGCCTCTTTCACCCCCATGTACTTCTCTCTTTCTCTCCCCCTTGTGCCTCTTTCACCCCCATGTACTTCTCTCTTTCTCTCCCCCTTGTGCCTCTTTCACCCCCATGTACTTCTCTCTTTCTCTCCCCCTTGTGCCTCTCTCCCCCATGTACTTCTCTCTTTCGCTCCCCCTTGTGCCTCTCTCCCCCATGTACTTCTCTCTTTCGCTCCCCCTTGTGCCTCTCTCCCCCATGTACTTCTCTCTTTCGCTCCCCCTTGTGCCTCTCTCCCCCATGTACTTCTCTCTTTCGCTCCCCCTTGTGCCTCTCTCCCCCATGTACTTCTCTCTTTCTCTCCCCCTTGTGCCTCTCTCCCCCATGTACTTCTCTCTCTCTCCCCCTTGTGCCTCTCTCCCCCATGTACTTCTCTCTCTCTCTCCCCCTTGTGCCTCTCTCCCCCATGTACTTCTCTCTCTCTCCCCCTTGTGCCTCTCTCCCCCATGTACTTCTCTCTCTCTCTCCCCCTTGTGCCTCTCTCCCCCATGTACTTCTCTCTCTCTCCCCCCCTTGTGCCTCTCTCCCCCATGTACTTCTCTCTCTCTCCCCCCCTTGTGCCTCTCTCCCCCATGTACTTCTCTCTTTCTCTCCCCCATGTACTTCTCTCTTTCTCTCCCCCTTGTGCCTCTCTCCCCCATGTACTTCTCTCTTTCTCTCCCCCTTGTGCCTCTCTCCCCCATGTACTTCTCTCTTTCTCTCCCCCTTGTGCCTCTATCTCTCCCCCGT
Source organism: Rhinophrynus dorsalis (assembly GCA_037306005.1). NCBI lineage: Eukaryota > Metazoa > Chordata > Amphibia > Anura > Rhinophrynidae > Rhinophrynus > Rhinophrynus dorsalis. Next base: position 66,370,404 of record CM074718.1, read on the forward strand.
ACCTCTTTTTCACTTTCCTGCACTGATGACATCCGGAGCGCAACCACTCCAAACGCGGAGACGCCGCATGGAGCGTGAAGGGGTTTTCTTCCTCTGTCTGGGCGCCAGTTTTAAACTGGCCTCAGAACAGAGGAAGAAAATACCTGCATGCTCCACGCGGCGTCTCCGCGTTTGGAGTGGTTGCGCTCCGGATGTCATCAGTGCAGGAAGACAGCAGTATCCGGCGGCTGTGGGGCTGCTGGGCGGCACAACTAATCGCGGCACAACGAATCGATAATGAGAATCGTTGACAACGATTCTCATTATCGATTTAATCGATTAGTTGTTGCAGCCCTAGACTAATGTAATGCGCCTCAGTCCGACCGTGACACTGACTCCAGCTCCTGTCTTTTCGAGTTCCGTGTCACAGAGTCGGCTGGTGCAGCATCCCGATCCCCCCCCCCCCAAGGAAAAGGCTGGTTAATTGTAAAATGAAATAATAAAAAAAAAGTTAAGCACAAAAAATAATGTAAAAAAAAAAACAGTCCAAAAAAAAAAAGTGTTAAAAAAAACCAAAACTATCCCAATGACAGGCGCCCCTCTGTGGTGTGCGCCTGTAGGCAGATGCCTACTCTGCCTTATTATAAATCCGGCCCTGTTGGCATCACAATAATGAGAAAAGTTTGCTTCACTTTTGCATGTCTTGTGCCAGTCATAGGCAATCTGCACTCATCGAACTGTTGCTGGACTACAACTTCCATCATCCTCAGCTTGCTAATGGCAGACCAAGGATGATAGATATAGTAGTTCAACTACAGCTGATGGTAGCTGTAGATTACTGACCACTGATCTATGCATAGGAAATACAATGAGTTTTGCGTACAGAATTACATAAAATAAAATCTAGGTATTGCTATTCCATACTTATTTTATGGGAGCTCCTTCGGCTAACCTCTTGTGGGGGAAGGCGTCAATGCAGACTGCAGCTTCATAGCAACAAATAAACATAGGGAATGGCATTGCCAATCATAGGAGTGCACATTTCAGGTCTAACCAATGGCATTGTAAGGAACTGATGGAGGAGGCCAATGTCCCAGGTTTAACCATCTGCATGTCAGAGAAATATCTAACCCATTATACTGCATCACTCAAAGGGTTAAAACCCCAGATCTTGCTGTCAGCTTGTTGGTTGTAATATTACTAATCTCACTACTACTAATAGTGCAGTTGGGGCACAAAGTGCAATAATAATGCTTTAGGTTGGCTCAAGAACCAGGTCCTAGTGATTACCCTGGCTCTGATCCTTATGCTCCCAGCAATGGATTTTATATACTGGTTTGCATAGTGGTGTCCTGGAGCAGACTGACTGCACAAATTAAGAATTACATATTTCTATGGTTTATTTCCACTTTAACAACAAGCCATAACCTCTATCTCTAACACCGTTCTAATCCATCGCACCTAACCAAAACACTAACTTTAGTGACATGGCTAATAAGTGCTGTTTGCATCAGCAGTCAGGAGCAAGCTGATAGCTCTCCTCCTGACCATCACTTCTAGCTAGCAGTTCCTGCCACTGCCTCCCATTTGACCAATTGCACTAAGATGATTCCTTATCTCTGAATGGCTGGTCAGTAGTGATGAGCGAGCATGCTCAGCCGAAGCTCGGTTCGGCTCGAGCATCGCTCTGCTCGGCACATGGCGGTACTCGTACGAGTACCGCATGTGCTCGCCCGCCATGTTCGGGTCTCCTCCCCGCACGTTTCGCGGCTGCTGCGCAGCCAATAAACGTGCGGGGAGGCTCTGACATCAGTGTAATGCCAGCAGCCATGTTGGCTGCTGGCATTACACTGATTGGCTGGCCAGAACCCGTGATCGGGTGCTGTATAGCACCCGACGCGCGAGTTCGGCTCATTCTTAGCCAGGGAGAGATGCGCTTAGGCAGGGAAAGTCAGTGTAGGGAGAATAAAATTGTTGAAACTCTTTCAAGACCAAAAAGTCCTTTTTAGGACTGTTGTGTGTGGGGGCAGCATTTATATTTTGTTTGGGGGGGCACAATTTCCTTTTTTTTGTGGGGGGGATACTTGAAAGGTGACATATAATACTAGATGCACAGGAAGTCAGTGTAGGGAGAATAAAATTGTTGAAACTCTTTCAAGACCCAAAAGTCCTTTTTAGGACTGTTGTGTGTGGGGGCAGCATTTATATTTTGTTTGGGGGGGCACAATTTCCTTTTTTTTGTGGGGGGGATATTTGAAAGGTGACATATAATACTAGATGCACAGGAAGTCAGTGTAGGGAGAATAAAATTGTTGAAACTCTTTCAAGACCCAAAAGTCCTTTTTAGGACTGTTGTGTGTGGGGGCAGCATTTAATTTTTTTTGGGGGTGGCAGAATTTCATTTTTTTGTGGGGGGGGACATGTTCTAAGGTGACATTGTACTAGGTGCACAGGGACAAATATTTCACAGTGCAGTGACAAGCTGACATATTCTGTTAGGTGCACAGGGCCAATGATTTTACAACGCAGCGACAAAAAGGGCCATTTTAAATGTGTGCCTAGCCATAGATTATTGTCACATTCTGTTTAGTGTGCAAATTCACAAATTAACGTCACATATTCCGTTCACTGTGCCTAGCCGCAGATTAGCGTCACATTCTGTTTCGTGTGCCTAGCCGCAGATTAGCGTCACATTCTGTTTCGTGTGCCTAGCCGCAGATTAGCGTCACATATTGTTTAGTGTGCCTAGCCGCAGATTAACGTCACATATTGTTTAGTGTGCCTAGCCGCAGATTAGTGTCACATATTGTTTAGTGTGCCTAGCCGCAGATTAACGTCACATATTTTTTAGTGTGCCTAGCCGCAGATTAGCGTCACATATTGTTTAGTGTGCCTAGCCGCAGATTAACGTCACATATTGTTTAGTGTGCCTAGCCGCAGATTAACGTCACATATTGTTTAGTGTGCCTAGCCGCAGATTAGCGTCACATATTGTTTAGTGTGCCTAGCCGCAGATCAGCGTCACATATTGTTTAGTGTGTCTAGCCGCAGATTAGCGTCACATTCTGTTTCGTGTGCCTAGCCGCAGATTACCGTCATATATTCCGTTTAATATGAAGAAGGCGGGTAAAAAGGGACGGGGAAGTGGACGTGATCCTGATAGTTCAGGGCGCGGGTCAGGACGCGTAGAAACTGTGCCTGGTGCCAGAGCACAAGAAAGAAAGACATCCACCATACCTAGCTTCATGTCTCAGTTTACAGGGCGTCGCAGGACATCACTCTCGAGGTCAGACCACTGCGAACAGGTGGTCGGTTGGATTTCAGCTGATACTGCTTCCAGTCGGTTAAGCACCACCCTGTCTTCCACCAAGTCCACTCTCAGTAGCCAAGAGTCTGGTCAACATAATCCTCACCCTGATCATCCTTCCTCCCACCATAGAGGGTCTGGCCAAAGAAGTGATCCCACACTGGGATATAGTGAGGAGCTCTGCTCATCACCAATCCTTGATTTGAACCTCTCTCCAAGCACGCTTGCAGAGGAACATGACATCTTGTGCCCTGATTCACAACCTCTAGAGGGTACCCAATCACAAGAAGATGACAGAGGGGAACGGCATTTAAGGTCAAAGGAAGTGGATGATGATGATGAGACACAGTTGCCATCAAATCAACCACAATTACTGTCTCAAGACCTTGATGAGGAGGATGATACATAGTTGTCAATGACTGAGGATGTGGTGGGATCAAGAAATGAGGAGGATGATCAGAGTGAGGAAGTGGAGGAGGACTTGGTGGACGATGAGGTCACTGACCCCACCTGGGAAGGTGGAAAGCCGAGCGATGACAGCAGTCCTGAGGGTGAGCCATCTGCAGCACCGCAACAGGCTGGAAGAGGCAGTGGTGTGGCTAAAGAAAGAAGGCGGACCGCACCAAACCGGCCCGCAAATGTTCCACGGAGCACCCCCTTGCGTAAATCTCCCTTGCCAAGGGCTAGGTGTTCCGCGGTATGGCGTTTTTTTAAGGAAAGTGCGGACGACAAAAGAATTGTAGTTTGCAACCTGTGCCACACCAGAATGAGCCGAGGCATAAACACTAGCAACCTCACCACCACCAGCATGATCCGACACATGGCATCCAAGCACCGTAATAAGTGGGAGGAACGCCCGGATCGCCAATCTGTGTCTGCAGGCCACACCACTGCCTCCTCTTCCCCTGTTTTCGGTGCCGGCCAATCGCCTGTCGAAGGCGCAGGCCCGCATACCTCCCGCCCTGCACCTGTACCATCTGAAGCACCATCAGCGACCACATCCACTTCCCTGTCCCAGCGCAGTGTCCAAATGTCGTTACCCCAGGCATTTGAGCGCAAGCGAAAATACCCAGCCACCCACCCACAGGCCATAGCACTAACCTCACACCTTTCCAAATTACTGGCCATCGAAATGCTGCCATTTAGGCTTGTGGACACTGAGTCCTTCTGCAGCCTGATGGCAGTAGCTGTCCCTCGGTACGCAGTCCCCAGCCGCCACTACTTTTCCCGGTGTGCCGTCCCCGCCTTACACCACCATGTGTCCCTTAACATCACCCGTGCCCTGACCAACGCAGTTACTGGGAAGGTCCACTTGACAACTGACACATGGACAAGTGCTTGTGGCCAGGGACGCTACATTTCCCTGACGGCACACTGGGTGAATGTCGTGGAGGCTGGGAGCGACTCGGACCCTGGGATGGCACAGGTGCTACCCACGCCGAGGATTGCGGGCCCTACCTCCATCAGGGTTTCCGCCAGCACCTACGTTATTGGCTCCTCCTCCTCCTCCGTTTCCACCTCCGAATTCTCTGCGCGCAGCGCCACTCACCCATCAGCCAGTAGCTGGAAGCAGTTTAGCACTGCAGTGGGGAAGCGTCAACAGGCCGTGCTGAAGCTGATCTGCCTTGGGGACAAACAGCACACGGCCTCAGAGCTGTTGCAGGGGATTAGTCACCAGACCGAGCAGTGGCTCTCGCCACTCAACCTGCAACCAGGCATGGTTGTGTGTGATAATGGGCGTAACTTGGTGGCGGCTTTGGAGCTCGGCAAGCTCACACACGTACCATGCCTAGCGCATGTATTTAATTTAGTGGTTCAGCGATTTCTAAAAACCTACCCCAATTTGCATGATCTCTTGACCAAGGTGCGCGCGCGTGTGTGCACATTTCCGTAAGTCATCTACAGCTTCAGCCGGCCTGTTGACGCTGCAGCAGCGCTTACAATTGCCAGCTCACCGGCTGCTGTGTGACGTGAGCACGCGCTGGAACTCCACCTTCCACATGTTGGCCCGGCTTTGTGAGCAGCAGAGGGCAGTAGTGGAGTACCAGCTGTTACACGGTCGTCGCCTCTCCGTTCAACTTCCTCTAATCAGAAGTGAGGAGTGGGAATGGATGTCAGACCTCTGTGAGGTTTTACGCAATTTTGAGGAATCGACACAGATGGTGAGCGGCGATAACGCTATTATCAGTGTAACCATCCCACTTCTGTGTCTACTGAAACGCTCGCTGCTCACAATTAAAACCGACGCTTTGCATGTGGAAGAGGTGGAAATGGGGGAGGAAGAGCTTACACAAGGGGATAGCCAGAGCACCCTCACTTCGTCTTCTCAGCGACAATTGGAGGAGGCGGAGGAGGAGGAGGAGGAGGAGGAAGACACGGTTGCCTCCGCTACAGAGGGTAGCCATGGAACTTTAGTTCCATCTCTTCAGCGTGGGTGGGCAGAAGAGGAGGAAGAGGATGAGGAGATTGAGAGTCATCCTCCTGGTGAGGACAGCGAAATCTTGCCTGTTGGTACTCTGGCACACATGGCTGACTTTATGTTAGGCTGCCTTTCCCGTGACCCACGCGTTATACGCATTTTAGACAACACGGATTACTGGGTGTTCACCCTTCTGGACCCCCGCTACAAAGAGAATTTCTCATCTCTCATTCCTCCGGTGGAGAGGACAAGCAAAATGGTGCAATACCAGAAGGTTCTTGTCGAAAAATTGCTCCAAAATTTTCCATCTGACAACGCTGGCGGCAGAGTACGTGCTACCTTGACCAACCGAGAAGGGGAGAAAAGGGGAGCACACAGCAGTTCCGACAAAGGCAGGGCAACACTCTCCAAGGCGTGGGACACCTTCATGACACTCCGCCAGCACCCTCACCCTGATGCGCGGCCTAGTGTCACAAGGAGGGAAAAGTTTTGGAAGATGGTGAAGGAGTACGTAGCAGACCGTGTCAGCGTCCTCACTGATCCCTCTGTGCCTTACAACTACTGGGTGTCCAAGCTGGACACGTGGTATGAACTGGCACTCTACGCCTTGGAGGTGCTGGCCTGCCCTGCCGCCAGCGGTCTGTCTGAGCGGGTATTTAGTGCTGCTGGTGGCATCATAACAGATAAGCGTATCCGCCTTTCCACCGACAATGCTGATAGGTTGACACTTATAAAAATGAACAAGGCCTGGATTTCCCCTGACTTCTCCACTCCACTGGAGGAAAGCCCCGGGTGAACATAAAGTCACTTTAGATATGTTATTTACAATGATGGGAATACTCTGTATTCCCATTCACCCCTTCCACCCAAAAAACGGGTATATGGTTGACTCTTAATCTTCTCATCCTCCTCCTCCTCTTCCATATGCCCTGTGATATAATTTTTATATAGGGCCAGCTCACCAGCGGGCCCTGTGATATAATTTTTATATAGGGCCAGCTCACCAGCGGGCCCTGTTTGACAATTTTTGTATAGGTCAGCTCACCAGCGGGCCTTCTCATATAATGTTTGATTGGGTCAGCTCTCTAGCGGGCCCTCTCATATAATGTTTTATAGCGTCAGCTCACTAGCGGGCCTTCGCATATAATGTTTAGGATGGTCAGCTCCGCAGCAGACCCTCACCCATAATGTTTTAGATGGTCGGCTCAGCAGCAGACCCTCATTCCTAATGTTTTAGATGGTCAGCTTAGCAGCATGCCCTCGCCCCTAATGTTTTAGAGGGTCACCAGCAGGCCATTAATCCTAATTTTTCAAGGGTGTGTATGATGCCCTCCTTTATGTGTAATAAAGGGTGTATTGGAGTGACATTTCAGTCTAATTTTTGGCAGCCCTTTCACTTAGTGCATAGGCTTTATGAGTGTTGGACCACTACCTGAACTATTGTACCACAATGTGAATGAGGCCCTCCATTTTGTGATATACAGGTTGTATCGGAGTGCCTCAGGTCCTCCCATTGAATTAAATAGGGCTGGGGTGTTCGACAGAGCAGAAGGTAGTTCTTGGCTTCATCCACTAAGTCACTTCGTCACTTTTACTCAATGGATCAGACCCCACTGTTCCGACTATAAATTTTGGACTTAACAAGGGCAAACGGACATGTTGTAAAACCTGTGGTAGCTGCGCCTCCGTTCCTGAATGCTGTACCTTACCCGGGCCATAACCACGTTGAACACCTGCTTTACGCTGCGCACGTTTCCCTCTTAATCATGGCCCCAGTTCCGAAAAATCGATGAAATTTTTTGCAGAATTTGCAGATGATATACAAGTAAATATACAGCAAATACTGTTTGGTAACAATTTTTCGCCTAAAGTCGTTTTTATCTTCCTTTTTGTGTGTTTTACGGTCAGTCTGTAAAAATGGCGTACTACGGGCGAAACATCGTTCCCAGCAGCGACGTTGGAGTCCAAGATGCATCCAGACATCCTCCCTATGCTATCCCTGAACCATTTCTGTGGTGTTTCCATCATTTTCTGACCTTTTCCTATGAACCAGGCACCCTCCCCTCATCAGAGCAGGGGGTGCCTGGTGTAATGCTCGAGTCCTCCCATTGACTTCAATGGGGCTCAGGTGCTCGGCCGAGCACTCGAGCCTCCGGGGGCGCTCGGCCAGAGCACCCGAACACCCGAGCATCGGGGTGCTCGATCATCACTACTGGTCAGGGTGGAGGTTGTGGTATGTCTTCTCTCCTCTGCACAGAGTGCAGCTCCACTCACACATGTACTTAATACTATGACTGTCTACACCTTGGGGCAGTGATTTCATTTTTCACTGAACAGACATGCCTGTAGGCACATTAACACTTTGAGTGCAATGCATTGCTTACTTCTCTGGCACTCAGTGGGTTAAAATAAGCCCTGCAGATTTATATTGTTTAGTACTGACAAAATTGGACTAAAAATGAATAATAAAACAATCTATGAGAGTGCTGTGTTCTACCTTGTACCTACATTGTACACCCTTCCAGCAGAAAAGGCTGATCAAAACTTCAATTACTTAACAAAGCTTCAATAAATTTCCATTAGAAACACTATATTTTTTATTTTTGGAATACGTTAGATATCACTCATGAACAGAGCATGTAGTCTACTCCATATAATTATAGGTCGAGTAACAGGCAGTTACATACACCTGAAGGGTGAAGTACTAAAATAATTCAGAAAAATACTGTAGGTTAATGGGAAATTATCACTTGTAAGGCCACAAAACCAGGAGAAATAGAAGGTTTTCTGGGGAAAACAAATTAAACAATTGAGAAGTAAAAGTTTTTCCAAATTACCACTGATTTTAATGAGAATTTTAATGAGAATTTTAAAGGGACAGTAATGTCCCCCCCAAAAAAGTCCAGTTTTGTAGAGGTTAAAATATTAATCAATATGCTCCAAACCCTATCTCTCAAACCGTTATGATTTGAGAGATATAGGGATTCAAAGTTCCCTTCATCCCTAAGATGAAGGGTCTGTGTTTCTCCTCCCCCTTACATCACTGATGCAGTGCAGTTAACCTTGAGCATGTTCACCGTATCTCAAATCTTGTTGTCCTCCCCCTTACTTGCTGCTTTTGTTTTGAGCCGTATTTATTTCATAACAAGAGAATAGGGACATAACAATGGTTTTTGAAAACACTTGTCTCAATGAGATATTTTCTATTTAACGGTCACTTGACAATTGAAAAATTCAATCCAAGTCACTAAATTTGAAGGTGATGGCAGAGATTAAGAAAGTGAGGAGACATTACATCAGTGTGTTTCCTAGGTTACAGCAGAATTTACTGTAGCTCAGGCTGGGAGAAATGGGAACGGAAATGATTAAATTCCCTATTTAGATCTAGGTGCATTCTCTACAAGTCAACACGTCCACAGCAGATGTTCCTCATTCATTGTGTAAGTCTCGTTATTTCACAAAGCTCATGTGCCCAAAGGCCTACTCAGTTTCAAGTCTGCACTGTCATCTTCCAAGCTGTGCAGTTGATGGATTTTCACATTCCTCTTACTTTCCTCCTCCAATGTGACCAATGCTACCATCTAGTTATAATCAAAAACATAAATTTTAACTGTCAGTTTTATTTGATTAATGTTTTGGAATTATTTACTGAACATTCAAGTTAGATAACAGCACATGTAAGTAAATTAACTCTTTGGGTTCTAGAGAATTATGAAGGGGATTTTTTTAATACTGAAAACTATACAACCCTTGCAGTGCACTAACATTGTTTATTGATAAATTACTGTGAAAAAACTTTCAAAACACTTTTTTTCCATTAGCCTATGTGGATCTCATGAGCTTTTTTTTGTACCAGAGAAAGGGAAATGGACAAATTCCACAATGCGACTCATTTTCTGCACATACACTTTAGCCTAAGAATGATAGTCTTGCACTTGAATATATGAGAGTTTATAAAAAATACACAAATAAGGAGAGCGCTAAACCATACCTCCCATAATAATAAGATACACTTAAATATCAAATATTATTTATTATGATAGACACCTATCTAGACCCCCATACAATATATAAAACAATACACATAAATAATATACTGGGTCCGAGCTCAAGAGCCAGTATATAGGAAATACTACATAAAATAAAATAAAATAATGAAAATGAACATAAACCCAATAAATACATGCGCATAAAAAAAACCATCTCTCAAATAAGAGACACAATGTAACAGCAACAACTAATGTACAATAGTGTCCAATGTAACAAGGTATAGAAGTCCAGCTAGATACAAAGTTGCCACTGTGAGCCAGTAGATACAACAAAGACACAGTCTACAATCTCCCGCCAATAACAGAGAAAGTACTGAGATACCTCAATTGGTGCGATAACAGTCCCGCAAACATACTCACTCCCGACCACCGGAAGGGCAATTCTGCAGCCCGTGGAACTCCAGCAAACAGTGTGGAAGGATCAGCTGTGATTCTTCCGATAATAAAACAGCCCTCAATATATCACTTCCAACTGGATCATAAATAAAGCTGCGTATTCTTAGCCTCTTCTGCGGGCAGTGTAATGCGGTCAACCATAGGCTTCTCAGCTGTTAACTATACAATCACTGTACTGGCTCCCATCTGGCAGTATAAGCCGAAGTCAATATGAAGACACTGAAGTAGAATGTGCAATAGCACTTCTGCCGAAATAAGCACTGTCACTTGGTCTCAATAAGTTAAAAGTCATACAATATAGGGGCCCCCTCTCTCTCCAACGCGTTTCGTGTTATGTAACACTTCCTCAGGGATGTAATGAGAAAACCATGTATACAACCCCCTCCTCTTACACCCAAACACCTGTCAATGATATATACTCTACAGGTATAATACCAGGAAGTACGAAACTGACTACTATACGGGCTACTAAAAATGGAGGCATATAAAGAAACATACTCCCATAATCCTGAAATCTACCCCACTAAGACATATTCCTATATAATGATAGCCATACATCAAAAAAACTGTCCATTCCTTATCTATTCAAGCATAATTACCTATTAAACCCCACAAATGAATCTAATATGTGTCATTTATAAACCCTAATATTTTAAGATGTTGTTTTAAGAAATATAGCAGGAGTGATCATATCTGCATACTAAAATTTCTAATTATATATATGAACTGTATACAATCCGATGTGTATAATGTTACTACACTTTGTTAGTACATGAAGGGAAACCAGAAAAGGCATTTAACATGCTGCAGGAGCTTCATACACTCTTCAGAGCTTCTATAATGTTCCCTATGCCCATGTATTCACTGGAGACTGTATATGTCCAGCCATCTGAGTGGATCAGAGCAAAATAAGTGCTCCAATATGTGCAGAGAGGATTGTTAACAGTTTAGATGCAATAGGGCATTACTATGCATCAGGTATGTGCAGGGAGTATAGGGAATACATGACAAAAGTGGCATGTGTAGAGAGACTGTGGGGGAAAGTTAGAGGCTCCCAATACAAAGTGGGCACCGGTCAGCTGTGGTCAAAGACACGCCGTGCCAGATCAAATGCACAGAGCACTGCTCCCACAGTGTGAAGTGTCGCCTCTATATGTATCGTGTTGTCATATATATGGAACTGTATGGTGGAGCATCACTGCACTGGCTGTGCGGCCTCCAACAAATAAATGTTCAAAAAAGAAAGGGAAAGAGTATTCTGAGGTGGATGACAGGTAGATGCGCTGAAGTGAATTGTGTTACACATTGTTTTGACAATGAAAAGGTAAAGTCTTCCAAGAATGTCACACATAAGTAAGCTTATTTATGGAAATACAGAACCAGATTGAAGCTTAATTAAACATACACTCACACAGACATTATCAGATGAAAGGCACCTTTATGAGAAGAGGAGTGAGGAGGCAAAGCAGCAAGAGCACTTGGTCATCAAGTGTTAGTGTGTGTGGTCAGCATTTATGGTATGAGGGAGAGAAGGTGAACTGATATGCTGCTTATGGCACTTTTCTGTTCCTCTTGAGGGGCAAAGTGGAGAAACAGAGGTAGGTGGAGGTGATCAGGCAGTGCAGCAGAACGTAGGTTGGAAGGGGCCATATGAATAGGTGAAAAGACATATTGTGTGAGCAGCAGCCTTGTCCCACTGTAGAGGTTGGAGAGGGTTGAGGGTGTGAATGAGACACTGGGAAGGAGTTGAGTCACGGCAGGGAGAAAGTTTGTTGGGAGCAAAGAGCAGAGGATCATGAGTGTTGTGTAAACCAGGCAGTGAATGTTTCATTATTTAATTGTACGAAGTAGAAAGTCTGTTTTGGTGTGAGACTCCTTGCAGAGATATTTTTGTATCTGTTTTATAAAAATTTTTCTGTACACTTTTTTTTTTAACCCTTTGAAGGAAAATAATTTTGCTTAACATCACATTTGATGAGTCAGAATTTCAGTGAATAAAATTTGTTGCCAGACAACATTCATTCACTGCTATTCTGAGTGCTTACAAGTTCATATAAATTACATAATTAATCCCCCCCCAGTCTTAACACTCTGTCCCATGCCCGCTCTCCACACATTAATAACAAAAGTAACACACTTACCTTGGTATAGGAGGTCCAGTGGTGCCCTCGATGCCTTGGTCCTCCTACATATTCTCTCTCAGAAAAATTAAACATTCAATAAAAAACACTAATACCCTGCTACCACCATTGTAGTTGCATCGACAAATAAAAATTAATAAAACACCTTAATCGTGCTCGGGCCATTGCCTAAGCAAGAATGAGCAAACAATTAACAGCTTTTATATGGCCATTAGTGTTGAGCGAGCACCGCGATGCTCGGGTGCTCGGGTGCTCTGACCGAGCACCCCCTGCTGCTCGAGTGCTCGGCCGAGCACCCGAGCCCCATTCAAATGAATGGGAGCACTCGAGCATCAAACCAGGCACCCCCTGCTCTGATGAGCGGAGGGTGCCTGGTCAATGTCCCCCTTCATCTCCGCTATGCCCCTCTTCCACAATGTCCCCCTTCATCTCCTCTATGCCATAGAGGAGATGAAGGGGGACATTGTGGAAGAGGGGCATAGCGGAGATGAAGGGGGACATTGTGGAAGAGGGGCATAGACTCTATGCCCCTCTTCCACAATGTCCCCCTTCATCTCCGCTATGCCCCTCTTCCACAATGTCCCCCTTCATCTCCTCTATGGCATAGAGGAGATGAAGGGGGACATTGTGGAAGAGGGGCATAGCGGAGATGAAGGGGCACATTGTGACAGACGGGCATAGCGGAGATGAAGGGGGACATTGTGGAAGAGGGGCATAGAGTCTATGCCCCTCTTCCACAATGTCCCCCTTCATCTCCGCTATGCCCCCTTCATCTCCGCAATGCCCCTGTACCTCCATTCCCTGGTGGTCCAGCGGAGCGTCTTCGGATCTGTGCCTCTTCCGGCACAGATCCCCGCAACCCGAACATGTCGGGCGAGCACATGGCGGTACTCGTACGAGTACCGCCATGTGCCGAGCAGAGCGATGCTCGAGCCGATCCGAGCATCGGCCGAGCACGCTCGCTCAACATTAATGGCCATCTCTGTTGAAATGAGTCCCCACGCTCCCATTGGCTGGAATGTGGGGTTACAGAGGGCACTGAATGTTCCGTGGCGTAATCTCACCTCCAAGAAAATCAGCATCGAGTTGGAGGGGTTATGAATGCACATAACATCACCCCTCCACCTTGCCAATCATTGAGTTGTTCATAACGCCCTAAAGATAATAAAACCACATATCAATAAATTTAAGAAATGCTGTCTTAAAAATAAACAATTTATTTCTACCTTTATTTAATTCAGCACTCACATTTTGTCATCATAAATCACTGTCATAGCTTTACTATACAGACAATGATTATCCCCTCTCTATGTAAGTCTATAGGTCAGGCTAAGACATAGACATTCTACACAATGTAGTCTCAGCATTGCATCCATGTGTCACAGTGGTAAAGCTGTAAAGTGTAAATAATGATTTGCAATGCACTGGAAATCTCCATAGCATTCAAGAGGTTAAATACCCCACCTAAATCAGTGTAGATTTGGGATTATTTTTGTCCGCTGTGTTACAATTGATCGCTAGATTTTTCTCCGCTTTTTCTTTGCACATTCAGTCCAGTCAGTAAATACAGTGTATCATGAACTACATGTCACTGACTCAAATCTATTACAGGAAGCAGAACATAAGTTTCTGTGGTGGCAACATCCCTTTAAAAACATCTGTTATGCAGTAAGGGATATGCACAAAGTCATGCTGTTTCATATGAGCCAGAAATATTTTAGGATTGAGGGCTCATTCATCACAGTTGTGAAAGCATATGAAAAAATAGGATTTTAGTCTTACATTTTAAATCCTTTTCTCTTAGTCCATACAGGTTACTGGTAACTTTAGGTTAGACAGAAGGAAGGAACTACAATCTCCTGATTAATGTGGAACTCAGACATCAGCTTCGGGAGAAACTCTTGTGAGGTGCGAAGCACCGCAACCCGGCGAACAGAAACAATCGCCAGGAGAAAGGCCATCTTCCACGTCAGCATACAAAGAGGAATAGTAGCCAAAGACTCAAAAGGAGGAAGCTGAAGAACTGTTACAGCTAACCGTGGTTTCAGCGTCATCTGCAGGCGCGAGGCTTCAAACATGCAGCAGGGCTCTGTTTTATGTGTTTTCTTCCTGTAGTCTACTCTTACCTACTTCCTCCCGCTGAGCTGCTCCTCCTACCTACTTCCTGAGGAGGGGTTTAAAGGGCCGATGAGTCCTGACTCAGTTGCCCTTGCGTTGTTGTACAATACAGTTCTGTTTCCCTTGGTCTCTGTGTATGACCTGGCTTGTCGGATTATCCATTCTGGTGCTGACCTGTGGCTCTGTCTGACTACTCGTTTGCTTGCTCCCATTGTGTAGTGGACACCCAATCTGGTGCGGACCTGTGGCTCTGGTTGACTACCTGAACTGTGTATGACCCGGCCTGTCTGTCCATCCATTCTGATGTGGACCTGTGACTCTATCTGACCATTCTCCTTGTGCGTTCCAATTTGGCTTTAACATCCTTTCTGGTGCAATCCTGTGGCTCTGGTGGACTACCCGCTCTGTGTATGACCTCGCTTGTCTGACTACCCACTCTGGTGTTGACTTGGGGCTCTGTCCACTGTGCTTCCAGCATACCAACACTTCAATAGATATTCTACCTGGTGCAAACCTGTGGCTCTGGCTGACTACCCGCTCTGTGTATGACACGGCTTGTCTGACTATCCTTTCTGGTGCTGACTAGGGGGCTCTGTCTGTTTCCTCCGTGTGTTGGTCCCCGCTACACAGACACCCACCCTAGTGCGGACCTGGGGCTCTATCAGACTCCTAGACTGACTGCAGGCTGAGTCAGTGCTAATCCTTTGGGCGTTCCAAATTACCTCGAGGCTCCAGTGGGCTGAGGCCTAGTCTTGGACAGTGTGGTGGATCTATTGGCGGACTGCTATTTCTGATACAGTGCTTGCCTCTTTGATCACCCTCTGTGTGTTATCTGTTTACGTGCATTACTGGTATTATTCTAATAAAAGATTGCTTTACTTTACCGTACTGACTCCAGGTTTATTCCTAGGAACCGTGACAAGAACTCCTAATACCAAGTTAAGGTCCCACTGAGGAGCAGGGGACTTAAACACCTGACGGGTATGAGCAAACTCCTGGAAGAAAATCTTGACATCAGGAATGATAGCAAGACACCTCTGAAAAAAGACAGAGAGCGCAGAAGTCTGAACCTTAAGAGAACTCAGACTGAGACCCTTATTCACACCATCCTGGAGAAAGGAAAGAACAGTAGGAAGTAGTGATGAGCGAGCACCCCAATGCTCGGGTGTTCGGGTGCTCTGACCGAGCACCCCCTGAGGCTCGAGTGCTCGGCCGAGCACCCGAGCCCCATTGAAGTCAATGGGAGGACTCGAGCATTACACCAGGCACCCCCTGCTCTGATGAGGGGAGGGTGCCTGGTCCATAGGAAAAGGGCAGAAAAAGATGGAAACACTACAGAAATGGTTCAGGGACAGCATAGGGAGGATGTCTGGATGCATCTTGGACTCCAACGTCGCTGCTGGGAACGATCTTTCGCCCGTAGTACGCCATTTTTACAGACTGACCGTAAAACACCCAAAAAGGCAGATAAAAACGACTTTAGGCGAAAAATTGTTACCAAACAGTATTTGCTGTATATTTACTTGTATATCATCTGCAAATTCTCCCAAAAATTTCCTCGATTTTTCTGAACTGAGGCCATGATTAAGAGGGAAACGTGCGCAGAGGCAAATTCTCCCAAAAATTTCCTTGATTTTCAGAACTGAGGCCATGATTAAGAGGGAAACGTGCGCAGAGGCAAATTCTCCCAAAAATTTCCTTGATTTTCAGAATTGAGGCCATGATTAAGAGGGAAACGTGCGCAGAGGCAAATTCTCCCAAAAATTTCCTTGATTTTCAGAACTGAGGCCATGATTAAGAGGGAAACGTGCGCAGAGGCAAATTCTCCCAAAAATTTCCTTGATTTTCAGAACTGAGGCCATGATTAAGAGGGAAACGTGCACAGAGGCAAATTCTCCCAAAAATTTCCTTGATTTTCAGAACTGAGGCCATGATTAAGAGGGAAACGTGCACAGAGGCAAATTCTCCCAAAAATTTCCTTGATTTTATTGAACTGAGGCCATGATTAAGAGGGAAACGTGCGCTGAGCTGACCATCTAAAACATTATGGGTGAGGGTCTGCTGCAGAGCTGACCATCCTAAACATTATATGCGAAGGCCCACTAGTGAGCTGACGCTATAAAACATTATATGAGAGGGCCCGCTAGAGAGCTGACCCAATAAAACATTATATGAGAAGGCCCGCTGGTGAGCTGACCTATATAAAAATTGGCAAACAGGGCCCGCTGGTGAGCTGACCCTATATAAAAATTATATCACAGGGCCCGCTGGTGAGCTGACCCTATATAAAAATTATATCACAGGGCCCGCTGGTGAGCTGGCCCTATATAAAAATTATAGCACAGGGCATATGGAAGAGGAGGAGGAGGATGAGAAGATTAAGAGTCAACCATATACCCGTTTTTTGGGTGGAAGGGGTGAATGGGAATACAGAGTATTCCCATCATTGTAAATAACATATATAAAGTGAGTTTATGTTCCCCCGGGGCTTTCCTCCAGTGGAGTGGAGAAGTCAGGGGAAATCCAGGCCTTGTTCATTTTTATAAGTGTCAACCTATCAGCATTGTCGGTGGAAAGGCGGATACGCTTATCTGTTATGATGCCACCAGCAGCACTAAATACCCGCTCAGACAGAACGCTGGCGGCAGGGCAGGCCAGCACCTCCAAGGCGTAGAGTGCCAGTTCATACCACGTGTCCAGCTTGGACACCCAGTAGTTGTAAGGCACAGAGGGATCATTGAGGACGCTGACACGGTCTGCTACGTACTCCTTCACCATCTTCCAAAACTTTTCCCTCCTTGTGACACTAGGCTGCGCATCAGGGTGAGGGTGCTGGCGGGGTGTCATGAAGGTGTCCCACGCCTTGGAGAGTGTTGCCCTGCCTTTGTCGGAACTGCTGTGTGCTCCCCTTTTCTCCCCTTCTCGGTTGGCCAAGGTAGCACGTACTCTGCCGCCAGCGTTGTCAGATGGAAAATTTTGGAGCAATTTTTCGACAAGAACCTTCTGGTATTGCACCATTTTGCTTGTCCTCTCCACCGGAGGAATGAGAGATGAGAAATTCTCTTTGTAGCGGGGGTCCAGAAGGGTGAACACCCAGTAATCCGTGTTGTTTAAAATGCGTATAACGCGTGGGTCACGGGAAAGGCAGCCTAACAAAAGTCAGCCATGTGTGCCAGAGTACCAACAGTCAAGATTTCGCTGTCCTCACCAGGAGGATGACTCTCAATCTCCTCATCCTCTTCCTCCTCTTCTGCCCACCCACGCTGAAGAGATGGAACTAAAGTTCCATGGCTACCCTCTGTAGCGGAGGCAACCGTGTCTTCCTCCTCCTCCTCCTCCTCCTCCTCCGCCTCCTCCAATTGTCGCTGAGAAGACGAAGTGAGGGTGCTCTGGCTATCACCTTGTGTAAGCTCTTCCTCCCCCATTTCCACCTCTTCCACATGCAAAGCGTCGGTTTTAATTGTGAGCAGCGAGCGTTTCAGTAGACACAGAAGTGGGATGGTTACACTGATAATAGCGTTATCGCCGCTCACCATCTGTGTCGATTCCTCAAAATTGCGTAAAACCTCGCAGAGGTCTGACATCCATTCCCACTCCTCACTTCTGATTACAGGAAGTTGAACGGAGAGGCGACGACCGTGTAACAGCTGGTACTCCACTACTGCCCTCTGCTGCTCACAAAGCCGGGCCAACATGTGGAAGGTGGAGTTCCAGCGCGTGCTCACGTCACACAGCAGCCGGTGAGCTGGCAATTGTAAGCGCTGCTGCAGCTTCAACAGGCCGGCTGAAGCTGTTGATGACTTACGGAAATGTGCACACACGCGGCGCACCTTGGTCAAGAGATCATGCACATTGGGGTAGGTTTTTAGAAATCGCTGCACCACTAAATTAAATACATGCGCTAGGCATGGCACGTGTGTGAGCTTGCCGAGCTCCAAAGCCATCACCAAGTTACGCCCATTATCACACACAACCATGCCTGGTTGCAGGTTGAGTGGCGAGAGCCACTGCTCGGTCTGGTGACTAATCCCCTGCAACAGCTCTGAGGCCATGTGCTGTTTGTCCCCAAGGCAGATCAGCTTCAGCACGGCCTGTTGACGCTTCCCCACTGCAGTGCTACACTGCTTCCAGCTACTGGCTGATGGGGGAGTGGCGCTGTGTGTAGAGAATTCGGAGGTGGAAACGGAGGAGGAGGAGCCAATAACGTAGGTGCTGGTGGAAACCCTGATGGAGGTAGGGCCCGCAATCCTCGGCGTGGGTAGCACCCGTGCCATCCCAGGGTCCGAGTCGCTCCCAGCCTCCACGACATTCACCCAGTGTGCCGTCAGGGAAATGTAGCGTCCCTGGCCACAAGCACTTGTCCATGTGTCAGTCGTTAAGTGGACCTTCCCAGTAACTGCGTTGGTCAGGGCACGGGTGATGTTACGGGACACATGGTGGTGTAATGCGGGGATGGCACACCGGGAAAAGTAGTGGCGGCTGGGGACCGCGTACCGAGGGACAGCTGCTGCCATCAGGCTGCGGAAGGACTCAGTGTCCACAAGCCTAAATGGCAGCATTTCGATGGCCAGTAATTTGGAAAGGTGTGAGGTTAGTGCTATGGCCTGTGGGTGGGTGGCTGGGTACTTTCTCTTGCACTCAAATGCCTGGGGTAACGACATTTGGACGCTGTGCTGGGACAGGGAAGTGGATGTGGTCGCTGATGGTGCTTCAGACGGTACAGGTGCAGGGCGGGAGGTATGCGGGCCTGCGCCTTCGACAGGCGATTGGCCGGCACCGAAAACAGGGGAAGAGGAGGCAGTGGTGTGGCCTGCAGACACAGATGGGCGATCCAGGCGTTCCTCCCACTTACTACGGTGCTTGGATGCCATGTGTCGGATCATGCTGGTGGTGGTGAGGTTTCTAGTGTTCATGCCTCGGCTCATTCTGGTGTGGCACAGGTTGCAAACTACAATTCTTTTGTCGTCCGCACTTTCCTTAAAAAAACGCCATACCGCGGAACACCTACCCCTTGGCAAGGTAGATTTACGCAAGGGGGTGCTCTGTGGAACATTTGCGGGCCGGTTTGGTGCGGTCCGCCTTCTTTCTGTAGCCACACCGCTGCCTCTTCCAGCCTGTTGCGGTGCTGCAGATGGCTCACCCTCAGGACTGCTGACATCGCTCGGCTCTACACCTTCCCAGGTGGGGTCAGTCACCTCATCGTCCACCAAGTCCTCCTCCACTTCCTCACTCTGATCATCCTCCTCAAGTCTTGATCCCACCACATACTCAGTCATTGACAACTGTATAACATTCTCCTCAACAAGGTCTTGAGACGGAAATAGTGGTTGATTTAATGGCAACTGTGTCTCATCATCATCATCATCATCCACTACTTCCTTTGACCTTAAATGCCGTTCACATCTGTCATCTTCTTGTGATTGGGTAGCCTCTAGAGGTTGTGAATCAGGGCACAAGATGTCATGTTCCTCTGCAAGCGTGCTTGGAGAGAGGGTCAAATGAAGGATTGGTGATGAGACGAGCTCCTCACTATATCCCAGTGTGGGATCACTTCTTTGACCAGACCGTGTATGGTGGGAGGAAGGATGATCAGAGTGAGGATTATTTTGACCAGACTCTTGGCTACTGAGAGTGGACTTGGTGGAAGACAGGGTGGTGCTTAACCGACTGGAAGCAGTATCAGCTGTCATCCAACCGACCACCTGTTTGCAGTGGTCGGACCTCGAGAGTGATGTCCTGCGACGCCCTGTAAAATTACACATGAAGCTAGGTATGGTGGATGTCTTTCTTTCTTGTGCTCTGGCACCAGGCACAGTTTCTCCGCGTCCTGACCCGCGCCCTGAACTTTCAGGATCACGTCCACTTCCCCGTCCCTTTTTACCCGCCTTCTTCATCTTACACAGAATATGTGACTTTAATATTTGAGTTTGAAAACTTAACAGTATTTCTTATTATTCTGCAACTGTTCAGAGTACACAGAATAGGCTGCTAAACGGCGGTGATACACACTGAATGGAATATGTGACTTTAATATTTGAGTTTGAAAACTTAACAGTATTTCTTACTATTCTGCAACTGTTCAGAGTACACAGAATAGGCTGCTAAACGGCGGTGATACACACTGAATGGAATATGTGACTTTAATATTTGAGTTTGAAAACTTAACAGTATTTCTTATTATTCTGCAACTGTACAGAGTACACAGAATAGGCTGCTAAACGGCGGTGAAACACACTGAATGGAATATGTGACTTTGATATTTGAGTTTGAAAACTTAACAGTATTTCTTACTATTCTGCAACTCTGCAGAGTACACAGAATAGGCTGCTAAACGGCGGTGATACACACTGAATGGAATATGTGACTTTAATATTTGAGTTTGAAAACTTAACAGTATTTCTTACTATTCTGCAACTGTTCAGAGTACACAGAATAGGCTGCTAAACGGCGGTGATACACACTGAATGGAATATGTGACTTTAATATTTGAGTTTGAAAACTTAACAGTATTTCTTATTATTCTGCAACTGTACAGAGTACACAGAATAGGCTGCTAAACGGCGGTGAAACACACTGAATGGAATATGTGACTTTAATATTTGAGTTTGAAAACTTAACAGTATTTCTTACTATTCTGCAACTCTGCAGAGTACACAGAATAGGCTGCTAAACGGCGGTGATACACACTGAATGGAATATGTGACTTTAATATTTGAGTTTGAAAACTTAACAGTATTTCTTACTATTCTGCAACTGTTCAGAGTACACAGAATAGGCTGCTAAACGGCGGTGATACACACTGAATGGAATATGTGACTTTAATATTTGAGTTTGAAAACTTAACAGTATTTCTTATTATTCTGCAACTGTACAGAGTACACAGAATAGGCTGCTAAACGGCGGTGAAACACAC
This sequence comes from Rhinophrynus dorsalis, assembly GCA_037306005.1. NCBI lineage: Eukaryota > Metazoa > Chordata > Amphibia > Anura > Rhinophrynidae > Rhinophrynus > Rhinophrynus dorsalis. The sequence goes on from CM074718.1 coordinate 66,391,726, forward strand.
TGAATGGAATATGTGACTTTGATATTTGAGTTTGAAAACTTAACAGTATTTCTTACTATTCTGCAACTCTGCAGAGTACACAGAATAGGCTGCTAAACGGCGGTGATACACACTGAATGGAATATGTGACTTTAATATTTGAGTTTGAAAACTTAACAGTATTTCTTATTATTCTGCAACTGTACAGAGTACACAGAATAGGCTGCTAAACGACGGTGAAACACACTGAATGGAATATGTGACTTTGATATTTGAGTTTGAAAACTTAACAGTATTTCTTACTATTCTGCAACTCTGCAGAGTACACAGAATAGGCTGCTAAACGGCGGTGATACACACTGAATGGAATATGTGACTTTAATATTTGAGTTTGAAAACTTAACAGTATTTCTTATTATTCTGCAACTGTACAGAGTACACAGAATAGGCTGCTAAACGGCGGTGAAACACACTGAATGGAATATGTGACTTTAATATTTGAGTTTGAAAACTTAACAGTATTTCTTACTATTCTGCAACTGTGCAGAGTACACAGAATAGGCTGCTAAACGGCGGTGAAACACACTGAATGGAATATGTGACTTTAATATTTGAGTTTGAAAACTTAACAGTATTTCTTACTATTCTGCAACTGTTCAGAGTACACAGAATAGGCTGCTAAACGGCGGTGATACACACTGAATGGAATATGTGACTTTAATATTTGAGTTTGAAAACTTAACAGTATTTCTTATTATTCTGCAACTGTACAGAGTACACAGAATAGGCTGCTAAACGGCGGTGAAACACACTGAATGGAATATGTGACTTTGATATTTGAGTTTGAAAACTTAACAGTATTTCTTACTATTCTGCAACTCTGCAGAGTACACAGAATAGGCTGCTAAACGGCGGTGATACACACTGAATGGAATATGTGACTTTAATATTTGAGTTTGAAAACTTAACAGTATTTCTTATTATTCTGCAACTGTACAGAGTACACAGAATGTGCTGCTAAACTGCGGCGACGCACACTGAATGGAATATGTGACTTTGATATTTTAGTTTGAAGACTTAACAGAATGTGCTCTAATCTGCAACTTTGCACACTAAACAGAATGTGCTCTAATCTGCAACTTTGCACACTAAACAGAATGTGCTCTAATCTGCAACTTTGCACACTAAACAGAATGTGCTCTAATCTGCAACTGTGCACACTAAACAGAATGTGCTCTAATCTGCAACTTTTCACACTAAACAGAATATTTTTTTTTTGTTTTGTTTTGTTTTTTTCCCCCCACACAAAATAACCTGCTGCCCCCACACACAGTAGTCCTAAAAAGGACTTTTGGTTCTTTTTTTTCACAATTTTTTTTTTTTCCTCCCTACACTGCCTTTCCCTTCCTATCCTCAGCTCTCCCTGGCTCAGACTGAGCCGAACTCGATGGTCAGGTGCTATACAGCACCCGACCACGGGTTCTGGCCAGCCAATCAGTGTAATGCCAGCAGCCAACATGGCTGCTGGCATTACACCGATGTCAGAGCCTCCCTGCACGTTTATTGGCTGCGCAGCAGCTGCAAAACGTGCGGGGAGGAGACCCGAACATGGCGGGCGAGCACATGCGGTACTCGTACGAGTACCGCCATGTGCCGAGCAGAGCGATGCTCGAGCCGATCCGAGCATCGGCCGAGCATGCTCGCTCAACACTAGTAGGAAGGTCAAAATCCTGAGACAGGTCTTTGTCAGCACACCAAGATAAAAAGGTAGACCAAACACAATGGTAGGCCTTAGAGGAAACAGGCTTATGGGCATTAAGCATAGTAGCCACCACTCCAGAAGAAAATCATTTCTTTTTCAAAATTGAAGATTCAGTCTCCATGTCGTCAAAGCCAGATGATGAATGTCTTCTTTACAGAGGTAACCCTTTAGCAGAAGATCCGGACGGGGGGGGAGGTCGAAGAGGTTCCGCCACTAAGAGGTCCAGAAGCTCCGGAAACCAAACCTATCAAGGCCAGTATGGAGCAATCAGAATAACTGGGCAGTGCTCCAGTCTCAGGTTTCGTAGCACCTGTGCAACAGGGGAATGGGAGGAATGATGTATGCCAGAGGAAATGTCCACGGGATCGACAAGGCATCCACTGCCAGAGCCAGGGGATCCACCCTTTCATTGTTCTGGAGAACAAGGATGAGGCTTTTTTCTATTGGTCGTCTTATTTAGAAGGTTGAAACCTACTGTCCAGTGTGAAGATTTAGGTACCAAATACTGACTTGAAGTGAGGATGCAATACAAAAAATAGACATAAATAGATGTACTTGATGGCTGTAAACAATGCATTGCAAAATTATCTGGCACTCAAAGGGTTAAATCAGAGTTTTCATATTTACTCCTCTGGGGCTACAAACATGACAGTTTTTCAGGATACCCTTGTTGATCACAGGTTATTTTTAATCAGTGGCTTAGTCGTCATGATTAATCCACCTGTGCTTAACCCCTTAACGACCGGCGGTCCTGGGACGTTCCTTCCCATAAGGACCGCATAGAACCACGTGGACGCGCTGGTACACATGACCTGTCGCATGTATCGGCGCGTCACTATGGGGCCTGATAGAGATCGCTCCGATGTTGGAGCGGTCAATTTCAGGCCCTATTTTTACTTACAGCGCTCCCGGTAGAGCGCTGTAAGTAAAAAGTACGTGATGTACTATGACCGTCATCGGTCCTTGAGTATTTCAAGGACCGTGACGGTCATAGTACGTCACATGTCGTTAAGGGGTTAAGTAGGGATAGCCTTAAAACTTGTCCTGGCTGTATCTCCTGTGGGCTGGAACTGATAATCAATGACTTTAATAAATTAGGAGCCACTTATTCCTATAGATAATTATTTCACAAATTTGGACAGTGTTACCTACTATGTTTTTTAATGATCTCCCCTTACTTTAATAAGAGATGACCGAAGTAATGTATCTTCAGCAGTGTGGAACACATAAGAGGGGATGTACTAATTTGATTCATGCTAAAAAAAGAACCTAGAATGGCTTTTCAGTGCTGTGCCTATCTAACATCATTTTTTACTTAAAGGGATAGTAATACTTTAAAATTACTAATCCCAATATTGTAGTAGTAAAAAAAGAAATGATTTGCCCCCAGTGACATCTCTCAAACCTTTATGGTTTGAGAGGTATTCACTCGCAAAGTTCCCCCCTCCCTCCCCTTTCCCTAAAGTCAGCATTGTAGCAGACTGCAGGGGAAGCCTGTCATACGACCGTCCGGCGGCTCTGCAACAGAGCCGCAATCGCGTTTATAGAAATCATTCACTTAAAAGGTCTTCTACGTGTGCTTGGTTTGCAAGCACAAGTAGAAGACCTTTTAAGTGAATTATTTATTTTCTATTAATGCGATCGCGGCTCTGCTGCAGAGCCACCGGATCATAGTAGGACAGGCTTCCTCTGCGGTCAGCTACAATGATGACTTCAGGGAAAGGGGAGGGAGGGGGTAACTTTGCGAATGAATATCTCTCAAACCATAAAGGTTTGAGAGATGTCACTGGGGACAAATAATTTCTTTTTTTTACTACTACAATATTGGGATTAGTAATTTTAAAGTATTGCTATCCCTTTAAGCTAAAATGACTCCTCATATGACACTTACTCCTGTGGGATGGAAGAGGAGTATAGGTTTTTGGGATATTGTGTCCCTTGTTTAGCATTAAGGAAAACTTTCCAAATGTTTCACTATTTTTCTGTGTCACCTATAGAGGCATTTGGGGCTTCCTGACATTATAGTCTTAACCCTTTTGATGAGAGTGAGTTATCCAACACATTGAAATGCAATGCTTTCGATACCCCTCTGGCACTCAAAAGGTTAAGGGGATAATAACACTTATTAAGTGAAAATGTATGTGTTGTAGAGTTTATCCTGAGTAAGACAAGAGCACTCACTCTGCTGAGAGGTGTTTTATTCAAAACTTATTGCAGCTCAAACGTGAATTTTTAAGGTGAAGTATCTCAGTGGCCTGAAACTTTACAGTGTCGCTGTTGCTACACCATCATATGGAGGTTTATGGTCAACCGACCACAGCTGTCCATAGTATGGTGTAGCAACAGGGCCACTGTAAATTACAGGTCATTGATAATTCAAGTTTGAACTGCAATAACATTTCAATAAAAGACCTCTCAGCAGTAGATGTACCCAACAGCATATATCTTTTTTTTCCTTATTAAGTGTTACTATACGTTTAACATTGGTGAAATGTGTGCACCGTATGCACTGAAGCGATCTAGCATATAGTCAGAAGGGCAGCCACATAATTAGGAAGCTAACATCGCAGCACAGTGACAGAGCTGCAAAAATGGATTTGTACATTCCCCTACTGAAGTTTATGTACAGAGATGAACAGGAGAAATTCTAGTACAGAGATGTCCAAGTTTGGTCCTCAAGAGCTATCAACAGTCCAGTATTTAATCCCTTAAGAACCAGCGGTCCAGGGAAGTTACCTTCCCTTAAGGACTGCTTTGATCCTTGCCAACACGCTGGTACACGTGACCTGTTATGTGTACTTGCGTGCTGAGTTGGGGGTCTGATAGAGACCGCTCCAGTCTTGGAGAGGTCAGTTTCAGACCCTGTTTTTACTGTAAATAAAAAGTACATGGTACTTGATGTGCTCGGACCGTCACCAGTCCTTAAAGGGATAGTAACACTTCGTTTTAACTTTATTTTATTTTGTAGGCATTAAAAAAACATGAAGAATGATATAAGTCTTATCTCTCAAACCTTTATGGTTTATGAGATATTCACAAGCAAAGTTCCCCTCCCGCCCCTTTTTCCTAGTGTAAGCCATCTCTTCTCAGATGTGAGTCTGGTTGTATGACAGTACAGATAACAGAAGGGGACAATTTTCTTTGTATGAAAACAATGAAAGCCCTTCCCCCCTTGAAAAGTTTTTCAGCTTTTTCCATTATCTTAATTGAAGATTGTCCCTCTCTGCAGTCTACCTGGGCACCTTCCTTCTGATCTGGTTGAACAGGGGGGGGATACTTTGTTTGTGAATATCTCTTAAACCATAAAGGTTTCAGAGATAAGACTTATATCATTCTTCATGTTTTTTTAACGCCTACAAAATAAAATAAAGTTAAAATGAAGTATTACTATCCCTTTAAGACAAAAATTGCGTGACTGTCATAGCACGCCACGTGATCCTTAAAGTATAAAGGATTTCCCTATTTGAGCATAGGTGAGATAATCAGAATGAATTAGTCCCTGATTAACTCACCTATGATTAATCAATGAAATTCTTAAATCCTGGCCTGTTGGCAACCCTTGACGGTGGAACTTGTACAGCCATTTTCTAGTGCAATCCAACTGTACCACACAGGACAAATAAACGTTCCCCATTTCTTGCAGCAGGAATTTAATTCCACTGGACACTCCAACGACTTATCACTGTGGGCATGAGCAACAAAATAGAGGTATCCCCATTCCTGGAGTCCTATGTTCAAAAGAAAAATGAACAGTATGCTGCAATACAATTGTACTATAGGTGGAAAAAAAAATCCCTCAAATGCCCTTCCATGCAAATGGGGCTTTTAATCCCTTGAATGCTAGAGAGGTCTCCAGCACATTGCATTCAAGGGGTTAAAAACCCCATTTATAATGAATGGCCATTTTTTGTCCCTTTTGATGTATATGGGTCTCTCAAGAACTGTTACAGGTCAGTACATTAGCTTTGGTGCCATGTGCTGTGCAGATGTCCCACTGTATTTTGAAGAGCTAAGCCTTCCTAGACATTGCAGCCTACCTGCTAAATGAGAACAACATGTTTTTATATCTTTCCAAAGGAAAAATGCTCAGTTTAAATTTTGCATGGAAAAAGCAATTGGTTTTCAAAAGAAATATATGAATATTGGAAGAAATACATTCTAGTTTTTGGTTTAGGAAAATAAAAAGAACATCTGGGATTAATGTGTGCTTTATAAAATAAAATCATTCTCCATATCCTGAGATAAAAGAAGATATCCATATGATAATTAGTTTATTAAAGTTACATAATCTGAATACAATTTGCTTGTGACTATACAACTTTAATCAACTGCATTCAATTGTAACTCAAAAAACAGTATCAAAAATGTATGTAAAAAGAAAGAAAAAGTTTTATTTGAAAAACGTACATAAGAGCATACCTGGGAAATCTCAGGGTTTGACCCAAATCTCAGGTCTCAACGTGAAGGGGCAGAAGGGGAGAGATCTCATTACCCACTAATTGAGCTGCACCTATTAACCCCTTAAGGACCGGGAAAATCTGAGGTCGTTTTCCCTTAAGGACCGGAGCAATTCTGACCTTTTTGACTATGTCTTTGTTCAACAGTGTTTTTCCCTCTTAGGCTTTTATTCCATCCCCATAAATTATATACTGTTTTTTTAAGCATAAATAGGGCTTTCATTTAATACCCTATTTATATGGATAACCCACCATTCACTTTATTAAAATTAAAAAAAAAAGGTAAAAAAATGTAAAAAAAACACCATTTTTTATTTTTCTCTTAGGATCAATTGGCCACAAAGGGTTACATTTTTATGGAGACTGCATGAAAGGTATGACCGGTCAGTCATACCTACAAAATGCGCAGTTTAAAGTGGCCACTGTCCCCTCTGGGTGAAAATCCCCATGTCCCTTTTTCCCACCCTATTTTGACACTTTTTTGTCCCTGGCATTTGGTGGTGTATATAAGTGTATTACATGGCTCCACAACAATCACACTTGTAATATTGTTTAATTATATATATTTTTTTTTTTTTTTTAAATAAAAATGTTTTTGTAAAAAAAAAAAAAAAAAGTGTGTTGTGTTTAAAAAAAAAAAAAAAAAAAAAAAGTGTAAAATTGCAGGTCAAAAATTGACCTGCATTTAGCCAGCCTCCTGCACCAGCAGTGAAGGGGTTAATACCCCCAACTGCTGTATTTTTTTTAAACCACTAGGTGTCTCCCATCTACTTCTGTCTCCCTTACTTTGAGAGCAAAGGAGACAGAGGCAGACGAGACAGACACAGACAGCATGCTTTGTATGCTGCCTCTGTCTGTCACTATGCCGGTACATGTGATCGCTGATACGGCGATCACATGAACCAAAGGAAGGAAGAAGGGCTGAGACTGAATGCCCTGGTCTCGGAGCGCTCAGTCTCAGCCTGGATTTAATGATAGCAGCGTGCACGGAGGCACGCTGCTATCATTTAAGCCATGACGGTGCAGGACCGTCATGGGTCCTTAAGGGGTTAACTGCTTCTTCAGTCTGTCATTTGTAGGGATTGGCGAAATAATGGCATATACCAACACATTTTCTCCTATTCTAATACATTTTTCTTCTATACAACACATTTTCTGCCTATGTTTCATATGGTGCAACATTTCCCAGCACAATATTATTTCTTCTGAGGGCTGCAGTGGAGAAATAAGCAAAGTCAAAGCTGTTAAGTCCTACAGCAACATATACCCTGAATTTTTTTTTAAGTTGTCCACCCTATCTTATCACATTTGTCCAAAGAAAAAAAATTATAACTAAAAAAACAAAATCAACAACTTCTTTCCCCAGACTTCCCCAGCACAGAGACAATAGCAGCAAAATCAGCAAGCAAATTGGACCCCAGCTGCCTGTGTCTTGCCAGTCAGTCACAAAAAAATTTGGGGTATTTGGGGTCAACTTCCTTCCTCTCTCCTTTACCCCCAGACTTCCCTAATACAGAGAACAAATATCCTACCTAAAACACTCCCTAAACTAAACTTCAAGTCCCCTTTATTTGCCTTTCTTATCTAGCTCAAAAACGTGCTGGTTTTTCCTCTCAGAAATACAGACTAACATGCTGTGAGAGCCTGACACCCTTTTTTATGGCTCTAGAAAAGTAGAGAAAACTTTCATGCGGTGGGGAAAAAATTTTCCTCTCATGGATTCCCATGCAATGAGCTAGGCAAAAAAAAAAACGGGGAAAATGACACTTTTCATGGGAAATTATTCACTAAGCAGGAAGTGAAATTTTTTTTTACCAATTTTGGTTTGAAGTGAAAGTTTTCACCCATCCCAGGTAAATTGGTGATGTTTATAGAAGAAAGGCAACTGTGGAAGTCCTGTTTATCTTGTGTTCTAGAAGTGAGATCTCCAAGTTGCAGCATATTGCAGGTTCCATGAGGGCTGATTGGTGCACCTCTCCCATTGGTGTGAGAGGGTTTGCCAATCCAGTCCACTCCTACCTGAGTTCTATAGTTGAATGCTTCTCTGCATTGCCTCTATTGATCTGCCAGCTTAATTGCCTGGGAGATCAGTAGCTGGGGGGCATCACAAGGGGTCCTGATGCCCTACCACAAGGTCTGATTTTTTGTAGCAATAACAAACCCCTTCCAGCTCTCACTGTACCTGCCAGCATCAGATATGGAAAAGGTAATAATAGGAGGGAGTAGGGACAGTGAATTTTAACTTGAAATGTGTATTTGGTTGAGGAGGCAGGGGGCTCCTCCTGAGTAGGGACAGTGAAAGTTGACATGTATCCGTTTGGCTGTGGATGAAAGGGGCAAAGCCAACATGGACTCTGTATGTGGTTGAGGAGGCAGGGGGCATTGCACCCTGCCTCCTCCTTCTGAGACCAATGACATTGTGTGTTTGGCTGAGGAGGCAGGGGGCATTCCTCAGCTAACTCAAACCCCACCCCATGTATTCCATTGGCTGGCTACTGTCAGTAAGCCTGCCCTAGGGCTTTTTTAAAACTCAACATTCATATTTTTGTCATTGTCTGTTCTTGGGAGATTTAAGGTTATTATTGAAAATGTCACAGGGTCAGCACATTTTAAAAGTTCCCAGCTATGCAAAAAAGAAAATGGGAAAATAGGGGAAGGAACCCTAGGCACAGTTAGCGCTTCCCATGACCAGACCCCACTTGTAACAGGAGCCCACCGCCTGCATTATGCTCCTTACAAATAATTTACAGAATATTAGGGATGTCACAGAAATTAAATAAACTCGGTGCATTTTATAGTCTTTTATATTCCTAAAATTGAGAAAATTAGTGGAACATAGGAGATGCTTCCAAAGTAGTATCAGACAGTAAACCCTTTGTGTGCCATAGAGGTATTGCAACGCGTTGTGTACCCCTCTGGCGCTCAAAGGGTTAATTTCTGTGATAGTTCTTGGTCATTTATTAGAGACAATTCTTCTGGTTTGGTAGCACGTAAGTTCACCTCATGGAATCGCTTCCAACCCACTATTATTAGGAGTGCCCTGACATTTCCAGACTTGAAGTGTGTTGATTGAGTTAAAGTTTGAGAGCCACTGCCTTGCTATGAACATCGCCAACTCAATGGGGGTTATGCCCTAAGACGTGATAAAAAGGTGAAAAAGTAGAGATAACTTCTCCAGTGATATCACTTCTCCAGTTCCTATGTTATTCTATAGAGTCTATGCACTTAAATTTGTCCAGCTGTGGTGATCTTACTGCATAGGTCCCATAGAATAGCACAGGAACTGGAGAAGTTATATCTCTGGAGAAGTCATCTCCGCTTCATCACCTCTTTATCACACCTTAGTGCAGCTCCCCCATTTTGTATTGTGTGCCTTCCTCTGCATAAACTTGATGGATTCATGTCTATTTTCAACCTCATCAACTATATGTTACCAAGGTGCAATTCTGGAGCAAATCAACTGGTCCACGGGAGGCAAATGAAAATCAAATTCTCATTGATGTAAATGGTAATTTAACCTCTTGAATGCTAGAGAGGACTCCAAGGCAAGTGGTTGAAATCCCCATTCAGATCAATGGGAATTTTCATTTGACCCCTATGGTGCAATTGGTTTTCTTCAGGTTTGTATCTCTTTTGCCTGCAGAATTTAGCATTATTTATGTGCCTGGGAGCGTTCATATATATGGCCCCGCACAGGACTGCGGAGGGAAGTGTCCAAATGACTGTTCATGTTATAATGTGGATGGGGCTTGATTGTGGTATGTATATATGTATCTTTATTTATATAGCACCATACATCTATACAACACTTTAAACAAGTTGTAGTAGTATGATACAAAAATACAGAACTGGGTTAAGGCTAAAGTGCTATCATTGCATTATTTGCTGGGGAAAAGTGCAGCAATAGGGAATCATACACTGGGAAAGGGACCCTTCCTCAAGGAGATTAAAATCTAATTAGAAATCATGACAACATACCTTCATTTTGTCCTGTGTGATATTGTCACAACATATTTGTCCAGATGTTTATTTACTGCTATTGCTATAAATGTATGATTGTATTATTGCTCTGTGTGAATCCTACAGATGTTATTGATTTACTTATTTGTACTTTACTTCATTGTATCATTTGATTATGTTTAAGAACCAGTCTTGTACTTTGTCATTCTCTCAATAAAGCTTTTAAAAATTAAAAAAAAAATAAAAAAAAATCATGACAACATACAGAGGCAGTAGGATGAGGATCATAAATACAAGTACACTTAACCCTTTGAGTGCCAGAGGGGTACGCAATGCATTGCTTTGCAATGCATTGGGTACCCCTTTGGCACTTAAAGGGTTAAAGGAAGTGCAGAGTGATTCTAATACTGTCAGTGTGCACAAGGAGGAAATTGTTACTGAGATGCCTCCTTGAGCAGGTGGGTTTTGAGGAGATGCTTGAAAGCGATGAGTGTGGATAACTGGCAAATGGTGATAGAGAGGGAATTCCAAAGTCGAGGGTTAGCCAGTAGTGATGAGCGAGCGTGCTCGGCCGATGCTCGGATCGGCTCGAGCATCGCTCTGCTCGGCACATGGCGGTACTCGTCGAGTACCGCCATGTGCTCTCCCGCCATGTTCGGGTGGCGGGGATCTGTGCCGGAAGAGGCACAGATCCGAAGACGCTCCGCTGGACCACCAGGGACTGGAGGTACGGGGGCATTGCGGAGATGAAGGGGGCATTGCGGAGATGAAGGGGGACATTGTGGAAGAGGGGCATAGACTCTATGCCCCTCTTCCACAATGTCCCCCTTCATCTCCGCTATGCCCGTCTTCCACAATATCCCCCTTCATCTCCGCTATGCCCCTCTTCCACAATGTGCCCCTTCATCTCCGCTATGCCCCTCTTCCACAATGCCCCCCTTCATCTCCTCTATGCCATAGAGGAGATGAAGGGGGACATTGTGGAAGAGGGGCATAGCGGAGATGAAGGGGCACATTGTGGAAGAGGGGCATAGCGGAGATGAAGGGGCACATTGTGGAAGAGGGGCATAGCGGAGATGAAGGGGGACATTGCGGAGATGAAGGGGGCATTGACCAGGCACCCTCCCCTCATCAGAGCAGGGGGTGCCTGGTGTCGCCCCATTCATTTCAATGGGGCTCGGGTGCTCGGCCGAGCACTCGAGCCTCAGGGGGTGCTCGGTCAGAGCACCCGAGCACCCGAGCATCGGGGTGCTCGCTCAACACTATTAGCCAGTGAAAAGGATTGTAGCTGAGAGATGGCTTGAGTTGTGTAGGGAGAGGACAAGATGAATCCTTGAGACGAACGTAAGTGACGGGAAGGTTGTAGCACAGAAATTTAAGAGGGTGCTGAAGAACAAAGAGACTTAAATGAGAGGATGATCTTGTAAGAAATATAATACTTTATAGGTAGCCATTAGAGGGATTTCAGAATGCCAAGTCTGGTATTTTGCAGAGTGTAGGTTCCTGGTTAGGAAAGGTATTGTAAGGAGGCAGGGGAAGGTGTGTGAGAGAGTGTGAAGGTGATAAAATGATGATCAGAGAGAGGAAATGGGGAAATTGTGAAGTCAGAGACTGAACCATTTCTGGTGAGAACTAGATCTAGACAGTGACCATCCTTGTGATTTAAGACTGGGAGAATTTCTGATTTTTTTTGGAGTAAGTTATTCCAGGTTTTTGGAGCGCTGAAGGAGAAGACAGATTGATCGGCTTCTTTCTTCTAGTGTGGTATACTCAGTGAGTCGTTAGCAGTGGAGCAGAGGTTATAGTTAGTATGGAGAGTTGTATTGAAGATGTTATCTCTTGAACCAAGGAGCGAAGGTAGCTCAAGGTAGCTCAATTTCAATCGTAAGCTCTGTGGTATCACTAGTGTAGCTCTATTTACAGCAGCAAGAGGGAGTGGAACACCAGCCCAGATATATGACTGGCTCCCCTCCCCTGGGGTTTGGAACCACAGGTCTAGCGCATACACCAAAGCTCAGTCAGAGCTAATGTCTTACAGCAGAAAATGAGCCGTGCTGGTAGATTTGTAGATTCCACCCAACATGTTTGGCCTTCAGCAAAATGAATTGAAAACGTTCCTGCGCTAAGCCAATGAAAAATATTGCATAATTTGGCCCACACCACAAAAATGTTACAAAAAAGATGGACTATTCCTTGCTTAAATAAGTTAATTACAAATCAAAATATACAGGTCCTTGAAGTACTGGTAGAATAAGAAGAAAATGATGATATTGAAGCCAAAGAGGAAAAGATTAGGAATCTCAACTAGTTCCAAGATTTTTTAGGCTTCAGCGCACTTGGGTTGGACCAAACATTCCTGATAGGATACACTTTACATATGAAAAGCTGACAGCTTGGGCTTTGATCAGTGAACACACGAGTTTAGCATAATAAACAAACGAGCCATCCATTGTACAATGTTAAACATGTGTAAAAATTAATTTAAAATGTATCTAAATAATAAACCCCGACGTATCTTACTGTGAACCAAAAATTCTAATGGCCTTTATGAATTTTGCTCTTGTTCAAAAGATAAAATCTTCATTTAGTCCTAGAGTCATGTCCACGTAGGTGAACGTAACAGATGCTGGTAGTTATTTCAGCAGATGAAGGCAGAGTACATACGTCTATGTAACTTTAAAGGAGAACTACATCTCCCAGTCATAACCTCCAAGTGACCTTACTATGGCCACAAAATCCTAATGGGTCCAATGAATTTAGCCTTTGTGACTTTATTCAACATATTCTGTCGGTCCTGGACATAATTGTCATGGAGGCAGACATGACAGTTGCTAGCAGGACCACTGGACCTCCAACTCTGCTCACTGCACATGATAAACTTAACTCTTTAAGCACCAGAGGAATGCATATCCATCCGCGCTGTACCCACTTAAGTTAGAAAAAACTACCAGTTAGTGTCATGTCTGTCTGAAATGACATCCAGGACTGATTGAAGATGTTAACCCTTTGAGTGCCAGGGAGGTATACAATGCATTGCAACGCAAAGTGTTGGATACCTTTCTGGCACTCAAAGGGTTAACTTTTGAACAAAAACATGAGGAAAAATTCATAGGGGACATTAGGATTTTCTGGCCATAGCAAGCTAAGTGGGGGTTATTATTAATAGGGAACTAACAGCACCTCATAATAACCTCCCACTTATCGTACTATGGCCAAAATATCCTAATGGCCCTATTCATGTTGACCTTGTGCCTTTATACAAGTGATAGAATCTTCAGTAAGTCCTGCATCTGATGTAGCATGGGGGTAGACATGACAGTTGCCAGCTGGTACACCGGACCTCAGACTCTGCTCACTGCATGTGTTAGTCCTAACCCTTTGAGTGGCACTCAAGGGGAGAAGGCCCAGGTGGGTGTTCGCTGCATTGCACTCAAGGGGAGAAGGCCCAGGTGGGTGTTCGCTGCATTGCACTCAAGGGGAGAAGGCCCAGGTGGGTGTTCGCTGCGTTGCTTTGGTCCTTACAGGGTTACATTTATAGGGGCCATTAGGATTTTCTGGCTATAGTAAGGTAAGTGGAAGTTGGGTTATTATTTGGGGGTGTTAGTTCTCGTTTAAAGCGGAACTACCACCTATTTTAAACTTTATGGCAAATAATTTCCCATCTGGCGACTAGCTGCTCAGTACTGCTAGTCGCCAGAATAATTACCTGGTTAATGAAAATTATATCCTGCTCCTGGGCTGACATACAGTAGAGAGCACAGACATTTTTCCATAGTGACGTATACGCGCCTGCGCTGTCAGTCCCTTTTGGAGCAGAACAGCTCCCAGCAACACCTCCTGGAGCCGGCTGGGACTGACAGCGCAGGCGCTCTGACGTCACTATGGAAAGATGTCTGCTCTCTCTACTGCCTGTCAGCCCAGGAGCAGGGTATAATTCTCATTATAAACAAATATACTGAAGCTTTAACACACATTATTGTGAGATGTATTGCTGTAGAGATATGTGATACACTTACATATATGCACTACACATTAAAACTTATAAGAGGGACATCAGGGAAGGAAAGAGGAACAGGAGTATTTTGGTGTCCAAGAAGGGCTGTCCCACCTAAAGCAGGACACTTGGGAGAGATGCTCATATGCTCCTGAAGAAGTAAAACATAGCTGCAAGATTTAGTGAGAGTGGCAAAAATAAAGTTCACCCACTCTCTCCTACAATACAGGACATTTACTGCATACTTTAACATTGCAGGAGGAGAAGCAAAAACAGGATATGTCCTGGAATTCCCATACATAACATAAGCCTAAACCAGGTGTAGCTAACCCTGGTCCTCAAGAGCTATCAACAGTGCATGTTTTCAGGCTACCCCTGAATGAGCATGGGTAGACCAATTAAAATGGCTGATTATCCACCTGTGCTGCAGCTGGGAGATTCTGAATATACTCACTGTTGGTAGCACTTGAGGACCAGGGCTGGCTGCCAGTGAGCTGCCTCAGTAAGCTAAATATGGGCACCTGTGGTGAAGACCAAAAGCAACAATTGGAAAATGTACAAATTCCAAAAAAATTCCAATGATTTTGCTTTTAACCCACTGAATGTTACAGGGGTTAAAAGCCCAATTTAATCCACTGAATGCCAGCGGGTTACACAACACATTGGGAAAAAAATTCTTTGTGCACCTACTTGACATTCAGACGGATAAATCAATAGGAATTTTCAGTTTTTCTACCCTTATGGTGCAGTTTGTTTGCCACAGAATTGATCATCTTTAGCATCCTAATTACAAGCCCCAAGTATCTCGGCTGAATTACTAAGCCGGTCAGGAGAGTATTTTATTGAAAATAATATCCTTCCATTTATGGACATTACAGCTGTAAGCTGGCATCCACTAAAAAGTCACTTCTCCAAATAACTATTTCTAATATTAGAAAAACTAAGTTCCACGGTTAATATATAATCAAGCTAGATCTTCTATTTTTACCCTCCGAAAATGATTTAATCCATCATATAATGCATGTGAAATCAATATGTCTCATTTGTCAACACAAGAAATGTTAACCCTTTGAGTGCCAGAGGGGTACGCTGACACTGAAAGGGTTAATGGCAATACATTATGAAAAAGTAAGGTAATCATATTTATTGTGTATTAAATGGATAAATTATTATTTCAAATTATACGTTAAAAGAAAATATGAAGTAGAATTTATTGGAGATGGATAATAATGAGCTGAAAAATTATTGTATTCATATTTAAAGGGCAAATAACATAAGAAAAATATATGTTAAAGGGGCAGTGCCTGCTAGATGAAAAAAATAATTTTCTTAATAAATTATACCATAGCAGAGCTTTACCCTGAAAGTCTTAAGTGGCTTCATAAATCTTAAAAATGGACAGTTATTTTTTTACATTTTCACAGGTTTCTGATTGCTTTTATTGGACCTATAACCCTTTCAGTGTCAGGTGGGTACTCAGCGCATTGCTCTGCAATGCATTGCATACCCCTCTGGTACTGAAAGGATTAAATGTAGCTTGTTTCCTGTTCTTTCTGTTCTTTCCATCCTTTAAAGCAATATAATTGCCTTTTTACTTTGCCAATACGTATTTTGCAAATGCATATTATGTACAGTCAAATTGCCTATAAACTTTTTTTTTCATGGCTGACGATTATTTTACACTTTATTATGCCTGGCAGAGATGGGTAAAAAGTCCTATTTTATTTTCATGGGTATTTTCATGAAAATGAAAAACATAATTTTGGCCTTTTGTGAAAAATTTCCCAGATAAAAAAAATTCATTAAAATGTCTGCCTTTTCAAAGCTTGCACTTTTTATGTCCTCAGTTAGCCACTAACAACTTAAAGGGATAGTAATACTTCGTTTTAACTTTATTTTATTTTGTAGGCATTAAAAAAACATGAAGAATGATATAAGTCTTATCTCTCAAACCTTTATGGTTTATGAGATATTCACAAGCAAAGTTCCCCTCCCCGCCCCTTTTACCTAGTGTAAGCCATCTCTTCTCAGATGTGAGTCTGGTTGTGTGACAGTACAGATAACAGAAGGGGACAATTTTCTTTGTATGAAAACAATGAAAGCCCTTCCCCCCTTGACAAGTTTTTCAGCTTTTTCCATTATCTTAATTGAAGATTGTCCCTCTCTGCAGTCTACCTGGGCATCTCCCTTCTGATCTGGTTGAACAGGGGGGGGATACTTTGTTTGTGAATATCTCTTAAACCATAAAGGCTTCAGAGATAAGACTTATATCATTCTTCATGTTTTTTTAATGCCTACAAAATAAAATAAAGTTAAAATGAAGTATTACTATCCCTTTAAGGACCCACAACGGCCCAGGGCCGTCATGGAATTCCGGGCTACCCGTGCAGCTGCACGCCGTTCGGGGAGTCTGGAATTGGATGCTCCAAAAAAAAAAAATGGTCCGTGGTCCTTAAGGGGTTACAAGGTATCACCTTTATACCACTCTTGTGAGTTTTTTGCTACAATGAAACAATATCCTCAATGAAATTGTCCTAATCCATCTAATTTCTGCCGGTGCTTTCAAATAGCAAAAGTTCCCCCTGTTTTACTACTGATGCTGAGTGATGAAGCAAAGAAATGCACAGCTGAAAGTAAAAGTTGTTAGAATGGCTACATACGCCTTGTTAGCAGGCTGAGGCCTACAACAACATACATAAGCCTTGAAAAATTGTTAACAAGCTGGTAGGGATCTCCACTGTAAACTGATGATGGGGCATGTGGTGACGCTCTTACAAGGAATGTAATGCATTATTAGCAGGCTTAGTCCTACAGCAATGTAAGTCTAGACTGAGGGGTTCCTGAGGAGCAACTAATATTACTACAGAGGTTATATGTTGCAGTAGTACTAGTAGTAGATGGCAATGGCCCTACACTTTGAATAGAAGCAAATGCTAGGGCTGTTGATGTTGACTTGTGTTGCTGCTTAGTCATCAATAGTGAGTATGACTGCTTATGTTTGAACTTGAATCATTGATGTTGAGGATTATAATTGAGATGATGAGTGTGTAATTTTAGATATGTTTACTTGTATAGACTTTCCAGTTGGTATCTCAAAGAGTTTATAAGCAGACATGCTACTTTTCAGTGGTGGAAGATTGAAGTTTTCCTTTCAGCTACAGCTAATTTTTGGCCATATCATCATCACTATTTATCTCTACTTCATCCGTATTAGATGAAGGGAATGAGCATTGAGGGATATATTCTAAATAAACATCATCATCAACACCATCAATAATTAGGTCATTAACAGCAGAAACATCAGCATCACCCACTTCCTCAATACTACTTTCAGGTTATTTTAGGGTTTTTTAAGTCTGACATTTTTTAACCTTTCCCACAGGGGGTTTATAGAAGATTCCTCAGTACTTTGTGGAGAGCTGTCCGACACAGCAGTTAGTCTTACTGCTAAATCCTCCTCCACTATGGGAACAACACTAGAATGTAACTTGGTGTCTTCAGTGTTAAAAGCGTTATGATTACTATGGGTTGTGCAACTTTTCATATCTTCAGGAGTTGAAGGATCTTCGACACTTACAGCACAAGCTGCAGCAACCATGGCCACAGTCAGTTTGTATAGTGACATTACACTACCACCAACATATCACCATGTAGTCCTTTCTACTTATCCCAGCCCCTACCGTGTTTGGTGGACATAATGAAAGTAAGGTTGATATTTACTGTAAAGTATACAGCAGAGCTGTTAGTATGTGGCGTAATTGTGTTTTGTCGGTTATTGTCTGCCTGAAAATAATGCATGCTGCAAGTCTCCATCACTTTTATATGCCACTATCATTCTCGGTCTCAGCTCAGGTGTAGGATATCCAGCCTGTCTGTCCTTTATCAGTATTTTTAAAGTATTTTTTTAGAACAGCACCAGTCTGTCACTGAGTCTAACTAATCACTCCCACACTCCCTGCAACTGCAAGCATCTCCAGCTCCTCTTTTCCTGTCTGCCTCTACACTAGTGTCAAAAGTTTACTAGCTCTTCTTCTCCCAAGGGCTGCACTGCTACTGTGTGTGTGTATATGTATGTGTCTGTAATTAACACATTATGTCAAGCTGTACCTGTTGTCTTTTTGGTCTTGTCTTGAATGCATGATGTATTATGTCTGTCTGTGTACTATCCGATTGTCAGTCAGGTGTCAGGCTCAGCCAGAGGAAGGTGGATCATCTGCTTGTCACTGTGACTGTAGCCCATCAGTCAACATGTTTTTTGTTTTTAACTCTCCTTTCAACCTTTACACCTATGTTCCCTGCATCCCACCTGTCCCAATACACTGGGCACCTCTCTAGCATTTAATAGATTAACCCTTTAAGGACCAGAGAGGTGCTTGAAAATGTGTTGCACACCCCTCTGGAAGTCTCATTTAAATCAATGGGAGTTTCTATTTGTTATGTGCACGAGAATTGCCCCAGTTTTCGTTGCTCTTATGGCCAATAGTTACAGCAAACTCATGGATATTATATGCTGTTCTGGCTCAGGGTATTGGTCCAGGTGTTTTTCATTAGGATCAAATCCGCCAAAAATAAGATTTGTGTAAAAAATAATTACACATAATTGTTGTCTGAGGAGCAATGAAGTAATGGTAAAGTATTTCAGACTTCAGGAAAATGTATAATAATTACATATTTGAGTGTATTTTGTAAACCATGTTTTGTTTGTATGTGTAAATGTGACATTGTGTGTGAGTATCTATGTGTGAGAGAGAGTATCTGTGATAGAGAGTTTGTGTGTGTATGTCTGTGAGAGTGTATCAGGTTGTGTGTGATAGAGTGTTTGTGTGTGTGTCTGTCTGTCTATGAGATTGTATGAGTCTGTGTGGGATAGTGTGTGTGTCTGTGAGAGTGTATTAGTTTGTGTGTGTTAGACTGTCTATGAGATTATATGAGTCTGAGTGTGATCGCGTGTGTGTGTGTGTCTGTGAGAGTGTATGAGTCTGTGTGTGATAGAGTGTATGTGTGTGTGTGTCTGTCTATGAGATTGTATGAGTCTGTGTGTGATAGAGTGTGTGTATGTGTCCGTGAGATTTTATGAGTCTGTGTGTGATAGTGTGTGTGTGAGTGTGTCTGTGAGAGTGTATGAGTTTGTGTGTGTGTGAGACTGTCTATAAGATTGTATGAGTCTGTGTGTGATAGAGTGTGTGTGTATGTGTGTGTCTGTGAGAGTGTATGAGTCTGTGTGTGATAGAGTATGTGTGTGTGTGTCTGTCTATGAGATTGTATGAGTCTGTGTGTGATAGAGTGTGTGTATGTGTCTGTGAGATTGTATGAGTCTGTGTGTGATAGTGTGTGTGTGAGTGTGTCTGTGAGAGTATATGAGTTTGTGTGTGTGTGAGACTGTCTATAAGATTGTATGAGTCTGTGTGTGATAGTGTGTGTGTGTCTGTGTGTGTTTATGTGAGTCTACATGTATGTGTGTATGTAAGAGTGTCTGTGTGTGAGTGACTGTATACCTGTGTGGTGTGTGAGTGTATGTTTGAGTGCGTGCTTAGTGTATTTTAGTTTCTTCAGCTCATGGGGCATAACTATTTCTCAAAAGTAATTAACTGAGTTTACAATGACAGCATCCTTAAAATGTTGACTCATAACACAATTATTTCTGAGGCTGTATATATTTATATTCTCCGTACTGTCTAAGGAATTTGTAGTATAAATAATTACCTTCGGTCATCAGCTCAAGACATCAGCATATTTCTAACTCCCAGCAAAGCACACTCTACTCTGTTAACCTGTTGGATGTCAGAGAGATCTCCATGTGATGTGTTGGGGGCCGCGCTAGTTCTCCCCTTGGAAACATTACTTTTACTTAATGTGTTGCTGAATCTGTGGAAGCAGTTATAGAAAAATGGCTTCATTTTCTCTCTGAATTTCTTACGTTGTACATATGGGTCATTATATGATTACTGACACTGTATCATCAAGTGGTGGTCTGAAGGGGACCAGATTACAAAATAAGGACAGAGGGTGAAGGGAGGAAACCAAAACAGATGTTTTTTGCTTTTTTTTCTATTTTGTCACATCTTTTATTCGCATAAAAATATTGGATTTAGAATTCTATTTAACCCTTTCAGTGCCAGAGGGGTACGGAATGCACTGCAAATCACTGAAAGGTTTAAAGCCAACAGATGGATCTAATACTCAGATTACTACATCTCTATCACAAGCATAGATCACTGCTTAACCCTGTGTTCCCCAAGGAGTTAAAACACGTTGATCAACAGAAACCCAAATATGACTATTACACTTTCAGGACATATTGAAATCCCCTGGCACTGACAAAGCTCATCATTTTTCTAAAGTAACTGCATGGTATTGTAATGCTAATCAATAATTTGTGTGTGTATTGAAACCTTTATATTATAAGTAACTATGCATACAAAAAATCATAGTGGGGTAAATGTATGACAGTGGTTCCACTCTAAATCAGGACATGAAATAGAATCTTTTAATCCACACCTGCGTAAGGTCAACACTAAGCTATGTCCTCCAAAACTCCTCCCCCTAATGCCATTTACTCCAAGGTGAGGACAACAGAGAAGTCTGTGAGTGTTTTGGGTGTTCCTTTCCTCTGCATCTTGTTACCGTTGTATAATAACCCTTTGAGTGCCAGTGTGTGTGCAATGCATTTCAAAGCGATGCATTGTACAACCCTCTGGCAATCAAAGAGTTAAACAAGGTAAAAAGGAAAAGGGTGTGAGTGTGCACACTCACACAAACACACATACTCTCTGACACACACATTCGCATAATGCCACCTTGCTGGCATTAAAGGAGCAGTAAACTTTTTTTTACGAAAACTTATATGCTATAGAGATTTTAATGCTGAATAAATCAATGTAATTTCCACTGCTGTCAGTTGTTTTATTCCAAAATTATAAAAGTTCAAATAATCAGGAAGTGAATTTACTGTATGTTTACTTCCTGGAAGTTCTGACAGGAAGTGACTGAGCAGTTTCTATCACATTCTATGGAGACCTTTGTGTCACTGACTTTCCTCTACATTATAATGAAACAGGGTAACTAATTGGAATTTGACCACTAGAGGGCATTGCTAATGTAAAAAACAAGGGTTTAAAGGGATAGTAATACTTTATTATTACTATCCCCCATATTGTAGATATTTGCAAAATAATTTAATAGCCCTCAGGTTCATCTCTCAAACCTTTGTGGTTTGAGAGATAACCGAAGGCAAAGTTACCCCCTCCCTCCCCCTTCCCTGAAGTCAGCATTGTACTGACTGCAGGGATATCCGGTCTGACTTTCATCAGGCGGCTCTGCAGCAGAGCCGCGATCGCGTTAGTGAAAGAGAATAATTTCACTGTAACGGTCTTCTACGTGTGCTTGCAAACCAAGCACATGTAGAAGACCATTTCAGTGAAATAATTATTTTTCACTAACGGGATCTCGGCTCAGCTGCAGAGTCACAAGCCTGTTGTACGACAGACTTCCCCTGCAGTCAGTACAACGCTGACTTCAGGGCAGGGGGGAAACTTTGCCTTCGGTTATCTCTCAAACCATAAAGGTTTGAGAGATGAACCTGGGGGATATTATTTAACAAATATCTACAACTTGGGGGATAGTAATAATAAAGTATTACTATCCCTTTAAACTGGAAAAGCTCTAGAAATATGCATCTCTCTCTCGCTTTCTCTGCAGTGGGAGTACCCTTATTTTTCTCAATAAGAAATGCCCTACAATATATATTTTTTCATAAAAAAGCTCCTTTATTGTTCTAATGATGGTGGAAACCGTCTTACAGTATACACTACATTGGTCATATCCTGTAATGCATACCATTAAGTGCAGCCACTGCCATTAGAGGCTAGAGCCAGTAGGGTTGCAATGGTGAATGTGTACATTCGCCCCATGTGTGGATTATCCTTTTCATATTTCTAAGTATAGCTTACAACATGCCTTACATAATGCCTTTTATTATGAATATGTATTCTTGTATCTATTTGGCTATGTTCACACTGGTGACGTTAACATAACGATGATAGCTGTACAATGTCAGCTATGCAGAACATAACATGGCTCTCGGATTGGGCTGTTCATAAAGACAGATGTTGCCCTTGTATGAAGCAGCCAAAAGCAGCTTGCTTCAATTTTCCTGTGTTCAGTGCAGGTTGCTGGACAGCTTTAGCTGTGAAAATCCCCATGGCCATCTACAGGGTCTACACATCATTTACATGACTTGAGCATGGTAAGGTTGATTGCACCAATGAATGGTCACGCCATGGGAGAACCCTATATAATAATTTGCTACGATGTTTGTCAGAAGCCATCATGCACAGTAGAGACTGCCCGAATGCACAGAATGCTGGGAGTTCTATGCTGGAAGCATTCTGTGCTTTCAGGCAGTATTTACAGTGCATGACTGTGTCGGCGGCAGGACGCAGGGCAGGACCGGCCTCTTAACCTTTTGAGTGCCAGAGGGGTACGCAATGCGTTATGTACCCCTCTGGCACTCAAAGGGTTAACATCACCCTGACTTTGGTTCGTGTACACAGGCTTTTACACTAGTCAGTTAATAACATAATGCTGAAGTTGACACAGAACGATAATCTGTTGCCATTCTTCTGTGATGGGATCACCAGGGGAACACAGAACAGAGAATTAAGCAACACAGGGAGATTTAGCAGAAGAACACTGTGCATTCAATTCGCTCATGTGAACAAACCCTAAAATTAAACATTATCCTAACCTCTGCTTAAAATTTAAGACAAGGTTGACACGTTGAATAAAATGCCTACTCGGTCTGAGAACTATCAGTAACTGTAAATGATATCCCAGGGAGTATTTTTTTTTTTTTTTTTCTACAGGTTCTGGCACTGAAAGGATTAAAAGTGCAGCAAGGAATTTAAAGGGATAGTAATAAATTGTACAGTGGCGCAACAGCGCCACTGTACAATTTCAGGCCACTGTGATATTGCACCTAAAAAATTCAACTTTGAAAATTAATAACTTTTGAATGAAACACCTTTCAGCAGTGGGAGTACTCTTGTTTTACTCAGGGGGATAAACTCTACAACATATTTTTTTTTACATTTTAAGTATTACTATCCCTTTAAGTAAGTAAGCAAATCCTAGTGTTTACTTATACAGAAGAAGTGTCATTAAAAAATAAATATATATATACTAGTGTTAAAGCCCGTGTACAGGGGCCAAGGTCCGGATGATGTTAACCCTTTGAGTGCCAACGCATTGCAACTCAAAGGGTTAATAGGCCGGTCCTGCTCTGCTTCCTGCCGCCGATGCAGTCATACACTGTAGAGATTGCCCGAAAGCATAGAATGCTCCCAGCACAGAACTCCCATCGTTCTGTGCATTCGGGCAGTCTCTACTGTGCATGACGGCTTCTGACAAACATTGTAGCGAATTATTATATAGTATATATATATATATATATATATATATATATATATATAAATAATGTTTTCCAATGTATTCCTTCACAATACATTGTTCTTCTTTCTGGTCCTTAAGGCATTATATGTACAGTCCGATCCCAATCTGTGCAGTACACGTATCACAAAAACATGCAGATAAATGCTGGCATGCAGGACAAACACAGCGGGATAAGAAGTATACATTTCATCTTCTTTACCAGAGATGTTTCGGAGACACATCCCACATCTGGTCAGTTTTATTTATCCCTTAGAGTACCAGAGGGCTATGCAGAGCAATGAGATGCACACAAAAATTTATATCAAGTACTAAGGACTGAACACCGAGTACTGAAGGCATTTAGAGAGCCACGCTATATAAATCAAAGTCATTTAACCATAGGAGTGCCAGAGTGGTGCGCAATGCTTTGCTTTGCAATGAGTTGTGTACCCCTCTGGCACTCAAAGGGTTAATAAACACAAGAATCAGATGTTATACATGACTTACAATTTATTTCAATGCATAGAGACAGCTGTAGAAAAATCACTTAACTCATTGTTTCACTATGTGTTGAATAATTCCCTAGCATTCAAGCATTAAAAGAATACCTACACCTGTTTCCCCTCCTGTTAAAGTGAAATCTCAAAATTATAGTAGTTTGAAACAATTCTGATCTGACATTTAATTTCCCAGAATGTTGTATGATCATCACACCTAGGTTAACCCCATTCTAGCTAATTTTAGCTAGCTGGACACAATACCAAGTGTTGGTTTCCTCTGAATTCATGCCTAGCATCACCCAATGCCAGGTTTTCCCACCCAGCTTTACACACTGACTAGAGGGTACCAGTCGAATTTTGCACTTGTATTTCATCAGCAGTACATTGGTGTTAATTGTATTCAGTGTGTTAGAGATAGTAAGTGGTACGTTTCTGTATTTTAACATAGTTGAACACAGCAACATAGTTGATGAGGCTGAAAAAAGACATGCGTCCATCAAGTCCAGCCCATGCCAAAAACACCCCTGTTGATCCAGAGGAAGGCAAAAAAAAAACCATCTGGAGCAATTTCTAATTTAGCCCCAAGTTGGTAAAAAAAAAAAAAATTCCTCTAAAAAAGCAATAAATAGTTACAAGTGTGTATTCATAATACATGGTATGTTGGAATTGTATAAATCCTCTTAAAAATAACTCTTCTTTAACCCCTTCTGGCATTCTGAGGGTTAACTTCAATTTAAAAATAAGGGGAAATTGTATTCATAATACTAACTGCTTCATATTTTTAAAAGGAGTTTTTTATTTTCTTAAAGCAGATATAAACAGCACAAACAGCATGAATCTTAATAAACAGCATAACACACATTTTTCTCTGAAGACATGCATATTACTACAAGTCTATATTGGCCCTTCAAACAAAATGTCTACTTAAAAATAAGAAGATCTGAGCACTTTGAATAAATTCGCCCCTGAATTCTAAGAATAAGTAGCTTCTTTTAAAGTGGTGGTTCACAATAATTTTTTCACTCAAGGCATACTTAACACATGGGGGAGATACAATAAGATGTGATAAAGAGGTGATAAACAGGAGATAACATCTCCAGTAATATCACTTTTAAAGTTCCTATGTTATCCTATGTAGGCTATGCCCTAAGATTTTTCAAGTGGAAAGATCTTAGTGCATTGGCTTAATAGAATAACATAAGAAGTGGAGATTTGATATCACTGGCGTAGTTATCTCCTCTTTATCACTTCTTTACCACACCTTAGTTATGCACTAAGGCATGATAAAGAGGTGACAAAGCAGAGATGACTTCTCCAGTGATATCACTTCTCCACTTCTTATGTTATTCTATGAAGCCAATGCAGGTGCTAATTTTATCTCTGCTTTTACCTCCAGGTTTCCCCACAGACTTCAATGGGAACATTTTTGATAAAACTGTTGTTAAAGGGATAGTAATACTTAATTATTACTAATCCCTATATTAAAGTCATGTTTAAAATAAATGTATTGCCGCCAGTGTCATCTCTCACACCTTTATGGTTTGAGAGATGATCGCCCCTAAAGTTGCCCTCTCCCTCCCCCTTCCCTGTAGTCAG
The DNA here is from genome assembly GCA_037306005.1 of Rhinophrynus dorsalis. Taxonomy (NCBI): domain Eukaryota; kingdom Metazoa; phylum Chordata; class Amphibia; order Anura; family Rhinophrynidae; genus Rhinophrynus; species Rhinophrynus dorsalis. The sequence goes on from CM074718.1 coordinate 66,417,403, forward strand.
CGTTCTAGCTGACTGCAGGGAAGCCAGTCGTACGACCGTCAGGCGGCTCTGCAGCACAGCCACGATCGCATTAATAAAAAGAAATGTTTAACTGAAATGGTCTTCTAAGTGTGATTGGTTTGCAAGCACACGTAGAAGACCGTTTTAATGAAAGATTATTTTTTTATTAACACGATCGCGGTTCTGCTGCAGAGCCACCTGATGATCGTAAGACCAGATTTCCCTTCAGTCAGCTACAACGCTGACTTCGGGGAAGGGGGAGGGAGAGGGCAATTTTAGGAGCGATTATCTCTCAAACCATGAAGGTTTGAGAGATGAAACTGGGGGCAATACATGTATTTTAAATATGACTTTAATATAGGGATTAGTAATACTTAAGTATTACTATCCCTTTAACATTTATCTCCTGTAATGGAATCCAGCCCTAAGATCTCTCCCACTTGAAAAATCTGGAGTTGTGATAAACTGGAGAAGTTATCTCCACTTTATCACCTCTTTTACACCTTATTGCATCTTCTCACTAGTCTGGAATTTTTAGAGAACTATATAGACTATTTGTCAAGGTCGAAAACAGGTACAAATACATAAACATGTAGTTATTCTCATGTCTTACAAACAAAATAAATACACAAAAATATGGAGCATAATACTGTCCTTAAATATAAATATAATATAAATATATTCCAAACGCACATGATAAGCAAAGCCTTTATAGAAAAAAGTGGAACTTAGAGATGGTTTTCACTGCACCCCAAAGTTTCTCAGCAACCCAGTTGAGTACCACTGTTTTAAAGGGACAATTATATATTAACCCTTTGGGTGCCAGATGGGTACGCAATGCATTGCGTACCCCTCTGGCACTCAAAGGGTTAAGCTCCAAGGAAATTATACTTGTCCTTTTAAACCCACAGAAGAAAAAACTCTTATTTTATCAAGTTTCTAAAACTTCATTAATAGCCTCTAGATGTTGTCACCAAATTAACACTGAACAAGACTGACATACTAGTGATAGGCAACCTGAGGAGCTTCAGCTGTTGAAGGCTACAGTTCCCATCATCCCCAACCAGGCAGCGACTTTCTGGGGATAATGAGAATTGTAGTCCTTAACAGCTGGAGGACCTCAGGTTGGCCAAAGCTTCCTTGTAATTTAACCCTTTGAGTGCCAGAGGGGTGCTTCGCAATGCATTCCGTGCCCCCCTGGCACTCAAAGGGTTAAGCTCCAAGGAAATTATACTTGTCCTTTTAAAACCACAGAAGAAAAAACTCTTATTTTATCAAGTTTCTAAAACTTCACTAATAGCCTCTAGATGTTATCACCAAATTAACACTGAACAAGACTGACATACTAGTGATAGGCAACCTGAGGAGCTTCAGCTGTTGAAGACTACAGTTCCCATCATCCCCAACCAGGCAACAACTTTCTGGGGATGATAAGAATTGTAGTCCTTAACAGCTGGAGGACCTCAGGTTGGCCAGAGCTTCCTTGTAATTTAACCCTTTGAGTGCCAGAGGGTGCTTTGCAATGCATTCCATACCTCTCTGGCACTTAAAGGGTTAAACAAAAATGTAGTCAACATCATACCAAACCTCTTAATCCTATTCATAACCAATGTGAACATCTTACCTTATCATCAAATATCCCATGAAAAAACTGGCTCCCAAACTGTCCCATACGTTCTTGCAGATAATAGAAATATAAACTAGCTGTAAGTCCTGTGAAACTTCCTAGCGACCATGTCACTTTTCCCAGCAGAACATGTTTACAGAGCAGACGGGTCTGCAACTTGCAGATGATCAAGTTTTCTCTGCTTCACAAAAATCCCACTCCTTTTCACTGACACGTGCCAAGAGTTTTTTCTTAACCCCTGATTGCTAGAGAGGCCTCCAAGGCATTTCAAAGCAATGCCTTGGAGACCTCTTTAGCATCCATGCGGTTAAATCTGAATCAACTGCAGTTCTTTTTTTAACCCCTTGCAGAGCAAACACAGGATTTTCCAAAAGTAGTTCCCGAAAAAAAATAGAGAATGGCTTTGTGCAAGTCTGAACCAGAACCCATTCCAGTTCCCTTCGCATAGACCAGCCAGCAACCTGTTAATCTCCAGCGGTTGTTGGACTACAGATCCCATTATCCACGGAGCTCAGAATGGTGGGAATAATAGCTAACAACAGCCGGAGAGACATAGGTTTACCCTGCCTTCTATATCTAACAGGAGCAAACATGTCTCATTACATGGGCACTTAAAGCGGAACTTTCATGTAATACCAAGTCGCCATGGCGACTAGCTTGAAAATAGATGTCTTACCGTTCAAAAATAGCTGTGTCTAAAGTAATCCTTCTTATCTGTGAGCCTGCGCCATCAGTAACGGTCTCCATTGAGTAGACTGAAGTGTACCATATAGTCACAGGAAGGGACTGACGCACAGACCGCACTAACCTGCCAGTCAGTACCAGTCTCCATTGAGTAGACTGCAGTGCACCATATGGTTATTGGAAGGGACTGACGGCGCAGGTGCACAGACCGCACTAACCTGCCCGAAACGGGAAGGATTACTTTAGACACAGCTATTTTTTTAACGGTAAGACATCTATTTTCAAGCTAGTCGCCATGCGTTTAATGAGTGCATAGCGACTTGGTATTACATGAAAGTTCCTCTTTAAAGGGATAATAACACTTAATGTACAAATAAATATGTAGTGTAAGGTTTATCCTTTTGAGTAAAATAAGGGTACTCCCAGTGCTGAGTGGTATTTTATTCAAAAGTTATTGCAGTTCAAACTAGATGCAATATCTCAATGGCCTGAAAAGTTACAGTGGTGCTGTTGCTACACCATCCTATGGACAGCTCTGGTCAGTTGACCATAAACTTCCATAGGATGGTGTAGCAACAGCGCCACTGTAATATTTCAGGCCATTATGATATTGACCCTACAAAATTCAAGTTTGAGCTGCAATAACTTTTGAAAACTATACCACTCAGCACTGTGAGTGCCCTTGTTTTACTCAGGAGGATAAGCCGTACAATATACTATTCCTTTAAGCTTGGTGCCTCTGTTATCTCAGAGGAAGAAGAGAACACAGAGCCCCACACCCCACCCCACCCCGGGTTTGGCAACCGGTGATCGTTCCAATGTTTGCCCATGCCTTCGACGTTAGAGACGTCTCCAACACACTGGTTCACAATCAGCTGCAGTTCTTTAAAATACGTCTCTGAGACTGGTTCTCTTGTTAAGAAGTCAGCAAGTCAGGAAAAATATTCCATAGAATCAAACGGGTTAAATCGGAATCAGCTGCAGTTCTTTAAAATAAGTTTCTGTCCCTAAGGAGACTGGTTCTCTTGTTTAGTGCACAAAATATTCCATTACAGTACATTTGTCTTGTTTTTTTAATAAACTTTGATACATACAGTCGTAGTTAACATTCTGCAGAAGTGGTTGCATCCCACTCTACCAAGGTCAGTAAGTCATATTAGCAGCTGGGAGGGATTACAACTAAAGAAATAGAGCTGTATTTATACTGGCCTGGGAATATTTGACTAATATTGCTTATTTTCTGGTCTGGATTTCCTATGAATCAGATTAGGCCCCATTTAAATAATTGGTAATTTGGGGTATTTTATCCTCTAGGGCAGTGATTCCAAACCCTCTCTTCAGGGACAAGTAGCAGGTCAACAAACAAACTGATCACACCATAAAGGTGCTAACATAGTAACATAGTAGAAAAGGCTGAAAAAAGACATGCGTCCATCAAGTCCAGCCCATGCCAAAAACACCCCTGTTGATCCAGAGGAAGGCAAAAAAAGCTCTCTGGAACCATTTCCAATCTAGTCCCAAGTGTGTGTGTGTGTGTGGGGGGGGGGGTTATTCCTTCCTGACTACAATTGGTAGTCAAATAGTTCCCCGGATCAATATCCTATTTGCTTTGAAGCCATCTGTCATAATTGTCAATTTTATTCTGTGCTAGATAGGCATCCATTGCTTTTTTGAATACAGTTGCTTTATCTGCAAGCACAACACCCTGAAGCAAAGAATTCCATAGCCTTACCGCCCTTACTGTAAAGAATCCCTGCCTATGTTTTAGTCGAAAGCGCCTTTCCTCAAGTCTTAATGGATGACCTCTTGTTCTTAGCTCAGCTCTTTGCATAAATAATTTATTGGAGAGTTCTTTGTATTGACCTTGAATGTATTTGTAAATGGTAATCATATCACCCCATAGACGTCTCTTCTCTAATGTAAACAAACCCAGTTTGGCTAGTCTCTCTTTGTAACTCAGATCCTCCAATCCCTTTATCAGTTTTGTTGCACGTCTCTGCACCTTTTCCAGTTCAGTAATGTCTTTTTTAGAACAGGCGCCCAAATTTGTACTCCATATTCTAGATGAGGCCTAACCAAGCATCTAACAACCTCCTTAGTCCTGACCCCGCAGATCACAAAGTCAGAGCAAGCTAAAGAGCTACAGGGAAACATCTCCACTACAATCCCGCCAAACAAATGAGATGGGTGAATCCAGAAGTGTCAATATCCACTCTAAGGAAAGAAGATCGCTCTAACACATACATAAAAGTAAAGTTATCTGTTCTACCTCTAGATCTTAATAAAGATAAAAGGCTATAATCATTAGAGCAAGAAAACGCAAAATTTAATGAAAATGCAACTGGTCAGTGTGAAATAATTAATACAACTAAAAAAATCAACAACCCAAACTTATATGGATAGAAAAGCACAGCTTTTCTTAGATGTTAATAAGAGATGTAACAATGCATGAGCTTTCTTGAGTTGTAAGAAAAATACGTTTGTTAGTCCTGTCTAGTACACAGTAAGGTGGCTACTCGTGTTTAGCACTAATAAAGCTTTATTTAAAAAATAGATGTAGAATTGATCATTGGAGCAGATAGAATGTTGTTAAAGGGATAGTAATATTTTATATTTATTTTATTTTGTAGGCATTAAAAAAACATGGAGAGAGATATTCACAAGCAAAGTTTCCCCTCCTGCCCCTTTTACCTAGTTTAAGCCATCTCTTCTCAGATGTGGAATTCAGTCCATAGACCAGACAGATAACAGAAGGGGACAATCTTCTTCCTATGAGAACAATGAAACCCCTGCCCCCCTTGACAAGTTTTTCAGGTTTTTCCCTTATCTTAATTGAAGATTGTCCCTCTCTGCAGTCTACCTGGGCACTTCCCTTCTGATCTGGCTGAGCAGTGTTACATCAGTAAAAGGGGCGGAGGGGGATAATTTGTCATTGAATTACTCTTGAACTACAACTCTGACAGAATTGAAATAACACCCTCCAAAGTCCAAATACTATTAATTAGAGCTGCTTTTATTATGAAACATTACTATACCTTTAAGGTTACTTATATAGTGTTAGTTGGAAAGGAATGTCACCAACAATCAATAGCAGTGCCAAAAAGCAAGCTCTGAATGTGGAAAATAAGCACAGTGAAAGGATCGCATGTGTAAGATATGCTCACAGGGAGAAGGCAGCATGGGTAGCACATCTCAGATGTAATAAAAAGACACAGATGGTAGGGCATCATAATGTAAATAAATCTCACCAACCCTTCTTACTGCTGCACATGTCCATTTTCCTCTAAGCCTCTCCCAACCAAGCTCATTGTTTGTGTTGTCCCAATGCCAACCCGTCACACCATGCTGCATCCTACACAAGCATCTCTTTCCTTATCCACTGCTTGTTTAGCGCTCACTTCACATGATGTGCTGTTCTGAATCACTCCAAAGTTTTTCTATTGAAGTGTTTAATTGTTGCCAGTTCAATAATATACACTCTGAAATCACCACCATATGTATCGTCTTTTTAATCAATGATACATGGAATCAGGGCTGGTAGTCAGACACTATGCTTTTCATGTCCGTATATAATGTTTTTAGAATTTTGCTACTTAATCAGAGACAAATTCATTTAATTAACTCATATGCACACGAATGGAAACGCTAAGACGTAGCCTGTTTGGTGCCCATGAGAAGAGGGTTGGGATTCGCTGTCATATGGGGCCATTGGACTGCCCACAAATGCTTTTGTTTCCTTTTGAACAAAGGGCCCTATGAATGAGGGATGCAACTACTGTGATGGCCATGCCCACCGTGGCAAGTTGTGGGAATGGCCAGTATAACTCTATTAACCCTGAACTGGATATCTGCTATGGTTATTAATGCCTTAGCTACAAATGTTTATATTGCTGTAATGTCAAGTTTTTAATATAATTTAAATGATATACTTACTCTTGTACTGGAACTCTCAGTCGTAGCAGATTGTTCAGAGAGAGAGGTATAACAAGCAGGAAGAGGGAGATTGTGATCCCTCTGTATAGAGCTCTAGTGAGACCACATCTGGAATACTGTGTACAGTTCTGGAGGCCTCATCTGCAAAAGGATATAACTAAAATTGAGCGGGTTCAAAGAAGAGCTACAAAAATGGTGGAAGGTCTAAAGCATAGAACTTATCAAGAACGACTCAGAGATCTAAATATGTATAGTCTGGAGGAAAGAAGAGAAAGGGGGGACATGATTGAAACCTTTAAGTATGTTAAAGGACTGAACAAGGTTCAGGAGGGAAGTGTGATTAATAAGAATCTGAATACAAGAACAAGGGGGCACAATCTGAGGCTAGTTGGAGGAAAAATCAAGAAAAACATTAGAAAATATTATTTCACTGAAAGAGTAGTAGAAACTTGGAACAAACTTCCAGCAGAGGTGGTTGATAAATCCACAGTAACACAGTTTAAACATGCCTGGGATAAACATGTATCTATCCTAAGATAACAATAAAGGAATACTAAAGGGCAGACTAGATGGACCAGGTGGTCTTTTTCTGCCGTCAATCTTCTATGTTTCTATGTTTCTTCTGACTAGGCTGCCTTCTTATTATTCTGGTGTCCATTCACTCAATGAGTGGAAGCTGTCCATAAACAAAATAGCCATACTCTGTGACTGTACTGGTCAGGGATCATATTTTCTGATTGGCTGGGAGGGATGTTGCCTTTACTGTGATTGTACAAATGTCACAGTCTGTATCTGGTTGGCCAGTCCATAGACTATAGCTACTGAAATAGTAGTGAAGGGGACAGTCGGTCACGGACATGGCAGTGTGAACCCTGAAGAGAAGAATGAGGTATAGTTTCATTCTTGAAAGCTCTCAACAGTGCTAGTGACCATTCAAGTTCACAGTAATAGAAGAAATGAACCACAGTATAAACTGTAATCTGTGTGGGTCAGTTATTTTATAGATTAAAGGCACTGAGGTTTTTTTAACTATTGATTCGAAGCTATGCAATTCACTCGGTATACATACTGTACATTTCTGGTCAATTCACCTATATATTTCAAGCTATATCGATTCAGTTTTCTCAGTTCTGTGGCCCTCTCTATATCTCTGCTATATAATCTACATGTCAGTTGTACCATTTATTGAAAGCTATTGAAAGTGCTTCATTGTTGACTGTAAGCTCGGTAATTCAGTTTGTTTTCTTATTACATAGTTACATACAGTAGTAACATAGTTGAGGACAATGCCACATCACTCCTTTTGATACAGAGGAATAAAAAAAACCCTGATGAAGCCATTTAAAGTAAGCCCCAAATGAAAAAAAAAGTGCTTCATAACTCCATTAGGCAGTTAGATATTCCGCAGGATCAACATCCTAGCTGATTTGAATCAACTGTCATAATTCTCAATATTGTTCTGAGGTAGAAAGGTATACAATACTTTTTTAACCCCTTAATGACCCATGACGTACTATGACCGTCATGGATTTCTGGGCTCCCCCGCGACCGCACGCTGTTCGGTGGGTCCGGAACCGGAAGGAGCAAAGAAAATAAAATGCCGCGCCGCGCCAATCTGCTGGTCGTTACGGGGTTAAATCTACTCCAGTATCTGCAAACACTGTATCCCGAGGCAAAAAATTACACAACTTTATTGCACTTTCTGTATAAAATTCAGTCTTTGTTTTACTCAAAAACACCTCTCCTCTTAACAAATTACCTCAGTCCTTTGAGTAAATAGTACCTCAGAGAGTTCTTTGTTTTGACCTCAAATGTATTTGTAAATGGAAATCATATCACCCCTTATTTCTCTAATGTAAACAAACCCAGTTTGGCTAGTCTCTCTTTATAACTCAGATCCTCCAATCCCTTTATCAGTTTTTTGCACGTCTCAGCACTTTTTCCCGTTCAGTAATGTTCCTTTTAAAAACAGGTACCCAAAACTGTACTCCATATTCTATATTCTATATGAAGCCTCACCGAGGATTTATAAAGCGGTAGAATTATATTTCCATCCCATTCATCTATATCACTTTTTATACATTATAATACCCTATAGACTCTTGTAAGGGATGAGTGGAACTGCACACTGCTATGAAACGTATTGGGGGAAATTAACTAAGAGGTGATAAAGAGGTGATAAAGTAGAGATGACCTCCAGTTTATCACTAATTTTTTATACAGGGAGGGGAATTGGACAGTTAGGATTTGATTTTAGGCCATCATTTTCAAACTTAAAGGGATAGTAATACTTAAAATGTAAGAAAAATATGTTGTAGGGTTTATCCCCCTGAGTAAAACAAGAGTACTCCCACTGCTGAAAGGTGTTTCATTCATAAGTTATTAATTTTCAAAGTTGAATTTTTTAGATGCAATATCACAGTGGCCTGAAATTGTACAGTCGCGCTGTTGCTACACCATCCTATGGAGATTTATGGTCAATTGACCAGAGCTGTCCATAGGATCGTGTAGCAACAGCGCCACTGTACAATTTCAGGTCACTGTGATATTGCACCTAAAAAATTCAACTTTGAAAATTAATAACTTTTGAATGAAACACCTTTCAGCAGTGGGAGTTCCCTTGTTTTACTCAGGGGAATAAACCCTACAACATATTTTTTTTTACATTTTAAGTATTACTATCCCTTTAATCCTCAAGAGCTGAAAGTAGTCCAGGTTTTCAAGTCAACAAATATATTAAACTATGCAAGTTGCTGTTGTTATCAGTAAATTGGATATCTACAGTAGTAATGTCAAACACTTAAGCCTGCAGATCATATACAGCCCGTGGGAAAAATACGTGTCCCGTGGCCCGAAGGCCGCAGTGTGAGCCACTCCATAGTGATAGTTCACATTCAAACACTGACACTTTGTAAACAAAGACCTATGAGTGCTGGCCATTTTTTCTTTTCAGCTTGATAGATAGATTAGATAAACAGATATTGATATCTATGTGTCTGTGTGTACTCACACGTGGACCCTAGCAGCTAATGTTGCAGTCCTCCATGGAGGAACATGTTGAGTATGCAGCACCCAACTCTATATGAGTTTGACATGCATGATCCAGCACCAGTTGATGTGGTTCTGGCTTTTGTTTGAGGTCAGATCCAGTTCTGGTTGATCTGGTTCTAGCTTTTCTTTTAATGCCTTGAGGACCAGAAGCATGTGTAAATGTTAATCCATGTGTATTTAAAGTGAATAATGGGAGGGGCTAATCCCAGCGAAAAAAAATTATGTCATCAATATTCAAAACATAATATTTACATCCTAAACAATTAAAAGCTGCAGTAAACTGGAAAAAGAAACAATGCATAACAAATGGACAGCCAGTACAAATAAATGGAAAATAGTCCACATCCTATCTTTATAACAGGACCTCTTTGAAAAGCATTGAAACACAGAGGCGTTGATTTGCCTGGGACATCAATAGAGGCGACACGGGGGAGCAAAAGAGCTCCACTGCTTCCATCCTACCTCAAATACCGGGTAGGAGTGGGCGGGATTGAGAAATCCTTTCATATCAATGATGGAGGCATCAGCTGCTGTGGGGCATCAGGAGCAGTCCTGATGTCCACCACGAGATCCAACATGTAATACAAGTTAACCCTTTGTGTGCCAGAGAGGTATCCATTGCAATGTGTTGTACCTCTCTGGCACTTAAAGAACCCAGCAAGGTTCATTGCATGGGCTAAGCCGTGCCACACACCTGCTAGTATATACAAATATATAAAACAAAGTGGCCTTCTTCAAAAAATCCATTGTTGGGAGTAATGGTATCCTGGCCAGTTAACTTAACATATTCTTGTGTATTTTCATATTACAGGCTGATCCCAGAAATCATTTTTCTAGCTATCTCTCCAATTTTAAACTCTTATTCCTGACTTTGCTTCAGGCAACCCCCAGACACATTGAAATCTCCATCTCTTCAAGAATTAACCCCTTAATCTATACTCCACATATCCAGAAATTATTTTTATAATTGAAAAATAAACCCCCAGAAACACCATCTCCAAAATACCCATCTTAGCTGATGTGGCTGCAGTCTGAGGTGCCCTGGTTGCTTGATGCTAAGATGCCACAGAGATGAAATATTAACATCTATATATATATAAAAGAATAAGCCTCATTGCATAATTTATGGTACCTCACACACAGACCATAATTTATGTCTTCTCAGAAAACACACACACATTGCACAGAATGCCTCATTACATAATTTATGTCTCATTAGGAGACAACTCTTACTGTGTGATTCAGTGGGGACTTTGCTGCTCCCATTGGGTGATTCAATGGGGCATGTTTATCATAGAGGGAGTTGGCCCGCCCCCTCCAGCCCACCCACCACTATTCAACTGACAGTAAAAAATATAGCTGCCACTTGCTCCTGAAGTAGGGGATATCAATAACTTCTCCCGGACAACACACACTCTCACTCAGGATCATGACCCCCACAAACACACTGTTTCACCTTCCACAGATAACTGTAACCCTCCATACACTTTATTTCAGTACGAGGGTGTAATGTTTCCATAAAATACAAAGTCAGGGATAAACTTAATAACAACTCTTTTATTTAACTCTTTTCATCTCTTTAGTCAACCTCACTAACTGTCTGTTTTCAACTGTCACTCCTCCACTTCCTGTTTCCTGATTCCCGCCCTTTCTCCTTAAAGGGAGAGAGAGATGCTTTGCTGTATGTTACAGAGGTCAACCCTCAAACACCACTTTCTATTTGTGCCCTCAGCATATTGCTACGCTGCCTCAACTGAAGAGCCACCGTGTGTTATATTGCTATGTTCCCTCAACTTAACACTTTGAGTGCCAGAGGGGTACGCAAGCATTGCAAAGCAATGCATACCCCTCTGGCACTCAAAGGGTTAAGTAAGGAGGAGTTACTGCTCCCACTGGGTGATTCAATGGGGGAGTGATTTAAATCATGCAGGGAGTTGGCCTGCCCCCACTATCCAGCCCACCCATCACTATCCAAGTAACTGAAAAAACAAAATGACTGCCACTCGCTCCTACACCACAGACAAAAACACATCAGACAAAAAACACACACACACTCTCACTCAATCACACACTCAATCATACACACTCACACACTCTCACACACTCTCTCTCAATCACACTCACACACACTCACGCAATCACTCACATGCAATCACTCACTCTCGCACTCACACACACTCACTCACACTCACTCACACCCCGGGAGCCAGCACGATCCACCTTCCACCATAGTCTCACTCACACCCCGGGAGCCAACACGATCCACCTTCCACCATAGTATGTGCAATTACCACATGTATTTCAACTATATGAATGAATGCCACAGTGGAGGCATAAGTACTAGTGTTGAGCGAGCATGCTCGGCCGATGCTCGGTTCGGCTCGAGCATCGCTCTGCTCGGCACATGGCGGTACTCGTACGAGTACCGCATGTGCTCGACCGCCATGTTCGGGTCTCCTCCCCGCACGTTTCGCGGCTGCTGCGCAGCCAATAAACGTGCAGGGAGGCTCTGACATCAGTGTAATGCCAGCAGCCATGTTGGCTGCTGGCATTACACTGATTGGCTGGCCAGAACCCGTGGTCGGGTGCTGTATAGCACCTGACCAGCGAGTTCGGCTCAGTCTTAGCCAGGGAGAGATGAGGATAGGAAGGGAAAGTCAGTGTAGGGAGAAGAAAAGCAAATTTGTTAAAAAAAAGACCCAAAAGTCCTTTTTAGGACTACTGTGTGTGGGGGCAGCAGTTTATTTTGTGTGGGGGGAAAAAAAACAAAAAAAAAAAAAATTAATATATTCTGTTTAGTGTGCAAAGTTGCAGATTAGAGCACATTCTGTTTAGTGTGCAAAGCTGCAGATTAGAGCACATTCTGTTCAGTGTGCAAAGTTGCAGATTAGCAGCACATTCTTTTTAGTGTGCAAAGTTGCAGATTAGAGCACATTCTGTTAAGTCTTCAAACTGTAAAATATCAAAGTCACATATTCCATTCACTGTGCGTCGCCGCAGTTTAGCAGCACAGTCTGTGTACTGTGCACAGTTTCAGAATAGGAAAAAATTCTGTTAAGTCTTCAAACTGTAAAATATCAAAGTCACATATTCCATTCACTGTGCGTCGCCGCAGTTTAGCAGCACATTCTGTGTACTGTGCACAGTTTCAGAATAGGAAAAAATTCTGTTAAGTCTTCAAACTGTAAAATATCAAAGTCACATATTCCATTCACTGTGCGTCGCCGCAGTTTAGCAGCACATTCTGTGGACTGTGCACAGTTTCAGAATAGGAAAAAATACTGTTAAGTCTTCAAACTGTAAAATATCAAAGTCACATATTCCATTCACTGTGCGTCGCCGCAGTTTAGCAGCACATTCTGTGGACTGTGCACAGTTTCAGATTTGCAGCACATATTCCGTGTAATATGAAGAAGGCGGGTAAAAAGGGACGGGGAAGTGGACGTGATCCTGATAGTTCAGGGCGCGGGTCAGGACGCGTAGAAACTGCGCCTGGTGCCAGAGCACAAGACAGAAAGACATCCACCATACCTAGCTTCATGTCTCATTTTACAGGGCGTCGCAGGACATCACTCTCGAGGTCCGACCACTGCGAACAGGTGGTCGGTTGGATGTCAGCTGATACTGCTTCCAGTCAGTTAAGCACCACCCTGTCTTCCACCAAGTCCACTCTCAGTAGCCAAGAGTCTGGTCAACATAATCCTCACTCTGATCATCCTTCCTCCCACCATAGAGGGTCTGGTCAAAGAAGTGATCCCACACTGGGATATAGTGAGGAGCTCGTCTCATCACCAGTCCTTCATTTGACCCTCTCTCCAAGCACGCTTGCAGAGGAACATGACATCTTGTGCCCTGATTCACAACCTCTAGAGGGTACCCAATCACAAGAAGATGACAGATGTGAACGGCATTTAAGGTCAAAGGAAGTAGTGGATGATGATGATGATGAGACACAGTTGCCATTAAATCAACCACTATTACTGTCTCAAGACCTTGATGAGGAGGATGATATACAGTTGTCAATGACTGAGTATGTGGTGGGATCAAGACATGAGGAGGATGATCAGAGTGAGGAAGTGGAGGAGGACTTGGTGGACGATGAGGTGACTGACCCCACCTGGGAAGGTGTAGAGCCGAGCAATGACAGCAGTCCTGAGGGTGAGCCATCTGCAGCACCGCAACAGGCTGGAAGAGGCAGTGGTGTGGCTACAGAAAGAAGGCGGACCGCACCAAACCGGCCCGCAAATGTTCCACGGAGCACCCCCTTGCGTAAATCTCCCTTGCCAAGGGGTAGGTGTTCCGCGGTATGGCGTTTTTTTAAGGAAAGTGCGGACGACAAAAGAATTGTAGTTTGCAACCTGTGCCACACCAGAATGAGCCGAGGCATGAACACTAGCAACCTTACCACCACCAGCATGATCCGACACATGGCATCCAAGCACCGTAATAAGTGGGAGGAACGCCTGGATCGCCCATCTGTGTCTGCAGGCCACACCACTGCCTCCTCTTCCCCTGTTTTCGGTGCCGGCCAATCGCCTGTCGAAGGCGCAGGCCCGCATACCTCCCGCCCTGCACCTGTACCATCTGAAGCACCATCAGCGACCACATCCACTTCCCTGTCCCAGCGCAGCGTCCAAATGTCGTTACCCCAGGCATTTGAGCGCAAGCGAAAATACCCAGCCACCCACCCACAGGCCATAGCACTAACCTCACACCTTTCCAAATTACTGGCCATCGAAATGCTGCCATTTAGGCTTGTGGACACTGAGTCCTTCCGCAGCCTGATGGCAGCAGCTGTCCCTCGGTACGCGGTCCCCAGCCGCCACTACTTTTCCCGGTGTGCCATCCCCGCATTACACCACCATGTGTCCCGTAACATCACCCGTGCCCTGACCAACGCAGTTACTGGGAAGGTCCACTTAACGACTGACACATGGACAAGTGCTTGTGGCCAGGGACGCTACATTTCCCTGACGGCACACTGGGTGAATGTCGTGGAGGCTGGGAGCGACTCGGACCCTGGGATGGCACAGGTGCTACCCACGCCGAGGATTGCGGGCCCTACCTCCATCAGGGTTTCCGCCAGCACCTACGTTATTGGCTCCTCCTCCTCCGTTTCCACCTCCGAATTCTCTGCACGCAGCGCCACTCACCCATCAGCCGGTAGCTGGAAGCAGTGTAGCACTGCAGTGGGGAAGCGTCAACAGGCCGTGCTGAAGCTGATCTGCCTTGGGGACAAACAGCACACGGCCTCAGAGCTGTTGCAGGGGATTAGTCACCAGACCGAGCAGTGGCTCTCGCCACTCAACCTGCAACCAGGCATGGTTGTGTGTGATAATGGGCGTAACTTGGTGGCGGCTTTGGAGCTCGGCAAGCTCACACACGTACCATGCCTAGCGCATGTATTTAATTTAGTGGTTCAGCGATTTCTAAAAACCTACCCCAATTTGCATGATCTCTTGACCAAGGTGCGCCGCGTGTGTGCACATTTCCGTAAGTCATCTACAGCTTCAGCCGGCCTGTTGAAGCTGCAGCAGCGCTTACAATTGCCAGCTCACCGGCTGCTGTGTGACGTGAGCACGCGCTGGAACTCCACCTTCCACATGTTGGCCCGGCTTTGTGAGCAGCAGAGGGCAGTAGTGGAGTACCAGCTGTTACACGGTCGTCGCCTCTCCGTTAAACTTCCTGTAATCAGAAGTGAGGAGTGGGAATGGATGTCAGACCTCTGTGAGGTTTTACGCAATTTTGAGGAATCGACACAGATGGTGAGCGGCGATAACGCTATTATCAGTGTAACTATCCCACTTCTGTGTCTACTGAAACACTCGCTGCTCACAATTAAAACTGACGCTTTGCATGTGGAAGAGGTGGAAATGCGAGAGGAAGAGCTTACACAAGGTGATAGCCAGAGCACCCTCACTTCGTCTTCTCAGCGACAATTGGAGGAGGCGGAGGAGGAGGAGGAGGAGGAGGAAGACACGGTTGCCTCCGCTACAGAGGGTAGCCATGGAACTTTATTTCCATCTCTTCAGCGTGGGTGGGCAGAAGAGGAGGAAGAGGATGAGGAGATTGAGAGTCATCCTTCTGGTGAGGACAGCGAAATCTTGCCTGTTGGTACTCTGGCACACATGGCTGACTTTATGTTAGGCTGCCTTTCCCGTGACCCACGCGTTACACGCATTTTAGACAACACGGATTACTGGGTGTTCACCCTTCTGGACCCCCGCTACAAAGAGAATTTCTCATCTCTCATTCCTCCGGTGGAGAGGACAAGCAAAATGGTGCAATACCAGAAGGTTCTTGTTGAAAAATTGCTCCAAAATTTTCCATCTGACAACGCTGGCGGCAGAGTACGTGCTACCTTGGCCAACCGAGAAGGGGAGAAAAGGGGAGCACACAGCAGTTCCGACAAAGGCAGGGCAACACTCTCCAAGGCGTGGGACACCTTCATGACACCCCGCCAGCACCCTCACCCTGATGCGCAGCCTAGTGTCACAAGGAGGGAAAAGTTTTGGAAGATGGTGAAGGAGTACGTAGCAGACCGTGTCAGCGTCCTCAATGATCCCTCTGTGCCTTACAACTACTGGGTGTCCAAGCTGGACACGTGGTATGAACTGGCACTCTACGCCTTGGAGGTGCTGGCCTGCCCTGCCGCCAGCGTTCTGTCTGAGCGGGTATTTAGTGCTGCTGGTGGCATCATAACAGATAAGCGTATCCGCCTTTCCACCGAAAATGCTGATAGGTTGACACTTATAAAAATGAACAAGGCCTGGATTTCCCCTGACTTCTCCACTCCACTGGAGGAAAGCCCCGGAGGAACATAAAGTGACTTTATATATGTTATTTTATTTACAATGATGGGAATACTCTGTATTCCCATTCACCCCTTCCACCCAAAAAACGGGTATATGGTTGACTCTCTTCCATATACCCGGTGATATAATTTTTATATAGGGCCAGCTCACCAGCGGGCCCTGTGATATAATTTTTATATAGGGCCAGCTCACCAGCGGGCGCTGTTTGACAATTTTTGTATAGGTCAGCTCACCAGCGGGCCTTCTCATATAATGTTTTATTGGGTCAGCTCTCTAGCGGGCCCTCTCATATAATGTTTTATAGCGTCAGCTCACTAGCGGGCCTTCGCATATAATGTTTAGGATGGTCAGCTCCGCAGCAGACCCTCACCCATAATGTTTTAGATGGTCGGCTCAGCGCACGTTTCCCTCTTAATCATGGCCCCAGTTCAGAAAAATCGAGGACATTTTTGGGAGAATTTGCCTTTGCGCACGTTTCCCTCTTAATCATGGCCTCAGTTCAGAAAAATCAAGGAAATTTTTGGGAGAATTTGCCTCTGCGCACGTTTCCCTCTTAATCATGGCCTCAGTTCAGAAAAATCGAGGAAATTTTTTGGAGAATTTGCAGATGATATACAAGTAAATATACAGCAAATACTGTTTGGTAACAATTTTTCACCTAAAGTCGTTTTTATCTGCCTTTTTGTGTGTTTTACGGTCAGTCTGTAAAAATGGCGTACTACGGGCGAAAGATCGTTCCCAGCAGCGATGTTGGAGTCCAAGATGCATCCAGACATCCTCCCTATGCTGTCCCTGAACCATTTCTGTGGTGTTTCCATCATTTTCTGCCCTTTTCCTATGGACCAGGCACCCTCCCCTCATCAGAGCAGGGGGTGCCTGGTGTAATGCTCGAGTCCTCCCATTGACTTCAATGGGGCTCGGGTGCTCGGCCGAGCACTCGAGCCTCCGGGGGTGCTCGGTCAGAGCACCCGAACACCCGAGCATTGGGGTGCTCGCTCATCACTAATAAGTACAAACACAAACTCATTACAATGACACATAAGTCACCCCCTTATGACTCACTTCTGTGTGTGTCTCTGTGTGTGCCTGTGTGTTCCTCACTGTGTGTGTTGCATGTCTGTATCACACTCTATGTTTCTGTATGTTGTGCATTGCATGTATGTGTGTATGACTGTGTCGCTCTTTATGCATCTCAGTGCATGCGTGTGCATTTGCGTGTGTGTCTCTGTGTGTGTTTGTCTTGCATCTGTGTGTGTGCATTAATTCCCTATATATCCTGACTGGCAGCGCAGTCCCACATTGCTAGTATTAACCTAATTGATGAGGCTAAAAGAGAGTGTGTGTCTATGAAGCTCAGCCCTTGACATATGACCCTTTTAGATACAGAGAAAGACAAAAGAAACCCTATTTCCAACTACGCCCAAGTTTGTAAAAAAAATCCTTCCTTACTCAGTAAGGCAGTTGCATATTTCCCAGGATCATCATATCTGCTTTGAAACAGCTGTCATAATTCTCTATATTGTTCTGAACTAGAAAAGTATCAAATACATTTTAAATCATCTACAGTATCGGCAAACACAGTTTCCAGAGGCAAAGCATTCCAAAATGTACTGCCCTTAGTGTATAAATAGATCCCTGCCTTTGTTTAAGTCAAAAGCAGCTTTTACTCTAGTTTTAATGGATGACATCTTGCTTTTTTGCCCAGTTCATCTGGGAGTTTTTTTATTGAATTCAAATATATTTGTAAATGGTAATCACCCCTTAGACACCTCTTCCATAATGTAAACAAACCCAGTTTGGCTAGTCCCTGTTTATAACTCAGATCCTCCAAACCCTTTATCATTTTTGTTCCATGTTTCTGCACTTTTTCACATTCAATAATGTTTTTTTTAAATATTGGTCCCCAAAACTGTACTCCATAGAAGCAGAATTATATCTCATGCCGTGCATTGATACCCCATTTTTATACATGATAGTACCATAAACCACTAATGGCATAAAACATGTCTCTAGTTCTAGTTGAACTCTAGGTCATTTTAGATCAGAAGTGTTTTGGGCTGATCCAGTGTTGGGCAAACTGAAGTTTGATCACAGGGGATGTCGTTAGCAGGAGATTAAATCATTAAGGTTAAGGTTGTGAAAGTTATCACCTGTCTTGGAATCCAGACCACAACAGTAAAAGTTATGTGAGCAATCTGCATCTCTGCAGCTGTTGTGGGACAGCTACTTTCATCAGATGCCTTCTGAGTATGATAGCAGCAATAGTCCAACAACATCTGGAGGGGCAGTTTGTCCTTTCCTAGGTTGGAAGCATGTCTTATGTGCAGAGGATAATTAAAACGTCTGCACGGTTTTGGCTCCTCTTTTGTGAAGTAAAACATGTTTTAAGATAGACCTGCTGTAACTATGTTACAATACAAAGTCTGTAATCTGGTATGTTTTACAATAGAGATCACATTACTTTTTTATACCGGGGGGGGGGGGTTGAACAGTTAGGATTTGATTTTAGGCCATCATTTTCAAACTTAATCCTCAAGAGCTGAAAGTAGTCCAGGTTTTCAAGTCAACAAATATATTAAACTATGCAAGTTGCTGTTGTTATCAGTAAATTGGTCATCTACAGCAGGAATGTCAAACGCTTAAGCCTGCAATTCATATGCAGCCCGTGGAAAAAAAAACATGTGTCCCATAGCCCAAGGGCCGCAGTGTGAGGCGCTCCATCGTGATAGTTCACATTCAAACACTGACACTTTGGAAACAAAGACCTATGAGTGCTGGCCATTTTTTCTCTTGTGTGTGATAGATAGAGAGATAGATAGATAGATAGATAGATAGATAGATAGAGAGAGAGAGATAGATAGATAGATAGATAGATAGATAGATAGATAGATAGATAGATATCTGTCTGTGTGTACTCACACATGGACCCTAGAAGGTCATGTTGCAGCCCTCCATGGAGGAACATGTTGAGTATGCAGCCCCCAACTTCAGGACCCAAATAAACTCATTCTTAATGCTCAAACAATACATTTTGTGATCTCTGTGTCTAACTCAGTACCAGTTGATGTGGTTCTGGCTTTTGTTTGATGTCAGACCCAGTTCTGTTTGATCTGTTTCTAGCTTTTCTTCTCTCCCTTTTCCTTTTTAATGCCTTGAGGACCAGAAGCATGTGTAAGTGTTAATCCACGTGTATTTAAAGCTAATTATGGGAGGATCTAATCCCAGTACTGAGACAGCAAAAAAGTTATGTCATCAATATTCAAAACATAATATTTACATCCTAAACAAACAATTACAAGCCACAGTAAACTGAAAAAAGAAATAATGCATAACAATTGGACAGCCGGTACAAATAAATGGAAAAGTTCACGTTATCTTAATAACAGGACCTCTTTGAAAAGTACTGAAAACAAAATTTCAAAAATGAAACAGCAGTCAGAACACACTGTATCCTGTAATCCTAATTCACAGTGTTAAACTACATATTGTGCAGCCTCCATATCCAGTATCCAGCCTCCTTCTGATGTGTTTAAACCTGTTCTAACACCACCCACCTCATCTGGCATAACTGAGGCTTTTACCTCCAGAAGTGCACTGTGGGGGGGGGGGTATCATACTTTTTAGAATAACTTTTTTGTCCTAAATTAGTCTCACTTTTTACATTGGTGCGTTTTTTCCCTACATAAATATACCAGCAAGAACATTTCAACATGTATACCACCCCTTGAAACATGATGTACAGTGATTTAAAGACAAGTCTGGGATGTATAAAATGATCCCCACTATAATTCTATTTTAACCGTTACAGCTGGGCATAGTAACTCTCATGTGTCCCATAGCCCAAGGGCCGCAGTGTGAGGCGCTCCATCGTGATAGTTCACATTCAAACACTTTGGAAACAAAGACCTATGAGTGCTGGCCATTTTTTCTCTTGTGTTTGATAGATAGATAGATAGATAGATAGATAGATAGATAGATAGATAGATAGATAGATATTGATATCTATCTGTCTGTGTGTACTCACACGTGGACCCTAGAAGGTCATGTTGCAGCCCTCCATGGAGGAACATGTTGAGTATGCAGCCCCCAACTTCAGGACCCAAATAAACTCATTCTTAATGCTCAAACAATACACTTTGTGATCTCTGTGTCTCACTCAGTACCAGTTGATGTGGTTCTGGCTTTTGTTTGATGTCAGACCCAGTTCTGGTTGATCTGATTCTATCTTTTCTTCTCTCCCTTTTCCTTTTTAATGCCTTGAGGACAAGAAGCATGTGTAAGTGTTAATCCATGTGTATTTAAAGCTAATTATGGGAGGAGCTAATCCCAGTACTAAGACAGCAAAAAAAGTCATCAATATTCAAAACATAATATTTACATCCTAAACAAACTATTACAAGCCACAGTAAACTGAAAAAAGAAATAATGCATAACAATTGGACAGCCAGTACAAATAAATGTAAAAGTTCACGTTATCTTAATAACAGGACCTCTTTGAAAAGTACTGAAAACAAAATTTCAAAAATGAAACAGCAGTCAGAACACACTGTATCCTGTAATCCTAATTCACAGCATTAAACTACATACTGTGCAGCCTCCATATCCAGTATCCAGCCTCCTTCTGATGTGTTTAAACCTGTTCTAACACCACCCACCTCATCTGGCATAACTGAGGCTTATACCTCAAGAAGTGCACCGTGTGTGTGTGGTGGGGGGGGGGTACCATACTTTTTAGAATAACTTTTTTCCTAAGTTATTCTCAGTTTTTACATTGCTGCATTTTTTTCCTACATAAATATACCTGCAAGAGCATTTCAACATGTACCACCCCTTGAAACATGATGTACAGTGATTTAAAGACAAATCTGGGATGTATAAAATGATCCCCACTATAATTCTATTTTAACAGTTACAGCTGGGCACAGTAACTCTCTGTGGATCACCAAGGAACATTGCTCCCTTCTCTTTATTGACTGTGATGAAAAACAGAGAATTAGGGTCAGGAAAAGAGAAGATGGGGTCACAGAGTAAGAGGGAGAGAGAGTATAGTGTCTTACAGAAGAATGGGTGGCTGATAGAGAGAGAGAGAAATAATGTTTGTCTGACATCTATCAGAGAGAGTAGTACATTGTACCACAATCCCTGCTTTTCTGACTAGCTGGTCAAATCAGGGCTCCACCCTCTAAATACATCTAGAAGGAGAAGTCCTGAAGACTGATCTAAAAGTGTAAAAAAATTGGGTAAGATGAGATGAGTATGGGCAATTTGACTTTACATAATATGCACTTTCAGAATATGTGAAGTCAAAATAAGGTGGAAAAGAGGATTTTAGTCTTACCTGTTAAATCCTTTTCTCTTAAACCATACAGGTTACTGGTAACTCTGGGAGGCGATCCGCCCCTTAGTAGGCAGGAACAATTCTCTAAGTGTATGCAGGGTTTGGTGCCTCCTTTCCTTCCTTGGCTGCAGCTAGTCAATCAGCTCCAGAAATATTTGAGACACTAAGATGACTAGATATTAGAAGGGAAGAAGACTCCTGTGAGCATGACCCCGAAGGACCCCCACGGTCTGCCACAGTAGAGCCAAGCATGGTCTTTTGACAGGGTGGGAGACCAGTAACTGTATGGACTAAGAAAAAAGGATTTAACAGGTAAGACTAAAATCCTCTTTTCTCTGTCATCCAATACAGGTTACTGGTAACTCTGGAACGTCCAACCATTAAGTTCCCCAGAGGTGGAAAGAAGGTTAGGACCAGGCACAAGGCCCCCAAAGTCACCAGAACACATATGAACCATCAGATCAGAGATAGCCCAACAACAACTGAAGTGTCAACGGACACAAAACAGGGGTAACGGCACCCCAGGAACGTTACACAGCACACTGAACTAGAATCAACAGGGTTCAACAGAGAAGGAAGCACTAAGAACCAAGGAAAATCCTAGACAGGTATCACAGTGCCTGTGATTCATGTCACTCTTCCCTGTGGTTCGCTCTGATTTGTTGAGCCAGTTTGGCCCGCCCCTGGTGACCTTCTTATGCCTGGCCCAGTCACCTGTCAGATGCCCTTTTGTGGTGTTTCTGAGCCAGTAGTACTGTTGCTGTGTTCCTGTGTTCTGGATTCCTGTGTACCGAATCGGCTTGCCCTGACAATTCTCCAGTGTTCCTGTTTGTGTATGATCCGGCCTTTCTGACTACCACCCTTGGATCCTGACCCGGTTTGGCTGACGTTCCTGCTTGTGTTTGACCCGGCTTGTATGACTACCTCCTACGTGCTCCGACCCGGCCTGGCTGACTTCCTGCTCCGAAGATCGACTTCCAGCTTGTTCCAGTGACCTGCGTTCCAGTTGTCGCCGCCGCGACATTATTATCTGCTGTTCCAGTCTTCGTGTGACTACCTTGCCTGGTGTTACCCCGATCAGTGCAGTGTATCTACCCGTGCAGAGCTGTGTGTGTGTTTCTGTACGCCTCCCTCATACTGCAGAGCCTTGCTGTTCGCTGAAAGCCTCGAGTAAACGTGCCTTTTAACCCTAGCAGTGCTGCCTTGGCCTCACTCTCTCTACTCCAGTACGAGCCTCGTTCTCGGTGATACTCCTGCTGAGTTGGCCGCTCACCGTCGGCAACTCTATACTTCCTTTGCAGAGTATTCACATCTGTTGGGCCGGTTGGGCGCCTAAGGCTCTTTCTCATTGTATTGCTGGGCGATATCCGTTATACAGAGTGGTGGCAGGCAAAGGCTTCAGCGCTAGCAAATCCGGTAACAACGCCCGTGGGGCTATTGGCTCTTGCACGTCAAATTCCAGTATCCGGTTAAGTCTGAGGAGGCTTAGCAGCTCTTGCATTGCAGGCCGGTTCCAGTACGCCCGTGGGGCTATTTTCACTTGCAGAAGCAGTTCCAGTAGGTACGCCCGAGGGGTCTAGTTGGATTCCTGTTCTGCTTTTTACTGAACACCTTGGCGAGGCAGTCCTTTATCCAGTATATGGTGAACTTTGTCTCCAGCACAGCCTTATAACACCCAGGGTGTACCAAACATCCACATCTGAGACTGACTGTTATCAAGGACTTAACCCTTTGTGGTTATATCCCATTCTTTTGCTGAGTATTTGTACATATAATACGTTTGTGCATTTACACTTGTACCTATCAGTCTACACTAGAGGGCGGACCTTTGCATTACCTTACTCTAAATAAATTGTGTTTTTATTTCACATACTGGTCTGAGTGTCTTTAAAACCATTACAACAGGCAATAATGCCTCCAGGATTTTCCTCCCAAAGCTGGTATCAGCCGATGCAAACACATCCAAAAGGTAGTGCTTCGAAAAAGTGTGCACAGACGACCAAGTGGCCTCCTTGCATAACTGATCAGCGGAGGTCTGATTCTTGTAAGCCCAAGAGGCCCCAATAGATTGAGTAAAATGAGCCATGACACTGAAAGGGACAGGCTTCTTCCTCAACTCATAAGCCTTTCGAATAGTGGGCTTGATCCAAGAGGCGATAGACATCTTGGATGCAGGTCATCCCGCCCTTGGACCCTCAGGAATGGCGAACTGTCACGGTTTTCAAGACACTCAGACCAGTAGGTGAAATAAAATGCAGTTTTATTAAGAACAAAATAAAGGACAAAGATCGCCCCCTATAGGCAGCACTGAGTAGCAGCAGGAAGGCAATAGTGTGACCAATATACAAGTATAGCATAAAACAGCACAGGCAATTGACAGATACTGAGTACAGAGATACAAGGGTTAACAGAATAATCAGTCCGTCTCAGTTGTGATGTTTGGCACGCCCAAGGTGATAAAGGCAGTGAATGGTGGAGAGGACTCAACACCAAAAGTTTGTAATACTGAGAAAACTGTCCAGCAAAGAGGAACCTGCCACCCAGAACCTGCTGCACTTGAACGGTAGCCCCCCACGGGCATATTAACGGAGCAAGTAGACTGCCAGAGCTTGAGCCAATAGCCCCCACGGGCGTAACGGAAGTACCTGGATTGCAAGAGCTTGAGCCAATAACCCCACGGGCGTAACGGAGGCAAGTGGATTGCAAGTGCTAGAGCCGATAGCCCCCACGGGCGTAATGGAAGCAACTGAATTGCAAGAGCTTGAGCCAATAGCCGCCACGGGCGTAATGGAAGGAACTGGATTGCAAGAGCTTGAGCCAACAGCCCCCACGGGCGTAATGGAAGCAACAGAATTGCAAGAGCAATTCACGGAGCAGGTTCTCAGACAAGCCGGATCAGGAAACGAGCAGGAACATCAGCCAGGCCGGGTCAAATCATGGAGCAGGAACACAGGAATGTAGTCAGAGTAAGCCAAGTCGGTACACCGGAAATCAGGAACGCAGGAACACAGCACAGCAAAACTGGCTCAGGAACACCACGAAAGGGCACCTGACAGGTGCCACTGGCCCAGTATAAAAAGGTCACCAGGGGTGGGCCAAACAGGCTCAACCAGTCGGAGTGCAGCACAAGCGAGAGTGAAATGAAGGGAGAAACTGCACCGTGATACGAACAGAGTGTCAGATTGCCTGATAGACTCAGTGCAATGCACATAATACTTGAGACAACGCACCACGTCTAACAAGTGGGGATCCCTCTCCTTGACAGAGGTGGGGTCAGGCCAGAAAGAGGGCACCACAGTCTCCTGATTGATGTGGAACTCAGAGACCACCTTCAAAAGAAACTCCTTATAAGTATGAAGCACCGCTTTGTCCTTGTGAAACACCAGATAAGGTGGTTTACAGGACAGAGCATGTAACTCCGCGATATGGCGAACTGACACAATCGCCAAGAGAAAAGCCATTTTTCACGTCAACAGAAGTAGAGGAATAGTAGCCAAAGACTCAAAGGGAGGGCACTGAAGGATGCCCAAGAGCAAGTTAAGATCCCACTGAGGAGTGGGAGACTTGAAAACAGGGTGAGTATGAGCAACTCCCTGGAAGAAAATCTTGACATCAGGAAGGATAGCAATGCACCTCTGAAAGAAAACAGAGAGAGCAACCATAAGGGAGCTCAAACTGAGGCCCTTATCCACACCGTCATGCAAAAAGGCCAGGACCGTAGGTAGATCAAAATCCTGAGACAGGTCCCTGTCAGCGCACCAGGACAGAAAAGTCGACCAGACGCAATGGTAAATCTTGGAAGAAACAGGCTTGCAGGCACTGAGCATAGTAGCCTTCACACCAGAAGAAAAGCCATTCTTCTTCTAAATTGAGGATTCAATTTCCAAGCCCTCAAAGCTAGCCAATGAACATCCTCCTTCCACAGGTAACCCTGTAGAAGAAGGTCTGGATGGTCGGGGAGCCGAAAGGGCTCCACCACTGACAGATCCAAGAGCTCCGGAAACCAAGACTGGAGAGGCCAGTATGGATCAATCAGAATGACTGGGCAACATTCCAGATGTAATTTCCATAACACCCTGTGCAACATGGGAAGGGGAGGAAAGATGTAAGCCAGATGAAAGGCCCAAGGAATGGACATTTCATCCACCGCTAGAGCCAGAGGGTCTTGCCACCAAGAGCAAAACACTGGAACCTTCCTGTTGTGTCTCATCGCCATCAAGTCGATGTAAGGAGGACCCCATCGCTGAACAATGAGTTGAAACACCTGTGGATGCAACTCCCACTCTTGCTGTCCACTGTGTGTCGACTGAGGAAGTCCGCCATGACGTTGTCCACGCCTGGAATGTTCACTGAGGATATAGCAGGTACGTGATCTTCTGCCTAGGACAAAATAGCCTTAACCTCTAACCAAGCAGCAAGACTTCTTGTTCCGCCTTGCTTATTGATGTAATCCACGGCCGTGGCATTATTGGACAGTCTTCTAGCTGAGATGTCCAATGTCTCAGGGCATGGAATATTGCCTGAAGCTCCAAAATGTTGATTGGCAGGAGAGACTCTTCTGGAGACCACCGACCCTGAGTGCTCAAGCAACCCAGGATTGCACCCCAGCTGGAGAGGCTGGCGTCCATCATCACCTTGGTCCAAAAGGTCACCAGAAAGGACTTTACCTTCAGCAGGTTGGAAAGGTCAAGCCACCATGACAAGCTCAGTTCCACATGAAGGGAAACAAATGACGTCCGAAGATCCTGTTGACCCTTGCACACCTGGATCACGAACCTCTGGAGCTCCCTGGTGTGCGCCATGGCAAACGGTACAATAATAAGATTAACCCTAACAGTGACTACCACTAACAGTGAAGTGCAATAAGACTACCCCTAACACCCAGATCTGTGTTACACTTACCCATCATCTACTGTCCAACTTCCTTCTACTTGTCTCCTCATTATCTTAATCTTTTGTATGTTTCTCTTCTGTCTTCTTCTCTTCCTTATTTCAACATTGTCCTGTAAAAAGAAAAAAACCTGAAACATTACATTTTTCCCAGAAACATAACTTGGAAATATGTGCATTGTTTAACCCTTTGAGTGTCAGAGGTATATGCATACCCCTACTGGCACTCATAGGGTTAATTCTACTAACTTTTGACCCATTTTTTTCATACTTTGGATGTATTGAAATGGGGCTTAGAAGGGTTTCTTTAAAGGCATAGTAATGTTTCACGATAAAAGCAGCTCCAGTTATAGTATTTGGGCCATGGAGAGTGTTATTTCAATTCTGTCAAAGCTGTAGTTCAAGAGTAATTGAATGATAAAGTATCCCCCTCCCACTCCTTCTACTGATGTAACACTGCTCAGCTTAGAGCAGCAGGGCATGTCCAGGTAGATTGCAGAGAGGGACAGTCTTCAATTAAGATAAGGGAAAAAGTTGAAAAACCTTTCAAGGGGGCAGGGCTTTCATTGTTCTCACAGTAAGAATATTGACTCTTGGTGTGAGCTGTCTGGTCTATGGACTGGATTCCACATCTGAGTAGTGGGGGCTTACACTAGGTAAAAGGGGAGGGAGGGGGAAACTTTATCATTCAATTACTTTGAACC
Source organism: Rhinophrynus dorsalis (assembly GCA_037306005.1). Taxonomy (NCBI): domain Eukaryota; kingdom Metazoa; phylum Chordata; class Amphibia; order Anura; family Rhinophrynidae; genus Rhinophrynus; species Rhinophrynus dorsalis. The sequence goes on from CM074718.1 coordinate 66,444,445, forward strand.
ACAACGCTCACAGGAGTGAAATAACACTCTCTATGGCTCAAATACTATGAAGATTAATTGGGGCTGCTGTTTTTGTGAAACATTGCTATCATTTTAAGCTTTTTTCAGGTTCAATTCCCGCATCAGCACATTTGAAATGCATTAACCCCTTAATGATCCATGATGGTCCTGGCACTTCATGGATTGGACGTGCGATAAGGACCCATGATGTGCCAGGATTGTCATGGATCTCAGGGCTCCCTGCACAGCTACACACCATTCGGAGAGCCCTGCATCGGATCACCCAAAAAAAATAAAAAAGTTCTGTGATCCTTAAGTGCCAGCTGTGAGCACGAGGCTGGTCCTTAAGGGGTTATGGAACTCTGCTCCCAAAAAAACTGGGTGCAGATTTTCAGCCGTTAAAGTGGGTCCCTTAACATATCTTAAGGCCAACGCATGGAATTGAATGCCATCTTACAACGTTTTGTTATCATCCAAGTAACCATACAAAAATAACCAAACTCTTTTCAGTGTTTACTAGTTGGGGGGTGTTTGACAAGTCACCTTCACACAGTAACAGGACTCATACACACCTCCCAAAATTTCAAATGGGCAGAGAGGCACCCTGATGTTTTATATGGTATTGCTGGGGGCGCAGCTGGTGGGCAGGGCATTAGAGAGAATTTTTAGGTTATTTTATAACCTCTTGACACTTCTTTGTATAACTAAATAAACGACTTAGAGCAAGACCAAAGTATTTTATTTACACAGACTAATTTATAGTCACATATACTGAAGTTTACACAAACATTAATGTGAGTTTTATTGCGGTGGATCAATGTGATACACTTATGTACACATCAGACAGTCTGATCTCCTAAAAAGTGGGACACCAGGGTGAGTAAGAGGGACAGAGGGATTTGGGTCTCAAAGAGGGATTGTCCCACCTAAAGAGGGACACTTGAGAGGTATGGAACCAAACTGTGATGGCTTGGTCACTATGTGTAAGACACGCATGTAACCTAATCCTAAATGACAAATGGAATAAGGAAGCTGTGCATACATTGTACCATAACCATAGCTGGTTTAAAGGGATAGTAATGGTTAATTTTAAGTTGATTTAATATTGTAGACATTAAAAAAAGATTAACATCGATGTAAGTCTTATCTCTCAAACCATTATGGTTTGAGAGATATAACTTGCTAAAGTTACCTTTTCCTGGCTGTTTTACTCAAGTCTGCCATCTAGCTGACAGCTGCAGATCCCAGTCATTTAAACAGACAGAGGCTCTTCAGCAGAGCTGAAATCATGCTATTTAGAAATAAATACTTCATTGGAACGGTCCACAAAGTGTGCTTGCAAACCAGACACACTTAGTAGACCATTCCAAATTAAGTATTTATATTTAGATATTGTTATATCAGTGTTGCTGAAGAGCCACATCTGGTCAAGCAACCAGATTCTGCTTCTGACAGTTTTACAGCTCGGCAAGCAGAAAGGGGAGGGACCATAGAACTTTATTTTCCTATATCTCTCAAACCATAACGGTTTGAGAGATATGAATAAGTGCAAGTACTCTCTTCTAATTGTATATACCATATAGTTAATACTTTTTTTCTGACATTACTATCCCTTTAATACGTAACCACTAAAGTAGATTAAAGTTATAGCACTGAGAGTGAAATCTTGCAACTGCTACAAAAATATAAGCAAGGAGGTTACATTTTAGCAATGCAGCAAAATAGTAACATAAATGAATATATTGCTAAATGCACTCTTATTTAGATTAGTCTCTGTCAGCTGATATAAGAACATAACCAATGTTAAATTATTTCATTTTCCACTTATTGAGTTATAACTCACTTGAGATAACATGACTGATTTCTCACTCCTAGTTACATCATAATTTATTCCACAAAGACAAATGGGAACCTGCATAATGTCTGTGTATGACAGCTCCAAGCGGAAAATCCAGGAAGATTGTATTTCCAAAGAACAGTGACATTCTTACAGGAAGCTTCACATTAACCTCTTGCATGCTAGATTGTTCTCCAGTGCATGGTGAAGTCATAAAATGGTGACCTCTCTGGAATTCAAGGGGTTTAACCCTCTGAGTGCCAGAGGGGTACGCAACGCATTGCAAAGCAATGCGTTATGTACCCCTCTGGCACTCAAAGGGTCAAAGTGGTACATTGTGCAAGACCCTTTTGAGTAGGGGTAGGTGGGTCCGGAAAGGCTCATCTTGACTGTATTTGGGCCCCAGTGGGTGCATTTCCCCAGCTGTACATCACTTATTTTCCCCTCCTGCTCACACAGTCTCCAGTGCGTGGGCCTCACAGGGTCAATGTGCGTGTGTTTTATGTAACAGAATCTCAGAGGAGAGCCAGGAGTTTTCAACATTGTTTCTCCTAAAGAATAAATGATTTTTGCAGTTCACACTCATGCTCCCATGTCCTTCCATTCTCCCTCTAGGGAATCCTCACTGTTTCTAACCTCAGCCTCCTCGGCAGGTCCTCTCTCGCGCCCCCCCCCCCCTTAGGAGTCTCTCATTCCTTCTAGGCAATCCCACCCATGTGAGGGGACCCTGTTACAGTGCTATACACTGTACATGAGTCTTTATTGTGTGTGTAAATAACACAGTCCTCCTGCATAAAGCAAAAAAGAGCAGTTTTGGAACAAATCAACTGCACCATAGGGGACATACAATAATAATAAATTGATTTATATAGGACTTTTAACCTTTTGAGTGCCAGAGTGGTGTCCAAAGCAATGTGAATCAAATATTTGCATACCCCCTCTGGCACTCAAAGGATTAACCATTTGAATGCTATAGAGGTCACCAACACATTGTTTTGGAGACCAAGGTACAATCCAAGGGGTTAAATAATAATTTCTCCTGTTTTCCCTTCCAAATAAAAGCCAGTCCTCCACCGTATAGTGCAGGGTTGCTCAAGTTTAGTCCTCAATGGCCACCAACAGGCCAGGATGTAAGGATCTCACTGATTAAGCACAGGTGAGTTAATTGGTGGTTTGTCATTTTGATTGGCTGACTTGAGCTCAAACAAGAAAATCTATGACCCCTTAAGAACCAGTGATGGTCCTAGCACATCATGGGATTCGTGGTCACATCACTCCTGCGGGAACACTGTGAGCACTACGGGAGTCTGAACCTGACTGCTCCAAAACCAGAGAGGTCAGTTTCAGACACTCATTTTGTGAGCCAGTACACGAGAATAGTCACGTGTGCCGGCTCGTCTGAAGAGCTCATCCTTAAGAGTGATCCAATCCCAGGACCGCCGGATGTTAAGGAGTTAAATCCTGAACTGTTAGTAGCTCTTGAGGCCTAAACTTGGACAACCGTGTTATAGTGGCTTCATACAATTATGAGCACACATTACAGGAACAGTAAACTTTTTAAATGACAAATATGTTATAGGACTTTTTCTGCTGATTAAAGCAAGGATTAGTCCTCTACTTGGAAAAAAGAAGAAAAGAAATGGGGGCACAGTAATGTAATAATGTACAAATATTAAAAGTACAATCAAAAGGGAATTCACTCACATGGTTTGATGGTCAGTGAGGGAATACTCCTAACGCTGATAAACAGGCATGCAAAGATAACTTTAGTCTTCACTCTGAATTCCATGCTTCCTTGAAGCTGCTACTCTTCGGTATAAAGAATGAGGAATGCCACTGGTATCATAATTAGTGAAATTTAAAAAAGGTTTATAAACGTGACAATATAAAGAATAAAATATAAACTTTAAAATATCAGCTGATAAGCTAACACATTTCTCAGTTCACAGACCACTTTCTCAAAGCTAACTGTATATGTCCGACCATCAAACCATGTGAGTGAATTCCTTTTTGATTCTTTTTTCCATTAGATTTTCAGTTTTTGAGAGAAAGTGGCAAGAAGGAGGAGCAGCCTATTATATATGAATGTGAATTATCCAGTATACTGCCCTGAATCAGATATAATACACAGACCTGCGTGCTTACTGCCTGTTATACATGTGATTAACAGCTACTCCGTATGTGAGTACCCATGTATGGGGTGTTTGTGGTGGTGGAGCTCATTAAGGATTCACTATACTAGGGAGCGCCCCCTGTGCTCTTTCTATAGTATTCTCTACTTATTTTCATTCAAAAGTTAGTACTACTCAACCTTTATTAAAAAAACATTGCACTGGAGACCTCTCTGGTATCCATGTAGTTCTATAACACCTATATTTGTTTTCATATCATGCTAAAAGTAAGTGATCAGGCTCATAGGAGCTTCACAACATTTAGCTTCAGGGAATGCTTTGTGCTCAAATCTAGGTTCACACAACTGAGTGGACGTACTGGATTCATACAATGCTGAGTTTCTGCACATACCTTCACATAATGAATAGGCAGGGATCAAAAGGGCAACATGAGAATCGTGCCCTGCATGAAAACATAAGATTCTCATGTCATTGCATTAAACTTCACTTGACAGCCTGATAGCTCAGGGACCAAATAATTAGTCTTACTTTAAAAGGATTGTAATGTTGAAAAAAAAAAACTAAATTGCAGAGTCTTCTACATAATATAAGTAACACATTGTGATATTTCATAACACTTTTGTGTAGTTCTCAAGCTATGAAATGTATAAGGGTCCCCCCGCCCACCCCTTCTGACTATGCCACTCAGCAGCTCTCTCTGGTCCAGACGGATGTGGCGAGGGACAAACTTCAGTAAACAAAGGAATAGCCTGCCCTCCTTTGTCAAGGGGGGCAGGGTTTTCCTTATACTTACTCACTGAAGCTTGTCCCACGCTGCATCCGTAGGGTCGCACAACACGATTATACATTCAGTTGGAGGCAGCCAGCAAGGGCGGGTGGAGGATCCTTTCATATCTTGACGAACTACACAAAGCATACCTCCCAACATTTCAAATTGCCAAAGAGGGACACTTGTGTTTTAGGGGGTGTTGTTGGGGGCGTGGCTGGTGTGCAGGGCATTACTGAGAATTTTTAGACTATTTTATGACCTATTGACACCTCTTTGTGTAACCTAATGAATGACTTATAACAAGACCAAAGTATTTTATTTACACAGGCTAATTTATAAACACATATACTGACATTTAAACAAACATTAATGTGAGTTTTATTGCTGTAGAGCAATGTTATATACTTATATACGCACCACACAGTCTGATCTCCTAAAAAGAGGGACATCAGGGTGGGAAAGAGGGACAGAGGGATTTGGGTCTGAAAGAGGGACTGTCCCTCCTAAAGAGGGACACTTGGGTGGTATGCACAAAGTGTTTTGAAATAGCGCAATGTGCTTTTTATATTATAAAGAAGATCCTGTGATATAGTTTTTTTTCCAACATTACAATCGCTTTAATTCACTGATAAGAGTCCTCTTTTGCCTATTTCCCTCTTTTGCTGTCCTGCTGTCCCTCTCTTGTTTGGAAGGTGCATATGTCATGGTGTGTCAAGATAAGTGAGTAGGGTTGTCACCCAGCCGGTATTTTACCGGCAGGCGGGTAAAAAAAATTGGCTCCTATCCAATGTTAAGTCTATGGAGGGAATGCCATGGCTGGTATTTTTTTAAAGAAAAGGTGGCAACCCTATAAGTGAGGCATGCACCTAAATCCAGCGTACACACACACAGTAATGTACCTCACTGTTGCTGAGTGCTGCGCTGAACTCTCCATTCAAGCGCATGTGAATTTAGGAATTTTTATTTATCCCCTATGGTGCATTTGGTTTATTCTAGTATAAGTCCTGCTTACGTTAATAAATATGGGCCAATTAACTATATGTATAAAGAAAAGTGAAGTAATTCTGGGCAGACCATTTGCACTGTGGGGATAGATGAAGATTGCCATTGGTTTAAATGGAGCTTTTAACCCACCGAGTGCTAGAGAGGCCTTCAAAACATTGCAATGCACTGCATTGGAGACCTCTCAAGCATTAAAAGTGTTGAAAGTTTTATTTAAATCATTGGGGTGTTTGGGAATTCCTCTTTGCCCCATAGGTCAGCTGGATTTCCCTAAACTTACCTCACTTAACCATTATACAAAAGGTCCGATGTTCCTTTAAATGACCTTCCACATTTTAGAATGTCAATATATTTTGATAAAGATGTGAAATAACACATTCCATCTACAGTATGACCGGTCTGGGGAAGATAATAACACAGGGAAAGTGCCAATAGCAAGTACATAATCTGTTTTCAGCCGCTGGAGACTTCAATTACAATCTGCCAAGTGGTTTTATAGGCCTCCAGCATGAGATAAAGTCAAATGTATTGGTGAAATATGAGGAAACGGTACAAGAGCCTTTCTCTGATTTAAATTTCTTCTACATCCTGTGTACTAAAGCCAACATCAACACGATGCACTGCATACTTGTGTATTATAATTTATAGGAACAGGATGAGGGAAACAATGCATTGTAGTGTTAATATCTTTGGGAATGATATACTAAATCATGATTTTCAACATCCCTTTGGCCCTTTAGGAGACAGATGGGTACTAGCAATCCATCAATGCTAAAATGTCCAAACCACCATTTTAATGTGGGGCACTAATGAAAGACGCACACTGTGGAATACTACTCGTTCCTGTGCAGTACTGCAGAATACAAATTTACAAAGCGTTCTGCAATGAAATAGATATCTGGTCACAATAATCAATGTACATCTCTCTGGAAATCCAAGGTTAGAGGCGGGGCACACTTACGATTTTCAGAGAAAAAATTTCCAAAAATAAATATAAAATATAGGAAAAGGATAAGGTTTTGTGCATTTCTGTACATAGAACCCATTGCAGTTACCTGTACATAACCTGGGTCTAGGGAACCCGAATCCCTCAAGCTGTGATTGGATTATCATTCCCATCATCCTCAGCCAGTGATTGGCTGGTGACGATGATGGGAACTGTAGTACAAAAAAAGCCGGAGGGAAGCTGGTTAACCCCCCCATATACACACACTTACACACATAAACACACCTTAGCCAGATGCACAGCAGGAGTAAACATTATTCATTATTGGGGTGCTGAAGCTTTGTGTCTATGGTCAGAAACAAGCAAAAAATAAGGGGGTGAGGTTATGGACAATGAAAAGTCCCTACTGATTTGCCCTTGAAAGGCCTTTGCAGTAAACTTTTGTTTATGAAAAATATATTTTGTACGGCTTTACCTGCTGAATAAAATAAGGATACTCCCACTGCTGAGAGATACATATTTCAGAGTTAATACAGCTTAAACCCATGTTTTACACTAGCAGTGCCCTCTAGTGGTTACATTTCAATTAGTTATTCTATTACATTCTATTAGACAGGAAAGTTAATGACAAACAGTTCTCCAAAGAATGTAGTAGAAACTGCTGAGTCACTTCCTGTGAGAACTTTCAGGAATTAAGCACACAGTAAATTCACTTCCTGGTTATTAAAACTGTAATAACTTTTGAATAAAGCACCTGACAGTGGCGGGAGTGCCCTTGTTTTGCTCAGCCAGAATAATTACCCCCTTATTGAGAATTCCTTCTGCTCCAGAGACTGACAGTCAGGAGACATTTAGAAGAATCTGCACGCCTGCGCCATCAGTCCCTTCCAGTACCTAAAGGTACGAAGCAATGCCCACTACAGCAGACTGGGACTGACGGCGCAGGCGCACAGACCTCTCTATGCAAAGGTGTCTGCGCTGTTTCCTGGCCGTCAGTCTCGGGAGCAGTAGGAATTCTCAATAAGGAGGTAATTATTCTGGCAACTAGTACTATTGATCAGCTAGTCGCCAGATGAGTAATTCTTTGCAGGAAACTTTGTGTGGGGTGGGTGTTCCACTTTAAGGGTTTAAAGAGCCATTGTCCTATTCCTGTGGGTGTATTTATATGTTAATGTGGCCATTCATCACCTGCACTAAGCACTGATTGCTGGCTTTGGTCTCAGAGCGCACAGTCCCAAAATCATCAAACTGACGTTGGAGAGGTTGGGATGTGCCCATTTCTTTTGTCTGCAGCTACAGAGGGCAGTTTGCTGTCTGTGACAGCAGCTGCCCTCCTTTAACCCTGTGTGCTATAGTGATGTTTAACACACTGCTCTGCAATGTGTTGCATACATCTATGGCACTCCAAGGGTTATAACATAAACACTTTCCTGCCCTGCTTCACAAATTATTCAAATACACACACAGCAATCAGAGAAGCCGTTACATGGAACAGCTTCTCTACTGGTTCTGTCTTTATCTAAACTGGCTGATCAGCTCTATGCCTATCAGCTACTTCACTCCACAAGGCACTCCAGGTATGCTTACTATGGCCAGGCAATCCGCTTATGAATTTTGCCCTTGTGGGTTTTTTCATCAGATAACTTTTTTTTTACTAAGGATCAAAGTAAAAATCCATGGGGCCTTTAGAATGTTCTGGCCATAGTGCAGTACACGAAGAATTGTTATCAGGCTGTATTAATTATCCTTTAAATAAACACTAAGACCTCCTAATAATAACTTTCTACTTATTGTGCTGTGGCCAGGAATTCCTAATGGCTGCTGTGAATTATACTCCTAAAGGTACAAAGCAATGCCTCCTACAGCAGACTGGGAATGATGGCGCAGGTTTCTCTATGCAAAGGTGTCTGCGTTGTTTGCTGGCTGCCTTGTACCTTTAGGTCCCGGAAGGGACTGACGGCGCAGGCACGCAGATTCCTCTAAAGCGCTGTTTCCTGGCCTTCTGTCTCGGGAGCAGTAGGAATTCTCAATAAGGAGGTAATTATTCTGGTGACTAGTACTATTAATCAGCTAGTCGCCAGATAGGTAATTCTTTGCAGGAAACTTTGAGTGGGGTGGTAGTTCCCCTTTAAGGACCAGAGATCCTAGCGGTGGATTCCATTTAACGACCATGTTGATGACGTTCGGTGTGCCACACACTCATGCCTGATCACGTGTGGTGGCTCACCAAATAGGGGTCTGATAGGGACGCTCCAGTCTTGGAGCAGTCAATTTCGGACCCCACTAGTGCTTACAGTACTCCCACAAAAGAGCCCTAAGCATAAAATAAGTGGCAACAATGGTCCTTAAGGGGTTAAGCTATGTTTCAAGATTCATATGAGCCATTGTTAAAGTAGACACTGCAATATCATAAACCTGGTGAAGACATGGTGCAAGCATGATGATGCCAGAGCATTTGTGGTATTCCCCGGGATATGATGGTGAAGACATCTTAGTGCATATGATGAAATGGAATTTGTGCAAGCAGGGCACTATACAAGATCAAAATGGACCCTTTTCTAACCTTAGTCCATCTCTTCCTCCCAGTTCTTATTAATACATTAGCCTCAGTCTCCTGGGATGGAGCCAATTAATGAGGCTGACATCATCTGTACCCCTTCAGAGGTCACTATATAACTGCTAAGCAATCAGATCTTCTTACAGATTCTACATTAGTTGCAAACGCTTTAGGACCATATGGACAAAAGTCAAAAGTGGAGCACTTCGGGGGCACATAGGAGACAAATGAAAACGCTCACTCATTTAAAGACACAGTACTTCAGAACAAAATTTCCATAAGACAGGAAACAATAAATCTGTTTTTCACATAAACATCTAAAAATTGTTTGACAAGCTTCTTGTGTTGTATGGTAACAGGGCAAAGTATTTGTTGCCTTATATTTCTGCTCATTCATTTTTGCTGATAAAGTCTGCTGCCCACAATGAATCCAAAACCAGCAAAAATGAATGAGCAGAAATATAAGGTGGCACATGGTAGACACAACACGGGGTATTTTAACCATTCGAGTGCCATCACTGTCCTCGTAACCAGTATTACACAGTAATTACGAATGAGGAGGCTGTTAAAGGGATAGTAATGTATCTTTTAAATAAAATGTAATATTGTAGATATTACAAAAATATACTAACTGATTGAGGTTTCGTCTCTCAAACCTTTAGAATTTGAGAGATATACGATGATAAGGTTCCCACCTCCCTCCTCTTTCACAGACATCAGCTGTAAAACTGACAGAAGGAGAAGTGAAATAACTTTATCTAGAAAGAAATAGTTAATACTTCCAATGAAGTATTTTTTTCTAGATAGCGCTATTTTGGCTCTGCTGAAGAGCCGCTGCTAGTTCCGGGACCAGGATCTCATGATGTCAGCTAGAGACTGACGTCTGCGAAAAGGGGGGGGGGAGTTTAGCATCGTATATCTCTCAAACTATAAAGGTTTACGAGACGGGACTTGGATCAGTTAATTTATTTTTGTAACATCGACAATATTACATTTTATTCAAAAGAGACATTACTAACCGTTTAAGGTTGTGTTTATGAGGAGACAGGGTGTATGATGCAGTATGAGGAGGCAGAAGTGGTGTGATGGGGATCCAGTCTGTTAACACAGAGGGCTCAGGGGGCTGTTGAGGTATGAGGAGGTAGAAGGAGGGTTGGCATATGCACCAAAAGGGAGGCAGGTTCAATGAGGTAACTTTATCACAGGTTTCATGATGTTAGTACTAAAGTAGCAAAATGTTAGACTCCACGGGTGGCGCAGAGGAGGATGTGAAGTACATAGTGCAGGGGAAAGGGACGATGTATTGGGTACAAGGTACAAGGCCCAGGGCAGGAGGACTTGATAAAACAGCCTTAAAGGGATAGTAATGTTTCAAAATAAAAGCAGCTCCAATTAATCTTCATAGTATTTGGGCCATGGAGAGTGTTATTTCAATACTGTCAGAGATGTAGTTCAAGAGTAATTGAATGATAAATTATCCCCCTCCCTCCCCTTTTACTGATGTACCACTGCTCACCTCAGAGCAGCAAGACTGTCCGAATGGATTGCAGAGAGGGCCAATCTTCAATCAGCATAAGGGAAACAACTTAAAAACCTGTCACGGGGGCAGGGTTTTCATTGTTCTCACAGTAAGATTCAGAAGATTGCCCCTGACAATACTCTTGAACTGCAACTCTGACAGTATTGAAGTAACACTCTCCATGGCCTAAATACTATGAAGATTAATTGGAGCTTCTTTTATTTTGAAACATTACTATCCATTTAATGCAACCTTTAAGCGGGTGACATGTGAATGTCGCTCTTTTAATTGGGGCAACATTTTCATGACGGCTATTTGATTCAGGCGTCATTTTTAATGCGCCATTTTCATAGTCGCCAAAGACATGGCGACCTTTCCATAGTGAACACACAAAACTGCACAGAACACAATCTGTCAGTTTTCTTACTTTTTATATGATATTCCTGAACTTAAATATTTGTAACAAAAAGATAGACAAGGCATTTCATTCTGGAAAGAACACAACCTCCCCCCCAGTCAAATGAGGGGCCACTTGCCTTTCTGATTCTAGTCCAGTGCTCACATTTTTTGGAGCTGCAGGAAAAAATGTGCATCCATTTTTATGTTTCTACTCCTTAATGCTAAATAAATGTTTAATATCTATTGAAGTTCCTACTGTATTTATTAACAGCTCCTCTCCCAAGAGAAATGACAATCCATTGGTAAGAGGTGACATGCCATAGGTGGTCGCAGAAGCATAAACTACATTTATCAAAATCTGACATTTTTCTTAAATTCTTCAAATGTGACCTTTCTGTACTTGCATGACAGTAACAATTACAGATATGAAGCAAATGTATACTGTTATGAAAAGTACAGAACTAGCTACATCAAATGAGGGGTCACTTGCCTTTTTTTACCCCTAGTGGAAACAAATGCTTCCAGGAGGAGGTGCTATAGGGAAAGTTTATATTTTTTAACATTTCTACCAATTCAACAATACTAGAATCTTAGAAAACCTTGGAGTTTCCAGCTGTAGTCAGTATGTATTGTCAGCCCATGAAAATATACCTCACTGGTATTGTTTTACATATGCAAAGAGCTGGTCAGAGATGCTCAACTAGGAACAAGCCTGTACTCAAAGTGAGAAGGCTCTACAGGAAAAGTATCCTACCCAGGGTGCAATCTCTTTTAGCTCACTAGTGCCTTTCACAGAGAAGAAATGTCCTAAAGCACATCATACTGATCCTACCAAAAGGTAGTCCAGCCACGAAGTGCCAGGAAATTCCTCTCTGAAGAGGAGCAGCAGAGAACCCCAGATGTACATTTTGTCCTTGTTGGGCCTCATCAGTGAGGTGGAGCTGATCCCTCCGGGCAATGCGAGCAAGAGGTCCATGTCTGGATTCTCCTGTTACCCTTAGGATAACCAATCCCAAGAGTACTTTGCATATACAAAGAGCTGGTCAGAGATGCTCAACTGGGAACGAGCCTGCATATTGTTTGCATATTGTTTTACATACCATGGGGGTGCCAGGAGAACCAAACTACTCCTATGATTTTTCTTTTCTAAGATTATATTCCTGCAGTAAAATAGTCATATCAATTACAGACATGGGGAAAAGATAGACAATGCATACTATTCTGCAAAGTAGACAACCAGATGCATCAAATGAGGGGCCATTCATATTTGTACAGCTAGGCTGTACACAGATAGCAAGCTATCACTCTGATCTTTGTGTCAGTAATGCTGGATGATCATGAGTTCACTTGACAATAGCAGCATAAGTACCCATGTTTAAAAGGTACTACCCTCTTTCAAACATGGGCATATCTGGTAGCTCTCAGGATTTTATCCTTATACTCAGGGTTTTGATGCAAATCTCAGGGTGACAAGCCAAATTCTGAGGGAGTCCAATGTTTTCTACTACATGATCTTCAACAATTCAGTATTCTTTAGTCTCTAAATTGGTGACATTTGTAGCAGAAAAGCAGAGGCAGACATCATGCTTGTCTTCTGTGGGTTCCAGCAGTGATATCACCAAGATGTAGTCTATAAATAGTTCTTTGCAGAGTGAAAAGAGAACCTCTAGGTTACACCACAAAGGGATATATTGCCTATAATTTACTCTATAGGGAACGTGAAGGGTTAATATTTCAAGATCTCAGGGACAGTTCATTTTGAAAGTTCCCAGTTATGAAAATGGGTGGTGTGGGCCAAATCAGACCTGGGGGAGGGCTGAGATTTATGCCTTTAAGTCACGTCCCCTGGTTCCATGCAGCAGCTAATTTTGTTCCTGTGGTCCTGTGGAACACTATAATGTAAGTGACATTATAGCTCTAAGATGATGTTACCTCCAGGCATCTAAGGTGCATCTTCCAGAGAGTACCATGGAACCAGAGACCGGCACCTAGGTAACTCCCTGGTCCCATAATGAATCCCTTTGGCACCATGCTACACAGAAAGTGATGGGCCATGTCCTTAGCAGTTTTGGAGAGTATGCTGAGATCGAGACCCATCATATCCTTAGCAGTAAAGTGGTTATGTCTGAGGAGACATTACGGTTAGTACATACAATGCAATCCCTAGGGAATCATTTGTGTGTAGGATTGCCGACTATCCCTTTAAAACTGGACCCTTATGAAAAATTACTGCTGCCAAGATACTTGGGAACCATTTCAGCTTAGTATTAACCACTGCAGCCATGCAGCAGGTATTCACGTGTGTCCAGTTTTAATGAGATAACCAGGCAACAGTAACTGAATACAAAGTTACATCTGTATTATGTTATTTTGACATCTATGCTTACTGATATTTGCACACCCACTGGTATACACATACTGGTTATGGGTGTCCTCTTAAGGGATTTTATTTGCATACTGCTTCATCTCCCCTTTGGTTACATAGTAACATAGTAGATAAGGCTGAAAAAAGACATGCGTCCATCAAGTCCAGCCCATGCCAAAAACACCCCTGTTGATCCAGAGGAAGGCAAAAAAAAGTCCTCTGGAGCCATTTCCAATCTAGTCCCAAGTGTGTGTGTGGGGATTATTCCTTCCTGATTCCAATTGCTAATCAAATTGTTCCCTGGATCAATATCCTATTTGCTTTGAAGCCATCTGTCATAATTGTCAATATTGTTCTGTGCTAGATAGGCATCCATTGTTTTTTTGAATGCAGTTGCATTATCTGCAAGCACAACATCCCGAGGCAAAGAATTCCATAGCCTTACCGCCCTTGCTGTAATGAATCCCTGCTTTTGTTTTAGTCGAAAGTGCCTTTCCTCTTAATGGATGACCTCTTGTTCTTAGCTCAGCTCTTTGCATAAATAATGGTTATTTATGGAGGAAAACAAGTAGAACACAGCATTTCACTGATTACACAGCAATACCCAGGAATACAGCATCACAGACAGAGTGAGGCTGGTCTACTAAAATATGTTGAACAATTCTGCTGCAAACCAACCACACCACAGGGAGCTATCTAAAATCTAGAAGTGCAAACGAACACCATCCAGAGGTACCATTAAACTACTACAATATAATATACTTTAAAATACTCGTTAGAAAACACTCACCAGACCGATATAGTATTCAAGCTTCCAGGTACCTCCCAGCACGAGTCACCTCTCCCGTTTGTCCGATCTTCCACTTGTTTATCTTTGTGTATTCTTCTGTGAGCGCTCTCCTTGCTCACCTTTATCAAATCAAATTCTTTTGTATCTGTTTTCCATATCACTGTATCCCAATAGCGGTGCTGCAATACGGGCGGTCCTTTGCTGGGAGATTCCTGTATACAATACTCGGTCTTGTTTAAAGAAATTTAAAACTAATTGTAACACACCAACGCGTATCGCGGCTACACTGGCCGCTTCATCAGGGCTTACAGAGCTTTATGATCAAACTTCCTAAATACTCTCTGTTGTCCCTATCGCCAATCCCATACATCCATACCAACCCCTCTGCATTAACCCTAACTATTCCACAATCTCCATACACACATTCTACTACTTCTAATATACCCTATAATCACCCCATTATATTTTTTTAATCATAATAAAATCACCAAAAGACATATTCATTTTAAATATAAAAACACAATAAAATAAAACTTAAACATTTTCTTCAATAATCATTTCTATTCTTCTCTCACACTTCTTAAAGTTATAGTTACCACAATATATTAACTTTCTAAGAAGGCTACCAGATCAATATCTACATTTAAGCCTCCTGGCTCTAATGTTTCTAGTTCTTTTGTCCACTTTGTTTCTAATTTCCTTAATGCCAACAATTTATTCCCACCTGTCCTATTTACAGGGACCTGTTCAATGACCTGCACTTGCATCCCTTTATTGGACCCCTTATGTTCTATTATATTGTAGTAGTTTAATGGTACCTCTGGATGGTGTTCGTTTGCGCTTCTAGATTTTAGATATTT
Source organism: Rhinophrynus dorsalis (assembly GCA_037306005.1). NCBI lineage: Eukaryota > Metazoa > Chordata > Amphibia > Anura > Rhinophrynidae > Rhinophrynus > Rhinophrynus dorsalis. The sequence continues at coordinate 66,459,621 of CM074718.1, forward strand.
TTCTTTTGTGGAGTGTGATTCCTGGACATTACAGCAAATGTTATTTTATGACCTATTAACACATTTAGGTAAATTAATATTTTTTAGAACAAGACCAAAGTATGTATTTACACATACTAATTTATAAACACATATACTGAAGTTTAAACAAACATCAATGTGAGTTTTATTGCTGTGGAGCAATGCGATACACTTATATATGTACCACACAGTCTGATCTCCTAAAAACATACTTCCCAACATTTTAAACTGCCAAAGAGGGACACTTGTGTTTTAGGGGGTGTATCTGGGGGAGTGGCTGGTTGGCGGGGCATTACAAGGAATTTTTAAGCTATTTCATGACCTGTTGACACCTCCTGTTATAACTAAATAAATGATTTAGAACAAGACCAAAGTATTTTATTTACACAAACTAATTTATAAACACATACACTTAACTTTAAATGAACATTAATGTGAGGTTTATTGCTGAGGAGCAATGTGATAAACTTATAGACACACCACACAATCTGATCTACTAAAAAAGAGGGACATCAGGGTGGGAAAGAGGGACAGAGGGATTTAGGTCTAAAAGAGGGACTGTCCCTCCTAAAGAGGAACACTTGGGCTGTGTAGAAGCCTATGAGAACATAGATCTATGAAGAAAACTGCAATCCAGTGGAACAAAAAAATACTTAAACTAATGCATGTCTCTCGTATTTTAGCATACTCTCCGTAATCTTCTTGTTTCAAAGTAAGTGAATGTATTGTGTCATTCTTGGAAACGAAGATTTCCAGACACAAAAGCGTTAATCCGATGTGTGTCACATTATGCAGACGGAATGCTGGGAGTGGGCGTTCTCTTCCAGGATGCCAGTCCAGGCAATGGCTGCCCACAGTTAGTTTATTATTATGTGATCGTTGCTGTGAAACGTTCTGATATCCTGGCACAAGTAATTTCCATTGTTTCAGGTGAGGCTATCGCGGGTTGTCATGCATCTGCTTCCATATGTCTGCTGTATAATACACATACACTCCTAATTTATACAAAATGCAGGCTGGTTTCATTTACAGTTACCCATTCGAGTGCCAGAGAGGTGTGCAATTTGAGCGTCAGAAGTGTTGCGCAGCCTAACGATTTGCACACCCCTCTGGCACTAAATGGGATAAAACATGCCTGGCTACAGAAGTTATCCGGTGTAATATCGATCTTCATTTCTCTTTGCTACATCCCAGGCAGATGGCAGCATCTCCGGCTCTTGGTATCGCTGTCACACACTAGGGTGCTTCTCTGGACAGTGGAGTGCCCAGGCTGGGGAGTGGGACAGTAACACAGGGACAGATCGCCTGGCACACGCCCACGCCCAAACGTAACCTTCAGCGGGCGGGACCCGGCCCACAGTCGGCCAGGCCCTCTGGAAAACTGTACCTTCTGAGGATAACCCGCACTGAGTCGGCCTGGGAAGCCCGCATGACGGCCCTAATTGTGACTAGAAGAGTGTATTTATATTCCCAGCGCTTCCCTTGATTAATTGAAGGATTACACACCATAAAGAACGCCGTTCAATATGTTCTGCTGTACTATTGACACTGCAGTGAAATAGTAAACAATAAGTGACCTATTTTGTAAACTATCAGAACACACTTCAAGTTGAACACATGCAATAGCCAGTAGTAATAATATTTCAACTTGAAAAAATAAAAAATGTGTGATATAGAAAAACAATACCAACATACATATACATACATAAAATCATAGATAAAACATGATACTACAGTCACTATTAAGAGTCTGTTAGTATTTTTAGTTCATGAGATATGGTTAGATGAGATGAATATGGTGGGTTAGTAGTTTTTTAAGTTCTGCCAACCTTAAAGTACAGTTCTTAGAAATGAAGTCATGTAGATGAATAGGTCTTGATGAAATGGACGCGGATGAGATGATGATTCCCTCACTAAGCTGCTATCCAGTATCACACCAGGACCCCCGGGTGTGTATAACAGATTCACCGATGTAGTTTTTCAAGCGCTCCAAGTGTGGGAATATGTATAAATAAAAAATAGAGAGAATGATAAAATCAGATCTAAGTGTAGTGTTGATTTATAATGTATCTACTAATACGTTTCATGCATTATAGTGTCCTCCTGCCAAAGTTCTATGGGTCTTTAGTGCAAGTCAATGCTAGACTTCCATATGTCATATCAAATAGAGAGTAAAAGTAAAAAAGCTGATAATCATAAAAAAAGTGATTATACGTTTATTGTATAAAAAATATATTGTAAAACATATGTATAAAAAACCATATATAAAAAGCACTCGTAAATACAGTGATCCACTGTGATAAAGATATAAAGAAAGCGGAATATTAGGGGTGTCAGTGGCAATCACATATCCCAATTGAGATAATAATGCAATTACCTCATAGATAATATAGTATAGCAATACTAGTTATACTGGGTCCATATGTATAGCCGTCCTTCCCCCTCTTGTAGTTCGCTTACTTGTTATTTTCTTTATATCTGGCGTGTCTAAGAGGCCGAGTTCACGTCTCCCGTCTTCTCCGGAACCGATCGTTAGGTGTCCTGGTAACGACTTCTGCACCGCTTGTTTGATTGTTCTTTCGGTCGGGTCGTGTTCCTCGTGGGAATGCCTCGAATAAACCAAACTTTCCAACGCGTTTCGGGACTCAAGTTTTGTCCCTTCCTCAGGGAAAAAAAGTTTAAACATGTAAAGGGCGCATGCCCTCGTTCCGCTTGTATTTACGTGAGCGTGATGTCACTCACGGTCCTATGGGCAGAGAAACCGGTCTGTGGTGATACTTTGTGACAGTATATTAAACATACAATTACAGATCGAGTCTTCTGTCTTCATCAATGAATTAACAATAATGCACAAGATAACACTTCTTATACGACTTAAATAGACAATTGTTCTAAGTGGATGTCCAATAATATCCTAAATGTGTTTCTTTATACAGTTAATGCTCTGACATATATATTTTGAAAAGTTATTAAAGATTCATATTTTGACATTGCCATACAGTATAACACTTAGGTTTATATAATATTAAAAAGGGTGCATATACCAACATGCATTCACCATAAAATTAAATTTACATTTAAGAAATAGAAGATTTCATGATACATGCATTATCTAGTGACTCAATGATATATATATATATATATATATATATGAGTTATCCTTGTGGTGTGTAGTTTAAAATGGGCTAATTTCATATATTTATATGTTAACACTCGAATACTGTAATCTTTTAATAAAAATAGATCAAAGATTCTATATGAATACCTATAGTGAGTAATTAAAGTAGACAAAAGAAAAAAGGAAAAAAAGAAAAAACTGATTCTATTGGATAACTATTTTTGGGCTTTAATTATTTGTTCAGAAGCACCATAGATCCATTTCCTCATTTAGGCCCTTCGGGACCATAGTTTGTAACTTAAAAATCCAGAAAGTCTCCTTTTGTGCTAATCTTCGAAATCTTTCACCTCCTCTAGGGTGGGGGGGGATGACATCAATTACTGTTACTTTGATCTCTTCTAGATTGTTCGAATGGTATTTTTTGTAGTGTCTCAAAATACAGTGTGTAGATGATAATTTCAGTATATTGTTCCTATGTTCCCTGAATCTCTCTTTAAGTGGTCTAATGGTCCTCCCTACATATTGTTTCTGACATGGACACTGCAACATATAAATTACATATGAAGTGTTGCAGTTTGCAAAATGTTTCATCGGAAAGGTATCCTGAGTTGTATGTGATTGGAAGGTTCCTGTGGTTTCAACTAGATGTTGACATGTAATACATTTCCTATGTCCACATTTAAAATTGCCATTTATTGGTTTTGAAGTTAAGGCCATAGAGTCATCTGATTTCTTAATTTGTTTGAGGCTGCTCGGGGCCAATTTCTTTTTTAAATCTTCGGCTTTTTTGTATATTATTCTTGGTTTCTTTGATATTTGGTCACTCAAAAATGTATCCCCCTTTAGAATATTCCAATGTTTGTGTAATATTTTTTCTATTTTCTTTGATCCATTTGTATATTTTGTAATAAAAGCTAATTCTGGTTTTTTAGCTGATTTTTTCTTTTTATTTTTGTTGGTCTTATTGTCATTATTTTCGTGATTTGGGAGTAGGTTTATTCTGGGCATTTTCTTTACTTTTTGTAAGGCCCCCTCTATAATTTCTGTTCTGTAGCCTTTTTCCAGAAATGTATCTTTTAAAATCATTGCTTGTTCTTCAAATACTTCTTCTTTGCTGCAATTTCTTTTTATTCTCTGAAATTGGCCTAAAGGAACATTATTAAGCCACAGTTTTCTGTGATTGCTGTTGGCTTGTATGTAGCTGTTGGCTTCCACTGGTTTATAGTGTGTTCTGGTTTCAATAGTTAGATTTTCATCTATATTGATATGTAAATCCAAAAACACTATAGATGTTTGACTATATGTGGAGGTGAAGGATAAACCCATCTGATTTTGATTGATATTATTTAGAAACTTGTTTAGTTCTTCCTCAGTTCCTCTCCAGATGATAAAAATGTCGTCAATGAATCTCATGTATAATGCTAGTTGTTCATAAAAATAAGGCCAGATATATTCTTCCTCCCACTTGCCCATAAATAAATTCGCGAAACTGAGCGCAAAGCGAGTTCCCATCGCTGTCCCACATATCTGAATATAATGTTCTTCTTCAAACATAAAGTGGTTGTGGGATAGTATAAAATTAATCCCTTCCAGCAGGAACCTTCTCTGCTTGTCTGGCATGTTGGAATCTCGTTCTAAAAAATGGGAAACTGCTTGAATACCTAAATGATGTTCTATATTAGTATAAAGCGAAGTGACATCGCAAGTGACTAGAATGTAGTTCCTTTGTAATTGAATTTGTTGTAGTTTTTCGAGTGCATGTCCAGTGTCTTTGATGTATGCAGGAAGTTGTAACACATATTTCTGTAAGTGAAAATCTATGAGTTGAGATAAATTGCTGATGAGTGAATTAATTCCCGATATGATAGGGCGACCAGGGGGATTGACTGGATTTTTGTGGATCTTAGGAATATGATAATATATAGGTATATTTGGATGGTCTATCTTCAGAAATAGATATTCATCTTTAGTGAGTATGTTGTCTTCAAAAGCATTTTTGATGAATTGTAAATATTCTTTTTGGAATTGTTGTAGTGGATTTGTTTGTAATTTTCTATAGAATTTTTTATCTCCTAAAATTCTTTGTGCCTCCGTTAAGTATTGAGTTCTCGTTTGGATCACTAATGCCCCTCCTTTATCAGCCTCTCTAAAGATTAGATCTGTGTTTTCCATCAGTGATTTTAAACTTGTTGTTTCTTTTCTTGTTAGATTTCTTTTAAAATTCATTGGTTTTTGAAATTCTTTTTGGATATCCTTAAGTACTACTTCCATGAAGGCTTCAATGAAGGGGCCTCTTGATTGTATTGGATAGAATTTAGAAATTGCTTTAAGATCACTATGTTGTATATTTGGATCCAAGCTTGGGTTTAATGAGGAGCTAGGGGAATTGTTTCCTTCTTCCCATAAGGATTCTAGATGTTCCAAAAGTTCCTCTTTTTCCTCAACACTTGGTGTTATTTGTTCTGTTATTTTTTCATCATTAATATATTGGAGATTTTTTTCTTTTTGTATCTGATAGTGTCTTTTCAAAGTTAGTTTCCGTATGTACTTTTGTATGTCCACGTATGTTTCAAAATGATTAGGCTTACAGCTAGGTGCAAATTTTAATCCTTTTTGTAGCAGACTCAGGTCCTCTTTTTGTAGAGGAAAGTTGGCTAGATTATATATACCTTTTAATGTGGTGTATTCTCCTTTATCTGGAGTCTTCTCTTTGTGTCTCTTTCTTCCTCCTCTGATTCCTCTCCTCCTCTGTTTTTTCTTTTTTTCCGGTTGCCTTGTTTGTTCTGCTGGATCTGACATTTGCTCCATTGCTCCTTTAACCATTTGTGAATTGGAGTTGGAGGGCCTTTGGATAAAAAATGGTGTGGATGGTTATTTTGTTTTTGTTCAGAAATTTCTTGTGTGATCCTCCCAGTATTCCTGTTTTCCTTTTGGTTGCTATTTTGAGAGGTTGAAGGTGTGAGTGTAGAAAGTTCCGAGTGATCATTATTTTCTTGTATTTTCCTCAATTGGTTCGTGTTTTCTTTGGGATTTTGTATTGTGTAACTTTTAACATCAGTCGGTAGGGTGTTTGGATCTGATATTGAATCCTGATTGGTGGTTTCTTTATTTAACTTATTCTTTTCTTTGTCTTTTTTCTTTTGGTACGTGTTTTTCATAACTCCAGACATAGGGATATTGGTACCTAATACTGGGTTGTCTTTCTGTTCCTGTATATTCTTCAGTATTTTGTGTGATGTTTCTGGATAGTTGAGGATTTTTCAATTTCTAAGGGTTTTGGTGTAGATGTATCAAGACTTTGAAATGGGTCATTTTTAGTGGTTTCGGTGTTGACTCTATTTTTTTCTTTATCTTTTTTCTTTTTGTAAATACTATTACCAGATGGTGTATTTTGTATGATAATTGATTTTTGGACTTTCGGTTGGTTATTTCCTAATTCTTTCCCTAATTGTTTGGTGGATTCAATTATTATTTGTGTTTGAAGTGACGGTTTTTTGTCTTTGTTGTAATGAGAGAGTGTGCAATATGAGGAGTAATGGTACTAGTGGATGTGCCTTCCAATGCTTCAAAGCTATTATTTGGTGGTGCAGTATTCGACAGTGTGTTTGCAGTCTTTGATTCACCTGTAACTTTGTAAGTGGATTCTTTAGTAGAATTGGTCATAGTATTGTTGGATCCATCTCTATTCTTATAATGATGGGATCCTTGTGGGTATTTGTAATTGTTGGTACTTGAAGGGTTATCTTCTAATACTTCAAATCTATTGTTAGTTGGTATAGTATTCTGTAGACTATGGACTGATTTTGATTCATATGTATTTTTTAATGTAGATTCTTTGGTAGAATATTTCAAAGTGTTATTCGATCTGTATCGATTCTGATAGTGATAAGATCCTTGCTGGTGTCTGTAGTAGTTGTAATTATATTTCTGATGTTGTGTTTGTTGTGCTGGAACTATAGAATTTTGAAGTTTCCAATTCCTCACTTTGTTCAACTTGTAGTCATCCTGATCCCTTTGTAGTTTCTTTTGTTTTTGTGTGACTATTTTTCTTTCAAATTCCATGACTTTCTTGTTGGTATCATCATCATATTCCTTAAATTCTTTTAGGTACTGGTGTTGTTCCAATTTTAACCTCTGTGTTTCTATTTGGTTGAGGACATCCTCCAAGTCTTTTTCTTTTTGGTTAATAATACATTTCATTAGGTTGTTGGAACATTGATCCAGAATATTAATCCAATTGGTATAGAATAGCAACCAAAAGGAAAACAGGAATACTGGGAGGATCACACAAGAAATTTCTGAACAAAAACAAAATAACCATCCACACCATTTTTTATCCAAAGGCCCTCCAACTCCAATTCACAAATGGTTAAAGGAGCAATGGAGCAAATGTCAGATCCAGCAGAACAAACAAGGCAACCGGAAAAAAAGAAAAAACAGAGGAGGAGAGGAATCAGAGGAGGAAGAAAGAGACATAAAGAGAAGACTCCAGATAAAGGAGAATACACCACAGTAAAAGGTATATATAATCTAGCCAACTTTCCTCTACAAAAAGAGGACCTGAGTCTGCTACAAAAAGGATTAAAATTTGCACCTAGCTGTAAGCCTAATCATTTTGAAACATACGTGGACATACAAAAGTACATACGGAAACTAACTTTGAAAAGACACTATCAGATACAAAAAGAAAAAAATCTCCAATATATTAATGATGAAAAAATAACAGAACAAATAACACCAAGTGTTGAGGAAAAAGAGGAACTTTTGGAACATCTAGAATCCTTATGGGAAGAAGGAAACAATTCCCCTAGCTCCTCATTAAACCCAAGCTTGGATCCAAATATACAACATAGTGATCTTAAAGCAATTTCTAAATTCTATCCAATACAATCAAGAGGCCCCTTCATTGAAGCCTTCATGGAAGTAGTACTTAAGGATATCCAAAAAGAATTTCAAAAACCAATGAATTTTAAAAGAAATCTAACAAGAAAAGAAACAACAAGTTTAAAATCACTGATGGAAAACACAGACCTAATCTTTAGAGAGGCTGATAAAGGAGGGGTATTAGTGATCCAAACGAGAACTCAATACTTAACGGAGACACAAAGAATTTTAGGAGATAAAAAATTCTATAGAAAATTACAAACAAATCCACTACAACAATTCCAAAAAGAATATTTACAATTCATCAAAAATGCTTTTGAAGACAACATACTCACTAAAGATGAATATCTATTTCTGAAGATAGACCATCCAAATATACCTATATATTATCATATTCCTAAGATCCACAAAATTCCAGTCAATCCCCCTGGTCGCCCTATCATATCGGGAATTAATTCACTCACCAGCAATTTATCTCAATTCATAGATTTTCACTTACAAAAATATGTGTTACAACTTCCTGCATACATCAAAGACACTGGACATGCACTCGAAAAACTACAACAAATTCAATTACAAAGGAACTACATTCTAGTCACTTGCGATGTCACTTCGCTTTATACTAATATAGAACATCATTTAGGTATTCAATCAGTTTCCCATTTTTTAGAACGAGATTCCAACATGCCAGACAAGCAGAGAAGGTTCCTGCTGGAAGGGATTAATTTTATACTATCCCACAACCACTTTATGTTTGAAGAAGAACATTATATTCAGATGTGTGGGACGGTAATGGGAACTCGCTTTGCGCCCAGTTTCGCGAATTTATTTATGGGCAAGTGGGAGGAAGAATATATCTGGCCTTATTTTTATGAACAACTAGCATTATACATGAGATTCATTGACGACATTTTTATCATCTGGAGAGGAACTGAGGAAGAACTAAACAAGTTTCTAAATAATATCAATCAAAATCAGATGGGTTTATCCTTCACCTCCACATATAGTCAAACATCTATAGTGTTTTTGGATTTACAAATCAATATAGATGAAAATCTAACTATTGAAACTAGAACACACTATAAACCAGTGGAAGCCAACAGCTACATACAAGCCAACAGCAATCACAGAAAACTGTGGCTTAATAATGTTCCTTTAGGCCAATTTCAGAGAATAAAAAGAAATTGCAGCAAAGAAGAAGTATTTGAAGAACAAGCAATGATTTTAAAAGATACATTTCTGGAAAAAGGCTACAGAACAGAAATTATAGAGGGGGCCTTACAAAAAGTAAAGAAAATACCCAGAATAAACCTACTCCCAAATCACGAAAATAATGACAATAAGACCAACAAAAATAAAAAGAAAAAATCAGCTAAAAAACCAGAATTAGCTTTTATTACAAAATATACAAATGGATCAAAGAAAATAGAAAAAATATTACACAAACATTGGAATATTCTAAAGGGGGATACATTTTTGAGTGACCAAATATCAAAGAAACCAAGAATAATATACAAAAAAGCCGAAGATTTAAAAAAGAAATTGGCCCCGAGCAGCCTCAAACAAATTAAGAAATCAGATGACTCTATGGCCTTAACTTCAAAACCAATAAATGGCAATTTTAAATGTGGACATAGGAAATGTATTACATGTCAACATCTAGTTGAAACCACAGGAACCTTCCAATCACATACAACTCAGGATACCTTTCCGATGAAACATTTTGCAAACTGCAACACTTCATATGTAATTTATATGTTGCAGTGTCCATGTCAGAAACAATATGTAGGGAGGACCATTAGACCACTTAAAGAGAGATTCAGGGAACATAGGAACAATATACTGAAATTATCATCTACACACTGTATTTTGAGACACTACAAAAAATACCATTCGAACAATCTAGAAGAGATCAAAGTAACAGTAATTGATGTCATCCCCCCCCCCCCCCCCACCCTAGAGGAGGTGAAAGATTTCGAAGATTAGCACAAAAGGAGACTTTCTGGATTTTTAAGTTACAAACTATGGTCCCGAAGGGCCTAAATGAGGAAATGGATCTATGGTGCTTCTGAACAAATAATTAAAGCCCAAAAATAGTTATCCAATAGAATCAGTTTTTTCTTTTTTTCCTTTTTTCTTTTGTCTACCTTAATTACTCACTATAGGTATTCATATAGAATCTTTGATCTATTTTTATTAAAAGATTACAGTATTCGAGTGTTAACATATAAATATATGAAATTAGCCCATTTTAAACTACACACCACAAGGATAACTCATATATATATCATTGAGTCACTAGATAATGCATGTATCATGAAATCTTCTATTTCTTAAATGTAAATTTAATTTTATGGTGAATGCATGTTGGTATATGCACCCTTTTTAATATTATATAAACCTAAGTGTTATACTGTATGGCAATGTCAAAATATGAATCTTTAATAACTTTTCAAAATATATATGTCAGAGCATTAACTGTATAAAGAAACACATTTAGGATATTATTGGACATCCACTTAGAACAATTGTCTATTTAAGTCGTATAAGAAGTGTTATCTTGTGCATTATTGTTAATTCATTGATGAAAACAGAAGACTCGATCTGTAATTGTATGTTTAATATACTGTCACAAAGTATCACCACAGACCGGTTTCTCCGCCCATAGGACCGTGAGTGACATCACGCTCACGTAAATACAAGCGGAACGAGGGCATGCGCCCTTTACATGTTTAAACTTTTTTTCCCTGAGGAAGGGACAAAACTTGAGTCCCGAAACGCGTTGGAAAGTTTGGTTTATTCGAGGCATTCCCACGAGGAACACGACCCGACCGAAAGAACAATCAAACAAGCGGTGCAGAAGTCGTTACCAGGACACCTAACGATCGGTTCCGGAGAAGACGGGAGACGTGAACTCGGCCTCTTAGACACGCCAGATATAAAGAAAATAACAAGTAAGCGAACTACAAGAGGGGGAAGGACGGCTATACATATGGACCCAGTATAACTAGTATTGCTATACTATATTATCTATGAGGTAATTGCATTATTATCTCAATTGGGATATGTGATTGCCACTGACACCCCTAATATTCCGCTTTCTTTATATCTTTATCACAGTGGATCACTGTATTTACGAGTGCTTTTTATATATGGTTTTTTATACATATGTTTTACAATATATTTTTTATACAATAAACGTATAATCACTTTTTTTATGATTATCAGCTTTTTTACTTTTACTCTCTATTTGATATGACATATGGAAGTCTAGCATTGACTTGCACTAAAGACCCATAGAACTTTGGCAGGAGGACACTATAATGCATGAAACGTATTAGTAGATACATTATAAATCAACACTACACTTAGATCTGATTTTATCATTCTCTCTATTTTTTATTTATACATATTCCCACACTTGGAGCGCTTGAAAAACTACATCAGTGGCCCTAATTGTGGCCTAATCCTGACGCCCGGATCTCCTTTTGACCGAAGCGTGACCTCTTCTGTAGCTGATGCTACGCTGCTCCAGACCGCTGTAGCGGGGCAGATCTCAGGGGCTGGGAGGGAGGGAAAAACACAAAAGGTATATTAGACCTTTATTTTACAGGTACATACTTATACCCCTTCCCTCCACTCCCCCCACCCCTCCAACCCCCCAAGCCTGCCCCTCTGCTCCAGGGCCATTGGCCATCCTTCGCCCCCCACCCCCAACACCTCTCACCTGCAGGTCACGTAGGCGAGGGGGGGGGGGAGGGCAGCCCACAGCCCCAGAACAAAGGAAAGCCGGCGGGGCTGCCTGCCAGCTTAAAGGCTTTCAGGGGCAATGCTGCCCCTTCGGCCTTCCATAAGCTGGCAATGCATCACTTCCACCTTTTTTCCCCCCAACACCAACCACCCCCAAACCACACCCGAAATAAACACACGACAACAGTATATGGTGGGATTAAAGAGGTCACAGCTTTATTAATATTGGGATTAACCTATTTACCCTTGGAGGACCCTCCCCCCTTGTAATGCGGGGTCCCCAGGCCTCCCTGGCAGTCCGTGCACCCGCGCACTGGCCCACTGCCACCGGGGGGGGTCTGCAAGGGCCTCTCTGGCACTTTTGGCCTACCCTTGACGCCCCCTATCTAACATGGTAAGGGGGTTGCGACTGACAGTCCGCACTGCCACCTCCTCAACCCCTCCTCTCTCCTCAGTGCCTCATGGGTTACCCCGCCCTGTGTCTGGGGGCCGCCGTACAGCCAGTCCCCCATGCCCAAACGTAACCTTCAGTGGGCGGGACCCGGCCCGCAGTCGGCCAGGCCCTCTGGAAAACTGTACCTTCTGAGGATAACCCGCACTGAGTCGGCCTGGGAAGCCCGCATGCCGCCACCCACTCTATAGGGAACCCTCTATGGCCCACCCTTCTGCTGTGACCCCATACTATCCCCTAGGGCCTCCCCCAGCTTATCATTAAACAGATCTAACCCTAACTCCCCTAGGTGCACACCATCACCCCTGTACAAACCCCCTACAGTGATGGAAATCTTTTCATGCCTAATGGTGTGACCCCCACAGGAAGGCAAGAACCTGGCTATCGCTAGATTAACCTTACGCCGAGCCCTGTCCATGGCTGAAGGTGACTTCGCCCCCCGCCACGCCAGTCTGGGCACCATTTCTGACCAGATGAGCGTAACCTCGGGGCAGGAGTGCATGATCCGCTGGCAAGTGTCCTTAATCTGGTGAATCAGATCCGCCGTTTTTACCTCCGCCAAGTCATTCCCTCCGGAGTGAATGACCACCACCTGGGGACGCCCCCACCGTTCCACAGCAGCCAGCCATAGATCCCACACCTGCCCCCACTTTAGGCCCCTTTTACCTAGCCAGTTGACCTTCAAGCGTTCCTGTGGATTCCCTAGCTGGCCTCGCCCATCCTTCTTCACAGCGCGCCTCCATGCCCAATACACAAACGAGTGTCCCAGGATGACCGCCTTGCGCCCCTTGCTTGCAACTGCTTCAACGAAAAAAAGAACCAACAGTTAAATGAAAACATCATCACGAGACCCTCAAACCCCCACCACCGGCCGCACATACCTCTTATATGCAGCGGACCTCCATCTCCCCAGCTGCATTATCGCCTGTGGGGACCGGCCCTTTGCGGCCGCCGCCGTCGCCGCCCCAATCCTAAAGGAATGGGCCCCGTACACCGCGGGATCCAACCCAATTGATGCCACCGCCCTCTTTAAGACTGCCCTAAATTGGAATTCTGACAAAGAAGCCCCATCTTTGTGAACCAGAAAGGAGCCTTTAACCTTTGGCCTGATCTTCATATATGCTGATACCGCCCCCACCGGGCACCCTACCTCCTCACTAGGTTGCATGTGCACCCAATGCCCCTTGCCCTCTTGATCCGTCTTACTACGCGCCAAGAGGCAACGCACTCCCCGCGGTGACCACTCCACCTGATCCGCCTGGATACCGCCTAGCCTTTCTGACTTCGCCTGCGCCACCAACTCATTGATCCTAAACGCCCCATGAAATGCCATGGCAAACGCGCACCAGAATAAACTCACCTCAAATGGTGAATCACAAACTGCCGGCAACGCCTTCAACAAAGCCCCCAACCTTTCCTCATCTATGGGCCTCCTCCTGTCCCTCCTGACCTCCCCCATTCTTCCCCAACCCTTCATCACCCTCCGGACCACAAAGTTAGCTGTTAAGTCGGTCCTCCCCAACAGCTTGGAGAAAAATGAGATAGCCGCCAACGTTGTCCCCACTTTTGCCCTAGAAGCCCCTGCTGCCCTCAACTGCTTCACAAACTTCAGTAGAGTCGCTGGTTCCCCTGCCCCCCTCATGCCCCCTCTCACCTTTAAAAACTGACTCCAATCCGCAAACGCCTTCCTGTAGGTCGCCCAAGTCCGAGGGGCCAATGACCTCTTGACCAACTCATCTAGCTCGGCGTCACCAACTGCCACAGGGCCGTCGGACAAGAGCAACCAACAGGATTAGCATGGGGCATGAGAGAGCGAAACACATCCCACTTTCCCCTAGATAAGGCATCTGCCACCCCGTTCTCCACTCCCGGCACGTGTTTTGCCCTGAACTGAATGTTTCTCCTCATGCACAACAGTACTAAGTAGCGCAGCAGGCTCAAAACAGGTTGTGAATGCGATGTCAAGTTAGTGATAGCATGCACCACGCTCATGTTATCTGTCCAGAAAACAATGCAGCGATTAGCAAACTGACCCTGCCATAGCTCAAGGGCCACCACTATCGGGAACAATTCCAGCAATGTCAGGTTCCTAGTCAGCCCCTTTTCCTTCCAACTGGCGGGCCACACCCCCGCGCACCAGTCCCTGCCGCAACATGCGCCAAAATCCACACTACCTGAGGCATCAGTCTCTAACTGCAACTCTGCGCTAGACTCCGGAGCTGACCTCCATAGCCTAACCCCGTTAAAGTCCTCCAGAAAAACCTCCCAAACCTTTAAGTCCTCCTTAAGCTGCTTAGTCACCCTCACCCAGTGAAAAGGCTGCTTCACCCCCACGGTCGCCTGCTCTAGCCTCCTGCTGAACACCCTCCCCATTGGAATGACCCTTGTTGCAAAGTTCAGAGTACCCAGTAAAGACTGCAACACTCTCAACTGAAGCTTACTCGCCCCCAGTGCCCTGCGAACCTGATCCCGCGCCAGCTGTACCTTTTCCAGAGGCAACCTTACCAGTTTGCCCATCGAGTCAATCTCAATGCCCAAAAAGGTGAGCCTCGTCGTGGGCCTAACCGTCTTGTCCCCCGCTACCGGCACACCCAAAACCTTAAACCTCACCAGCGCCAACTCTAGAGACTCCTCACACTCCTCAGAGTCCCTAGGCCCCACAAACATGAAGTCATCAAGATAGTGGGCAACCGACCCAGGTCTCAACTCCACCTCCCAATGCAAAAAGGAACTAAACACCTCAAAAAATGCACAAGAAACCGAAGACCCCATTGGCAAGCATCTATCCACGTAGTAGCGCCCCTAAAACCAGCAAACCATGTACCGGAAACTACTTGGATGCAAGGGTAACAGCCGAAAAGCTGACTCTATGTCCAACTTAGCCATGAGGGCCCCTGGCCCCGCATCTATGACTAGCTGCAATGCCTGCTCAAAAGACTGATATTGGACTGAGCACTGTGCTTCATCAATAGCGTCATTCACTGAACGACCCTCCGGATAAGACAAATCCATATCCCTACTACCAAACGTCATATCCTCATTATCTGCCATCTTACGCCGGAAGGCCCGGTCATACTCAAACCAGGCCGTTCTCCCATAGACCGTATGCGTATCTGTAATCAAATCCATGTACCGCATCACGTTCATTGCCTCCTCTGGGTGACAGAGCAAGTAAAATGAACTGAATGCATAAAACCCCCTCACCCAGTCCATAATGTGCTTAGGCCTATCCTCCCCTGTCTCCCCTTTGCTACCCCCATCCCTGCCATTCACGGCCTGCCTAGTCAGCTTAAATACATCTACAAACTTCCCCGCCACAATCCGCCTGCGAATCTTTTTGGGGACATGGTCATATGGATTAGAGAGTGCACACAACGTTGTGCCCCCAGGCCCCGCCAGCTTCACGCTCTTACCCACATCTACCCCCTTCTTACTCCCCTTCCTTTTCCCTGCCTTGTCCCCCAACTTCCTCAAACACTTCCTGACCAGGCCTACCACTTTTCTATTGGCATTACCTTGTACATTTGCATTAGTGTCTGAGTCAGATTCAGACTCCGTAGAGTCAGAATCTGAACCAGCGCTTAAAGTAGACTCCCCTGAGTCTGTACCTCCCTCCCCCAACACATCCCTCACAACACATGGTACATTATCAGACTCACCGGACAGCTGTTCCTCCTCCGCTCTTTGCCGCTGCTCCTGGCTCCTCATTCCCCGCTGCTTGTCCTTCGGCCGTTCCTTCCGCCTGGCCTCCTCGCCCTCTGCTGCTGCCGGAGTACGCTCTCTCCCTTCCCGTGACCTGCAATCACAAAGTGCGTGAGCCTGTTGCCGCGTCAATCCTTCTCCCCCCACTCCTACCCCGGAATTTTCCTGCCCCCGGGCTCCCAGGGGCCCCCCACCCAGGCCCTGCCTTCTCCCATCCCACTCCTGTCCCCCCCCAACCCCCAGGACGACTGCCCTCCCCCCCTCCTCCCCCCCCCAGACCCAATAGCCCCAAAAGTCCCTAGGGGGCACCTGCCCCAATGCAGCCCACAGCAGAGCCTGCAAGCGCTCCTGGGCTGACCCCCCCCAAACCCTTCGGACCCCCCAAACCCTTCGGACCCCCCCTAAACCCCTCTGACCCCCATCCCCACGCCTCACCCCTATACATCCCTTGCAAATCCCCCTGCCCCTCCTGATCCCCCCTCCTCCTACACCCACCCTGCACGTACCCTTCCCCCCCCAAACCCCCTGCTCCCCCTCCATCGTCCTGTCCTGCTCCCCTTCCCTCATCCAGTCCCGCGCCCCCCCTTCCTCCAGGTCCTCCCGCTCCCATCCTGCATCGTACCCCACCCCTACCTCCCTCTCCCGGCTGCCGCGCCGGATCCAGTGTAGTGTCGAAGACGGTAACCCGTCGGATTTAGTATCAGTGACGCCCAGTAGGCGGGACCTGTCATTGAGGTCTGCCTTCTAGGCGCGTGCAGCCGCATCGTGCTCGAGCAGGCAGTCCTGCTCAGGGGTGCGTGCACAGCGCTGCATCGAAGATGGTATCATCGAAGATAGTAACTAAGCCCAGCTTAGTTTACTATCGAAGATGGTATCATCGAAGATGGTAACCAGGTCCCCCTTAGCACAATCCATTCAACCCATCATTTAGTCCTACATGTTAACCCTTTGAATGCCAGAGAGGTATCCAATGCACTGGATAACTGTCTGGCACTCAAAGGGTTAAGGCTTCCAGGTTACCACTTTCATTGTTTCCTACATATTAACCCCTTGAGTGCCAGAGAGGTATCCAATGCACTGGATACCTGTCTGACACTCAAAGGGTTAAGGCTTCCAGGTTACCACTTTCATTGCTTCCTACATATTAACCCCTTGAGTGCCAGAGAGGTATCCAATGCACTAGATACCTCTCTGGCACTCAGAGGGTTAAGGCTTCCAGGTTACCACTTTCATTGCTTCCTACTTATTAACCCCTTGAGTGCCAGAGAGGTATCCAATGCACTGGATACCTGTCTGGCACTCAAAGGGTTAAGGCTTGAGTGCTACATATTAACCCCTTGAGTGCCAGAGCGGTATCCAATGCACTGTATACCTGTCTGGCACTCAAAGGGTTAAGCCTTCCAGGTTACCCTCTTTTTACAATAGTCAGACTTTCAGTGATTCCTACGTATTAACCCCTTGAGTGCCAGAGCGGTATCCAATGCACTGGGTACCTCTCTGGCACTCAGAGGGTTAAGTCTTCCAGGTTGCCCCCTTTTGACAATAGTCAGACTTTCAGTGATTCCTACGTATTAACCCCTTGAGTGCCAGAGCGGTATCCAATGCACTGGTACCTCTCTGGCACTCAGAGGGTTAAGTCTTCCAGGTTGCCCCCTTTTGACAATAGTCAGACTTTCACGGATTCCTACGTATTAACCCCTTATGTGCCAGAGCGGTATCCAATGCACTGGGTACCCCTCTGGCACTCAGAGGGTTAAGTCTTCCAGGTTGCCCCCTTTTGACAATAGTCAGACTTTTAGTGATTCCTACGTATTAACCCCTTGAGTGCCAGAGCGGTATCCAATGCACTGGTACCTCTCTGGCACTCAGAGGGTTAAGTCTTCCAGGTTACCCCCTTTTGACAATAGTCAGACTTTCACGGATTCCTACGTATTAACCCCTTGAGTACCAGAGCGGTATCCAATGCACTGGGTACCTCTCTGGCACTCAGAGGGTTAAGGCTTTCAGGTTACCATCTTCGACACTACATTTGAACCCTCTGGGTGCCAGAGGGGTATCCCTCTCTAGCACTCAAAGCTTTAAGGCTCTCAGATTACCATCTTTGACACTACATGTTAACCCTCTGGGTGCCAGAGAGGTGTCCAATACATTGCGTCACAATGCATTGGATACCTCTCTGAAATTCAGAGTGTTAGGGTTTACAGGTTACCATCTTCGACACCACACAGTAACTCTTTGAATGCCAGAGGTATTCAATGCATTGCAACTGAATGCATTGGATACCTCTCTGGCACTCAAATGTTTAAAGGGAATGTATCACCTAAGCATAAGTTTGCTCTAATATATTTATTATACTTATTTTAACAGTGCTGTTTTTTTTTTTTGTTTTTTTTTAATGCGATAGAAATACAGTTTGATGTTTTACTTTTTCCCTCTTATATTCATTCTGATGAGAATACAGGAGAGATCCTCCTCCCCGCTTCTCTGTCAGCAAGATGGAGCACTCATTGGCTACATATTCATCTCTGCCAATGAGAGTGCTCCAGCTTACTGAGAGACCAGCGGTAGTGATGAGCGAGCACCTCAATGCTCGGATGTTCGGGTGCTCTGACCGAGCACCCCCTGAGGCTCGAGTGCTCGGCCGAGCATCCGAGCCCCATTGAAGTCAATGGGAGGACTCGAGCATTACACCAGGCACCCCCTGCTCTGATGAGGGGAGGGTGCCTGGTCCATAGGAAAAGGGCAGAAAAAGATGGAAACACTACAGAAATGGTTCAGGGACAGCATAGGGAGGATGTCTGGATGCACCTTGGACTCCAACATCGCTGCTGGGAACGATCTTTCGCCCGTAGTACGCCATTTTTACAGACTGACCATAAAACACACAAAAAGGAAAATAAAAACGACTTTAGGCGAAAATTTGTTACCAAACAATATTTGCTGTATATTTACTTGTATATCATCTGCAAATTCTCCCAAAAATTTCCTTGATTTTCAGAACTGAGGCCATGATTAAGAGGGAAACGTGCGCAGAGGCAAATTCTCCCAAAAATTTCCTTGATTTTCAGAACTGAGGCCATGATTAAGAGGGAAACGTGCGCAGAGGCAAATTCTCCCAAAAATTTCCTTGATTTTCAGAACTGAGGCCATGATTAAGATGGAAACGTGCGCTGAGCTGACCATCTAAAACATTATGGGTGAGGGTCTGCTGCAGAGCTGACCATCCTAAACATTATATGCGAAGGCCCGCTAGTGAGCTGACGCTATAAAACATTATATGAGAAGGCCCGCTGGTGAGCTGACCTATATAAAAATTGGCAAACAGGGCCCGCTGGTGAGCTGGCCCTATATAAAAATTATATCACAGGGCCCGCTGGTGAGCTGGCCCTATATAAAAATTATATCCCAGGGCACGCTGGTGAGCTGGCCCTATATAAAAATTATATCCCAGGGCATATGGAAGAGGAGGAGGAGGATGAGAAGATTAAGAGTCAACCATATACCCGTTTTTGGGGTGGAAGGGGTGAATGGGAATACAGAGTATACCCATCATTGTAAATAACATATATAAAGTGAGTTTATGTTCCCCCGGGGCTTTCCTCCAGTGGAGTGGAGAAGTCAGGGGAAATCCAGGCCTTGTTCATTTTTATAAGTGTCAACCTATCAGCATTGTCGGTGGAAAGGCGGATACGCTTATCTGTTATGATGCCACCAGCAGCACTAAATACCCGCTCAGACAGAACGCTGGCGGCAGGGCAGGCCAGCACCTCCAAGGCGTAGAGTGACAGTTCATACCACGTGTCCAGCTTGGACACCCAGTAGTTGTAAGGCACAGAGGGATCATTGAGGACGCTGACACGGTCTGCTACGTACTCCTTCACCATCTTCCAAAACTTTTCCCTCCTTGTGACACTAGGCTGCGCATCAGGGTGAGGGTGCTGGCGGGGTGTCATGAAGGTGTCCCACGCCTTGGAGAGTGTTGCCCTGCCTTTGTCGGAACTGCTGTGTGCTCCCCTTTTCTCCCCTTCTCGGTTGGCCAAGGTAGCACGTACTCTGCCGCCAGCGTTGTCAGATGGAAAATTTTGGAGCAATTTTTCAACAAGAACCTTCTGGTATTGCACCATTTTGCTTGTCCTCTCCACCGGAGGAATGAGAGATGAGAAATTCTCTTTGTAGCGGGGGTCCAGAAGGGTGAACACCCAGTAATCCGTGTTGTCTAAAATGCGTACAACGCGTGGGTCACGGGAAAGGCAGCCTAACATAAAGTCAGCCATGTGTGCCAGAGTACCAACAGTCAAGATTTCGCTGTCCTCACCAGGAGGCTGACTCTCAATATCCTCATCCTCTTCCTCCTCTTCTGCCCACCCACGCTGAAGAGATGGAACTAAAGTTCCATGGCTACCCTCTGTAGCGGAGGCAACCGTGTCTTCCTCCTCCTCCTCCTCCTCCTCCTCCTCCTCCGCCTCCTCCAATTGTCGCTGAGAAGACGAAGTGAGCGTGCTCTGGCTATCACCTTGTGTAAGCTCTTCCTCCCCCATTTCCACCTCTTCCACATGCAAAGCGTCGGTTTTAATTGTGAGCAGCGAGCGTTTCAGTAGACACAGAAGTGGGATGGTTACACTGATAATAGCGTTATCGCCGCTCACCATCTGTGTCGATTCCTCAAAATTGCGTAAAACCTCGCAGAGGTCTGACATCCATTCCCACTCCTCACTTCTGATTACAGGAAGTTGAATGGAGAGGCGACGACCGTGTAACAGCTGGTACTCCACTACTGCCCTCTGCTGCTCACAAAGCCGGGCCAACATGTGGAAGGTGGAGTTCCAGCGCGTGCTCACGTCACACAGCAGCCGGTGAGCTGGCAATTGTAAGCGCTGCTGCAGCTTCAACAGGCCGGCCGAAGCTGTAGATGACTTACGGAAATGTGCACACACGCGGCGCACCTTGGTCAAGAGATCATGCACATTGGGGTAGGTTTTTAGAAATCGCTGCACCACTAAATTAAATACATGCGCTAGGCATGGTACGTGTGTGAGCTTGCCGAGCTCCAAAGCCGCCACCAAGTTACGCCCATTATCACACACAACCATGCCTGGTTGCAGGTTGAGTGGCGAGAGCCACTGCTCGGTCTGGTGACTAATCCCCTGCAACAGCTCTGAGGCCGTGTGCTGTTTGTCCCCAAGGCAGATCAGCTTCAGCACGGCCTGTTGACGCTTCCCCACTGCAGTGCTACACTGCTTCCAGCTACCGGCTGATGGGGGAGTGGCGGTGTGTGTAGAGAATTCGGAGGTGGAAACGGAGGAGGAGGAGCCAATAACATAGGTGCTGGTGGAAACCCTGATGGAGGTAGGGCCCGCAATCCTCGGCGTGGGTAGCACCCGTGCCATCCCAGGGTCCGAGTCGCTCCCAGCCTCCACGACATTCACCCAGTGTGCCGTCAGGGAAATGTAGCGTCCCTGGCCACAAGCACTTGTCCATGTGTCAGTCGTTAAGTGGACCTTCCCAGTAACTGCGTTGGTCAGGGCACGGGTGATGTTACGGGACACATGGTGGTGTAATGCGGGGATGGCACACCGGGAAAAGTAGTGGCGGCTGGGGACGGCGTACCGAGGGACAGCTGCTGCCATCAGGCTGCGGAAGGACTCAGTGTCCACAAGCCTAAATGGCAGCATTTCGATGGCCAGTAATTTTGAAAGGTGTGAGGTTAGTGCTATGGCCTGTGGGTGGGTGGCTGGGTACTTTCTCTTGCGCTCAAATGCCTGGGGTAACGACATTTGGACGCTGTGCTGGGACAGGGAAGTGGATGTGGTCGCTGATGGTGCTTCAGATGCTACAGGTGCAGGGCGGGAGGTATGCGGGCCTGCGCCTTCGACAGGCGATTGGCCGGCACCGAAAACAGGGGAAGAGGAGGCAGTGGTGTGGCCTGCAGACACAGATGGGCGATCCAGGCGTTCCTCCCACTTACTACGGTGCTTGGATGCCATGTGTCGGATCATGCTGGTGGTGGTGAGGTTTCTAGTGTTCATGCCTCGGCTCATTCTGGTGTGGCACAGGTTGCAAACTACAAATCTTTTGTCGTCCGCACTTTCCTTAAAAAAACGCCATACCGCGGAACACCTACCCCTTGGCAAGGTAGATTTACGCAAGGGGGTGCTCCGTGGAACATTTGCGGGCCGGTTTGGTGCGGTCCGCCTTCTTTCTGTTGCCACACCACTGCCTCTTCCAGCCTGTTGCGGTGCTGCAGATGGCTCACCCTCAGGACTGCTGTCATCGCTCGGCTCTACACCTTCCCAGGTGGGGTCAGTCACCTCATCGTCCACCAAGTCCTCCTCCACTTCCTCACTCTGATCATCCTCCTCAAGTCTTGATCCCACCACATACTCAGTCATTGACAACTGTATAACATTCTCCTCAACAAGGTCTTGAGACGGAAATAGTGGTTGATTTAATGGCAACTGTGTCTCATCATCATCATCATCATCCACTACTTCCTTTGACCTTAAATGCCGTTCACATCTGTCATCTTCTTGTGATTGGGTAGCCTCTAGAGGTTGTGAATCAGGGCACAAGATGTCATGTTCCTCTGCAAGCGTGCTTGGAGAGAGGGTCAAATGAAGGATTGGTGATGAGACGAGCTCATCACTATATCCCAGTGTGGGATCACTTCTTTGACCAGACCGTGTATGGTGGGAGGAAGGATGATCAGAGTGAGGATTATGTTGACCAGACTCTTGGCTACTGAGAGTGGACTTGGTGGAAGACAGGGTGGTGCTTAACCGACTGGAAGCAGTATCAGCTGTCATCCAACCGACCACCTGTTCGCACTGGTCGGACCTCGAGAGTGATGTCCTGCGACGCCCTGTGAAATCAGACATGAAGCTAGGTATGGTGGATGTCTTTCTTTCTTGTGCTCTGGCACCAGGCACAGTTTCTCCGCGTCCTGACCCGCGCCCTGAACTTTCAGGATCACGTCCACTTCCCCGTCCCTTTTTACCCGCCTTCTTCATCTTACACGATATATATGACTTTAATATATATGAGTTTGAAAACTTAACAGTATTTCTTCCTATTCTGCAACTGTGCAGAGTACACAGAATAGGCTGTTAAACGGCGTTGAAACACACTGAATGGAATATGTGACTTTAATATTTGAGTTTGAAAACTTAACAGTATTTCTTACTATTCTGCAACTCTGCAGAGTACACAGAATAGGCTGTTAAACGGCGGTGAAAGACACTGAATGGAATATGTGACTTTAATATTTGAGTTTGAAAACTTAACAGTATTTCTTATAATTCTGGAACTGTACAGAGTACACAGAATAGGCTGTTAAACGGCGGTGAAAGACACTGAATGGAATATGTGACTTTAATATTTGAGTTTGAAAACTTAACAGTATTTCTTATAATTCTGGAACTGTACAGAGTACACAGAATAGGCTGTTAAACGGCGGTGAAAGACACTGAATGGAATATGTGACTTTAATATTTGAGTTTGAAAACTTAACAGTATTTCTTATAATTCTGGAACTGTACAGAGTACACAGAATAGGCTGTTAAACGGCGGTGAAAGACACTGAATGGAATATGTGACTTTAATATTTGAGTTTGAAAACTTAACAGTATTTCTTATAATTCTGGAACTGTACAGAGTACACAGAATAGGCTGTTAAACGGCGGTGAAAGACACTGAATGGAATATGTGACTTTAATATTTGAGTTTGAAAACTTAACAGTATTTCTTCCTATTCTGCAACTGTGCAGAGTACACAGAATAGGCTGTTAAACGGCGTTGAAACACACTGAATGGAATAAGTGACTTTAATATTTGAGTTTGAAAACTTAACAGTATTTCTTATAATTCTGGAACTGTACAGAGTACACAGAATAGGCTGTTAAACGGCGTTGAAACACACTGAATGGAATATGTGACTTTGATATTTTAGTTTGAAGACTTAACAGTATTTCTTCCTATTCTGCAACTGTGCACAGTACACAGAATGTGCTGCTACACTGCGGCGAAGCACACTGAATGGAATATGTGACTTTTAAATTTTAGTTTGAAGACTTAACAGTATTTCTTCCTATTCTGCAACTCTGCACAGTACACAGAATGTGCTGCTAAACTGCGGCGAAGCACACTGAATGGAATATGTGACTTTGATATTTTAGTTTGAAGACTTAACAGTATTTCTTCCTATTCTGCAACTCTGCACAGTACACAGAATGTGCTGCTACACTGCGGCGAAGCACACTGAATGGAATATGTGACTTTTAAATTTTAGTTTTAAAAACTTAACAGTATTTCTTCCTATTCTGCAACTCTGCACAGTACACAGAATGTGCTGCTAAACTGCGGTGACACACACTGAATGGAATAAGTGACTTTAATATTTGAGTTTGAAAACTTAACAGTATTTCTTCCTAGTCTGCAACTGTGCAGAGTACACAGAATAGGCTGCTAAACTGTGGTGACACACACTGAATGGAATAAGTGACTTTAATATTTGAGTTTGAAAACTTAACAGTATTTCTTATAATTCTGGAACTGTACAGAGTACACAGAATAGGCTGTTAAACGGCGTTGAAACACACTGAATGGAATATGTGACTTTGATATTTTAGTTTGAAGACTTAACAGTATTTCTTCCTATTCTGCAACTCTGCACAGTACACAGAATGTGCTGCTAAACTGCGGCGAAGCACACTGAATGGAATATGTGACTTTGATATTTTAGTTTGAAGACTTAACAGTATTTCTTCCTATTCTGCAACTCTGCACAGTACTCAGAATGTGCTGCTAAACTGCGGCGACGCACACTGAATGGAATACGTGACTTTGATATTTTAGTTTGAAGACTTAACAGAATGTGCTCTAATCTGCAACTTTGCACACTAAACAGAATGTGCTCTAATCTGCAACTTTGCACACTAAACAGAATGTGCTCTAATCTGCAACTTTGCACACTAAACAGAATGTGCTCTAATCTGCAACTGTGCACACTAAACAGAATGTGCTCTAATCTGCAACTTTGCACACTAAACAGAGTATATATATTTTTTTTTTTTTTTTTTTTTTTTTTTTCCCCCCACACCAAATAACCTGCTGCCCCCACACACAGTAGTCCTAAAAAGGACTTTTGGTTCTTTTTTTTTCACAATTTTTGTTTTTTTCCTCCCTACACTGCCTTTCCCTTCCTATCCTCAGCTCTCCCTGGCTCAGACTGAGCCGAACTCGATGGTCAGGTGCTATACAGCACCTGACCACGGGTTCTGGCCAGCCAATCAGTGTAATGCCAGCAGCCAACATGGCTGCTGGCATTACACCGATGTCAGAGCCTCCCTGCACGTTTATTGGCTGCGCAGCAGGCGCAAAACGTGCGGGGAGGAGACACGAACATGGCGGGCGAGCACATGCGGTACTCGTACGAGTACCGCCATGTGCCGAGCAGAGCGATGCTCGTGCCGATCCGAGCATCGGCCGAGCATGCTCGCTCAACACTAACCAGCGGCAGTTACTGAGAGACCAGCGAGTTGATTACTGATGCATTTTGTTAGCGATATATAATTCATCAGTCGGTATCTCCCTCCTCATCCAACCAAGTTACTGCATCGGGTCTACACTCATTATTGACACAGTTTTCCTGCTAGCAAACCCAGTCAAAAACCCATCTGATCCATATACAGTGCCAATTTTAGGACGGTGCCAATGGTGCAGTGCACCTGGCTCTGTGTCATCACTGGCCCCACCAACAGATTTCCTATTGGGGGATAAGACGTATCTCTACAACAGTGCCATAAAGGTCTGTGTCGCCTGCGGAACAGACCTTTCTAGATCCAGCTTCAGCATATTAAAATAATGCAGAACACTGGCATATGTTGACATCATATCTCTGCGTTCTGTATTATTAGGCAGATTGAAAGGTGGGGAAACTTGAGGGGATGAAAGAGTGGGTGAAAGAGGAAAAAAAGAGGGTAAAAAGACTGGAGTAGGGAGAGATATGGGCTTGAAAGATGGTGTTTGAGTGGGAGACAGAGGAGGGGAAGTAAGGGAAAACTGCTGGAGTGGGGAGAGAAAGTGGGTTGAAAAACTAGTGTGGCTCAAGGGGGTGGAAGAGTAGTGGAAATGAAAAAAAATAGGGGAAAAGACTGGAGGAGGGAGAGAAGGGAGGGAGCTTGAGAGGGGGAGAGAGGAGAAAAAAATGGCAAAAGAACAGAGAAGAGAAGGAAAGAGGTTATTGAAAAACTAGGGGCGCTTCAAGGGGTGAAAGAGTGGCAGAGAAAACAGGAAAAGACTGGAGGAGTGAGAGAGAGAGAGAGGAGATTTGAAAGACTGCAGGAAAAGGAGGTGGTTTTAAAGGGATAGTAACACTTCGTTTTAACTTTATTTTATTTTGTAGGCATTAAAAAAACATGAAGAATGATATAAGTCTTATTTCTCAAACCTTTATGGTTTATGAGATATTCACAAGCAAAGTTTCCCCTCCCCGCCCCTTTTACCTAGTGTAAGCCATCTCTTCTCAGATGTGAGTCTGGTTGTATGACAGTACAGATAACAGAAGGGGACAGTTTTCTTTGTATGAAAACAATGAAAGCCCTTCCCCCCTTGACAAGTTTTTCAGCTTTTTCCATTATCTTAATTGAAGATTGTCCCTCTCTGCAGTCTACCTGGGCATCTCCCTTCTGATCTGGTTGAACAGGGGGGGGATACTTTGTCTGTGAATATATCTTAAACCATAAAGGTTTCAGAGATAAGACTTATATCATTCTTCATGTTTTTTTAATGCCTACAAAATAAAATAAAGTTAAAATGAAGTATTACTATCCCTTTAAAGACTGGGGGTAGAGAGAGGGTGAGAAAAGGCAGGAAAAAAGGAAACCAAAAAGACTGGAGGAGACTCGTGATTAACAGTAGAGCAAGACTGGGGTATCAGACAGTGTATATGGGTCTGAGTCTACCAGTGCACAGTGGAACAAGACTGGGATCTCAATGTATATGTGGGTCTGAGACTACCAGTGGACAATGGAACAAGACTGGGATCTCAGTGTATATATGTGGGTCTGAGACTACCAGTGGACGGTAGAACAAGACTGGGATCTCAACGTATATGTGGACAGTGGAACAAGGAGGTCATACAGCATTCTCCAGTGGGATACTGGCATAAGGAAAAGTAGGGGGACTGAGGGAGAGACAGAGAATCAAGGACTAGAGGAGAGTGGGGGAAGAGAAGGGGGAACTAGTGGGTCGAGGAGGAAGATAGTGGGTGAAAGGTAGGTTAAACGTTGGAGGATATAGAAAGGGGGAGGGGAAAGATCGGGGGATGGAAAGAGGGGATAAAAGACTGGGGAAGAGAAAAAAGGGGGACAAAAGACCAGGAAGGGAAAGAGAGGCTAAAAGACAGCGGAGGTAAAGAGGGGATAAAAGACTTTGGGAGAGGGTAAAAGGCTGGGGATTGAGGTGGTAATGGTGTCGTGTAATGGTGTTTCACCCTGCTGGATTCCTATAATGATATAGTGTCCTGCTCTGTCTTCTATAATGGTGTATTACTCTGCTCTGTCCCCTGTAATGGTTTGGGGGGGGGAGTGGATGTGGGTGGGTGTGTGTGTGTGTGGGTGATTGTGTTCATGGGTGCTTGTGTGCTTGTTTGTGTGTGTATGGGTCAGTCAATGTGTGTTGGAGTGTGCGCTTGTATTTCTAATTAAGTAAATTGCAAGAGAGGGAAAAATAATCTATAACCTGCCCTGTCCATATTGGTCCAACCATGGTACTGGCCCAAGCTTTTTTGCCCTCTGTTCCCATTTAAGCAGACTTAATAAATCCATTGTTTTCAGACAAACATACAAAACGAATTGTCCTTCATACCGAAGTTGATTATTTTTATCTACTGATTTTATTCTATAACACATTAGTTGATTATACAATCTCATTAAAACAAGTCTTGAA
Source organism: Rhinophrynus dorsalis (assembly GCA_037306005.1). Lineage (NCBI taxonomy): Eukaryota > Metazoa > Chordata > Amphibia > Anura > Rhinophrynidae > Rhinophrynus > Rhinophrynus dorsalis. The sequence continues at coordinate 66,487,490 of CM074718.1, forward strand.
TTATCAATCATTATATGCGTGAAACTGAAGATATGATGTGAAAATACACAGCTATATCTGACTGCAATAAGAAGGGCACCTACCTAAGCAAATTCATCTCTTAACTTAAGTACCAATTAGTATAGTTGTGTCAAGGTTTTGTTAAGAACGCTCAGACAGGTAAGATTTAAGGCTTTATTGAAAAATAATAAACAATAGCCTGTTACGGTTTTCTGACACTCAGACAACGGTAAAAAGTAAAAACACAGTTTTATTGAAATAATGGTTAAAGAACAGCGCCCCTGGGGGCCAGGACAGGTATAAATGGTAATGACAATATACAGGCCCAAGTATGTATAATGAAATTAATACTGATCAGGAAAGCAACATACAGGGGTAAATGTAGAGAAACTGAACAGTCTCCGTAAAATTGATTAGCCAACGCCCAGGAGGTAATATCAGTCTCTTGATGGTGCAGAGGAAGGTGTAGTAGGCGACTGAACTGAATCACTCTGAAATAGCTGTACAATGGAACTCCCCAACTGACCAGCAAGATCGACCAGAGCTGAGCCAATACCACCTTAGTGGGATATAAGGAGGAAAGCTACTGCAGGAGCTAATGGGACCAGAACCTGAATCGCCCTCAACACTCTCTCGGAAGTAACCCTGCGTGTGCCAACAGGACCAGAGCCCTAAACACCCCTTGGGCGCCAGAACGGAGCAACACTGCACAAGCAATTAACGAGCGAAAGCACTAGTAGTGCGGTGGATAGCGTAACACATTGAGCACTTGGAGACCAGAGCCGGGACACCCTTCCGGTGCCGTACAGAACACACACTGCAAGAGCAAACTGGAGGTACCAACACCAACCGGTGCAACCACGGTGCTGCCCAAGCACCAGAACGGACAACCGCTCTGCTAGTGTGAATGGATAGGCTAGGTCTAAACGGCACAGGCTCAGGAAGTGTTAATGGCTCGAACGGAAACCCACAGGCTTGGCAAGTGTACGAGGATAGGCTCAATAAACGGAGGCTACAAGCACAGCAAGGGTTAATGCAGGTTCGGTATTGGAGGCTACAGCTCAGCAGCGCTATGAGGATAGACTCAGTGCAACAAAAGGCAACAGCTTGGTATATAGAGAGAAGATTAGCCAGAGCGACACAAACACAGTTCAGAATGTCGCTGGAAGGCGACCGGAATCACACTGGAACACAGGATCAGATCACTGAGCAGGAACGTCACCCAGAACCGGATCAATACATGAAGCAGGAACGTCAGCCAGAGCCGGGTCAATCACGGAGCAGGGTCGTCAGCCAGAACCGGGTCAATCACGGAGCAGGGTCGTCAGCCAGAACCAGGTCAATCACGGAGCAGAGTTGTCAGTCAGAGCCGGGTCAATCACGGAGCAGGAAGTCAGCCGGAACTGGGTCAATCACGAGCAGAATCAGCAGAATAGTCAGACGAGCTGGGTCGGTACACAGGAACGCAGGAACACAGCAACAAGGCGCAGGATCAGGAACACAACGAAAGGGCATCCGACAGGTGCCGTGACCCCAGTATATAAAGGCACATCCTGGGTGGGCCAATCAGCCTCCTCCAATGCACAGGTAACAACAAGAGAGATTGACAGGGAATCACGGGGACCGTGATATAGCCCCACTCAGGTCCAGATGAGGTCCGTACCAAGTACTTTCCAAATCTGACTCGGGTCAGGGTGAGAACACAGAGCAGTAATAGTACGAGATAACTGTGATGATCTTGGACTTGCAGGCAGGATTCGTAAATAGTATCATGATTAAGAATATCCTCAACAGCCCCACACCGCAATAGGTGACTCAAGCGATGGGTGACTGTAGGGCAATCCCCTAGTGGACTAGGGACATCGGAGGCAGCACAGACAGTGTACAGGTAGGCACCCGACCCTAGTATTCTAGGGTTAATGGAGGCAACACAGACAGGTCTCTGGCAGCGGCTTGACCCTAGAACGCTAGGGTTAATGAGGCAACACAGACAGGACTCTGGCAGCGACTTGGCCCTAGCACGCTAGGGTTTACGGAGGCAACAGACATCAGACACTGGCGGTATATTGACCCTAGACCACTAGGGTAAGTGTAGTCAACACGGGCAGAAGTCTGGCTCAGACTGGACCCTACTGCTATAGGGTTACCGGAGGCAACACAGACACTGGTGAGTGATTGGGCCCCCGCAAGCCCCAGATGACTATAGGAGCGATTAGGCCTAATAGGCGCTATGCGGTAAGCGAGCGGGAGAAAGCAAGGCACGTAACGTAGCAGGTCAGTAACCGGTGTCGCCCTGATCGGAACACAGGGGTAGTATCACAGTGCCCGTGTATTGCTGGCGACATTTTACAAGCATTGTGCCTGAGTCCTTCTTATTGGCTAGCGTGATATTGCTCCATCCAGTGGTAGCCTTTAAGTACTGAGCCCTGGCATTTCTACAGGGCTCTTTCGTGGTGTTCCCATTGCTAAGAGCTTGCTGTCGTTATCTTGTGAAATCCTGTGTATAACCCGGACTGCCTGACTACTCTGTCTGATTCTGTTCCTGCTCCATGTACCGACTTGGCCTGGCTGACGTTCCTGCTCCGGGATTCGACCCAGCTTGGCTGACGTTCCTGCTCCGGGATTCGACCCAGCTTGGCTGACGTTCCTGCTCCGGGATTCGACCCGGCTTGGTTGGCGTTCCTGCTGCTGACAGTTTATTGTCACCTTGGCAACATTCTTATTCTCCTGGCTATCCGGTTCCCATTGGCTCAACAGAGTGTGAGAGTCAGTTTCCGTTACTGCTTCGGCAGTGTGCCATTGGCTTGTCCTCCGTTACTGCTCCTGCAGGTTGCAATTGTCTGCCTCCGTTACTGCTCCGGTAGTGTGCCATTGGCTTGTCCTCCATTACTGCTCCTGCAGGTTGCAAGTGTCTGCCTCCGTTACTGCTACGGCAGTGTCCTCCGTTACTGCTCCTGCACAGTGCCTGTGATTGTTTCCGTTACTGCTAAGGCAGTGAGTCATTGGTCTAGTTTCCGTTACTGCTCCGGCAGTGTGCATGTGTCAGTCTCCGTTACTGCTACGGCAGTGTTCTCTACATGCTATTCCTGTTGTACTCTTGCAGTTCACGTTTGTTCTGCTAGCATTAAGTATCAAGAAGCTCTCTATATGGGAAGAACTATCACAGAACTTTTCTTCTTCCCACAACATGGTACAGTTGATTTGCACTTTGTCTTTATACATAAAGGCCATAGTAAGCAACGCAATGCTTAACCTTTTAAAGGCCATAGGATGAGCTAACACCACTGTAAAAGATCAGGCTATAGAGGTACTTCTAACAAAAAAATCAAGTTCCAGGTGCAATAACTTGTGACTGAAACATCTATCAGCAGTTGTAGTTTCCATGTTTTAATCAGTAGGATAAAATTATATTTTTTCAATATTAAGCTTTAAAATTATTTTAAAGCACAGGGAAACTGATGATTGAACGTAATTCTGAGGCAAATTAATTGCACCATATGAAACAAGTAGAAAATTCCAAAGTTACCACTGATTTTAAAGGGATAGTAAAGTCCGATTTTATTAAACTCTGATACTGTAGCTATTACAATAATAAAGGAAGCGATAAAAGTTCCATCTCTCAAAACTTTATGGTTTGAGAGATATAGGAAGATAAAGTTCCCCACTCCCTCGAAGATGGTATCCAGGCTGTCGAAGATGGTATCCATGCTGTCAAAGATGGTATCCATGCTGTCAAAGATGGTATTCATGCTATAGAAGATGGTATCCAGGCTGTCAAAGATGGTATTCATGCTATCGAAGATGGTATCCAGGCTGTCAAAGATGGTATCCATGCTGTCGAAGATGGTATCCAGGCTGTCGAAGATGGTATCCATGCTGTCAAAGATGGTATCCAGGCTGTCGAAGATGGTATCTATATGTAATTTACACAACAAAAGCTTTCTATTGAAGATGGTATCTACTGTACATGTATTTTATTGAAGATGGTAATTGCTTGACTTTATTCCTACATTTTACCCTTTGAATGCCAGAGAGGTATCCGTACTTCTCTGGCACTCAGAGGGTTAAGTCTTTCAGGTTACCATCTTTGACACTACATTTTAACCTTTTGAGTGCCACATGCATTGGATACCGCTTTGGCACTCAAGGGGTTGAAAATGTAATGTCAAAGATGGTAACCTGAAAGACTTAACTCTCTGAGTGCCAGAGAAGTATGGATACCTCTCTGGCATTCAAAGGGTAAAATGTAGGAATAAAGACAAGAGGTTACCATCTTCGATAAAAAGAAGATTTTAGCCTTACCTGTTAAATCATTTTCTCTTAGTCCATAAAGGTTACTGGTAACTCTGGAAGGCTATCCGCCCCTTTAAGTAGGCAGGAACATTTCTCTAAATTTATGCAGGGGGTGGAGCCTCCCTTCCCATCGTGGCTGCAGCTAGCCAACCAGCTCCTGAATGATTTGAGACACTAACTAGGACTAGATAGTAGAAGGGAAGAAGACTCCTGTGAGCATGACCCCGAAGGACCCCCACAGTCTGCCACAGGAGAGCCAAGCATGGTCTCTTGACAGGTTGGGAGACCAGTAACCTGTATGTACTAAGAGGAAAGGATTTAACAGGTAAGACTAAAATCCTCTTTTCTCTGTCATCCAATACAGGTTACTGGTAACTCTGGGATGTCCAACCACTGAGTTCCCCAGAGGTGGGAAGAGGGCAAGGACCAGGCGCAAGGCCCCCAAAGTCACCAGAACAGCTATGAACCAACAGGTCAGAGATAGCCCAATAAAACTGAAGTGCCAACCGACAATGAACAGGGGCAAAAACAATAGGACCTGTTACACAGCACACAAAACAAGAGCCAGCAGGGCTCAACAGTAAGGAAGCACTAAGAACCTAAAAAGAAGATCCTAGACAGGCAAGGCTGCCTCCAGCACCTTCCTCCCAAAGCTGGTGTAAGCCGAAGCCAGCACATCCACACGGTAGTGCTTCGAAAAAGTGTGAACAGAGGACCAAGTGGCCGCCTTGCACAGCTGATCAGCAGAAGCCTGATTCTTATAGGCACAACAGGGCCCAATAGACCTGGTGGAATGAACTGTGACCTGAAAGGGAACATGCTTATTCCTCAACTCGTAGGCTCTGCGAATAGTGGACTTGACCCATGAAGCAATAGTCACTTTGGATGCCGGTCTTCCTGCCCTAGGACCCTTAGGAATGACGAACAGAGCGTCTCATTTCTTGACAGATTCAGTGCGAGGGACATAAAACTTGAGACAACGCACCGCATCCAACAAGTGGAGATCTCTCTCCTTGTCAGAGGAGGGGTTAGGGCAGAAAGAGGGCACCACAATCTCCTGATTGATGTGACACTCGGAGACCACCTTAGGTAAAAACTCCTTGGAGGTGCGAAGCACTGCCTTATCCTTGTGAAACACCAGATATGGTGGTTTACAGGAAAGAGCTTGTAACTCCTCAACACAGCGAACAGACACCATCGCCAAGAGGAATGCCATTTTCCACGTCAAGAGACGTAGAGGAATAGCAACCAAAGACTCAAAGGGAGGGCATTGAAGAATGCCCAAGACCAAATTAAGATCCCACTGAGGAGTGGGACTCCAGAAGGCAGGACGAACATGAGCAATGCCCTGGAAGAAAACCTTGACATCAGGAAGGACAGCGATGCGCTTCTGAAAGAAGACAGAAACGCGGAAGTCTGAACCTTAAAAGAACTCAACCTGAGTCCCTTATCCACACCGTCCTGCAAAAAAAGCCAGGACAGTAGGTAGATCAAATACAAGGGACAGATTGTCACTGTTTTTGAAGACTCTCAGACTTAAGGTTTTGTAAAAAACGTAACTTTATTGAAACGTTTAAGGCAGTCCCCGTAGTCTAAACATACATAACAATACAACAATAATAGTGCATACCATAGGTTCTACCGGCCTTGCCTAAAATACCGGACAAGGCAACCCAAGTGACAGTATCAATAACAGGCTCTACCGACCTTGCCTATACCGGGTAAGGCAACTGTGAGATGACATATACCGGTTCTACCGGCCTTACCAATACCGGGCAAGGCAGCCCAATGTAGTACTGAAAGTAGGCTCTACCGGCCCTGCCAATACCGGGTAAGGCAACCTTAAAGATGGTGATGTACAAGGTTCTACCGGCCTTACCAATACCGGGCAGGGCAGCCTGAGCGAGTAGACCAGCTGTCAGATGACTAAGACCGCAGAGAGAAATAGGAATTATGGTCTTACTCAGCAGAAGTCTATTGCCAGGGAAAATCAGACGACTGCATAGGAGTGGACAGCGACCTGGCCAAAGTACTGGATCATTCAGGAGCAAACCAACGTCCGCACGTTGGGACCAACAGTAAATAATGCCACCAGGTTAATGGAGTAAACCAGCGTCCGCACGCTGGGACCAATAATAGATGTCACCACCAGGTTAAATGGAATAAACCAGCGTCCGCACGGTGGAACCAACAGTAAATGTCGCCACCAAGTTTAATGGAGTAAACCAGCATCCGCACGCTTGAACCAACAGTGTATATCGCAACCAGGTTTAATGGAGTAAACCAGCGTCCGCACGCTGGAACCAACAGTGTATATCACAACCAAGTTTAGGGGAGTAAACCAGCGTCCGCACGCTGGAACCAACAGTGTATATCGCAACCAGGTTTAATGGAGTAAACCAGCGTCCGCACGCTGGAACCAACAGTGTATATCGCAACCAGGTTTAATGGAGCAAACCAGCGTCCGCACGCTGGAACCAACAATGTATGATCAGCAGCGAGAAGAACAATGTCGCCGTAGCGACGGCTGGAGCAGTAGATTCAGGAACTCAGTAAGATTAACCCGCGAGGTGCTGGAACACAGGAACACTGGAATACAGGCACACAGGAACACTGGAACACCGGAACACTAGCATACAGGAACACTGGAACACTGGAACACCGGAATGCTAGCATACAGGAACACTGGAACACAGGATCAGCAAGTACAGCAGGAACAGGCCCAGAAGCCTGACAAGCAGGTCAGGCAGAGTGAAGTCAGAAACACCACAAAAGGGCAACCTGGAAGTGCTCAGCCTGGGTTTAAAAAGGCTGTGTGAGGAGGGCTAATCACAGACAGCCAATCATGATTACTCAGCAAGTGACAGACACTGAACAGCACGAATCACGGGCACCGTGATACAGATCTCTGTCAGCACACCAAGAAACAAAAGTCGACCAGACACGGTGATAGATCTTGGACGAAACAGGCTTACGGGCACTAAGCATAGTAGTCACCACAGCAGAAGAGAAACCCTTCTTCTTCAAAATCGAGGATTCAACCTCTAGGCCATCAAATTGAGCCCATGAACATCTTCCTTCCACAGGTAACCCTGCAGAAGAAGATCCGGACGAGAGGGGAGCGGCAATGGCTCTGCCACTGATAGGGCCAGAAGCCCCGGATACCAGGACTGCCGAGGCCAATCCGTAGCAATCAGGATTACTGGACAGTGGTCCATCTTCAACTTCCGTAACACCCTTGTCAAACTGGGAAGGGGGGGGGGGGAGATGTAATCCAGCTGAAACATCCAAGGGATGGACATCGCATCTACAGCTAGAGCCAGAGAGTCTCTCCACCGACAGCAGAACACCTGAACTTTCCCGTTGTATCTTGTCGCCATCAGGTCCACGTGAGGCATCCCCCACCTGTGAACTACGAGCTGGAACACCTCGGGGTGTAACTCCCACTCTCCACTGTCCACTGTTTGACGACTAAGGAAGTCTGCCATGACGTTGTCTATGCCTGGGATGTGCACTGCGGATATGGCAGGAACATGATCTTCTGCCCAGGACAAAATAGCCTTGACCTCTAACCAAGTAGCAAGACTTCTTGTTCCACTTGCTTGTTGATGTAGGCCACTGCCATGGTGTTGTCGGACTCTACTCGGACTGGACATTCTTCCAGCTGAGACACCCAATGATGCAGGGCATGAAATATCACCTGAAGTTCCAAGATTTTGATCAGAAGTAGGGACTCCTCCATGGACCATTTCTCCTGAGCACTGATTCGACCCAGGACAGCCCCCAAGCCCGAGAGGCTGGCGTCTGTTGTCACCGTGGTCCAGTAGGGAATCAGAAAGGATCTCCCCTTGAGCAGGTTGGAAAGTTCCAGCCACCACTCCAAGCTCAGTTCCACATGAAGAGAAAGGGAAACTGACATCCTCTGATGATCTGGTAGAGTCTTGCACACCTGGATCACAAACCTCTGGAGTTCTCTGGTGTGCGCTATGGTGAATGGGACCGCTTCTATCGTGGATATGAACTTCCCCACCAGAGAAGATAGCCTCTGAACTGGAACCGGATCCTGAGACAGAATCGCTGAAACACTGTGGGCGATCTGGTGAGCCACCTCGTCCGGGAGGAATACCATGCTCCTCTGAGTATCGAAGAGAAGGCCCAGGAAGACCAATTGCTGATGGGTAAGAGCTTGGATGCAGGTCTGAACTTGCTGATGAACAAGATCCGCCGAGGTGGCTTTCAATAGCAAGTCATCCATGAATGGAGTCACTCTGATGCCGTCAAGATGGAGGACGGATATCAAGGCCCCCAGAACCCGTTGGAAAACCTGGGGAGCCATCATCAGCCCAAATGGAATAGCTGAGAACTGAAAATGCACTCTGTCGCAGGCGGGATTAGGAGGAAAATAAGTAAGGGGCTTTGCAGGCTCCTGAAACACATCAGAGGGATCAGAAGGAACTTCTTGAACCAAGGGAACATTGAGAGTGGTTAAGACGGCTCTGATCAGACCCTCAGCAGAGAGGTCAGGATCAGCTTCAAACGGGTCCCCAAGACACATAGAAGACTCCAGAACTGAACCATCCTCAATATCTGAATCCAACAGCAGTTCCTCCTCAGAGAAATCTGATACATCAGGTGCCCCCTGAGGTTTAGACAGGGAAGATCTGATAGTGGAGGGGGTCTGACATGTCTGTAGGGCCCCCTGTATCTGGGATGTAAAGAGCTGTAAAGTGGACCGAAGGTCCCTAGTCACAGCCTGAAACTCTTACACTCAAGCTGGCTCAATAGCATGGCTGGAGGTCCCTGGGTTGCTGTCAGGAACTTCAGCACATGGTGGGCATAAGTGACCAGAGAACTCTCTAGGTAGCCCTGTATGACAGGAAGAGCATTGTGTAATGGGGGATACTGAGACCTCAGCCTCCTTAGTCTTAGGTCTAGCTCCAGCGGTATAGACATACTCACAGTGTCAAAATAACCAACTGTACAGTAAATTACCCCAGAAATGCTAAATAGAGACTTATCTGGCAGGCGAAGGGTTAATCTGCAGAGGAAAGAAGGAGAGTCCAAGCCCTGCCTGAAGCCCCCTGAGCCCCCAACACACTTGAACTGTAAACCGGATGATAGAGCAAGGGTAGACAAGTAAAATGAGCCATCTCTGAAGTCGCTAGGTTAAACGGTTGCAGAGATACGTCCCAAACAGTGCAGTCCCATAGAGGTGAATGGAGCAATGGCATCTATGTGGTAAAGCGCGCCTTCAGTACACAATTTTTACCCAAGTTAAAGTAAACCATGAAAATGAGTAAAAAATCAAGGGAACATGTGTAGACACTCAGAAAACACTAGTCCAGTAGGAAAAGTGCCATAAAACCCCCAATAAAATGCCAAACCAGCAGTGAAAGGGTTAAGTTACCACATAAACCTGCTCCAAACATCCAACAGACATACAGATATACCCAATGAGTGCTGGAGTGTACAATAGGAACTCCAGAATACACCCCTGTGCGGAGGGGCACTGTGGGACAAGTGGACCTTAAGCACTCAAAGGGTAGCTCACCTTTCCTGTAGATCTTCTGTCTTCAGATTACCATGCACCAAGACGTACCTCAGTGGGTGACTCCTGGGGAAGAACTTGAAATCAAGATTTTCCCCCTCAGGGCTTCAGGTCCACAAAAAAGCACCTGGATACTGAGCTAGCCACATTGAAGGGTATTTGTCAGTCATGGTAATCTGCCTAATGGTGGTATTCCATATCTGACAGAAAATAAAAAAGAAACTAAAACTATAGCAGAATGTTTTCCACCTGGTGTTGTTGCACCGAGGAACAAATAATTTTGGAGCTGGTTGGCTAGCTGCAGCCAAGGAGGGAAGGGAGGTTCCACCCCCTGCATACATTTAGAGAAATTTTCCTGTCTACTTAAAGGGGCGGATCACCTCCCAGAGTTACTAGTAACATGTATTGGATGACAGAGAAATACATGTACAGTAGATACCATCTTCGATAGAAAGCTTTTGTTGTGTAAATTACATATAGATACCATCTTTGATAGCCTGGATACCATCTTCAACAGAATGGATCTGTAACGGATATTAAGACTCTCAGACCAAAGGTAAAAATAAAACACCGTTTTATTAAGAAGAAAATAAAGAATACTGCCCCCTAAGGGCAGAAATAGGTAATGACATGTAATTACAGGTGATATGGTAATAAGGTAGACACAGTACAGGTAAAGAGCGATTCTGTACAACGAGGAATAGGTGTAGCAAGGGTTAAGTCCAATGTAATAATCAGTCTCTGAGATGGTGTGTTAGCCAACGCCCAGTGGTGGATAAGAACAGCCAAAAGTTGTGGTGCCAGATGGAAGCACCTTGAAGTGAGTCCACACAGCAGTACTGGATAGAAGATTTGCAGGACCAACCACTATGCTAGAGCCACTTAAGACAAGAGCCAGGTACTCTATGGTTGTGCGTAAATGGACCCACACTGCCTGAGCTGAGTATAATCGGAGCCAAAGACACTTGCGGTGTGTAAAGGGTTAATGACACTGCGTGAGCTGAATGAAACCTAAGCCAGCAGCACCCCTTGGTGCTTCAATGGGTACCCACACTTCCAGAGCTGAACGGGACCACAGCCAGTAGCACCACGCGGTGCGTAATGGATATACCAACTGTAATGACTACCCTGCTCTGGCCACCCAAAAGGGGGCTTCACCAAGAACCCCTCTACTACCCAGAGAAGTAGATGAAGATCAACCTCCTCCAACATGGGATATGATAGCCAGAGGCTGGGGAGCGACGCTGGGGCGCGATGTTAGCGGGCGGTGGTTGCCTAGAGGGAGCTGTGCCGAAGCTGGATAGAGTTGCTAGCCGCGAAGCTAGATTAGCCCCCTTCAGTTGAGCCAAAGGGGACCCTCGATAACCGCCCCTAGACAAACTATACTACCCTATCCCCAGGGAGAAATACTAACACTCCAACAGGAACCGGTACTCACTCAGGTAGTAAGGTGGAAGGTGAAGAGAACAACGAGGAACCGGAGCGTGGACTGGCAGCCAAGGAATCACCGGGAACCCTGGAACATGGAGCAGGCAGAAGAGAAGTCAGAATCCAAACCGGGTCGTACACGGAGAAGTCAGGAACACAAACTGGAGCCACAGGCAGAAGAGGAGACTTGAACGGGCCGGGTCATACACAGGAGATCTGGAGGGCACAGGAAACAAAAGACAAGCTGGAGTCAGATGGACCAGTCTGTTATGAACACAGGACCGGGGAGACAGAAGGCTATGGACAGACTGGCCAGCACTGAGCAGAGCAGGACACTGCAGGACACTGCAGGACACTGCAGGACACTGCAGGACAAAGGAAACAGCACTGAGATGCTATACTAAAGCGTCCCAGTGCTGAAGTCACCCCATTAAGAGACAGCAGGGCCGGAAAGGGCAGGGCTGGAAGGGCAGGCAAAAGCAGAGGCGCGCATGCGCCCCGGCCGAGAAGACGGTGCGTCATCACAACGCTCCACGACCCGGAAGAAGCGGGCAGACGGAGGTACGACACCAATACTGCTAAAGCTGAATAGGACCAGAGCCGGTAGCACCCTTCCGGTGCTTAACTGAATCAAGTGAACGGCAAGAGCACCAGGTGGACAGTAACGGAAACACCACGGCTCTGCAAGTGAATGGACAGGCTCGGTACGGATAGCAATAAGCTCAGCAAGTGTAAGAGGAGAGGCTCTGTATCGGAGGCAACAAGCTCTGCAGGGGTTAATGGACAGGCTCGGCAACGGAGGCAACAAGCTCAGCAAGAGTAGCGGAAACTCAGTATGGGAGGCCACAAGCATTGCAAGTGTCAGCGAGCAGGCTCGGTAACGGAGGCAACAGACTCAACAGATTCAATGGACGGCCCTAAATAGGAGGCAACAGGCACGTCAAGGGTTAATGCACAGGCTCGGTAACGGAGGCAACAGGCTCAGCAAGCGTGGTGGATGTCAGCAACAGAGGCACTGATGACAGTTCAAAATGTCGCCAAGCGACATAGGCAAGCCCCAATGAAGCCCGATCTCCAGAAGCAGGAACCAAGCGGTGAGGTAGATCAGGCCGGGTCACACACGGAGCAGGAGCGTCAGACAAGCCGGATCAAGCACAGAGCAGGAACGTCAGCCAGTCCGGGACATACACGGAGCAGGAACCAGGAGAAGTGTCAGACAAGCCGAATCGGTACACAGGAACACAGCAACGGAAGCACTGGTACTGGAACACCACGAAAGGGCACCTGACAGGTGCCAAAGGCCCGGTATAAGAAAGCCATACTGGGCGGGCATAACAGGTACTGCTAATAGGAACACACCATAGCAGAGAGTGACAGCAATCACGGGAACCGTGATAGGATCCCATCTTTGACAGCATGGATACCATCTTTGACAGCATGGATACCATCTTTGACAGCATGGATCCCATCTTCGATAGCCTGGATACCATCTTCAACAGCATGGATACCTATCATGGTGCCCGTGCTATGCTGGCCACATTTTGACAATTGCTACTTCCTGATACCTTTTTATTGGCTAATATTAGGTTGCTCCTCCCAGTGACAGCCCTTAAATACTCAGCCCTGTCACTTCTGCAGTGCCCTTTCATGGTGTTCCCGTTGCTAGCATTTATTCCGTTATTTTGTATGATTCCTGTGTATGACCCAGACGGCCTGACTACTCTGCCTGTTTACGTTACTGCTCTGTGTACTGACCCGGATTGGCTGATGTTCCTGCTCTGTGTACCAACCCGGATTGGCTGACATTCCTGCTCTGTGTACTGACCTGGCTTGGCTGACATTCCTGCTCCCTGTACTGACCTGGCTTGGCTGACGTTCCTGCTCCGTATACTGACCCGGCTTGGCTGACGTTCCTGCTCTGTGTACCAACCCGGCTTGACTGACGTCCCTGCTATGTGTACCAACCCGGATAGGCTGACGCTCCTGCTCTGTATGTCTCAGCCCGGTTCGCACTCCTTCCGGTGATCCGGTTTGTTGTCCGTTGCGCTCTCTCTGTCTTGTACAGACCTCCGGTTGCCTCGTTTACTGCTCAGGCAGTTCTATACTGTGACCCGGTAACCTCATAGTGCCTTGTCCTCTCTCACTCCAGTGTGGAGATATTTCCGATTGCACCACGGTACACTTGGCCTGTTTACTGCCTTTAATCTGAGGTTGGGTTTCTCTTGGGCGCCTCAGTCTGTCTATATGATCTGGCAGTTATCTTTAGGTCGGAGCGTTCATTAACCCCATGCGGGGCGGTGCTGTGCACTTGGGTCACAGACTATTGCAGTCTTGGTTTGGCGTTACACTGCACCTCCGGTTGCAGTCTACGTCTGTTGTTCCAGTAGCCATTCACGTATCCAGGGCTCCGCTTGCTCCTTTGTGGCTGTACTCGCTATTGTGTCACTCTCTGCGTAGAGAGTGTCCTGTGGGCCTTCCGCTATTAGGGCCTATCTGCCATTCCTGGCCTAATAGTACCATTCTGCCATTGTCTCACCGAATCATACGAACTTTACCCTGACCTGTGTCTGTATTGTATATTGTTTCACATACTGGACCTGTGTGGGTTATTGACATCACTGTAATTTGTCCTGTTTCAGTATTATAATTGTAATTTTATCCTACTGATTAAAACATGGAAACTACAACTGCTGATAGATGTTTCAGTCACAAGTTATTGCACCTGGAACTTGATTTTTTTGTTAGAAGTACCTCTATAGCCTGATCTTTTACAGTGGTGTTAGCTCATCCTATGGCCTTTAAAAGGTTAAACATTGTGTTGCTTACCATGGCCTTTATGTATAAAGACAAAGTGCAAATCAACTGTACCATGTTGTGGGAAGAAGTAGTGGGTCCTAAAAACACTTTAACATTATTTAAATTAAGCATTTAACTGCTATAATGCTTTAGAGGCTAATGCACCTTTCTAGCATTCAGGGGGTTAAAACAGTTTTAATTTTGCACAGTTTTTTTGCTGAATAAAACACAGAACAACAGTGTAATTTCAGCAAAGAGAACTTGAGATAGGTGGGGTTAAAGGCGGAGATATTTTGGTGGGGTTAAAGGTGGGGATATGGGTGGGTCTAGGCGTGGAAACTGGTGGCGAGTAACTTTTCAGGCCTGGCTAGTAGCTCAGGACTTGAAATTTTGAGTCCTGCTATACACTATAGGGCAACTATACTAATTGGTACTTAAATTAAGAGATGAATTTGCTTAGGTAGGTGCCCTTCTTATTGCAGTCAGATATAGCTGTGTATTTTCACATCATATCTTCAGTTTCACGCATATAATGATTGATAATTTCAAGACTTGTTTTAATGAGATTGTATAATCAACTAATGTGTTATAGAATAAAATCAGTAGATAAAAATAATCAACTTCGGTATGAAGGACAATTCGTTTTGTATGTTTGTCTGAAAACAATGGATTTATTAAGTCTGCTTAAATGGGAACAGAGGGCAAAAAAGCTTGGGCCAGTACCATGGTTGGACCAATATGGACAGGGCAGGTTATAGATTATTTTTCCCTCTCTTGCAATTTACTTAATTAGAAATACAAGTGCACACTCCAACACACATTGTCTGACCCATACACACACAAACAAGCACACAAGCACCCATGAACACAATCACCCACACACACACACACACACCCACCCACATCCACTCCCCCCCCCAAGCCATTACAGGGGACAGAGCAGAGTAATACACCATTATAGAAGACAGAGCAGGACACTATATCATTATAGGAATCCAGCAGGGTGAAACACCATTACACGACACCATTACCACCTCAATCCCCAGCCTTTTACCCTCTCCCAAAGTCTTTTATCCCCTCTTTACCTCCGCTGTCTTTTAGCCTCTCTTTCCCTTCCTGGTCTTTTGTCCCCCTTTTTTCTCTTCCCCAGTCTTTTATCCCCTCTTTCCATCCCCCGATCTTTCCCCTCCCCCTTTCTATATCCTCCAACGTTTAACCTACCTTTCACCCACTATCTTCCTCCTCGACCCACTAGTTCCCCCTTCTCTTCCCCCACTCTCCTCTAGTCCTTGATTCTCTGTCTCTCCCTCAGTCCCCCTACTTTTCCTTATGCCAGTATCCCACTGGAGAATGCTGTATGACCTCCTTGTTCCACTGTCCACATATACGTTGAGATCCCAGTCTTGTTCTACCGTCCACTGGTAGTCTCAGACCCACATATATACACTGAGATCCCAGTCTTGTTCCATTGTCCACTGGTAGTCTCAGACCCACATATACATTGAGATCCCAGTCTTGTTCCACTGTGCACTGGTAGACTCAGACCCATATACACTGTCTGATACCCCAGTCTTGCTCTACTGTTAATCACGAGTCTCCTCCAGTCTTTTTGGTTTCCTTTTTTCCTGCCTTTTCTCACCCTCTCTCTACCCCCAGTCTTTAAAACCACCTCCTTTTCCTGCAGTCTTTCAAATCTCCTCTCTCTCTCTCTCACTCCTCCAGTCTTTTCCTGTTTTCTCTGCCACTCTTTCACCTCTTGAAGCGCCCCTAGTTTTTCAATAACCTCTTTCCTTCTCTTCTCTGTTCTTTTGCCATTTTTTTCTCCTCTCTCCCCCTCTCAAGCTCCCTCCCTTCTCTCCCTCCTCCAGTCTTTTCCCCTATTTTTTTTCATTTCCACTACTCTTCCACCCCCTTGAGCCACACTAGTTTTTCAACCCACTTTCTCTCCCCACTCCAGCAGTTTTCCCTTACTTCCCCTCCTCTGTCTCCCACTCAAGCACCATCTTTCAAGCCCATATCTCTCCCTACTCCAGTCTTTTTACCCTCTTTTTTTCCTCTTTCACCCACTCTTTCATCCCCTCAAGTTTCCCCACCTTTCAATCTGCCCAATAATACAGAACGCAGAGATATGATGTCAACATATCCCAGCGTTCTGCATTATTTTAATATGCTGAAGCTGGATCTAGAAAGGTCTGTTCCGCAGGCGACACAGACCTTTATGGCACTGTTGTAGAGATACGTCTTATCCCCCAATAGGAAATCTGTTGGTGGGGCCAGTGATGACACAGAGCCAGGTGCACTGCACCATTGGCACCGTCCTAAAATTGGCACTGTATATGGATCAGATGGGTTTTTGACTGGGTTTGCTAGCAGGAAAACTGTGTCAATAATGAGTGTAGACCCGATGCAGTAACTTGGTTGGATGAGGAGGGAGATACCGACTGATGAATTATATATCGCTAACAAAATGCATCAGTAATCAACTCGCTGGTCTCTCAGTAAGCTGGAGCACTCTCATTGGCAGAGATGAATATGTAGCCAATGAGTGCTCCATCTTGCTGACAGAGAAGCGGGGAGGAGGATCTCTCCTGTATTCTCATCAGAATGAATATAAGAGGGAAAAAGTAAAACATCAAACTGTATTTCTATCGCATTAAAAAAAAACAAAAAAAAAAAACAAAACACAGCACTGTTAAAATAAGTATAATAAATATATTAGAGCAAACTTATGCTTAGGTGATACATTCCCTTTAAACATTTGAGTGCCAGAGAGGTATCCAATGCATTCAGTTGCAATGCATTGAATACCTCTGGCATTCAAAGAGTTACTGTGTGGTGTCGAAGATGGTAACCTGTAAACCCTAACACTCTGAATTTCAGAGAGGTATCCAATGCATTGTGACGCAATGTATTGGACACCTCTCTGGCACCCAGAGGGTTAACATGTAGTGTCAAAGATGGTAATCTGAGAGCCTTAAAGCTTTGAGTGCTAGAGAGGGATACCCCTCTGGCACCCAGAGGGTTCAAATGTAGTGTCGAAGATGGTAACCTGAAAGCCTTAACCCTCTGAGTGCCAGAGAGGTACCCAGTGCATTGGATACCGCTCTGGTACTCAAGGGGTTAATACGTAGGAATCCGTGAAAGTCTGACTATTGTCAAAAGGGGGTAACCTGGAAGACTTAACCCTCTGAGTGCCAGAGAGGTACCAGTGCATTGGATACCGCTCTGGCACTCAAGGGGTTAATACGTAGGAATCACTGAAAGTCTGACTATTGTCAAAAGGGGGCAACCTGGAAGACTTAACCCTCTGAGTGCCAGAGAGGTACCCAGTGCATTGGATACCGCTCTGGCACATAAGGGGTTAATACGTAGGAATCCGTGAAAGTCTGACTATTGTCAAAAGGGGGCAACCTGGAAGACTTAACCCTCTGAGTGCCAGAGAGGTACCAGTGCATTGGATACCGCTCTGGCACTCAAGGGGTTAATACGCAGGAATCACTGAAAGTCTGACTATTGTCAAAAGGGGCAACCTGGAAGACTTAACCCTCTGAGTGCCAGAGAGGTACCCAGTGCATTGGATACCGCTCTGGCACTCAAGGGGTTAATACGTAGGAATCACTGAAAGTCTGACTATTGTAAAAAGAGGGTAACCTGGAAGGCTTAACCCTTTGAGTGCCAGACAGGTATCCAGTGCATTGGATACCGCTCTGGCACTCAAGGGGTTAATACGTAGGAATCACTGAATGTCTGACTATTGTCAAAAGGGGGCAACCTGGAAGACTTAACCCTCTGAGTGCCAGAGAGGTACCCAGTGCATTGGATACCGCTCTGGCACTCAAGGGGTTAATACGTAGGAATCACTGAAAGTCTGACTATTGTCAAAAGGGGGCAACCTGGAAGACTTAACCCTCTGAGTGCCAGAGAGGTACCCAGTGCATTGGATACCGCTCTGGCACTCAAGGGGTTAATACGTAGGAATCACTGAAAGTCTGAGGGTAACCTGGAAGGCTTAACCCTTTGAGTGCCAGACAGGTATCCAGTGCATTGGATACCGCTCTGGCACTCAAGGGGTTAATATGTAGGAAGCAATGAAAGTCTGCTTATTGTAAAAAGGGGCTAACCTGGAAGCCTTAACCCTTTGAGTGCCAGACAGGTATCCAGTGCATTGGATACCTCTCTGGCACTCAAGGGGTTAATATGTAGGAAGCAATGAAAGTGGTAACCTGGAAGCCTTAACCCTCTGAGTGCCAGAGAGGTATCCAGTGCATTGGATACCTCTCTGGCACTCAAGGGGTTAATAAGTAGGAAGCAATGAAAGTGGTAACCTGGAAGCCTTAACCCTCTGAGTGCCAGAGAGGTGTCTAGTGCATTGGATACCTCTCTGGCACTCAAGGGGTTAATATGTAGGAAGCAATGAAAGTGGTAACCTGGAAGCCTTAACCCTTTGAGTGTCAGACAGGTATCCAGTGCATTGGATACCTCTCTGGCACTCAAGGGGTTAATATGTAGGAAACAATGAAAGTGGTAACCTGGAAGCCTTAACCCTTTGAGTGCCAGACAGGTATCCAGTGCATTGGATACCTCTCTGGCATTCAAAGGGTTAACATGTAGGACTAAATGATGGGTTGAATGGATTGTGCTAAGGGGGACCTGGTTACCATCTTCGATGATACCATCTTCGATAGTAAACTAAGCTGGGCTTAGTTACTATCTTCGATGATACCATCTTCGATGCAGCGCTGTGCACGCACCCCTGAGCAGGACTGCCTGCTCGAGCACGATGCGGCTGCACGCGCCTAGAAGGCAGACCTCAATGACAGGTCCCGCCTACTGGGCGTCACTGATACTAAATCCAACGGGTTACCGTCTTCGACACTACACCGGCACCCGGAACACTAGAAGGGGTCGCCCAGCGCCACCCGGAAGTGGCGCGCAGCCGGGCGGAAGCCCCATACCCTGCGGCCGACGGCGGAGGCAAAGCATGCCCTATGGACCTCCGTCGGCCGCCAACTCCCAGGGACAGATCCGGGGACCCAGGGGCAGCCCACTCCTCCCTCCCAACTCTCCTCCCGTAGCCCTCCCCGGACCCACCCACAGGGACAGATCGCCTGGCACAATGAAGGGCACTGAAGAGAAGCAGAGGATTATCACGGAGGTTAGTGGAGCCAGTAGCCAATTGTGAAACATAGACTGTTTGCACTTAGTAATAAATCAAAGTATGTGTTTTAATTAGTTTATTTTGGTTGCACACTCCTGTGGTACTCTGTGTTAAAATATTGTCAGATGCAAATTCGAGTTTTTTCCTCTCTTGTATTAATGTATCCTATGGCAATGTGTACTGGGCAGTCCTTCCTTATGGGAGTGGTTACAGAAGCTTCTGTGCTGTGTTGCTAAGCTTCAACCAAACAGAAACCAACTGCTAGCCTGTGCTTATGAGACCAACCTCTTAAAGCGAAACTGTACCATATGATTGAGTGGCTCTTAACCCTTTGAGTGCCAGAGGGGTACTCAAAGGGTTAAGGACCAAAGGGGATTTGTTGCACACTCCTCTGTTCCTTAACCCTTTGAGTGCCAGAGGGGTACGCAACGCATTGCAATGCGTTGCGTACCCCTCTGGCACTTAAAGGGTTATTTTTTTTTTAACTCAGAAGGAGACACTGCTAATGTTCACTTTACAGTCTGATAAAAAGTATTGTCCCTTTCAAGTAATTCAGGTGTATTGAGGCCCTTTATAGTGTTGTGAAGTGATGTGCCCTACAGCAGTGGTTCTCAACCTTACTAGTGCCCAGACCCTTTGATAAAATTTCCCAGGTAGTTGTGAACCCTAACAGTAAAATTATTTTCATTGCTCCTTCATTGCTGTAATTGAAATCTACATATCTGATATGCAGGATGTATTTTCATACTTACAAATTTAACATAATTAAAGCGTAGTTGTGATTAATCACACAAACAATGAATATGTAATATATATTGTGAAATATTTATTTCTAATTAACAACATATAAGTTACAAATGAATAAAATATTTACGACTTACGTTATTTTTTATTCATTGTGTAGTATTGAACTGTATTCACCGTATTGTATAATCATGTGAAAATGTGAAAACAAAGCTTAACAGCGGTAACAGAGACAGTCTTAACCCCTTAACGACCCTTGACGGTCAATCAACCTTGACTGAGTAATCAAAAATGCAAGTATGAACTGCAATAACTTATGAATAAAGCTCTCTCTAGCAGTGTGAGTACCCATCTCTTTATCAGGAGGATAAATACTTCAATATCTATTTTTTCATATTACACAGTACTGTCCCTTTAAACAGAATATATGCATTGTGGTTTAGCGCTGTAAACTTCATGGAGGTGTCTCCATCCTAACTGTCAGATTTATTATATGCGGCTAGTTGCTGATAATTTTGTTGTATATTTTCATTCTCGTTTTCCTCAGGGCTTTTTAGATAACGATGATGCAGAGGTGGAACGTCTGAAAAAGACTCTGAAAGCTCAACGTCAGAGAAGAAAGAAACCGGTATTTTATTTCTGTGTATCCTGTTACCGAGAATACATTTTTGGTTTTAACCCTTTGAGTGCCTAAGGAGTACGCAAGCGTACCCCCTTGGCACAAAACTGGTTAACCAATTTTGGCCATTTTCATGTAGCAAATCACATCCTGCGCCTGCCATATGGGTCGGGAAAATTCTTGTGAGCGCTTTGAGGCTGATGCACTAAGAAGTGGAGCAATTCTGGGTTAAACCAACTGTAGCATAGGGGAGACCTAAAACTCCATAAATTTCCAATTGAAGTTTTGCAGACCTCCCTAGAATTCAGGAGGTCACAAATTCCCTTTCAAATCAGTGAGGATTTTTATTTGTCCCCTATGGTTCAATTGGTTGGCCCCAGAATTACTTCCTTTCTTAACCCTTTAAGTTCCGGGGGGGTCACGCAATGTGCTGTGTTACCCTTCTGGCACTCAAAAGGTTAATAAACCTCTTGAGTATCAGAGAAGTGTAATGCAAAAGATTGCCATGCAATGCATTGCATATCCTTCTGGCATTCATAGGGTTAATAATTCAAATAAAAATCAATTTTAACCCCTTTATGAAAGGGCTGTTTTACAAGAGCAATTTTTGCCTTGTTAGTATGTCTTTGTTCATCCATATTTTCCCTATATTTCATTCAGTACACCCACACAAATTCTACATCTTTGTTTTAACCCTTTAAGGATCATTGGGGTGTGCAAGGCCTTAACCATATTTTTACCTGTTTTTCTGTTATGATTTGTACTCCGTTAGTGCATCTTTTAAGAGGGACTGGATACAATGTATGAACATTTTCTCATACCTCCCAAGTGGCCATCTTGAGACCCAAATCCCTCTGCCCTCTTTCCCACTTGGTGTCCCTCTTTTTAGAAAATCAGACTGTTCTGCCCTCACGATGTTTCTGTAGTACGAGGCTTGGCAGACCGTGAACAGCTTCCCAATAAAGACCTAGTAGGCAGGAATACCGATTGAAATCTTTACTGAGAATACATTTTGTAAAACTGCAAAATACAAAATTATAAAAATATGCTTTAGAAAATGATGTGCTTGCAACCACAAAATACAAATAGTGACAGGCATGCTACAGTACTGTTGAAACAATAGCTAACAGAAAATGAGGCCTATCTAACATAACTCCCTGACAGGCAGATGTAGGAAAACAAACATTAAACTGTAGCTGAATGAATAAAACATATATTTACACATATAACTTAAAGTAGTGATGGCCTACCTACAGACTTATCCTTTTAATGCCAGTATGAAAGAAAGTGTGGAGCCCATTACATGCATATTCTCTGAAGGTGTTATTAAGCAAAATGGCTGCTTGGACAGGAAGTGAATGAAGCACTAAAGTCCCTGTCAGTAATGGATGTCAATTTAAAGGGATAGTAATATTTCAAAATAAATCTTCATAGTATTTGGGCCATGGAGAGTGTTATTTCAATACTGTCAGAGTTGTAGTTAAAGAGTAATTGAATGAAAGTATCCCCCTCCCTCCCCTTTTACCTAGTGTAACACTGCTCACCTCAGAACAGAGGGTGTTGTCCAGATGGCTTACAGAAAGGGACAATCTTCAATTAGTATAAGGGAAAAATCTGTCAGTGGGGGCATGGTTTTCATTGTTCTCACAGTAAGAAGACAGTCCCTTGCTGTGAGCTGTCTGGTCTTAAAACCAGATTATACATCTGAGGAGAGATGGCTTACACTAGGTAGAAGGAGTGGAAGGGAGATGCTTTATCTTTCAATTACTCTTGAACTACAACTCTGACAGTATTGTAATAACACTCTCCATGGTCCAAATACTATGGAGATTAATTGGAGCTGCTTTTATTTTGAAACATTACTATTCCTTTAAAGCAACAACCACTATTCTACAGTAAACATATGTATACTTATATCGTTATTAGAACACTCCCCACCTGGAATAATGAACATTATACCACTGTGCTTCTTTTTTGAAGAGTAAGAGAACTTCAGAGACAGCACACCTTTGTGGTGCCCTGTTTGATGACTTTGACTTCAGCCTTTCTAACTTTACTCTCACTACTAGATACAGCTTTGACAATGAGTCCGACAGGCCATTGTTTCCTGGGAACCTGAGTGTCTTTCAGTAAATCGACATCTCCGACAGGTTAGGCTTGTCAACCTGGTCACTGGAGTGTCACCAGGTACTCTTGTATCCATCGTCTCCAGAAGACGTCTGCAAGACTCTGAACTTGCTTCCATTGCTTGGTGTAGAGGTCTTTCAGACCAAAGTCTCCTGGGTGAACAGTTGTTTCAATCTTCTGGGTCAAAAGCATTGCAGCTGTTAAGACTTCTGGCATTTCTGGATCTGTAGACACTGGAACCAAAGTTCGAGCGTTCATGATGGCCATGACTTCAGCCATAAGTGTAGTGAGGACTTTGTGTAAGGCGAGTAGCGCCAAACTTCAGAAGCATGGCATCCAGAATGAGAAGAGCAACTCCAATCATCTTCTCCCAAACTCCTTCCATATGTGAAGCATGAGGGGGATTGAAGGCCCAAGTGCATCGTTGATCTTGAAAGTAAGTACTCCTCTCAGAAACTTTTTTGATGATCTTCAATTCTGTACTGGCTCCAATAAAGTTTGTGCCACAACCTGAGCAAAGTTCTTTCACTGGTCCTCGGACAGAGGAAAATCTTTTCAAAGCATTGGTGAAGCTTGAGGTGGATATAGACTCAATTACTTCAGTGTGTACTGCTCTAGTACTAATGCAAGGGGACAAATCAGCCCAGTGCTTACTATCTGCTCTGCTTCCTGTGGTTCGGTGAGAGGAGATGTTCCATGGACCAAAAACTTCCAAGCCAACATAAGTGAATGGTAGATCTGTCTGCAGGTAAGTCTGGCATCTTTTGCTCTTCAAGTCTTCCTCTAAGTTTCCTGCAAATTACACAGTTATGGATTACACTGGAGACTAGTTGTTTACTTCCTATGATCCACAATCCAGCTGACCAGACTGCACCTTCAGTGAAGTGGCAACCCTGATGTGCAACCTGCTCGTGATAATGTCTTACCAACAGAAATTAAATGTGATGATTCTTGGGTATGATGAAGGGGTGTTTCTCCTCCACAGTCATTAGTTGGTGACGTGCGACCTCCAATTCTCATTGCTTCGTCTTTATCAAAGATAGGATTCAGTTTTTTGAGTGGACTGTGTCTGGAGATCTCTTCTCCTTTAATAAGGCACTTGATGTCTTCTTTAAAGGCTTCTTGCTGAACATATTGGATGACAGTGATTTTAGCTTGTGTAAGATGATTGCTATTGCACTTTTCAGTGTTAGTAGCTCTGCGGAAGTATTTGGTCAAATGAATTAACTATGTTATTGCTTGGATGAGTGACTTCCAGCTGGAGAATCTTTCTAACCTTTTTGAGCCAAAATTGCCTCCAGTGGTTTTGGTAATGAATGCTGTAATGTGCTTTGCAATGCATTCCGTACCACTCTGGCACTCAAAGGGTTAAATCCCCCAACACTCGAGTTAAGCCCCGCCCCTTTTTTGACGCGATCAGCGTCATTTTTGTTACCCCCTGCTGAACAGAGGACTGCCTTCCGGGTAGCCCTCAACTGAAAGTTCCCAGGTATGGACATTGGTTTCCAGGATTTATTGATACTTAGTAGAATCCATTCTTCCTTCTACATACATAATATTTCCTGTGCAGCTGGCTGCCACAAAACCCCAAAGTATAATAGATCAACCCTCATGCTCAACATTTGGCAAGGTGTTCTTTTCTTTAAAGGGATAGTAATACTTAAAATGTAAAAAAAAATATGTTGTAGGGTTTATCCCCCTGAGTAAAACAAGAGTACTCTCACTGCTGAAAGGTGTTTCATTCAAAAGTTATTAATTTTCAAAGTTGAATTTTTTAGGTGCAATATAACAGTGGCCTGAAATTGTACAGTGGCGCTGTTGCTACATGATCCTATGGACAGCTCTGGTCCCGGGACCATAAATCTCCATAGGATGATGTAGCAACAGCGCCACTGTACAAATTCAGGCCACTGTGATATTGCACCTAAAAAATCAAATTTGAAAATGTATAATTTTTGAATGAAACACCTTTCAGTAGTGAGAGTACTCTTGTTTTACTCAGGGAGATAAACCCTACAACATATCTTTTTTTACATTTTAAGTATTACTATCCCTTTAAGAGTTCAATTTTAACTTTATCAAACCACAGCACTTGCTTCCAAAATGCCTCCGGTTTATCAAAGTGTTGTGTTGCATACTTCAGATGTTGACGTTGTGATGACTCTTCCATGCAGATCATGTTTGTGCAAGCAGGGCTGCACAGTGGACTGGTGCACCACTACTCTCGTTTCAGCTAAACTTTTGCAATGATATGGGGGTTTTGCTTTACATTCTAGACCAGTCTACAAGCAGTTCTATTGGAGATTTTTCTTGGTCCTCCACATCTTGTCTTGACTTTAACAGTTCCACTTAACTTTCATTTCTTAATGACATTTAGTACAGTGAAAATTGCAAGCAATGAGTATTTAGATATCTTTTTCATAGCCTAAGACCTAATGAGTCAATTAAAGGGATAGTAATACTTAGTTTTATCTTCATTTTATTTTGTAGGCATTAAAAAAAACCCCATGAAGAACGATATAAGTCTTATTTCTCAAACCTTTATGGTTTAAGAGATATTCACAAGCAAAGTATCCCCCCCCCCCCTGTTCAGCCAGATTAGAAGGGAAGTGCCCAGGTAGACTGCAGAGAGGGACAATCTTCAATTAAGATAAGGGAAAAAGCTGAAAAACTTGTCAAGGGGGGAAGGGTTTTCATTGTTTTCATACAAAGAAGAGTGTCCCCTGCTGTTATCTGTCTGGTCTTACAACCAGATTCACATCTGAGAAGAGATGGCTTACACTAGGAAAAAGGGGCGGGAGGGGGAAACTTTGCTTGTGCATATCTCATAAACCATAAAGGTTTGAGAGATAAGACGTATATCATTCTTCATGTTTTTTTAATGCCTACAAAATTAAATAAAGTTAAAACCAAGTATTACTATCCCTTTAAGTTCTGAGACCTTGCAAAAAATAAAACAATGGGATCAACTTGAAGGGTGCCTAAATGTTTGCACAGACCACATTTTCTGTTTTTATTTTACAATCTAATGCAGCAAATAAACAGTAACTGTGCATTACAATTTGTAGAAATGTCAAGTAAAAGTTTGTTCGCTACAGAGGTTCTCTTAGAAAAACAAACAAACAAACAAACATGTAATTTGGCCAGTGGTGTCCAAACTTTTCAATAAAACTGTGTGTATATATATATATATATATATATATATATATAATTTTTTTTAAGTTTACTGTGCCTTTAAGGTAGCATCACTTGTGCCTGTCTAGGGACTCCATGGGTTATATAACTATGGAGGAAGACATGACAGTTGCTGGCACTTTTTCAAACTGGAGCAGGCAGAATTCTTGAGCCTACTAAGACTGCACATGGTAATAGGTAGATTTTGAGGATCTGTGGTCCTGTTATCAACTGTCATGTCTGCCTCCACGGCCATGATATTGGGACTATATGAAGATATTCTTTGAAAAAAAAAAAAAAAAAGCACAATAGGCAAAGTTCATAGAGGCCATAAGAATTTTCTAGCTGTGTTAAGGTAATTGCAGGGTTATTCTGAGGAGCTGTTAATTCTCCTTTAAATAGTAAAACTGAAGCACTTGATTTAAATGGATATTTTAAATCCCTTGAATGCACAGCAATGAGGTAGAGACCTCAATAGCATTCAAGGGATTAAGGGCAAGAAAGTGGAGCATTCGCTATTTTTTGAAAGCCATAACGGTATGTACTATTTGCAAGTGTTCATGTTTTGATTCAAGAAACATGGTAACGCCTTCATACTGACTAGCACATGCTCCTAAGCTATCGGCAAAGTTATCAAATGCCCCTACCTATTGGCAAAGTTATCGAATGCCCCTACCTTGATGGCAAAGTTAGAAAGACATATGAAAATGTGTGCTAATTGCTTTGCTGAATTAGGCTCAATCGCTTATCCTCTCACAAAACGGTGGACATTTTTTTAAACATATTCACAGAAAAAGCACAAATATTTACTAATTCTGAAAAAAACTTTGCAATCCAGTAAATCACTGTAAATAGCGATTATACACTCTTCTTGCATTCCGCCCTAAAAGCCTAGTTTAAAGCAATGGAAATTTGGGATATATTTATTTTCCCTTTATGGTGAGGCTACTTTGCTCTGTAATTTCACCTCTGAATATGATCTGGATGTCACTTAAGGTGGAATACAGGAAAGTGGAGCATTCACTATTTTATAAAAGCTACTAGTGTAAGAGACCGTGTACACGGGCCAAGGTCCGGGTAATGTTAAGAGGCCGCTACCTCACTGCTCCACACAATGCAGTCTTGTGTCGCCTCACTCAGGTGACGCAATCATGTGCAGTAGAGACTGCAGAACATGGGCAGTCTCTACTGAGCATGACTGCATTGTTACAAACATCCTAGCGAATTATTATATAGGATGTGCAAGAAGCCTATGAATGCCTTCATACTGAATAGCACATGCTCCTAAATTATCTGCAAAGTTAGCCAGACGTATGAAAATGTGTCATAATTACTTTGCTGAATTAGGCGTAATTGATAATCCTCTCACATAACACCTACTTTTTGAAACGCATTTGCTAAAAAATTAGCAGACTTTCATTAATTGAGAAAAATGTGTGCAATTCAGTAACGTTTTGGTGCTACTTATTTTGCCATCACTGAACATAGCGCTTGCACACTTTCTTGCATTCTGCCCCTAGGTCATTTGGGGGTTGCTGACTTTTTATTTTATCACTTCAGCTGATAGAGCAAGCAGGAGAAGCGAAAGATGTGGAGCCAGTGGAGGAACTTGCAACTGCAGTCAGAGGACAGCGCAGTGAGTACTGTTATATGATCTGGCGTCTCATTGGAATCCTTTTTTGCATGTTTATAGTAGATGTTACTCAAACGAACAATACAAGGGAAAATTATGAATGAAGTAACATAACCTTTTGCATGCCAGAGGGATACTCTGCATTCTGTACGACATGCCCTGATGCAGGAAAATAGAATTTGATGGCAGTTAAGAACCAACTGACCCATCTAGTCTGTCCATTTCCCTATATATTTAAAGGAGCAGTGAACTTTTTTTAATGAAAATATATATATTATAGAGCTTTTCCTGCTGAGTAAAACAAGGGCACTCCCACTGCTGTTGGTTGTTTTATTCAAATGTGATAACAGTTCAGATAATCAGGAAGTGAATTTTAGTGTGCGTTTACTTCCTGATAGGTCTGACAGGAAGTGACTCAGCAGTTTCTATCGCATTCTATGGAGAACTGTACGTCACTGACTTTCCTCTCCATTAGAATTACTAATTGGAATTTGACCACTAGAGGTCACTGCTAATGTAAAAAACAAAAAAAGAACACTGGTTTAAATGGTAATAACTCTGGGGAAAAAAGCATCTCTCAGCAGTGGGAGTACACTTATTTTACTCAACAGGAAATGCCTACAGGAAGAGACTGTACTGTGAGATTTCAGCTTCCTGCACAGTGGAGGGCCCCATAGACCCTCTGTATTGGGCTTGAACGTTTGGTACAGTGACACTAGGGAGTGCATGCAAACCAGGATTTTGTGACGGAGAGTATCCTACTTCCCGCTTGAATTCCAGCCAAAGGGATCAGAAAACTGAACCATTTTGGGACTGCATAGCACATCATAGCACTGGGAATTTTTTGATAAGTCCCATAGGAGCAGACTTCATAAAACCCCATAATTGTCCTATAAGGAGGATTTGTTAAATTGGTCCTCTGAAAGCAATCACATAACGTAACCAACATGATTTTCTTCATGACTAATACTGGATCAGTCATTATTTGTACTACAGAGACTAAGTATAAAGAGGAAACAGCTGGCTCACAATATGATAAAAAAACATATGTATTAGATTTAATGATTGTATTCTGTCTGTGAATACTGCCTTGAATCCCTGTATAACATTTGGCATAAAAAATAAATATATATATATATACATCTTTTACTTGGAGTTGGTATTCATGTAGCTGTTAGAATGATGTCATGACGTGCATAATTGCACATTACACGTGGATATTGTTCTCATGTGTTATGTTTGGGGAGTTACAGCTGTTGGCAGAATACGTGTGGACTCGTTGTGCCTGCATAGTTCACTTAAACAGAACCACAAATGGATATTTTCCAATGTAAATGTAGCATGAAAAATATTCAAGTGAAATAAACTATTATAATGATGTTAAAAATTAGCCATGCTATGTAAACTTGTTCCAGGTCTGCCCGCATTGGCAGCTTTTGCTTCAAGATCCGGCTCCGCAGAGACCTCCATGAGAGAGAGGATGAGAGAGAAGCTGAAAGCTGGAAGGGTAAGAAGAAGTCTATGTTGTCTCTATGATTTATTAAACAAAGAATCACAGAATTTGAAGGCAGATAAAAATCAATTGTCTCGCTGTCTCTGCCCATTTCCCTATCTTTTTGAAAAGGCCGGACTTCTCTAATCTTTAGAATTGCTATGTATATTTCCCAAGAGTTTGTAATCCTGTAAGGACCAGAGGGATGAGAAATACATTGTCTAGCGATGCATCGTACACCCACCTCATCCTTACATGGTTAACCCTTTGAGTGCCAGAGTGGTACGCAATGCGTTGCGTAGACCTCTGGCACTCAAATGTTAAATTGATTTTCACCTATATGTAGAAAATACACCAGAGCAGGAAATTCCCTTGTTTGTATCTTGGCTGCAACCAATCACTCAGATGCTTTAAAGGGATAGTAATACTTAAAATGTAAAAAAAATATGTTGTAGGGTTTATCCCCTTGAGTAAAACAAGAGTACTCCCACTGCTGAAATGTGTTTTTATTCAAAAGTTATTACAGCTCAAAGTTACATTTTTAAGTGCAATATCACAGTGGGCTGAAATTGTACAGTGGTGCTGTTGCTACACCATTCTATGGAGATTTATGGTCTATGGACCAGAGCTGTCCATGGGATGGTGTAACAACAGAGCCACTGTACAATTTCAGGCCACTGTGATATTGCACCTAAAAAATGTAACTTTGAGCTGTAATAACTTTTGAATAAAACACCTTTCAGCACTGAGAGTGCCCCTTTTTTTACTCAAGGGGATAAACACTACAATATATATTTTTACATATTAAGTATTACTGTCCCTTTAAGAAATCTATGCACATTCCCCAGAGGCCAGTTCTGCATCTAGATGTTATGTTCCGGTCCTGGTTCTCACCCCAGATAGGTGGTGCTTTCGAAGATCATTTGCTCCCCAGCTGTGACTCCTGTCCCTTCTTCCTTCACCTCAGATCTCTTAATCAAAATGAGTGGGAAAAAAAACATATAACTCTCAAAATAAACAAAATACTAAAAAAAAAAAAAAAAAAAAAAAAAAATATCCAAATGGATGTATAAAAACAATAAAGAATAAAATCTAGGTGTTTCGTAGTCTCTCTCCATGGAAAAAATAAATTGAAAAGAGGAAAATGGGGGGGCATTCCAGTCATTTTATGCCTGAGTAGCAGCTGGCTGCTATGAAACACATAGGGCTGTATGTTCAAAAGGAAAGTGGGGGAATTCTGCACTATAGGGGAGAACTAAAAATTCCCATTGATTTAAATGGGAATTTTGAACCCCTTGAATGCTATAGAGGTCTTTTTTTAATTTTAGTATTATGTATAGATTGGGAATTATGGGTTTACTCATTTATGTTAGATGAATTGTCTCCCTGTTAAAGGGGAACATTCACATAAGAAAAACTTTCATGCAGTGTCTTCAATCACTACAACAAGATTAGTGGTGTTTTTTTTCCCGCGTACCCCTCTGGCACTCAAAGGGTTAAAATGTGGCACTTCCGGGTTCCACGACACACTGTATGTATGGCACAGGGCAGCAGGACTTCCAACCTCAGTAGTGTGGTAAACGTAGCATGTAATGAAAGCCCACATAAATGCCCCCACAAAGGAAACCGTGAACATGTTCCCTGGGGCAGCTGGGAGGGAGGTGGGAAGCCCTGTGGCACTCTGCCGCACATACAATGTGCCAAGGAACTCAGAAGTGCATTTTAACTCTTCAGATCTTCATAGTAGGTGAGTGAAATAAAAAAACACCTCTAATCTTGTAGTTTTTCTTATGTGAATGTTCCCCTTTAACAAGCTCCTATTACATATTTGTCTCTGGTACCACCCTTTATATAACATATAAATATTCCCCCCAGTAAGTATCCCTCATAGATCTCGTTCAGTAGCGGTCGAACAGGTACAGCTGTTCCTTAGTGCCAGCGATGACTGTGGGTGTAGACACTGGTGGCCAAGGGTTACCATGTATTTGGGGTGTGACCCAGAATCTGCTCATAACAACTAGTAGCACGATTGGCCTCTTGAGCACATGGGTACATTTAATTTGAGCACTTGGATATTTGGGTGTGGCCAATGATAAAGCTGATCTATCTACTCCATTGTGGGCTGGCTGTTTTTTTTTCTATAAGTAATGATGAGCAATGAAGATTATAATGGACTTTAACCAAAACAAGAACATTGGGTTTAACTCTATAAGTGTGACTGTTGCTCGACCACACTATCATCATATTCAAAAGGTGTTCAGCAATGTACTGGTCAAATAAGTAAACTAATTTAATAAATTTGGATGCTAGAGACATCCCCAATGTGTTGCTTGTAGAGCTTTTGCTGTTGATCAGACAAGGGTATTCACTCCTGGAATATGCTTCATTTAAATGTTATTACTGTATGCTCTGACTCTTTTCTGGATAATCTATTCTGGAAAATCTAGTCTAAATGCTGAATCTCTCCCATAGCGTACATTATTTAAAAATTATTATTTTTTTTAAATTCAAAGTTTATTGGATATTTGTATTACAAAGAAATAGACAAAACAGGCTTGTACACGGTAAGGGCAATGAAGGCATACTGAAAACAAATGGGCTGATACAGAAACATTGCAGGCCGAAGGCTCCGCTCAAAAAGGAGAGAGAGCCAAGTTCACACATGATAACACATGAGGGGCAGAGAGAAAAGAAAAATAAAGTACTAAAAAAAGAAGAGAGAACAAGACATAAATAGAGAGAGAGAGAGGAAGGGAAAAACAAGGAGGGGGGGAGGGAACGAACAAAGGGAGAAGGCTCCACTCAAAACCCATAACGATGCTGACTCAGTGCAGCAGAAGATCCCAACAGAAGTCTAGTGCCACGACATTGTCCACCCAGGGAGACCAAACTACCAGGTAAGAAGAAGAGGAACTGCGAGAGTATGCCGTCAGCTTTTCCATCTTGAGAAGTTGCCAAATACATCTCTCCAATGGTACTAAACTCAGAGGAATAGACTTCCAGTGGTATGCTATATGACACCTAACAGCTGCACAGATCTGGAAAATCAGCTTGTTGGACTGAACTGACAAATCTCAAGCAATATAGGGACGATTCAACAAACCCGTCCAGGGCTCTGGAGAAAGAGGAGTCTCTAGTGCCACGCACAAGGACCGAAAAGCATATTCCCAGATCGGAGATACAAAAGGGCAGTCCCACCGCATATGCTTATTGGTGCCCAAGTGGCCACAGCCCTAAGCAGAGGGGGAAAGGGAATCAAACATTCGAGCTAATCGGGTAGGGCAGTAGTACCATTGAGAGAGAAACTTTATCAATGTACAAGGAGTCAAGCGGGCTGTTTTATCAATGATCACCTGCCAATCGTCAGGATCTAGGACCTCTCCCAGATCCGATTCCCATTGGGCTCTGTAAGCAGGAGTACAGGAAAAAGTGACCTCCATAAGGTGATTAAAAATTATTATAAAGCGGCCACTTGATTGGACGTTTGTTTACCAAGTTGACATTCTGTCCTCATCTGATACTAGTTTCAGACAATTCTGCAAGCCGCACTTGTTCATACTTTTCTCTCCCTCCCTGTATTTTATGCTTATGTTTTAGTTCATTGTGGGACACAGGGCATACCACACTAAGAAGAACCTTCACCACTAAACTGCTGGCATGCCCTTCCATTTCTTGGCTACTCTGTCCTGGTGACTGACTTCCTATAATCTGCTGTATGTGAACTACCTAGGTGATGAAGTAGGTCAGAAACAGGGAGGAGTTTAATTTTGTCAGTTAACTATTTAAGTGCCCTGCTTCCTGGTGGAGTCTCCTTTATCCCAAGGTCTTTGTGTCCTCCAATGGACTAAGAGAAAATGATTTATCAGTGGTTATAATAATCTCCTTTTTCATAATACATTCCTCTTCCTTAGCTAGAGAATATTCCACGGCAGTGTGAAGCAGTGCATTGGAGATGTTGCTGTTTAAGGAGTTAAAATTTGATTAATTGGTGACTTATTCCAAAGGGGAGCAAAATGTGGCTTTCCAGCTGTTGTTGGGGTTGTATACATTTTAAATATTCTGTACTGTATACAAGCTGGCATCTGGAAAAACTATTTATTGGGCACAGTAGATCTATAAAGGAAAATAACTTCAGAGAAGTGATTTCACCCAATGAATGCTAGACACATCTCCAGAGCATTGCTTCTGTATGCAATGGAGACATTTCTAGCATCAACGGACTTAAAGGGATAGTAATGTTTAGTTACTAAAGTACAACTGAGTCCTCTATACATTTTTATAACAATGTGTAGCAGTAAAAACCTTCGAAAACGTTCCCCTTTTACCTATATTCTATAATAAAGTCCCCCCCCCCAGCCCCTTTTACTTACCTTAGCAGCCTCCCCTCAGATCTGGAATCTGGTCCCAGGACTAGACAGATCGGTGAAGAACTATCTTCTTTCCTTCAGTGTAAGGAAAACACTGCCCCCTTGAGGAAGTAGGGCAGGTTTTTCCTTATGCTGAAAAGATTGTCCCTCGTCGCTATCCATCCTCACCGGCTTACTGAGGCTGCTTGAGGTAAGTAAAAGGGGTGGGAAACTTTATTATAGAATAAAGGTAAAATGACAGCATTTTAGAAGGTTATTCTGCTAAACATTCTTATAAAATTGTATAAAGAAGACTTGATTGTACTTTAGTAACTAAACATTACTGTCCCTTTAAAAATATTTGTCCCAAGGTGCCCAGAAATAACAGGCAGCACTTCACCGAAAGCTCCTTCTTCAGCTACCCAGGGAACCATTACGTCCCGCTGCATAAGAGAAAGTACTTGGCCATTACGTTTAACACTTTGAGTGCTAGAGAGTCACGCAATGCATTGCTCTACAGTGCGTTGCGTACCTCCCTGGCACTCAGATGGTTAAACACAGAAAATTGGGGGTAAAGCAAGAACGCAACAGGAATCAAATTAATCTTCCTAGTGTTTACATTGGTTCTTTTAGCTGTTTTGAGTGTTGGTGGTCTCTAACGAACTGCCAAGCAATGTTTTGGAGGCTTGTCATTCAAGGGGTTAAAAAGGCCCATTTAAATGAATGGGACTTTTAAGAACTTTTAATTTTCAATGTGGGGCAGCTGGTTTGGCTCAATTGCTTCACTTCTCTTCAAATATGAGGCTCCATGTCTCTCCTAACATTTGAATAAATAAAATCCAACAAGTAAAACCAATTAGGCTATACTACTAACATAATAAAGTTTAAAATAAAACAGCGCATGTACTGAAAACTACACAAGATGTTATTTTTGGAACAATAAAGTTTCTGCAACATTGACATTAAAGGAGGAAATTTGAATGTTGTTCTAAGGCTCCACAGTCCATTTAAATAAGACCATTGTTTTATTATGGAATCTATTATTATTCCAGGTGATATTGCATTGTTATGTTTTCCTAGATTAGTTCTTTGATCATTTCATATTCAGAGAGATTTTGAAAGAAATTTGTAATCCACAAACAGACCTTGGAGTTTCCAGGTCCAACTGAACCACAGAAAAATGTTACCTGAAGTCATATTTTTTTAAGTCTGAAATGTATAAGAAAAGCTGCTTCCCCAAGGCTGCAGAGAGTGAACAAAGGTTCAACAATCTGACGTCTGACTATGGAGATGCCAGTTTTATTATTTTTCTTTTGTTAAACTATTTTATTGATTTTCGTATATACGCTAACCAAGAAACAGACAAGCATTCCTTGTACATGAGTCATGTACAAAATAGTAAAAAAAAAAATCAGGTGACTCCTAATCTATGACATTAGATTGGTGTGTGACAGAGTTAGCAGTAAATGACAGAAGAGAATCATAATGCACAAGCAAAATGGGTGCACTAGAAGCACAAGCAAAATGGGTGCACTAGAAGCACAAGCAAAATGGGTGCACTAGAAGCACAAGCAAAATGGGTGCACTAGAAGTGTCAACAAAATGAGGTACAATGGAATGCCTCTACCAGAACAAACAAACCAAACAATCAAGGGAGGAAGAACATCGGTCTTCTCTAAGCAAATTAAAGGAAAACAAAGCAGTTAATTAATTTGGTGGTTGCTCTCCCAGAGTCCTTCTCTTCCCCCCCCCCCCCACTATGCAGAGGACTCGATTATCCTCTACAAGTGTCACCCCAGCATGTCCTCTCATATCCATTCTATCCAGCCATCTGGTGTGTTGGAACCCTTCACTGAAGGTGCATGATTGGCTGTGGGGTAGTGTGAGAATAAAGGGTTCCTACGTTATCACTTTTTTTTTCCTCCATCAAAATCTTTTTGTATAGCTAGAACCCATTACATGTGAGCAAAGTGAAATATTTTTTTGTTCCTTTGTTTTAATTTTAGTCCAGAGCAGAAAGCATGCTGCAGCAAGAGTCCCCAACTGTCTCTCCACGAAGCTTCCCCAGATCTAGACGTACAGATGCAGTTAAACAATTTGATGAAGAGGTGAGCACATTTCTTTTATTATCCTCCTTTTACTTATTTTTCTGTAGAACAGTAGGAGCCACATGTTACCAATAAATAAATTGTAGAAGTTATTTTTTTTTCTCTAACAAATAGAGGGCAGGTATAACAATAACAATAGTTTATTTTAATTTTTTTACTTATTTATCATAATGATTAGTAAAGAGATAGTAATACTTGGTTTATACAAGCTTTAATATTGTACTTATTAAATAAATAAAGCAAAGGATCTAAATCTTGTTGCTATAACGTTTATAGTATAACCCTCTGAGCATACCTGGGAACTCTCAGGGTTTTGACCCAAATCTCAGGGTGAAGGGACAAATTCTCAGGGTGAGAGAGGTCTTTGTCACTTACTATATGAATGTCCCCAATTAAATGTTTCCTTAGCCTCTAAACTGGTGCCATTAGTACCAGAAAGACAGTGGGAGATGTCCTGCTTGTCTTGTTTGTGTTCAGGCAGTGAGTTATCCAGACTTTAGCATGTTAAAGGTCCCTCGCACATGGACCGGAACACCTCTGTGTTAGAGCAAGCAGGCACATATCGCATAAAATCTACATTATGGGAAGCTTTAAGGGTTAATATTTCAAAGCTCTCAGGGTCAGCTCATCTTGAAAGTTCCCAGGTATGCCTCTGAGTGCCAGAGAGGTACGCAACGCATTGCTTTTGGTCATGCAGTATAGCTATAATAGGAAAAAAAGAGACATAAAACTTAAAGGGATAGTAATGTTTCATAATAAAAGCAGCTCTAATTAATCATCATAGTACTTGGACTTTGGAGAGTGTTTCAATTCTGTCAGTGTTGTAGTTCAAGAGTAATTCAAAGTATCCCCCTCCCGCCCTTTTACTGATGTAACACTGCTCAGCCAGATCAGAAGGGAGGTGCCCAGGTAGATTGCAGAGAGGGACAATCTTCAATTAAGATAAAAAAAGCTGAAAAACTTGTCAAGGGGGGCAGGGCTTTCATTGGTCTCATAGGAAGAAGATTGTCCACTGCTGTTATCTGTCTGGTCTATGGACCAGATTCCACATCTCAGAAGAGATGGCTTACACTAGGTAAAAGAGACGGGAGTGGGATACTTTATCATTCAATTACTCTTGAACTACAACTCTGACCGTATTGAAATAACACTCTCTATGGCTCAAATACTATAAAGATTAATTGGAGCTGCTGTTTTTGTGAAACATTACTATCACTTAAACTTTTATTTCGATATATTTAAAAGATAATCTAATATAGGTGTTTGAAGTACTGTGGAACAATCCGACTTGCCACATATAGGAATAAAAAGAGAAAGAAAGCAACAGAAGAAATCCACCTAATTGTGAGTTTCAAAATAACTACTGTTAAAGCTCACATAGGATTATAACAGCTGTAGCTTATAACATAATATCCTCCATTATCACGAGCAAATTTACTCCATGAAGCACAGACTGGAGAAAACTTGTGAGTGTAAGAGGGTAGGGTATGCTGTGGCTGTAGCTGACAAACTTGGATTCTAGTCCCGGGACCAGGCGGCTCATTTGGAGAGCTGAAATAGCTTTGTATGCAAAGAAAATCTTCATGAGAACGGTCTACAAAGTGTGCCTGGCCTGAGGCAGTAGACAGTTGTTATGAAGATTTGCTGTGTATGCAGTGCTATTTTGGCTCTCCAGACGAGCCATCCGGTCCCTGGACCAGAATCCAAGTTTGTCAACTAGAGTG
Source organism: Rhinophrynus dorsalis (assembly GCA_037306005.1). Taxonomy (NCBI): domain Eukaryota; kingdom Metazoa; phylum Chordata; class Amphibia; order Anura; family Rhinophrynidae; genus Rhinophrynus; species Rhinophrynus dorsalis. The sequence continues at coordinate 66,524,680 of CM074718.1, forward strand.
CTGACGTACCTAAAAGGGGGGGGGGGCTTTACAACTATTTACACTAAAACTATAAACGTTATAACTACAAGACTTGGATCCTTTACTTTATTTATATAATAAGTACACTATTAAAGCTTGTATAAACCAAGTATTACTATCCCTTTAATACTTATTACTATTTATTTTATGGTATGGGAAAAGCCAAAAATACAAGTAAGGTTTTTCTTCATGGTCCATTATTTTGTGCCTGCAAGTCTCTGTTAATCCTCAGCATTTCTTGGTAATAATTCTATAGATTGTCATGATTTACGATGAATAGCAATCATTTCTCTTTATGGGGCAAACTGACACAAAGCAGTTTCAGAATATGAGGATATTTGAGTGCAACTTAAAAACATATCATTTTTTTTTTCTTTTCTTTTTTCTTCCTTTGAATGCATTATAAAGTATTAACCCTTTGAGTGCCACAGGGGTATGCAACACTCTGCAAAGCTGTAGTTTATAAAATTCTAATATCCTCCATTATCACTAGCAAACGTTCTCCATGGAAGAAAGAGTGGAAGATACTTGTAAGAGGGAAGGGTATGCTGATAAATTGCCACAAATACAATATTCCTGAGAATGGCTACTGAAAACTAAAGTAAAAAAACCTAACTCAGGAAAGAGAGAGAAAACACAAAAATACAATTGTAAGATTGAGAATTAAACCTCATTAGTCAGTGCTATAAAGCTCAAATTAGTGGATAATGAATTGCCCACAAATTACAGAGGTCTCATACTATGCCTTTGAAAAAGAGCTGATGTGTGCTGCTCTATAATATTAATTAATTTTCTGTAACTTGTGGGTAATTCATTACCCACCTCCTTGAGCTTTAAAGCACTAGCTACTGATGTGGCTACTAATTCTTATTGCTTAGAGCAGTGTTTCTCAACTCCTGTCCTCAGGACCCACTAACACAGTGTTTCTCAACCCCTGTCCTCAGGACCCACTAACACAGTGGTTCTCAACTCCTGTCCTCAGGACCCACTAACACAGTGGTTCTCAACTCCTGTCCTCAGGACCCACTAACACAGTGGTTCTCAACTCCTGTCCTCAGGACCCACTAACACAGTGGTTCTCAACTCCTGTCCTCAGGACCCACTAACACAGTGGTTCTCAACTCCTGTCCTCAGGACCCACTAACACAGTGGTTCTCAACTCCTGTCCTCAGGACCCACTAACAGGCCAAGATTTGATGATTTCCTTGTTAGAGCACAGGTGAGTTAATCAATGTGAATGAGCCTCTGATCACCACATCTGTGCTCTAGCAGAGAAATCCCTAAGTCCTGGCCTGTTAGTGGGTCCTGAGGACAGGAGTTGAGAAACACTGGCTTAGAGAGTTTTATCCTTTTTACACAATCTTACAAGTGCATGTTGGTGTCCTCACTCTCTTTCATTAATTAGCATTGTTATATCGAGGCTTATTATGGTCTCCTTTTTTCCTGTCTTTTTGCCTTAATGCTCTGCTTTCTAATAATGATTTTTCTGTCATTTATGGCAATTATTTCCCACCACGTTGAGCTTTATAACATTAACTAATGAAGTGGCTACTAATATTTATTGTCTCGAAAGTTTAATCTTTTTTTGAGACAATCCTACAATTGTATGTTGGTGTTCTCACTGTCTGCCGTCAGTTAAGATTGTCTCTTTGTTTACAGTAGCCATTCTCAGTAAGCTTGTCTGTTTAGCAATTTATCAGCATACCCTACCCTCTTACACTCACAAGTTTTCTCCAGTCTGTGCTTCATGGAGTAAATTTGCTTGTGATAATGGAGGATATTATAATTTTATAAGCTACAGCTGTTATAATCTTATGTGAGCTTTAACAGTAGTTATTTTGAGGCTATCATCTCTCATACCATAAGGGTTTGAGAGATGACACTGGGGGCAATAAGTTTCTTTTTAACAAAGCTACAATATGGGGATTAGTAATTTGCAAGTATTACTATCCCTTTAATTGAAATCCACCTCAGATTTTCCCGGTCCTTAAGGGGTTAAGGTTCTCCAAAAATTTTAGGCAGTGAATATAGTACTAGTTAAACACATAGCGAACACTCACAAGAGGTTATAACGTGGATCTTTTAGAACACACACGGATATTTCTTTTTTCATAAATCCATTTGTTTAGAGGGAATTGTTTAACTTTTGTTCAAACAACCACAAAATCTAGTACAGTATAATTTACTGGCTATGACATATGTATATAATATTTATAGACTAAATATACAATGTATTCTTTAAATGCCAGTGTTTGAATATTACATTTTCTAAACAAAATAAAAACGTACAAGAACATTGATTACGGAGTCTGATTTACTAATAAGATCTGGTGCAGTTTTGAAAGCATACCAACTGCATTGTATAGGAGAAATACAAATTCTCATTTAAATTTGTCTCCTGTCCCTTTGAGTGCTAACTATTTGAGTGCTAGAGAAAATGTTGGTGACCTAAACTTAGAAACATAGAATGTAACGGCAGATAAGAACTATTCGGCCGACCTAGTCTGCAGTAGAAAACTCAAACCGTATTTGATCCTTGGTCTTGACTTATGTTCAAGATGGCCTTATGCCTATCCCAAGCGGTTAGAAGCCCCATTTAAATCATTGAGAATTTTTATTTGTCCCCATGGACCTTAGCATCTCAGCCTCACTATGTACACCAGAGGTTAGCAATTATTTTGGCCTAAAGGCCACATTTCTTTGCAAAATGTGTTCTGTTGTGTACCACTTTGGTAGCTGTACAGACAGTGTAACCATGCCTTCTCTTGCTGTAGGCTGGTAGAATGATACATTTTATCACAAAGCACAAGTTTCAAACAATGTATCATTCTTCCTCTTCAGAAAAAACTGAAATTACATTTTCAAAGTATAGTAGATCTACTGCATATGTACCTCCAGCCAGACTCAAGGGCCCAATTAAATTGTCCCTATTCTGCACATCTCTGGTGTATAGATTAAACATTGTTATTTATGCTGAAATAAACTTGGAATTATTTTTTCCCCTTTACATAAACCAGGATTCGGTTCCACTGCACAGGGTAAGAGATGTTGAGGCACAACTAAGTTCTCGAGTAAGATTCCACGAGGCTGTCAGGACAATACAAAGAAAGTCCCAGGTAAGAACTCTTATCCTAATAATCTATTGTGCAGTATTACTTTATTGTGTCTTGCTTTCCTTGTTCAGCATATTTCATAATACATAAATGCAATTAGCATGAGTATTATGAAAAAGGGTATTTTGTGTTAAGCATTTTATCTAAACATGAAAAATCTAAGGTAGATGCTATTCTAAAACAAGTTGGATATATGATCTGCATTTTATATTTAAAAGTATAGTTGAGATTCATCAAGGTGACATAAGTGCCTCTTCACTGTGTGTATTTGATCAATGGTAATTCCGTGTCTGGCGTATGTGAAGCAGCGAAACGCACTAAAAATGGCATGAATGCCATCATTTTTGTCACATACAGTATGTATGTGTGTCCACTCCTCTAGGATCCTATGGGATCCGCCAACCGTTCCACCCGATGCAGTCTTGCATCGCCTCACTCACGAGATTTAATCATGCGCAGTAGAGACTGCCCGAACACGGGCAGTCTCTACTGCGCATGACTGCATCGTGACAAACTTCCTACTGAATTATTATATAGGATATATATATAGTTGGTTTCTTTGGGCCTGTCTACATGTGTTTTTGTATTTTTTTTTGTTGGTTTGTTGTTTTTTGTTTTTTTTTTGCTTTTTTCCTAGACTTTTTTTACTGTTTGTTTTACACACTTCTTTTTTTAAGCCCTTTTTAAGTGTTCTGTACAGTCACACCCTTTCCTGTCTACCTTCACTTGCCCTTTTTAGAGCTCACCGACACTTGAACACATTTGTAACAAAGTGAGGTACAGGCATTATTGTTTATATGTTTAGGAATTTGAGAGCAGTGCCACCATTTTAGATTCTATGTTTCAGCTTGGTAGTGAAGTTGATGTACTAAGAGTTGCTTAGTACACTGATTTAAAAGGATAGTAATGTTTCATAACAAAAGCAGCTCTAATTAATCATCATAGTATTTGGGCCTTGGAGAGTGTTATGTCAATACTGTCAGAGTTGTAGTTCAAGAGTAATTGAATGATAAATTATCACCCTCCTGCCCCTTTTACTGATGTAACACTGCTCACCTCAGAGCAGCAGGGTGTGTCCAGGTAGATAGCAGAGAGGGACAATCTTCAATTAAGATAAGGGAAAAAGCTGAAAAACCTGTCAATGGCGGCAGGGCTTTCATTGTTCTCACAGTAAGAAGATTTCCCCTTGCTGTAAGCTGTCTGGTCTGTGGACCAGATTCCACATCTGAAGAGAGGGGGCTTACACTAGATAAAAGGGGTGGGAGGGGGAAACTTTATCATTCAATTACTCTTGAACTACAAGTCTGACAGTATTTAAATAATGTAACTCCTTAACACTCTGAGTGCCAGAGGGGTATGCAATGCATTGCTTTGATATGCGTTGTGTACAAAAGGGATAAATTATAGAGTGTTTTCTAGCATATTGTGAAGTAATGCACTCTAGGCCTCACTAAAATCCAAGCCTCATTCAAATCAAAGGAACTATTAGGAATTTTTATTTGCTCCTGTGTTGATTTTGGTTAGCTCCAGAACTGCACCTCTTTAACTTGCAGATTTGCACCTCATCAATCTAAAGAGGTTTAATTGCAGAGCAAACCAGTTGCGTGATAGGGGGAAATGTACATTTCCATTAATTTATATAGATACTAGTTTTAAAGTCTTTGTACACGGGCCAACACTGGCGGAGCTGCAGTCATGCACAGTAATGACTGTCTGTGCCGCGGCTGATACGGAGCAGGGTACTCTGAATTCAGACCATACTCCTCTTTGCTCACCTTCCTGGGGTCCCAGGAAGATGCGCAGAGGAGACTACGGTCTGAACTTGGAGCGCCCCGCTCCGTACCAGCCACTGTGCGGGCAGTCTGTAGTGCGCATGACTGCAGAGCGTGCAGCCATCTCTACTGTGCATGACGGCTTCTGACAAACATCCTTAGCGAATTATAATGTAGGATTTTAACTCGGTGAATGGTTGAGAGCTCTCCAGCTGATTGCAAAGCAACTCAAAGAGTGTAAGCACTATTTAAAAGGCAACTATCACACGGATAATGCCCTATCTGCAGATCTGATGCCATGGCAGGAGTACCAGTGTAGACTGGGCTGCATTACGAGCTTAAGCAGACAAACAGGAGGGCACAATGAGGGTCCTGTAAGACCAGAGTGAACTGAGAGACTGAAGTCTGTCAGCTCAGTCTCTTATCCTACATGATTCAGTCCCCACAGATCCCCTGAGTGAGGCATGAAAGCCGGACACAGAAAGTCTATGGAGACTGCATGTGCAATCCATTAACTTTGTAACTTCCAGGTGACATTCCAACCAATTGCATCAGTTTGCTTACTCCCCCAAATGATGGATAAGAGACGTTTTGGGGCTGCCAAGCGCAGCATTGTGATTTTTACTAAACCTGCTCCCCTAGGAACAAACTTATAAAATATGATAATTACTCTTTAAATCAACAGAATTTTTCTGAATTTTCATTGTTTGTTTGCACCAGAACTGCCAGTCCTTTGCTTGGTGAATAAGACTCCTAGTTCTTCTGTCTGTCACGCCTTTCTTCAAGTTGTAACTTTATTATGAGAGAACATGACTTATATCTATTGCTTGTTCCTAGGCGCAGGATGGTGTTCCCACTACTGAGGAATCTTACAACTTCTTTACTCTGAACTTTGAACCGGAACCAGCAGAAGAAACAGACCAAAAGAAGAATGAAGACATAGAAGAGGAAGAAGAGTCTACTGTAAGACCTCGGCATAGAGAAGACCATGAGGAGGCAGAAGATGAAATGGTATATATGTCATTGTGTCGTTATATGTTCAATATACGATATGTAAACTAATTGCACCATAATAACATAGTTAGTCAGGCTAAAAAAAGACATATAGAAACTAGTTCAGTTTTTGCAAAATTACTTTTGTTGAAGGCATTCAGATGAGGCCTCCAGTCTCCTGAATTTCCAGAGTGCTCCCCAGGTCCTCTTTCCTTACTAGTAACTGTTCTCATTGTCTGTGACTTTCTCAGGGTGAAGAGGAGTCCTTGGTTCCTGAAGATGACCTGTTTGTCATTGACCAGACAGTTCGGGATTTTATAGAGGTTGTCCCGGCTGAATATGAAGATTATCACAGTCGTGTGCAGAAGGAAAAAGACATTTTGTTTATTCCGAGCATTCGGCAGGGTAATTATTGGTTTTACATTTTTTTAGATCTCAGACTGCACTTGGGACAGTCTGCATGCACATCCTCTATAGCAGACACGGGCAGTGTGAGGCTCTTCAACGGTTGTGAACTACTAATCTCATCATCTTCCAGCAGACAGTCAGACTGTGTTATGAACTGAGTTGAATGCCGGCCATTCCTGTTTATGGGGGTCATATGTACACAGAAAAAGTGGAGTTATTCTGGAGCAAACTAATAACATCAGAGGGATGGAAATAATCCCACTAATTTTAAATTTGGGTTCATACCCCTGGAATGCTGAAGAGGTCTTCAAAACATTGCTTTTTGCTTTCAAGAGGTAACCCGTTGAGTGCCAGAGGGGGTACGCAAGGCATTGCTTTGAAATGAGTTGGGTTACTTCATATGGCACTCAAATAGTTAAAAGGTCTGCTTAACCCCTTGAGGACCAGAGTGTGTGTGCAAGACATTGCTTCACAATACATTGTACACCCTCTCTGGTCATGAAGGAGTTAAGCGAAGGGGGATTTTTGGTATATGTTTTTTTCGCCCCAATGCCCATGGAGGCAGTACTGCCATTAGTGAAACCTGAGGACCCGTATATCCCAGCACTCGGATTCCCAAACCACCTCTGGGGTCAGTTTTCCGATCTTCAGATTGACAGATTAGAGTAGGGGTCGCCAACCTTTTCTTTATCCGGAGATAATTGATGAAACATGTACTAAACTACTCTAAAACATATATTTAAAATATATGAATTTATAACTGTACAAATTAACCACTTAAGGACGAATGATGTGCCAGGACCATCACGCTGGTCCGAACGTTAAGGACAGGTGATAATCTTGGCACGTCGTGGAATTCTGGGATGGCAGTAGGGCTGCATGCTGCTCTGCAATCCCAGAATGCATTGCAAGAATTATTAAAAACAAAAGTGCCGTGGTCCTTAACCCCTTAAGGACCGTCCTCTCATGCACACGGCAGCTACTTAAGGACAACTGAGCAATTTTTTTTTTTTCCCCGAACGGAGTGCAGCCACGTGGGAAGCCCGGAATTCTCTGAATGTCCTGGTACGTCATCGGTCCTTTACGCAAATCCAGCCATGACGGACCAGGACCGTCAAGGGTCCTTAAGGGTTTAACAGCCTCCCACCTCTGGATCGAGCGGTCATTAAAGGGTTAAACCATCTTCAATTGTGCACTTTCCTTCCCACACCTTCCAATAACAACGTGCTGCACAGAAAACAAGTGACCTTCTAAACAACTCAGTGATACAACTGTACTACAAGGAGTGTGATTTTTAGCAGAAGAAATCCATTTTCACTATAGAAGACAAAACCTGTGGCTCTCCAGTGATCCCCAGATTTTCTGATTGATTATCCCTCCCCTTCCTTAACAACACTAGCCCATATTATTGTGCATGGTTAACCTTTTGAGAGCCAGAGGGGTGCACAACGCATTGCTTTGTTTTGCAATGAGTTGCGTACCACTCTGGCATTCAAAGGATTAAAGTTATTAGAGTGGCTTATTTAAATATAACAGAAAGCTGGCAACATTTGCTACAATGGGTGAGTGGATATGGAGTAACACTAGCTCCAACCCACTTTAACATCATATATTTCCCACAGCACTTACTATATTTTCATCATTACAAAGCATGCAGAATATACTGTAAACAGCTATTATGATAGTGGGGCAGGAAAACTATGAAAATGCTGTGGGACACTATCTGCATTACTATCCACTCTCTATTGGCTACTGCTAGGCAACGCAGATTAAAGCTGTAACTGGATTAACTGCAGCTAATTGAGGAGCAGATTTCAATTACTGGACATGTCTCTGGTAGTCCAGATAGCTTGTTACCTGATTGGACTGGAAAGCTACTCAGTGGTAAATGAAGAGCCTCCAGTAGCTTGTGAGCTACCTGTTAGAGACCCCTGAACTAGTGCCATTTTTCAGCTGTATAGTGCAGCCTCAACTAGATTCTGGTCTATTATCACTGTAGCAGACCTGCATGTAAGACAACAAAATCCCCTACTGATAATCATCCAGTTTTCTTAATATGGACAGAAGATCATCTTATTGGCCACAATGAATCAATTATGCATGGATTGTTTCCTTACAATTAAGCATTAATTGGTATTAATTACTATGCCCACGGAGGGGGACATGACTCTCTTATGAAGCACTTGAAACCCCTCCCACTCAAGTTGTCTCTGGTACCTTTCAGTGGGAGGAGTTTGGGGTGCTAGTACCCTGCACCAGTGAATCATTTTTGTCTTTGGACATGATGTCCAATGCTAATTAAGAATTCATGTTCGACTACCAAGTTATATAGAATTTATTCAGTATTTTCTTCTGGGATTGAGGTATGTGGGGGTTATTATTAGGTGGTGTTAGTGTGATTAAAGGGAAGTAATGTTTCACAATAAAAGCAGCTCCAATTAATCTTCATAGTATTTGGGCTATGGAGAGTGTTATTTCAATACTGTCAGAGTTGTAGTTTGAGTAATTGACTGATAAAGTATCCAGCTCCGCCCCTTTTACTGATGTAACACTGCTCCCCTCAGAGCATCAAGACTGTCCAGATGGATCACAGGGTGGGACAATCTTCAGTGAGCTTAAGGAAAAACCTGTCAAGGGGGCCAGGGTTTTCCTTATGCTCACAGTAAGGAGATTGTCCCTTACTGTGACCTGTCCCGTCAGTGGACCAGATTCCACATCTGAGGGGAGACAGCTTACACTAGAGCAGTGTTTCTCAACTCCTGTCCTCAGGACTTACTAACAGGCCAGGATTTGATGTATTCCTTGTTAGAGCACAAATGAGTTAATCAATGTGAATGAGCCTTTGATCACCACACCTGTGCTCTAGCAGAGAAATCCCTAAGTCCTGGCCTGTTAGTGGGTCCTGAGGACTGGAGTTGAAAAACACTGCACTAGAGAAAAGGGGTGGGAGGGGGAAACTTTATCGTTCAATTACTCTTGAACTACATCTCTGACAGTATTGAAATAACTCTCTCCATGGCCCAAATACTATGAAGATTAATTGGAGATGCTTTTATTGAGAAACATTACTATAACTTGAAAGTAATAATGAAAGTAATTTCTGTTTTATCCTGTTTGTTTGTTGTTTTCATAGTGCATACGTCTCAGAAGGTGCCTGAAAACATGCAGCCCAGATACCTGGAAGATGAGGGTCTCTACATTGGTGAGAGACCCAAAGTTTCCCAGACTAATCAGAGCATCATGGAAAATAGGATACTTCGTCAAGAAAAGGTAACATCAATATCAAATGTAGCACTATATCATATTGTAAAACATGGAGATTCCATTGTTTAGTCCTGCAGTGTATTGCAGAGGTACAGATTTAACCTGTGTGATGCACATTCATGCGATTTGTGTGTTTCATATAGTTGGGAATGAATTCTATATGTAATCTGCAGCTGTTTTTATCATGTCACTTTTTTCACGTTAGCACGTTGCTCACTTATTTTTTTTGTCACTGGAGCACATGTGAGAGACCCTGTAGGCTTAAAATGATAGTCTCCATATAACGATTCTGCTTATTCTGCACACACACACACACACACACACACACACACACACACACACACACACACACACACACACACACACACACACACACACACACACACACACACACACACACACACACACACACACACACACGGAAGCATTCTTTTAATAATTCTTCCTTTACACATGGTTCTCAGATCTTCACATGTATAACCACTTTCAAATAAAAAACGATTGGCACTCCCGAGTTTCTTTATAATATAATACTTTATTAAGACAGGTCAAAGTTTTGGCCCCCACTGAAGCCTTTATTAAGATCTAGCTTAATAAAATCTTTTATTGTAAAGATACTCAGGAGTGCCAGTTGTTTTCTATTTGAAAGTGTGTGTGTGTGTGTGTGTGTGTGTGTGTATACTTTTTTATTTATTTATTTATTTATTTTACAACTTTCATGTCCCTAATAGTGATCTCCGTGGATCTATTTCCAGAGAGCTTTCTGTCAGAGACTTTGAATTGTAGTTTTACAATGTAATAAAAAAAAAAAAAGTAGAGGCATTTTGATTTCATATTATGCATTTGCAGAACACGTATAGTAAAAATAAATGGTTACTGTTCCTTTAATATCAGTTGGATCCTTTCTTGGAAGATGAAGAAATGGAGAGAGGATCCAGTCAATATGAAGGTTGCAAATGCTGTCGCTTTCCTTCTTTGATTCACTAACCCCTTACTGTCCATAGGTTCATATATATGACGTGATTGTGCTTCTTTAATGGAATTTAACTCAGAAGTATGTATACATGTGGCCAGTGATTTGCACAAAGTATTGGCTAATAGGGCTACAGAAGGCTAGAACAGCTTTCCTAGGCAGGTATTAGTTAATGAAATAGTTTGCAATCTCAGTCACACTCTTGCGAATGTTTTGTTGCCTTTTATTTTACTTTTAGTATCTCTCTCTCTCCCCACCCCTTTTATGTGAAGTCTGCCTTTTCTCCTTGATAGGAGCTGACTGGTTGCCGGAGAAGTGTGTACCAATTAACACATTTTACAGTTTCTGAGAATTATGAAAGGAGCTCTGATCATTAGCTGTATTATTGCTGGTGCTCAGGACTCATTTACAACACACAGGGAAGTGTCTTAATGGACAGATTTCCAACGTTCTTGAAGACTCAGATGACACATATAGGGGTGGCTTACTAAAGTAAAATAATGTTAAATATAGCATTTTTAAGAGCGCCTGAGATCAGTCATACTCTTAAGATGCAAACTGTTGAATTAAACTTTGAGAAAAGCATTTCTACTACTTTAACCCTTTGAGTGCCAGAGGGGTACCTACCCCTCTGGCACTTAAAGGGTTAAGCCACCCCAGAAAGTATTGTTGCAGAGAAAATATCACTCGTATTTATAAAAACAACAAAAATGACTAATGGATTTATTTTGCAATGTGAACATGATTATGGTTATATTAGGAAACCATAATTTAGTATGTATTAACAGTTGGTCATTTATATTGAGGATAATGTAACTTTTTGTTGCTCCCCTAACTCTCTGAGTGCCAGAGATGTATGCAACACATTGTGCAGCAATACATTGATACCTCTCTTGCACTCAAAGGGTTAATTTACATTTTGACCAAATATCTGGCCTTTCTAAAAATATAATTTGAAGAATAGCTTGGCATCTCAAGCACTTCACAGAGTGTTAAGTCATTTCATAGTAAACTGGGATCATCCTTTTTACTGGAAAAAATCCTTAGTCTTGTTTCCAGCCAAAATGCTGAGCACAGTTTGCTTATTAATAATGCTAAGCACTTTGTGAAGCCAGTCTTAGTTCCTGCATGTGCACCCAGCAAGTCAACGATAAAACTTTGGATACAATGTAGAGTAATCATAGAACTTTGCCAGTAGACTATTTATTTGCCCCTAATGTAATCGATATTTTGGGTCTATACCATGAGCCTTTATCAAGAATATATATAATACAAGCCCAGGGTTATATCCTTCATTGCGGTCAGACGCACTCGGGGGCGGCAGTAGGGAAGAGTTATGTAAAATCCTCTGCACTGTTGCCTCCTGGGATCAACTTCCTTCCCCAGCCATGTCTGAGTGACGACATGACTGATGGTTGGGATATCTTAATTTTGATGGTTTGAGTGTGTTTTACGGTGATGATTTTGACAGGAGTGGTCAGTAGGTGAAGCCCCCTCCCGCTCACTCATGTCCAAATCACTGCATGAATGTCTGTTGGTTGTGATTGCTCTTCTACAACACCTGCCTCCTCCCAGGTCGCTCCTCTCTCCACTCACATTTGTTGACGTCCTATTCCACACAGTGCTCACAACAAATAATGCCCTTTGTCACACAAACACTGTGTTCCACCAGCCTTGTTCTACTGTCCATTGGTAACCACAGACTGTCCTATACACTGTCTGACACATTTTCCCTTTTAATTGTGTGAGAGCCAGCAGCGTGTGCCACACATTACTCTGCAATCTGCTACAAAATTCTGTGGCATTCACAGGGCTAATAACTATATATTTCTCTCTTTCTGTCTGTCTCTTTCAGTTTGTTTTTGTTCATTCTTGGATTTGTTCTCTGTGGGTCTCTCGGTCTGTCTCTTTCTCTGTCTGCCTGTCTCGTTGAAACTATTTTTCTTTCTGTGTTTTTCTTTCAGTTTCTTTTATCTTCTCTCTCTCTCTCTCTCTCTCTCTCTCTCTCTCTCTCTCTCTCTCTCTCTCTCTCTCTCTCTCTCTCTCTATCTTTTTCTCAATCTCTGGATAATGAAAGTCTAACAACAGCTGGAGCGCCACAGATTCCCATCCCTGTTTCAGTCTGTGCTCATTGTAGCAGCAGATGTTATAGTGGAAGTCTGGGAGCTCTGTCAAGTTGAATGATCATATACTCCAAATAGAAACAAATACTTTACAAATTACAGAAAGTCTTGCAGTTTTACTTGGTTTTAGTTCTCTAATTTCAAGAGCTGCCATAAAACACAGAAAAAGTTACAAAATCTGCGCTACAAATCCCAGAATGCATTTGACCCTGCAGGCACTACTACTCTCATTGCCAGCACAGGGGTAATGTAGGGGCAGAACCAGCAATTTTGGTAGTAACTTTTGTTAGATTAGTTGAGATATATACTTTTTATTTGTATAACCAATTAATCTGGTGTCTCTTCTCATGTTGGTTTGTTTGCACATTTAGAAAGATATCTCTGTTCTTCTTTAATACTTTGTAGACCATGGGCATCCAAAATGCTGCCTGTAAGACAAATATGACCCTCCTGCACCTTGTCTGAGTTCTTACCTAATTAAGTAGCACACATACATTGTAGGCCAGTAAGACCTAATTCCCTGTCTGCCATTACCATACAGTTCAAGAATAGATGTATGTTAAATATCAGTATTGTCATTGACTTGATCAATAAATATATGAGTCCAGTTGTTTGCATAGCAGGCATGCTGTAGTTCACCATCCTTATCAATACAAACATACAGCGGCCCTCACACAGCTTTCTGATTTATGTGACCCACTACTGAAAAAACTTGAATTCCCCTGACATTTCCCTTGTCTGTTAACATTTAATAACTTGTCCCTTTTCCATTTCTTGTTTTTAGGGTAAAAAGTGGTTTGGGGATGATGGGAAGATTATAGCCCTTGCAAATCCCATAAAACAGTCGTCTACAAGGCCTCCAATATTTTCTCTGGATGAAGGAATAAATCCAGAGTTGGAAACCGTATTTGTAAAGGTACGTGGATTTTTCATTTGTTTAAAAAAAAAAAAAAAAAATCACTCCGTGGCATGTGAAACTAAAGAAAACATGGACATGCATTATTTTTTTCTATAAACTATAATAATGATATCAATGGATTACTGTAACTACATAACTGAACCAACATACTCTGCTGTGCAGCTTTAATCTGAATTGCAACATGGAAATGACAGCAGATAAGAACCAATTAGCCCATATACTCAATCTGTTTCCATATATATAGTTTTTAGCTCGGCCTAATCTTGTCCTTAGACTATACATATATAGCAAGTAGAGGTGGTCACTCCAGTTCCAATTTAAAACATGCATATTGCCCAGGTGCTTCCCAAATATTAAACAGAAAAAGTCTGTAGTCCGAAGACTAGATAGAAGGAGCACTCCAGGGACTTAATACATTTCAAAAAAATGTGATAAATTTTATTGAATCATCGACATTTCGGCCCTTACAGTCCCTGGAGTGCTCCTTCTATCTAGTCTTCGGACTACAGACTTTTTCTATATATACATATATATCTATCTCCCAGCGTTCTTAAATTCATTTCCTGTTGTAGCCTCTGTCACTTCCAGCGAGTGGCCGTTCCATTTATTCATCACACTTGGATTATGAGTAGAGTTTACCAATATCTTGCTTTAATGATATCATGGGATGTTTAGCGTAGTGGTTCTTAGTGTTTGGGAGTTTTTTTTTTTAGGACTCCCCTAACGTGGTCTGGAATTTTAACTTACTGTTCTGTAGTTCAAAAGATTTTCAGTGTAAAAGAATCACACTTCTGGCCACCTCCCCTTGGATCTGCAATCTGGTTGTGGGACCGGACGTATGCAGCGAGGTACAAACTTCAGGCAGTAAATATAAGGAAAAAACTGCCCCCCTTGACGAAGGAGGCCAGGATTTTCCTTTGCTTACTGAAGATTGTCCCTCGCCGCTCTTCATCCGGATCATGCATAGATGCAGCTTGATGAGGCCAGAAGGGGCGGAGGGGGATCCTTTTACATTGAATATATTTTGAACTAAAGAACAGTAAGTTATTAACCCCTTAAGGCCTGGCGCGCGCACGCGCAGCCGGCACATGAGGACCATGAGGCTTTTTTTTTTTTCAACTTCCGGTTCACGGCTTCCGGAGCAGTGTGCAGCCGCGCCGGGAGCCCTGAACTCCATGACGTACCAAGACCGTCACTGGTCCATAAGTGCCGGACCGATGTGACGGTCCTGGCACGTCAATGGTCCTTAAGTGGTTAAACATAGCACAAGGTGTTAAAAAACAATAGAGAACACTCAGAGATAAACTTTATTGTAGACATTACTATCCCTTTAATACGAATGAGAAAAATATATTATACGTAGCATGTTCTGTAAATATACACTCAAAACTTAATGGGTAATTTTTGTTAAAGGCTTTATAGAAAAATTGAGGCACTCTAAGCTGGTCCTTAAGGCACTTCAAATTCCGCTGCACCCTGGTTGAAAACTGCATTCGATAGTGTCTGAGATATTCAGATTACAAGATTATATCATTACATGTCATTACTTTTGCTGTGTCTTTCATAAAGGCAATTCCTCCAAAACATGCCAACCAGTACGCCTTGGGATCCGGAGGCCTTGATGGGGAATTTCAGCTGGACATTGATGTTTCAGGAGTGGTATTTACTCACCATCCCCTCTTCAGTCGTGAACATGTTCTTGCTTCCAAACTGGCACAGCTGTACGATCAGTATCTCGGAAGGAGACAAAAAAATCTTTCCAGTCTATTGACAGACAAGGTATGTGTTTTATTTTCAGTATTTATAATCTCTTGCTTAAAGGAATAGTAATACTTTGTTTTATCTTTATTTTATTTTGTAGGCATTAAAAAAACATGAAGAACGATATAAGTCTTATCTCTCAAACCTTTATGGTTTAAGAGATATTCACAAACAAAGTATCCCCCCCCCCCCCCTGTTCAGCTAGATCAGAAGGGAGGTGCCCAGGTAGACTGCAGAGAGGGACAATCTTCAATTAAGATAAGGGAAAATGCTGAAAAACTTGTCAAGGGGGGAAGGGCTTTCATTGTTCTGATAGGAAGAAGACTGTCCCCTGCTGTTATCTGTCTGGTCTATGGACTGGATTCCACATCTGAGAAGAGATTGCTTACACTAGGTAAAAGGGGCGGGAGGGGAAACTTTGCTTGTGAATATCTCTTAAACCATAAAGGTTTGAGAGATAAGACTTATATCATTCTTCATATTTTTTTAATGGCTACAAAATAAAATAAAGTTATAAACGAAGTATTACTATCCCTTTAAAGAGATAGTAACACTTACTATACATTAAAATTTATATTCTAAGTTATAGCCTTCTGAGTAAAACAAGAGTAATCCCACTGCTGAGAGGGTTTTATTAAACAGTTGTAGCAGCTAAAACTTGATTTTTTTTTTTTTTTTTTTTAGATGCAGTATCTCAGTGGCTTTAAATTGTACTGTGGTGCAGTTGCTACATCATTCTATAGAGGTCAATTGACCAGAGCTGTCCATAGGATGGTGTAGCAACAGCGCCACTGTACAATTTTATGCCGCTGAAATACTGCACCTAAAAAATTAAAGTTTGAGATGCTGTAACTTTTGAATAAAGCACCTCTCAGTGGTGGGAGTACTCTTGTTTTACTCAGGAAGATACCTTTACAATATAAATTTTACTTTATATTAAGTGTTACTATCCCTTTAACCCCTTCAACACTATTTGCAACACATTGCTTTGAAGTGCGTTGAACACCCTCTGGTGCTCCGGGGGTTAACCCTTTGAGTGCAAGAGGAATGTGCAACCTGATGAAAAGATTTGTAATTGTGGCCTAGTTTACATTGCAAGTTAACCCTTTGAATATCAGAGACCCAAGAAATGATTGCTGTTCACTACATTTCTCACTGCCTGAGGGTTAAAGCAGCATCTTAAGAAAAAAAACATGTTTATGGGGCTTTTTCTGTTGAATAAAATATGGGGTTTCGCCATCCTGGGAGATTTCTTATTCAAAACTTATTACAGCTAAAACTTGCATTTTTAAATTAAACTATTGACCGTAACACCAAGTAGGGTCCAAAATGTAATTTTTTTTATAATGCTCTCTCAAGGAAAGCTTGTCACTGATCATGGGTCTCTGCAAAAGTGATAAGAACAGCACCACCTGGTGACCACATAGATAATTGCAGTTTAATGTAACAAAAAGGTTGATCTTCCAGCAGTTGCGCTAACATTTGTTTTACTTGCCAAGAAAAGCCCTACAATTTTATATTTCTCTTATGCCCAATGAGGAACACAGGAAACATGGGGTAATTTTCCCTCCTCCAGTGAGCAGGGCACTTTGAGGTGGAGACTCCCCTCTGCCCTTCCTGTTTTACCCCTGCCCCTCTGTGTCAAGTGACCTGCCTCACCAAAAGGGCGAGCGGACACTGTTCTCTTAGCTTTTAAGCTTCTTTTTCATTTTTATGCTTGGGTATGGGGCTGTATAATCCCCCGATTAGGCAGGCTCCCATTAACTGGCTTACCTGGAATTAGATTGCACAGTTCACAGGTGTGTTTCTGGACCATTTCCCTGTGGAGGTTGACATTATTACAAGTCTGTGCCTCATTCCTGAGACTTCCCTGAGGTTCTGCATTTAACTAGTGGGAGTGTGCAGACAGAATTCTGGTAAGTTAACTATTTGACTCCTGTGGCCCTTACTACTATGTCCCTGCAATTAATTGACACTCACTGCATCATATGTTTCTAAAGGTGCCTGCCTCAGAAGTATGGGTTTTTAACCCTTTCTCTAATGGAATGTAATCATACCTCAGTTTATAGGCTTTCTCTTCACTTTTAATCAGATCTGTTTTCATTTTATTTTATTTTGCTAAAAAAAAAATATATATATATATAAACTTTTTTTTTTTTTTTTTTTTTTTTTTTTTTTAATTTATCTTTTCATTTTTGTAACATGGCCCCTATGGACGGGCGGGCATCTTTGTTCTTTAGAACTGCATAGGGGAATGTTTACAGAGACATATCTTAGCACCCATTTCACCTACAAGGGTGAGAATGGGCTCAAAATGAATTGATGAAACTGTTCTACCGCATATTCCATGTTTGCCATTTTGAAACAGCTGGGGAAGCACCGTTTGTTGGGCCTAGATAATGGAAAACTACATTACCCAGAATCCCCTTTTTCCTGGGTTTTCTCCATAAGACAGGGTGGTACTTTGGCAGCCATTTTACCACTCCAGTTCCATAGGCTACGCAGAGGCTGGTCTGTCTTCTCTGTCATCCCAGTTTAATACTTTGCAATCAGATATGTACCTTTTTGAGTATTTCTGCACATTTTCTCATACTTTCCTAATTCTCTGGACTACTTTGACTTACTTAAGAAGGGATATTCTCTGAACATGCCAGATCCCATGGCACATGGTGAAATCCAAGCCTAATTATTTAGCTGAATATTCATCATGCCAGACTGGGCTTCTATGGGAATATTCAGGCACCCTATGTCCCACTTGCACTGTGGTTCCTACTACTCCCCCAGGGCCCTCCACTGCAGAAAAAGAGAGAGTTTGGGTTAAAACTATGTCTTCAGTTGCTTCTATCCCTTCATCTATTCAAGAGGCTCTCCATGGACTAGCCTTGACTGAAGCTGGCTTTGACCAGAAGGTCCTTCAGGTGTTGGTGCCTGTTTAAGGATTTCTTTCATAGCTTTCTTTATGCAGCTTTCTGAACCCTGGTGGCTATTGTTCTTTTTCAGTTGTTTGGTGTCTGTTGACTCTTTAGGATTATATGGTACCAGTAAGTCCTGTGGAATACTGGTCTCCAGTGGAGGGTTTATATTGTCTTTTTCCCTCTCAGGAATCGTAATGGATACTTTAGCATATCCCTATGGTTTCTGTGTTCCACATTGGATGCAAAATCAGAGAAACCATTTTGGCTAAATCCTTTTCTCTGTCGTCCAATATAGGTTACTGGTAACTTTGGGTAGGCGACTGCCCCTTTAAGTAGGCAGGAACAATTCTTGAAGAGAATGCTGGGTGGAGCCTACCTCCTCTCCTTAGTTGCATCTAGCCACTCCCCTCCAGTAAGATTTGTTCCTTGATGAAGATACAAGCCAAGAGAACTGTTCTGTTATAGTTTTAGCTTATTTTTTTGTTTTCTGTTAGATATGGAATACCACCATTTGGTGGATTACCATTACTGACATTCCCTAGTGGATAGCTCAGTCCCCAGGTGCTATGGTGGACCTCTCAGCCTTGGGGGACAAATCTTTTTTAGCAAGTTCTTTCCCTAGGAGTTTCCCACTGAGGCTTCTTCTTTATCAATGGTAGTCTGAAGACAGAAGACCCGCTAAAAAGGTGAGCAACCCTTTGAGTGCTGAGGTCCACTTCTACCACACTTCTCCTCCGCATAGGGGTCTCCTTTGGAGTTCCTAATACAAACTCCTGCAGTCAGTGGGTATGTCTTTTGGTAGTTTGGAGCAGAGTTTCTGTGGTAAATTAACCTTTTGTTTGCTGATTTGGCATCTCTTAGGAGGTTTTAGCACTTTTCCCTTCAGGATATAGTGTTTATATGCTTTTTGAAATGTTATGTGATTTTTGTAGTTCACTGTAAAATCTTACAAATTTGAGTTTTGGCGCGTTACCGCATAGACGCCATGCTCCATTCACCTGTATGGGACTTTACAGTTTGGGACATATCTCTGCAACCGCTCAATGTAGCGACTTCAGAGACGGCTCATTTTGTTTGTCAACGTTCTGTGTGTGTTGTGTCCTGGGGGCTCCAGGCACTGTTGGGGTACTTTTTTAGGGAAAAGTACATTTCCCATGAGCGCTTGCTTCACATGCTCATTCCTGATTGGCTGCCATTGCGGCATCCATTTTCTGGTTTCCTTTCACGAGTAGCCTACCCAGGGCTTGGTCTCGCCTTCTCTCCTCAGCAGATTAACCCTTCGCCTGCCAGATAAGTGCAAATTAGCAATCTCTGGGGTGAAATTTTAATCTTACACACTGTATTTGGTTGTTTACTTATAATTTGGACATTTTGACACTGTGAGGATGTCAGCTCCTTTGGAACTTGGGGCTAGCCCTAAGACTAAGGATACTGGGGTGTCTGTGTCCCCCATTGCGCACTGCTCCTCATGTCATTTAGGGTTACCTAGAGAATACTCGGGTCATTTATGTCCAGCATGTGCTGCTGCCCCTGCGTCTCACCCAGGGACCTCCAGCCATGCACAAGAACCAGTTTGGATGCAAGAGTTTAAGGCCACTACTAGAGACCTAAGGTCTACCTTACAACTTCTTCCATCCCAATTGCAGTGGGTATTCCAGTCTTAGCAGCCCCCTACTCCTATCAGGTCTTGCCTACAAAAACCACAGGGCGTACCTGATGTATCTGCGCAAGCATCATTAGATACCATCTCAACCTGGTACAGCGACTGGCGGAAAGAACTCAACATCAGCAAGACAACTGCAACGCTGTTCACCAGAAAGAAGATCAAGGAGCACCCACACATCAGCCTCAATGGGGAGACCATCAAGTGGGAGAACAGCAGCCACTACCTCGGTGTGACCCTGGACAGCAAACTCAACTGGGGAAGCCATATTGAGAATGCTCAGCAAAAGGCAACAGGAAAGATGGCAGCACTGTATCCACTCCTGAAGACCAAGTCCATGCCACTCCGGACAAAGATCAACGTCTACAAGGCAATCATCAGACCTACCCTGACGTATGCCTCCCCAGCATGGATCACTTGCCATGAGCGACACCCGAAGAGTCTTCAGGTAGTCCAGAACAAGGCCCTGCAGATATCGTCTGGAGCTCCAAGATTCGTAAGGACAGCTGACCTTCACTGGGAGCTAGACATCGAGATGTTGGACGAACACCTAGCGAAGCTGAGTAAGAACTTCTGCCAAGGACTAGATCAGAACCCGAACCCTCTGATCAGAAAACTCACTGCCACCACTGCAAACCCCTTCGACCGCTACCTGCGGCACAGCGAAGACCCTGTGAAACCAACCCAACTGTGACAAGTCAACACAGACCAAGAAGAATCCAAACCTGTGACTTAAAACCCAACCCGAGAAGATGGAGTAGTGAGGCTCAAGCCTCGGTATCCAAAAATCACCGCTGATGGATAAAATCTATCAGCAAGAAGACGACGGATGATGTATCTGACTCCTCTAAGGAGGAAATGTTGGTGGATTCTGATGAGGGGGAATGTTCTGCGGTGGTCTCTTCCCAATTCTTTGGGGACCCCTTTGAAGCTAATCCTGATCCCTCAGTTGAGACCCTGATCAGAGCAGTGTTAAACACGCTAAACATCCCTTTGGTTCCAGAGGCTCCCACGGACCCCTCTGATGTCTTTCAGGAGCCTAAGAAGCAGTCTACCTGTTTTCCACCTAACCCCACTCTTGACCGTCTTGTGTCTGACGAGTGGAAAGCTCCTGACAAGAAGCCTTCTGTATCTAAGAAGCTTGCTAAGTTGTACCCCTTTTCTGAAGCAACATTAGCTCAGTGGGCTCATCCACCCAAGGTGGATGCTCCAGTCTCTAGACTTTCTAAGTCCACTGCTTTGTCTGTGGCAGACGCATCTGTCCTCAAGGACTGGACTGACAGGAAGCTTGAGACATCCCTGAAGACTATCTTTGCTGCATCTGGTACTTCGTAGCACCAGGCGTTCGCAGCTGTTTGGATGAACAGGGCCATTGCAGTTTGGACTGAACAGCTGACTGTGGCATTCCACCAGGGAGCTCTTACTGCTGATATGTTGCGGCTCCTTACCAGCATCTCTGAAGCCCAATATTATGTTTCTGCTGCTATCTTTAATACCATCTGCTTGGTGGCTAGAGTTTCTACCGTGTCTGTGGTAGCCAGACGGGCTCTTTGGTTCAAGATCTGGTCTTCTGACACTACCTCTAAGAAAGCCTTGCTTTCATTACCTTTTCAGGGTACCTCTCTGTTTGGGCCAGAGCTTAAAGACCTCATTAGTGAGGCCACAGGGGCTAAGAGTACCCTGCTGCCCTTTAGTGCCTAGGAAGAAGCCTCCAGCAAAGTGGAATTGGCTTTTTTGTCCCTTTCAGGCTGAGGCACAAACTGCAAACCAAGCGGTTCCCTAGGCTCTGCGCTCCTCCTCCAACCCAAACAACAATGAAGGGCCAAGCAGTCCTCCACCAAGCCCAAGGCTTCCAAACCTCCTACGGCATGACTCGCCGAACCCCGGTCCCCATGTGACAGTGGGTGGTCGTTTTTGTGCCACTTCCTGAGTGTCTGGACAGTCACATTGGTGGATCCGTGGGTTTTGCAGGTTGTGTCTGAGGGGTACAGGATCCCTTTCACCTCTCTTCCCCCGTTCAGGTTCTTTCCTTCTCACACTCCTCAGGGAGCGGAGAAGCACCCGTCTGTTCCACGGCGCCATCCAGACCCTTTTGGACAAGGAGGTTCTGGAACCAATTCCAGTACAGGAAATAGGTTTTGCTTTTGTTTCTTTATATACTACTTTGCTATACTTTGAAACAGAGGCAGGGGTAAAGCTGGAAGGAAAAAGGGGAGTCAGTTCCTCAAAGTCCCTGCCTTTATTGAAGTGCCCTGCCTTCTGGTGGAGGGAACATTACCCAGTGGTTACTGTATTCCCCATTTTCTCTGTGTTTCACTAAGAGAAAAGACCATAAGTTCACTAAAATCTGCCTTTTTTTTTTTATAAAGATTTTACTGGTCATTTTTCTCTTTGAAGTCTAGGGACTTAAAATTATTTTTACTTTATTTGTTCCATTTATGGGAACTATATTTTTGTAATGTTTTATAACATATTTCATGAATCTTAAGTACTTGCGCATGCTGACAAAAAATTAATAAAGTAACATATTTGTGATTACATTTATAAGGTGCTAAAGATAAAAAACAGACAATACAGTTTAGAATGGAAAAAGTGTTCATTTACTTTGGCAAATGTGTTAATTTTTTTTTCTTGTAGTTAACATGGACCTGTTGCCTACACAGCTTGTAGTCTTATTAAATGTATCTATTCAAACTGCTTATAGGGATAGTAATACTTTATTATTACTATCCCCCATATTGTACATATTTGTAAAATAATTTAATAGCCCCCAGGTTCATCTCTCAAACCTTTATGGTTTGAGAGATAACTGAAGGCAAAGTCCCCCACTCCCTCCCCCTTCCCGTAGTACTGACTGCAGGGGAAGTCTGTCGTACGACAGGCATGCGACTCTGCAGCTGAGCCGAGATCCCGTTAGTGGAAAAAGAATTATTTCACTGAAACGGTCTTCTACATGTGCTTGGTTTGCAAGCACATGTAGAAGACCGTTTCAGTGAAATAATTCTTTGGGGCGAGGGGGGAACTTTGCCTTCGGTTATCTCTCAAACCTATATGGGGGCTATTAAATTATTTTACAAATATGTACAATATGGGGGATCGTAATAATAAAGTATTACTATCCCTTTAAACATTGTGCTTTCTAGTTTTCGGTTAGTTTAATGGTTTGAGAGATTTTTTGGTATAATTTATGGTGGGGCCTAACCTCAGAAGAGCATTTGATAAAATCTGCATACTTATTTACATGCTCAGAAAATCACTTCTCTTCTTAGGCTGCTAGATCCTATCAGTTTCCACCGGATTGGGTGGTTGATGAATTAATGATAAGAAAAAAGCATGCAGATCCTTTCAGGATGAACAAATCATATAAATGTATTATTTTACTAATCAAATGTATTTCATGTTGCCATGTAAATGAGTTTCTTAGTAATCCTCTTGTCTTATGTGTTTTAAGCTACATGCTTTGAGGAATGCCGTAAAGAACATTTCTGGAAGCAGCATAGTCACTGAACAAAGTGTATCTGAATATAAAACCGAAATCAGGTACTGTATTTGTTTGCTTGGTCATATTTCTCAAACTGGGTTATTTGGTACTCCAGGGGTTCATGAAAAAGTACAAAGGGTTTTAACTTGTACATAAAGATTATTTACACAAGAAAAAGTTGTTATTGTGGGGCAAATCCAAAGAAACAAAATGAACAAAAAAAATGCCAAATTCCTTATGAATTTGTGTTGCGTACCCCTCTGACACACAAAGGCTTAACCCCTTAATGACAGGGGTTTTTTTTCCATTATAGCGAATGACTTCCTGGACTCACCAGGTAAGTCGTCTGTCACTAAGGGGTTAAAGGGATAATAATGTTTCACAAAAAAAAGCAGTTCAATTCATCTTCATAGTATTTGGGTCATGGAGAGTGTTATTTCAATACTGTCAGAGTTGTAGTTCAAGAGTAATTGAATGATAAAGTATCCCCCTCCCGCCCCTTCTACCTAGTGTAAGCCACCTCCCCTCAGATGTGGAATATGGTCTTGAGACCAGACAGCTCACATCAAGGGACAATCTTCTTACTGTGAGAACAATGAAACCCTGCCCCCTTTGACAAAGGAGGGCAGGTTTTTCCTTATGCTCAATGAAGATTGCTCCTCACTGTGCTCCATCTGGACAGTCTTGCTGCTCTGGGCTGAGCAGTGTTATATCAGTAAAAAGACTGGAGGGGGATACTTTATCATTCAATTACTCTTGAACTACAACTCTGACAGTACTGAAATAACACTCTTCATGGCCCAAATACTATGAAGATTAATTGGAGCTGCTTTGTTTGTGAAATATTACTATCCTTTAAATAGGGCTTTTTAGCTATGAATGTATTGCATTGGGAATGTTGGTCAGGCAAGTGATTTTCCTTTTAGGTTTGCGAGATAGTGGATCTTGTCCATCAACCAATAGTTGTCTTGGGTGCAGCCACACCTTTTATAAATCACTCGTGAAATAATAACAGTTTCTGATCTATGGAAGTATTTTGTTCTGTAGACAAAAGACGTTAGAAATCGCACAGCGTCTAGCATGTTCAGAAGTTTCGCCTTGTCTTTCTTTGGATTAGGATGTAAGAAAGAAACTATATTAAACTCAAACAACTTTTGGAAGGGGGTATCATCCTGAGACCTGTCTGTCATTATGAAAAATGTAAAAATGAAGGCCGCCAGCTCATCTACTTTGCCGTTGAGATGGCTTAGAAGAAAAGTGACTTTCCAAGACATGAATGGAGTTGGAATGCATTCAAGGCCCAAAATGATGTTTCTGAAGAGCTTTGTAAAACCATGTTCAAGTTACATGATGGAACTAGGCTCTTGTAAGCTGGCACATATATACAAATACCACTGAAGAAAAGTTCTTGATGGAAGCAGTTGTTTTTTGGAAGAAAATAGGGAGACGAGACCCGAGCTTTGAAGGAGCTGGCACTAAGGCCCTTATTCATCAAGCTAAATCTGGAGCAAAGCAAATGCAGCACAGGGGAAATGACAATTCCTTTTTAATTATAATGTGATTTTTAACATTTTGAGTGCTAGCGAGGTCTGCATATACATTTGTTGGAGACCTCTCTAGCTTTCAAGATGTAAAAAGTGCCATTTAAATCAGTGGGAATTTTAGATCAATCTACGGTGCAGATGATTTGCTCCATAACTGCACCTCTTTAACTTGATTAATATATCCCTAAGATCTTTAAACAGACCGTCTTGCAGAAAATCCAGGATAGTAGGACTATTGTAAATGTGGGGGAGACAAAAACCTTCTCTTTGTTGCTTTAAGAAAATATTTATCAGATCTGATAGTATACCTTAGTTGAGTCAGGTTTTTATCATAGAATAAGTTACTGAATCTGATAAATCCTTCCTTCATAGAACACTGTCTTCAACCACCATGTCATTAAAGCCAATATTTCTGAATATTGTTGGAAGAATAATCATGAGACAGAAGATCTAGACAGGGAGAAAGCGTTCACTGACATGTTGAAGACTTCTGAGACCCAAGAACAATGAGGCTAGGCAGGAACTATCAAGTTTGTCTGTTTTTTTTCCCATTTTATCTTCTTCAGTATTCTAAGCAGCAAGGCTTTTGGTGGAAACATATACACTGGATTGAAGCTCCAGGGAGCAAGCATGGCATCAACCAAATCCTTTGTTATTTTCATGTACTTTCACAGAATCTTGGAACCTTTTTGTTGAAGCTGGATGTCATCATGTTGTCTGGAAGGCCCTATCTGTCTACTAATTGTTGAAAGATTCTTGGATGCAGAGACCGCTGAGGTAATTTGCCTTTCAGTTCTCCACTCCTGAAATGAGCACTGCAGAAAG
Source organism: Rhinophrynus dorsalis (assembly GCA_037306005.1). NCBI lineage: Eukaryota > Metazoa > Chordata > Amphibia > Anura > Rhinophrynidae > Rhinophrynus > Rhinophrynus dorsalis. The sequence goes on from CM074718.1 coordinate 66,550,455, forward strand.
AACCAAGGCTTCTACCAGCAGAATAATCGTTGAGACCTTCCACATGGCTCTCTGGCTTTTTGTTCCTCCCTGTTTGTTTATGTAGGCCACCACTGTGGCTTTGCTTGGATTGGTGACCCATTAGTAGAAACTTATAGTGAAGGAGAGAGCTGAGGACTGTCTGAGTTCTAGGATGTTTATGTGCAGAGATCTCGCTTGCCCTTGTTCAGGAACACCAAACCACAAACTGGCATCTGTTTGTATTTTCCATATCCGTGAAGAAAATATCCACCTGCCATGAATGGGGAAGTTAACAACCATTGTAGAGCATTCATAGCTTCCTCTGATAGATAAAAAGACCTTGTCCAGGGAAGACTGATCCTTGTTGCAAGATTTTAGCAGACTGATTTGAAGAGGACACCTGTAAAACTGTGACTATGGCACTGCCTCTATTGAAGATTACATCAACCCTTAAATCTGTATACAGAGACAGACAAACATCTTGCCTTGTCTGACAAGGCTCAGTATTTGAGTCCTCAATGCTAATTTGGTCATCTGTTAGAAAATGTACTGTAGCACAGTGTTTATCCTGAGCAGGAACAATATTGCCTGTGCAGGGCTGACTGATAAATTTTGAAGGTTGAGTATCTAAGCATGGTTCTGTAGTGTTGTAATGCAGATGTCTAGATGAGATGAAAGAAGTGGTTTTGAGGGAGCTTTAATAGTCTCTCATAATACAAATTCCTTGGTCCACTCAATTGAGGGTTACTCAGTATCCTGATGATATAATCTGATGAAATCTGACATTTGTGATGGCGGACAGCGATGTCTCTCTCTCTCTGTCTCCTCCAGCTGGGTCTTCCAGACTGCTTGGTATCATGCTCTCTCTTTCTCGCTCTCTCTTGCTCCCATGCTCTTGCTCCTCTTTCTCTCCTCTACTCTTATATTTTGCTTTCTGTCTCTCTCCCCTTTCTTCTCTCTCTTCCATCTTTTTTTTTTCTGTCTTACTCTCTCTCTCCCCACTAGGCTTATCTCTCTGTCTTCCCCCCTCTCTTTCTCCTCTCTCTCTCTCCTCTCCTCTTTTATATTTCTCTCCCCCTCTCTACTCTTATCTCTTTCTCTCTCTCTCCCCCTCTCCCTCCCCTTTCTGATCTTCTCTTTTCCTCCTCTTTTTCTATCTTCTCTCTCTGCCCCCTCTCTCTATCTCTGTCTCCCCCTCTCATGCTTTCTCTTGCTCCCATGCTTTTGCTCCTCTCTCTCTCTCCTCTATTCTTATATTTCTCTCTCTCCCCTCCTTTCTGCTCTTCTCTCCCCCCCTCTATTTCTTTCTATCCTCTCTCCCCTCTTGCTCCCATGCTCTTGCTCTCCTGTTTTCTCTCTCTCTCTCTCTCTCTCTCTCTCTCTCTCTCTCTCTCTCTCTCTCTCACATACATACATACACACACACACACACACACACACTATCACTTTTTCCTTTTTTTAATTTAGAAGATCCATTAGTGGGGCTAATAGAAAGGGATAACATCTGCATACTCCACAGAAATGACCACTGAGATCCCTCCACGTGGCTTTTTATTTTTTATAGAGCCAAGACAATCTCTACCAGTCTTTCAGTCCCTGTAAGGCCCCAATTCAATTACATTACCTCATAGAACTGTTACTCTGAAAGGGTGAGCACTGACATACTGGGAATAGAGATTTACTTACGTATGGCTTTAATAAGCACTTCTACTAAATTAATCTGGTCAACAGAGAAAACTGGAATTGGAATCATAGTATTGTGAAAAAAAAGATAATGTTATACAGATCTGTTTTCTCCCATAACCCCTTGAGTGCCAGAGGAATATGCAGCACATTGCATGCACAATGCGTTGCACATCTCTGTGGTAATGAAAGGGTTAAAGTCTCTTAAAGCTTCTAACTTTTCTTCTAATACAATGGGCTGCCAGCTTAGTAGTTACTAATCCCTATTTACTATGGGGTTAAATCAGACACTTGACTGGTTTTGTAACTTCAGATAGCATAAATGCAGAGTAAAGCTCTTACAGATCTCTTTAATATTGAGCACTCCATGAATTATAAAACCCCCTCTACTTACACTATACCAGAGACTTAATATTAAGATGGATGGAGTTGTTCTGCTTGTATTGTCTTAAAGGGATAGTAATATTTCATAATAAAAGCATCTCTAATTAATCATCATAGTATTTGGACTTTGGAGAGTGGTATTTCAATTCTGTCAGAGTTGTAGTACAAGAGTAATTCAATGACAAAGTGTCCCCCTCCCGCCCCTGTTACTGATGTAACACTGCTCAGCCATATCAGAAGGGAGGTGCCCAGGTAGACTGCAGAGAGGGACAATCTTCAATTAAGATAAGGGAAAAACCTGAAATACTTGTCAAGGGGGGAAGGGCTTTAATTGTTCTCATAGGAAGACGTTTGTCCCCTTCTGTTATCTGTCTGGTCTATGGACTGCATTCCACATCTGAGAAGAGATTGCTTACACTAGGTAAAAGGGGAAGGAGGGGAAACTTTGCTTGTGAATATCTCTCAAACCATAAAGGTTTGAGAGATAAGACTTATATCGTTCTTCATGTTTTTTTAATGCCTACAAAATAAAATAAAGATAAAACAAAGTATTACTATCCCTTTAACAGGCCTGAATAGTGTCTTCTTCCCGCTCATTCAGTCGATACATCTTGTTGTTTCACCCCATCCAGTGACACAATGCATTGTTTGACTGAACAAGCAGGTCTTTTGTTTAGATGGTAGAGGGAGAACATCTCTCTGCATCTTTACTTAAATCGCCACATATTTTATAAACTCTGGTGCAAAAGTCATGATAATTAAAACAAAACGGCTAACTTGCACAGCACTGTCAAAGCTCTGGCTTTAAATAGACCTGTTAGTCCTGAACATTAAAGGGGTAGTAATAGTTAAAATGTAAAAAAAAATGTTGTAAGGTTTATCCCCCTGAGTAAAACAAGGATACTCCCCCTGCTGAAAGGTGTTGTATTCAAAAGTTATTACAGATCAAAGTTGAATTTTTTAGGTGCAAGTGGCCTGAAACTGTACAGTGGCGCTGTTGCTACACCACCCTATGGGGATTTATGGTCCTGGGACCAGATCTGTCCATAGGATGGTGTAGCAACAGCGCCACTGTACAATTTCAGGCCACTGTGATATTGTGCCTAAAAAATTCAACTTTGAGCTATAATAACTTTTGAATAAAACACCTTTCAGCAGTGGGAGTTCCCTTGTTTTACTCAGGGGATAAACCTTACAACATATTTTTTTATATTTTACTTAACACCACCCAATAATATCTACACACTTACCTTGATAAATCCTAAAGTTCCCTGTGTATCTTGTATCTGAATCTTTTTTCAAGAAATAACCAAATGTGTTGGTCCTGGATGTCAGGTCTATGGAAGCAGACATGACCGTTTTTCAAACTGATACAGACATGCACACCCCTCCTGTTCTTAAGGGGTTAAGGTCCTGTTAGTAACGGTTATGTCCTCCATGACGGACATGACATCCAGCATTGCATGAAGATATTCTCTTGAGTGAAAGTAGTGAAGGACAGGAAGATAACTCTAGAGTGACATACGTTATGTAGAGGGCTGGCAACTTGTGGCCTGGTGGGCAAATTCCATCTACTGTCCCATTCGTACTATTTCTCTATCCTACTGTCCTAGCCCCCCCCCTTGTTAATTTTAAAATTGCTATTAAAGTTGTGAAGTAAGGCAAGTGATACCCATAGTTTACAACTGAAATGGGGATACACTAGTTCTACTACAGAGCTTACAATTTAAGTACCTAGTGATACTGTAGATCTTACAAAGAACTGGTTTGTGCTATTAGTGTTGATCTGTTTGTATTGCATATCTGTGGTATCATTTGTGTAGCTCCATTTCAGTTATAATCTCCATGGTATCACTAGTGTAGCTCCATTTACAGCAGCAGTTGGGAGATTGAGTGAGGCAGTGACCCACCAGCCCAGACCTATAACCGACTTGGGCACAGTCTATGAGACCTTATTCAGCTATGGGGATAAAGGACTCTGAACCCAAATTATACAATATGCCCTGAAGTTTATTAAATAAAAAATATATAAAAAAATAAATCAGAGCGTCCAGCTCCGTATCAGCCGCGGCGTGGGCAGTCTCTACTGTGCATGACTGCAGCATGTGCAGCAGTCTCTACTGCGCATGACTGTGTCGTTACACACATTTAGCGAATTATTATATAGGAGATATGTATGTGTATATAAACATTCACATAAATGCTTTTTTTCCTCCTAGGCAAACTAGGAAGTTTAGAGACTCGGAGCAAGAAAAAGACCGAACTCTTCTTAAGTCCATTGTAAAGGTTTGGAAGGAAATTAAGTCCCTTCGTGACTTTCAGAAGTTTACCAACACCCCGGTGAAGCTCTATTTGCGAAAGTAGGTTGTGATATGAAGATTTATTTAATGGAAAAGACTTTGATTGTAAAAAATATGCATGAAAGATGGACAAGCAAAATAAGAGCCAATGTGGAGTTTGTGTAAGGGTAAAAGTGGGTAATTTTGGAGCAAAACAACTTCGTATTCATAAAATGAACCCCTTTGGCTGATGGAGAGCTCTCTATAGTGCAGTGTAGACCTCGGTTCCATCGAAGGGGTTACAATTACTATTTCAGTCAATTTTGACTGTTCATTTGTTACCTAGGGTGCAGTGGTTTAACCCTTGCTTCTTTTGTCTTTATACAGAAGACCCGTCGCACAATGGGCTTTTTTATTAATGAAAAATGGAGCAAACTAATAGCACATACTATAGAGGACAGCTAAAACCTCTGATTGATTTAAATGGGACTTTTAACCCAGTGCATATTAGAGAGGTCGCTAAGGCATTGTTTTGCAATGCCTTGGTGACCTCTCTAGTATGCACGGGGTTAAACATCCCATTTAAATGATAATTTGGAGAAGTTTTATTCCCTATGGTGAGAATGGTTTGCTCTAGAATTGCACCTTTTTATTTTATACATAAGGCTTAATATTTGCTCAGTGTTATATACTGAGGGTTATGCACTAATGCGTGATAAAGTGGTGCTAAAGAGGAGATAACTTATCCAGTTCCTGTGTTATTCTATACAGCCTATGCACTAAGATCTCCAAATTTGAAGAAAACTTAGGGGCATATGTTCAAAGAAGTAGCGAAATAGCTTTTGTCGTTTGCAACGACTTTTCAAAGTACAGTGTTGTTAGGATCATTAATATTTTCAGAGAGTGTCGGTTGTGATTGAAAATATGTCATTTGTCCTGACTGAAATGGTCGTATGGAACGACAAAAAAATGCATTAACTAACAGCAAAAATGTCTTAAAAATGTCTTAAAGACAAAAATCCTCACATTCAGAACTTCACATTCCCTCCACTTTTTTCTTAATGTACAAATTTTGTCTTTTGAAAGACATTTTTTGTGGTTAGTTACGACAAATTTTCTTTTCCTCTATACGACACTGGAGAATAGTTTAGCCCCGCCCTTGCCCCGCCCCTTTGCCTATCAATTCTTGGGTTTACACAACGGACATTACTAGTTTTTGTTGTATACTCTATAGAAAATATATCGATCAGGAATTCAATTACTTATTTTTGTCTTTCATACGACAGTTTTTTGTCATTATCCCTTTCAACATACGGCCTTTAGTGCATAGGCTCCATAGAATAACATATGACCTGGAAATCTGATATCACTGGAGATATCTGCATTATCATCTCTTTATCACACCTTAGTGCATCTTCCCCATTAAGTCTGCCTATTTTTGTCTTTCCTCCACCTAACATTACCTTCACTTTATCAATAAACTAGTTACCAGTGAAGCACACACTACAAGTAGTCCAGGCATACACACACAACTCAGAGAACCAGGGCAGCATGGTCTTAGTTGTCTTGCAAACAAACATATTTTATTGAATCAGTATTTCTCTTTTGGTTATCATCATACTTCTTCATAGTATATGTCCTGATGAAGGTATGTACAAATATACAGAAATGTTGATTCAATAAAAAAGGTTTGTTCACATGAACAAGTCCAGGGTGCCCTAGTACTTCGAAAAACTTGTATATGTCTTAAACCTGGCAACTTCCAGTGTCTTTGATTCTGGAGAATTCCTGACAAGTAAGTGTATAAAGCTGGGCAGGTGGTATTTCTATTACAAAGGCTAAAGTCATGGGTACTCAAAAAAAAAACCAAAACTGAAAACCTTTCAATTTTGCTGTAATTTTTACATGACTTCTTAAGGGCATGCATGTCTCAATGAGTTTCAGTCTATACTCAATATTGCTAATATCAGCAATGCATTTGGGACTTCTCTATCAAGCAAATGTTTGGACCATTTAAATCTACAAAGATTCTAGGAATTTTTATGTGTCGTTTGTTTGCTCCAATTATAATATTCTGGTGTGGACAAAACAGTGGTGTAGCCAGGGTTTATTTTTCGTGGAGCATGATGTTTACATTGATGGGCAGAAGCTATACCCAGGCTTAAATTTTTAGTGTTTTCATTCAATACAAAAAATGATGGATAGCTGTGTGGATGGATGGGCCTGTGTCCAAACTGTGTAGGCCGAGACCTTCCTGTGGGTTTGCCACTGGGATAAACATAACAAAACAGTAACTCAATAAAAGATGTAAGTTCATATATATTAATTCAAGAGTGCCCTGGGACCTCCACACTATCCATTTTTTTAAAGCTAATGCTTTGATATGACATTTGCCCTTTCTTTTTGTAAACCCTCGTCTAGTAGCTTTGAAATATTTTGAAAACTTTTTATCTGAACAATTAGTGAGCGCATATTTAAAACATGTAACAACATTTAAAACTATCAGCATTCTCTTGTGAAGTTTTCAGTTCAAGTGAACCTGTCACATTGAATTTTCTTTACATATTTGGAAATTTCCTTCAAAACTGCCTTAGTGTCATGTTAAAGGGATATCAGAACTTAGATAAAAGTCACTTTCTCTGTCATCTAATACAGGTTACTGGTAACTTTGGGTAGGTGATCAGCCCTTTTAATAGGCAGGAACAATTCTGAGAAGTGACTCCTGGGTGGACCCTACCTCCTCTCCTTAGCTTGCAGCTAGCCAATCCCCAACCAGTAAGATTTGTTCCTTGGTCAAGACACAAGCAAGAGAACAGTTCTGCTATAGTTTCAGCTTTTTTATTATTTTTCTGTTAGAAACGGAATACCACAATTAGGCAGATTACCATCACTGACAATTCCCATCACCCAAATGTGGATAGCTCAGTTTACCAGGTGCTTTTGTGGACCTAAGCACTGGGGGGGAAATCTTGGCTGCAAGTTCTTTCCCCAGGAGTTGCTCACTGAGGCTTCTTCTTGATATATGGTAATCTGAAGACAGAAGACTTGCTGAAAAAGGTGCGCACCCTTTGAGTGCTGAGGACCACATGTCCCTTGCTTCCCCTCCGCACAGGGGTCTCACTTGAAGTTCCTATTACATACTCATGCACTCATTGGGTTTATTCTGTATGTCTGTGAGGTGTCTGGAGCAAGTTTCTGTGGTAATTTAACTCTTTTGCTGCTGGTTAGCACCTTTTTGGGGGTTTTGGGCACTTTCTCTATTGGGTTCAGTGTTTATTGGGTCTACAGTTTTTTTCTAGTGGGCTTTTGAGTGGTTTTACGTTTAGTATTCACCTCACTAACATTATGTTCCGCGCCCTTAAGGCACGCGTTTACCACTTAGACGCCATTGCTCCATGCACTTCTGTGGGACTTTACAGTTTGGGACATATCTCTGCAACCTCTCCACGTAGCGAGGTCAGAGATGGCTCATGGTGTTGGTTTTCCCTTGCTCTGTCATCCGGTCAACGTTCTGGGGATGTTGGGGGCTTTTAGGGGCTTCAGGTACTGTTGGGGTACTCTGTCAGTGAAACGACGTTTCCCAAGAGTGCCTGCTTCGCGCACTTGTTTCCGATTGGCTCCCATTGCGGCAGCCATTTTGTGTATTCGCAGATCGAGTATCCTACCCAGGGCTTGGACTCTCCTTCTCTCCTCTGCAGTTTAACCCTTTGCCTACCAAATAAGTCTTATTTAGTGTTTCTGGGGTGTATTAATTATCATACACGCTTTATTTTGGGTGTTTTGATACTTTGACCGTATTGACTCTGTGAGAATATCTACTCCGTTAGACCTTGGGGCTAAACCTAAGACTAAGGATACTGGGGTGTCTGTGTCCCCTATTGCTCATTGCTCCTCATGTCAATCAGGGTTACCTAGAGAATACTCAGGTCATGTTTGCCCAACATGAGATGCTGCCCCTGAATCCCCTGCTGGAGCCTCCAGCCATGCACTAGAGCCAATATGGATGCAAGAGTTAAAGGCTACAACCAGGGACCTCCGGTCCACCTTACAACTCCTTCCATCCACTTTGCAGGGGGTCTTCAACTCATTGCAGACCCCCGCCCCTCTCAGATCTTCCCTGCCTAAACCACCAGGTGTACCTGATGTGTCTGGTTACTCTGAAGAGGAATTATTGGTGGACTCTGATAATGATGACTGTTCAGCTGTTCCTTCCTCTCAGTTTTTTGGGGACCCCTTTGAGGCAGACCCCATTCCCTCGGCTGAGGGCCTGATCAGGGCTGTGTTGTCCACCCTGAACATTACCTTGGTGCAGGAGGCTTCTTCTGACCCCTCTGATGTTTTACAGGAGCCTGTTAGGCCCCATGCCTGCTTTCCACCTAATCACACCCTTGACCGTTTGGTGTCAGGGGAGTGGAAATTTCCAGACAAGAAACAATCTGTGTCTAAAAAGTTTGTTAACTTTATCCGTTTTCAGAAACGGCCCTTACTCAGTGGGTTCATCCCCCCAAAGTGGATGCCCCAGTTTCCAGGCTTTCCAAGTCAGCTGCCTTCCAGTAGCTGATGCCTCTGCTCTTAAAGACTGGGCTGACAAGAAGCTTGAGACTTCTCTCAAGGCTATTTTAGCGAACGCAGGCTCTGCCCATCGCCCTACCTTTGCTACTGCATGGGTAAATAGAGCTACCTCAACAAGCAAGGCGGCACAAGAAGTCTTGCAGCTTGACTAGAAGTCAAGTATATTTTGTCTTGGGCAGAGGAGCATGTCCCTGCTATTTCCACAGTTCAAATTCCTGGCGTAGACAATGTTCTGGCAGACTTCATCAGTCGACACACAGTGGACAGCGGAGAGTGGGAGTTGCATCCAGAGGTGTTCAACCTCATCATCCAGCAGTGGGGTCTTCCATGCATCAACTTGATGGCAACCAGACACAACAGGAAGGTTCCAACATTCTGCTCTCTCTGGGAGGATCCCATAGCTCTGGCAGTGGATTCCTTATCGATCCCATGGACGTTTCCTCTGGCTTACATCTTCCCTGCTGTTCCCCTGTTGAACAGAGCTGAGACTGGAGCGTTGGCCAGTCGTTCTGATTGCTCCATACTGGCCACTTCAGGCTTGGTTTCCGGAGTTTTTGTAGCCCCCCCCCCCCAGACCTCCTTCTACAGGGTTACCTCTAGAAAGAAAGACGTTCATCGTCTCGCTTTGACGGCATGGAGATTGAATCCTCAATTTTGAAGAAAGGATTTTCTTCTGGAGTGGTGGCTAATATGCGTAGTGTCTGCAAGCCTGTTTCTTCTAAGGCCTACCATCGATTTTGTCTGCACACCAAGCCAGAAAGGAAGAGCAAAGACCTGCCTCAGGATTTTGACCTTCCTACAGTTCTTTTCTTCCTCCATGATGCTGTGGATAAGAATCTGTCTGAGTTCTCTTAAGGTTCAGACTTCTGTGCTCTCTGTCTTTTTTCAGAGGTGCCTTGCTGTCATTCCTGATGTCAAGGTTTTCTTCCAGGGTGTTGCTCATACCCGTCCGCTGTTTAAGTCCCCTGCTCCTGAGTGGGATCTTAACCTGGTTCTGGGAGTACTCCAGCATCTTCCTTTTGAGTCCTTGGCTACCATTCCTCTGCGTATGCTGACGTGGAAGATGGCCTTTCTCCTGGTGATTGTTTCTGTTCGCAGAGTTGCAGAGCTGCATGCCCTGTCTTGTAGACGACCCTTTTTGGTTTTTCACAAGGACAAGGCGGTGATTCGCACCTCACAAGAGTTTCTCCCGAAGGTTGTGTCCGAGTTCCACATCAATCAGGAGATTGTGGTTCCTTCCTTCTGTCCTAACCCTACTTCTGACAAAGAGAGGGATCTTCATCTGTTGGATGTTGTGCGTTTTCTCAAGTTCTTTGTGCATCACACTGAGTCCTTGAGGCAGTCTGACACTCTTTTTGTCATTCCTGAGGGTCCTAGGGCAGGGAAGCCTGCTTCCAAGGTTACCATCGCTTCTTGGATCAAGTCCACGATTTGTAAGGCTTACGAACTTCGGAAGAACCCTGTTCCCTTCAGGGTTACGGCTCATTCTGCAAGGTCTATTGGGGCTTCTTGGGTCTACAAGAACCAGGCCTCAGCTGATCAGTTGTGCAAGGCGGCCACTTGGTCATCTGTGCACACTTTTTCTAAACTCTGTCGTGTGGATGTGCTGGCATTGGCTGATGCCAGTTTTGGGAGGACGATCCTGGAGGCAGCCTTGCCTGTCTAGGATCTCTTTAGTCTCTCAATACTCTTTCACTTTTGAGCCCTGTTGGCTCTAGTTCAGTGTGCTGTGCATCTGTTCATGGGGCTTGTTTTACCCCTGTTCGATGTCCGTTGACACTTTGCGCTTATTGTTGAGCTATTAATGATCTGTAGGTTCATTGGTGCTCTGGTGACTTTGGAGGCCTGCTCCCGGTCCTTGTCTTTCATCTCGCCCTGGGGAACTTAATGATTGGACATCCCAAAGTTACCAGTAACCTGTAATGGACAACAGAGAAAATAGGATTTTAGTCTTACCTGTGAAATCCTTTTCTCTCAGTCCATACATGTTACTGGTCTCCCACCCTGTCAAGGGACCATGCTTGGCTCTCCTGCGGCAGAACATGGGGGTCCTTTCGGGTTCATTCTCATAGGAGTCTTCCTTTACTTTCTTACTACCTAGTCAATAGTTAGTCGGCAAATCTTACTGGTTGGGGATTGGCTAGCAGTAAGCTAAGGAGAGGAAGTAGGCTCCACCCAGCAGTCACTTCTCAGAATTGTTCCTGCCTATTAAAGGGGCTGATCGCCTACCCAAAGTTACCAATAACCTGTATGGACTAAGAGAAAAGGATTTAACGGGTAAGACTAAAATCCTATGTTAATGCTGTAGGTATTAAAAAAAACTAAATCGGTTGCACCCAGTCCTTTCTCGCAAACCTCTATGGTTTGAGAGATATAAGATTTGAAAGTTCCCCTTTCCCTCCCCATGCACTGACGTCAGCTCTCTGTGTTAGAGACGGCGTTCCCATTCAACAGACCGTCCTGTGCTCTTCAGCAGAGCTGTGATCACGCTAGTTAGGCAGAAATACTTAGTTTGAACGGTCTACAACGTGTGCGTTCAAATGAAGTACTTCTTCCTAACCAGCATGATCATGGTTCTGCTGAAGAATGCAGGATGGTCTGTTGAACGGGATCTCTCTCTAACACAGAAAACTGACGTCAGCGCATGGGGCAGGAAAGGGGAACTTTCAAAGCTTATATGTCTCAAATCATAGAGGTTTGCGAGATAGGACTGGATTCAATTGATTTAGTTTTTTAATACCTACATCATTAAAGGAATAGTAATATCTCATAATAAAAGCAGCTCTAATTAATCATCATAGTATTTGGACTTTGGAGAGTGTTATTTCAGTTCTGTCAGAGTTGTAGTTCAAGAGTAATTCAATAACAAAGTATCCCCCTCCCGCCCCTTTTACTGATGTAACACTGCTCAGCCAGAGCAGAAGGGAGGTGCCCAGGTAGACTGCAGAGAGGGACAATCTTCTATTAAGATAAGGGAAAAACCTGAAAAGCTTGTCAAGGGGGGCAGGGATTTCATTGTTCTCATAGGAAGAAGATTGTCCCCTTCTGTTATCTGTCTGGCCTATAGACTGCATTAAACATCTGAAAAGAGATGGCTTATACTAGGTAAAAGGGGTGGGAGGGGAAACTTTGCTTGTGAACATCTCATAAACCATAAAGGTTTGAGAGTTAAGACATATCATTCTTCATGTTTTTTTTAATGCCTACAAAATAAAATAAAACGAAGTATTACTATCTCTTTAAAGTTACGTTTATCTAAGTATTGCTATCCCTTTAACCAAAATTCCAGCAGCTGTATAATTTAGGAGATATTCACATTTTTATTTCTGGGAAAAGTGAAAGTTACCTGGTACAGTGCATAGCTTCATTAGCATATGAAATGTTACTGAAAAAGCTTAATTGGTATATGAAACATCATTGGTACTGCATGGATATATCTTCTTAATGGTACATTTGTTGATCTTTTGGCTAACATGACACACATGCAGCTTTTAATGCAGTTTTCAGATGTGCAAACTTGAATTAAAGGGATAGTAATACTTTGTTTTATCTTTATTTTATTTTGTAGGCATTAAAAAAACATGAAGAACAATATAAGTCTTATCTCTCAAACCTTTATGGTTTGAGAGATATTCACAAGCAAAGTTTCCCCTCCCACCCCTTTTACCTAGTGTAAGCCATCTCTTCTCAGATGTGGAATCCAGTCCACAGACCAGACAGATAACAGCAGGGGACAATCTTCTTCCTATGAGAACAATGAAAGCCCTGCCCCCCTTGACAAGTTTTTCAGGTTTTTCCCTTATCTTAATTGAAGATTGTCCCTCTCTGCAGTCTACCTGGGCACCTCCCTTCTGATCTGGCTGAGCAGTGTTACATCAGTAAAAGGGGCGGGAGGGGGATACTTTGTCATTGAATTACTCTTGAACTACAACTCTGACAGAATTGAAATAACACTCTCCGAAGTCCAAATACTATGATGATTAATTGGAGCTGCTTTTATTACGAAACATTACTATCCTTTTAAGATGAAAGTTCCACTTTAAAGCTGGATGAATGTACAATACCACCCAATGACATTGTTATGTGGAAAGTTGGTTAATGCTTTAATGAGTACTAATTTTAAACAGTCAAGATTAGCTGCACGGCATGTGGTGACATTATGCAATGTACCAATTTAACTGCTGTTGAAATGGTGTGAGGCTTTGATATTTTTGATACTGTTAGTTTCAAATTTCCATATCCAGGACCGCCCAAAAGACTACATATGCAGAACATATGTGTTGAGCAGAGAACTAAACTGTGTCATGTAAAATTTTAAAGGTCAGGGATAGTCAATCATTGTGCCCTTTAGCTGTTGGGGATTTCAACTCCCATTGTCCCCAGCCTGCCATTGGCTGTTTGGGGATGATGTGAGTTGTAGATTGCAACAACTAAAGATTAACCAGTGACTACTGCAGTTAGAAGTTACATATAAAGTATTTAATTGTTTTCTTTCCTCAAGGGAAGAGGTTAATAGGAAAATGGATGAGGAAGACTATGAATCAGAAATCCAGGCTGAGGTACATGAACTAATGGAGGAATATTCAGAGGAGTATGAGAAGGATATGAGACAATACAGAAGTGATCTTCAGCAGTGGAAGACATGGAAGAGGGCTCAGGTATGAATTCGCCAAATATGTTCTGCTTCAGTATTTAAATGTAAACATGATAGAATAATGCGGATGTTGCTCAATAGACAATGAAAAACTGTATACTAATTTTATAGATCAACCCCTAGGAGGATAATGAGATCACCAGTTAATTTCTTTGGAATGATTTTGAGACCATTCTTGCATACAACGGGTTTAGTTGATGAAGAATGCTGGAGGGGGGTGGGGGAGTAACCCGGCTGCCATATTGCAGTCAGGAAGGATTTCCCTCCAAATTGTTTTCATAAAGAATACAGGGGCAAATGTATGAATTTGCCACTGAAGTGTCTAATGCCACTGGCTGCATCAAAAGGTATGCACTTCAGTGTATGAATGCTGCATTGAATTCTGGTGAACACACTCCATCAGCATTGGATTGTAATGACAGCAATGCGCACACACTAGCTCCATAACATGCTCGTGGAAATGACTTACAGCAATGCCATTTTCTCCATTCCTTGCTCTTAACTTGGTCTAATCAAGACACAGAGGAAAGGGTCACCCCAAAATGCCCACATACTGCCCACCACTCCTTGGTGCAAGTGGTGTTATGGGGAGAATTGTGTGCCTATGTAATTGAGGTTAGGCAGGAGTAGGGATACAGAATAGATTACTGTGCTTGATTTAGCATGGAATGGGTTTGTACATTCCCCCACTAACAGCAAAACCAAAATAGTTGATATGATGTAAAATATTATGCACTTAATGGTAGCTTATGTAAAAAATAATTAATATGTTACATCCCTATAGGTGAAAAGTCCCTTTTGAGGGGTATTTTAGAAGAATAAACACAATTTGCTGCTCTTTCCACAGAAATTCTCACGCATTGAAAATACATAAGGTTTCTGCTTTTTTTGTGGCCGAAATGAAATTCCTGTGAGAACTTTGCCAATTTTCCCCTATGTTTTCTATGGGAATGAGGGTGCTGAAGTGGAGAAATCCACAGTTGAAAGCAAAAGTTGTTGGCAAACCGAGGCCTGCGGCAAAATAAGCCTTGAAAAATTATTAGCAGGCTTCTAGGTACCTCCATTTCAAGCTGGTGAAGGTGATAGAGAAGGTGAATACACTCCTGCATATAATTCATCGTTAGCCAGCTGAGTCCTATGGCAGCATAAACATTAAGAAATTGTTAGCAAGCTGAGGCCTACAGCAACATAATCCCTTAAAAATTCTTAGCAGACTGAGTGGCTAGGGACAGCGATTGCTCTCACAGCAATAGTACCTGGTTTCTGTATTGTGAAACTCTTGCAGGGGTACAACTAGGGTTGCCACCTTTACTTCAAAAAAATACCGGCCATGGCATTCCCTCCAAAGACTTAACATTGGACAGAAGCCAATTTTTTACCGGCCTGCCGGTAAAATACCGGCTGGGTGGCAACCCTAGGTACAACACAAAATCAGTTCTTTAAAACCTCTGATTTCAGCAAAAGAATAGGGAAGTGTGTCATCCTCCAACATTTTGACTTCTTTCTGAGTAAGTAAGGGTGAGTTGGCAGCACTTACAAGAAGAGGAACTGATAACTTAATTATTTTAACATGACTGGTGGTGGGGACTCTAACGCTTGTCACCTCCAACTAACTGCTCCATGCTTGCATTTTCGCAACAGAAATAGGAGACTCAGTGCTGTAGATTTCATAGACAGAAGGCTTCCTGCGGGACTACTATGACTACTACAGGTCTAAACGTTGTAACAGTACTAGCAGTAGGTATTGGTGGCACTGCATTTCGAACAGCAGCAGAAGTTTGATATATAGGGTTGTGACTGTTGACCTATGTTGCTGCTTAATTAATAATAGTGTGACTGTGTGGATATTGGTCTTGGAAGCAGTGACTGTAATGATGGCCAGGATGTTTGTTTTTGTTTACCCATGTTTACTTGTAGTTTACAAACAGTCATATTGCTCCTTTTCAGTGGTGGAAGAGTGAACCTTCTCCTTTCAACTCCTTTGGCCATATCACCATCAGACTAGATTGTAGGCCTCAGAAAACTTCTAGCATGAGGTGCAGGGTATTTAAGGGTATATAACCCCAGTTATTTTTTAGGTTACATGTTAAGGTTCCTTTAACTGAAGTTTTGGGTTGGCCTTTGTGTGCATCAGATTGGTTCAGTGCATTCTTTTTCAACCTGTTACCACATGGAGCAAATCTGAAACATTATGAAGTAACTGTACGTAGGGCGTTAAAGTCAATATAAAAAAGGAGAAATTCTGGGGCAAGCTGACTGCACCACAGGGAAGGAAACAAAATGTTCTTAGATTTAAATGGGATCATTAACCCCTTCAATGATAGAGGTCTCCCAAAACATTGCAAAGACCCATGCAGTCTTTTCTAATTTGAGAAATATTGCACCAGAATGAATCCAGTTTTCTTCTGAATGCAGGTATTTAGAATTTGTTGTGTGCAGTCCTGCATCCCAAATATATAGGCACATTCTATATACAGACCAGGGTTAGGCAGTATGCTTCCCTCTGGCTATGGATGATGGGTATTATAGTAAAATAGCAGCAGGAGTGCTGTATGTTACCCATCATCATCCTATATAATAATTCGCTAAAACGTGTGTAATGCCGCGACATGCACAGTAGACACTGCTGCGTATGCTGCAGTCACGTGCAGTAGAGACTGCCCACGCCGTGGCTGATACAGAGCTTGACGCTCCCAAGGAGCGTCCAGCTCTGTATCAGCCGCGGCGCAGGCAGTCTCTAGTGCACGTGACTGCAGCATATGCAGCGGTGTCTACTCTGCTGATGAGCCTCCACTTGGCTCTGCTGAAGAGCCTCTACAATATTAGATATTTTCATGACAAAGTATTACTATCCCTTTAAAAGTGATAGTATTGTTTAGGTATCACAGTAAGATAGATTCTTCTACACACATTTTGTATAACGATATGTAGCTTTGTAACTATCCATAAATTTGCCATTTTTATTTTAGTCTGTTAATAAAATGTCCCCCTCCCCCCCCCTCTTTTTCCATACATCACAAATCTTCCCATAAGATCAGCAAGCCGGTCTGGATAGATCGCAACGAGGGACAATTTTTGGTCAGCATAAGGAAAAACATGCCCTTTTACGTCAAGGGGGGAATTGTTTTCCTTATACTGATAGAAGATTGTCCTCGCCACGATCCGCCTGGTTCGCTGACCAGATTCCAGATCTGAGGGGATGATTCATGATGTATATAAAAAGGGCTGGAGGGGACACTTTATTATAGAATAAAATGAAAACTACAAATTTATAGATTATAAAGCTACACATCGTTATACAAATGTATGTAGAAGAATCGATCTTACTGTAATACCCAAACATTCCTATCCCTTTAAGCTTTTTGTCCACTGCTTCTGTATAGAAAAATATATTTATCCAGGTGCTTAATATAACATGTTTATTCAAGCTTATATTCACCCTCACTTGATAGACTATATAAAACCAAAGTTGACTATATGGCAAAGTGACAACGGTAAAGATTCAGCGGGAATTATATTATATCTCAATCAAGGCTATGTATCAATATATAAAACGAATATTGCAAAAAAAAAAAATAAATAAATAAATTAAAACTTTATTGTATTTAAAAAAAATATATATATAGATATATACAGTATATATACAGTGTATATACACACACACATATTGAATAAAGCAGAAAAAAAAACTACACGTTTCTTAACTTCAAGCTATTTAATCAGGGGTAAGAAAGTGATATAGGAAGAGGAAAAGCGAGAAAACCGGGCACGGTCACTCGTAAATTGGAGTAATAAGTAAAAATGTACCTAGGCATGTATCATCAATACAGCAGATATATAGATAAAATCACTTTTTGCGTTTGAACGCTGTTGTAGTCTGTAGCCATACATGGACTTTTTTCTATGTTTACATTCCCATGTAGAATCATAGATGGGAGTGTCTCTGTGACTAGAGTCAGTGAGAGAACCCACCCGTGATATTAAAGGATTATATAAAGATTCTTGATATAGTAAAATGTTATTGTCCAGCTACAGACCTCAGCAATGCTTAAATGAAAAAAAATTAATGAAAATATGTATCTGACAGCTAAGAACCTCTTTTCCCTAGGGTTTAGTGTTTGAATGAGTGTTTACTTCCTATAACTGATGTGTTTGATGTTCTCAATATTGAAAATAGAAGCTGAAGAAAAAAAAGAAGAAAGAGGCTGTTGACCAGGAAGATGAGACAGAAGTTAGTTATCATGGAGAGGAGCCTACCAAACCTTCACCACCAGCAGCGATAGACAGGGAGGAAGTAGAACAACAAGTCAGAGAAAAAGCCAGTAACATCAGGAGGAAGCCAGGAGAACCTATACTGATACCTGAACTGAGCCTTTCTGGAGCTGTAACACTGACTGAGTTGTGTCCAAGGTAATTGGAGTCAATACATATTTCCAACAACTGATTACATGGCCTGGATTTTATTGCCAGTGATACCTGTTATTGTTAGTTTTATCTCGCAGATTTCTGTTGACTAATATGGGGAAACGTTTAGGTGAAAACAGTGATAAACTGAACTGCAGTGTAATACCTACCATGGTGTAGCTCAGGGCTCAAAATTTCCACTCTCCACTAGCCAATGGCGAGTGAAAATTTAGCCCTGGCGAGTAGAAATTCAGCCCGGGTGGGTATGTTTTGGCTTGCAGTGGTGAGTAACTTTTCAGGTCTGGCTAGTAGCAAGTAGCGAAGCAAAATTATAAGCCCTGGTGTAGCTGATCTTCTAAGTACAATTATTACAATGAGCTGAAAAGACAAGTCACCAGGATCTATGAACCACTCTGTTACTCCATAAAGGGGCTGTGCCTCCTTGAGCAAAACTGTGATGAGAGCAGTGGCATGGGAACACAAAACAGATATCCTTTTAGTTTGGTTCTCAAATCTCTTATTCATGTAAAAATAATAAACACATGTTTCTTATGTTGCTAAGGTACCGAGAAAAGTTGGGGCATCCTGGTTGGGCTTGTCTTTTCAGCTTATTGTGTAATGTACGTATTCAGTAAAATGCACATTATTAAAGTTGTGCTACAATCTCCCATGCCAGTCCGATAACTGGAGAACCATTGTTTGAAGCTCCTACTGGAAAATTTTCATGGAGTTTAGGGTGTCTATTTCTGTAAAGGGAGACTTTCCTGTAAAATAGTCTGTCAGAGAGCAGTTGGTATATCTTATATTTTTTGCATGTGATCTGTCATAGTCTATTGCTAGTAGGTTTCAGTTTACAGTGTGATAAATTCAACTGACCTACTCAAACAATTTGGGATTAATTAAGCCTATTTTCTGATTTGGAGAAGTATAACCTAAAGGCATACTTCAGTTGATCATTTTAAAGAGGAAACTGCGTATACAATGCAAATAATAATATAGATATAATGACCATTTGAGCGACAGTTGTTGTGCAACAGTTTTCCAGATGGAATTTCAAAATGAGGCTACAGTTTTAACTTGTTTTAAAGTATTTAACCCTTTGGATGACAGAGGGATAAGCAAATATTACTTTGCGCACGCCTCTGGCACTCAAAGAGATTGTGTAGTGGCACAAGCTGTATTTTTTCTTGCAGGGCCGAAGTAGTAAGACGTGAGGACCTACAGAAGCATTCCATATTCATTAGGATCCTTTTCAACAATAAAGAAGTTTCCAGAACTGTGACTAAACGATTGGGATCAGACTTCAGAGTTCATCTGGGACAAATCTTCAATTTGCAGATATTTAATTGGCCTGAGAGCATTAAGCTGGAGGTACAAGCAGAATTTTATCATTTTGGAGATATATGGTCTTGCAAATATGTTGGCTCATTTCAGGCAACAGTAAGCATGTGTATGCCAAAAGAAGCAATTTGTTGGCACTCATAAAGTTAAAGGGGAACTATCACCTATGTACATGTTGCTCCCATATGAAAATGGAAGCACAGAAGATAATAAAAAGTCATGTCTTTTTTTTTTTTTTTTTTTTTTTTTTTTTTTTTTTAAACTTACTAAATAAATCCTGATCACAGCATTGGCTTTGGCACGGTGACACCACTTGTGGGAATGTATGTCCGCCCACCACCAGTGAATACACAATAACATCCTGCACTGATAAGTGTAGAACATTGCTTTTTAAAGTGTATTCATTGCCTGGCTTGCTCCATCACGTCAGTGCTGTCTGCAGGCAGCTGGTTAGACAAACTGCTGGAGGAAAGGGGGAAGGTGGATGATGAGAAGAGCGCTCCACGTCATCTGACACAGAGGAAAGATGGCTGCTCTGTCCCTTGTCTCTGCACAACATTTAGCGTACAGTTTCACCTACAGTGAAAATCTATAGTGGGTGAAACTGCCCTTTTATTATATTTGTTATATAAGCAATTTATTCAGTGGGGTTGCATATGGTGACAGTTCTGCTTTAAAAGTGCCTGAAACCTGTTTCAGCTCGGTGTTACCCACCACAGCTCTAAGATGTTGTTCTTTTGTTTACTTGTTTTTATGGAAGAGGCAGATAAGTCACATAGTTACATCCTATAAATCAAAACAGATGACAGTACCAGAGGCCAAGAAACATATCTGAAATGAGTAAAATAACAAGTAAAAGCTTTAGATTTAACCCCTTAACGACAGGTGACTTACCAGGTACGTCCCGCAGAAACTGTCACTTAGTGACAGAGGACGTACCTGGTAAGTCACGGAAGTCCACGTCTCCGTGCGGCTGCACGCCGCTCGGAGACTCCGGACTCGTTTAAAAAAAAAAAAAAAAAAAAAAAAGTTACTCGGACGTTAAGGTGACAGCCGCGTACGAACGCGGCTGTCACTAAGGGGTTAAAGGATATAGGCTTTGAGTGATCCTGTCACCTTAAGTTAAGTTTAGTTCTTTTTAACCCCTTAAGGATGCGGACGGCACTTAAGGACCACGGATCTTTTTCTTTTTTTTTTTCTTTTTTTTTTTTGTATCTGGTTCCGGGCTCCCCGAACAGCGTACAGCTGCGCAGGGAGCCCGGAATTCCATGATGGTCCTGGCACGTCATTCACGCAAAACAACCCATGACGTGCCATGACCATCAAGGGTCGTTAAGGGGTTAAAAACCACCTATATTTTGAGGTAGTCATTTATTTGTAATACATAAACAGTTTTGGGACAGAGTGCCATTACATGCAAATCTCTGTGCTGGGATAAATTTTATCACACAATGGTAGAGATGCACTAACACGTGATAAAGAGGTGATAGAGTGGAGATGACTTCCCCAGTGATGTCACTTTTCCAATTCCTATGTTATTCTATGAAGCCAATACGTTAAGATTTCTTCAGCTTTGGAGATCTTCGTGCATAGGCTCCATAGAATAACATAGGAATTGGAGAAGTGATAAACTGGGGAAATCATCTACCCTTTATCACATCACACAAAAGCCAATGTGTTAACAGTAAATCTATGCAGAGCCCACACACTAGGGACACTTCTTATAGTGCAGTAAGTAATACTTTTATTTTCCAGAAAATGGCTATTATAACATATAAGCAGATTTTAATTATTTGTAAAAAAAAAAAAAAAAAAAAAAAAAAAAGAAACACAAAAAAAACAAAACTAAACCTGTCATAAGGTGATAGATCCAGTTGAAGTGTAAAGTAAGAAATCATCGAGGGGAACAGGTGGTGTTCATACATGTTTTGTGTTGCTTTGAATGAGGGACACAGGGACCATGGCGAAAAGGATCATCCACTAGGAGGCAGGTCACTTAAACTGTTACATTAAATAAAGGTAGTTACTCCACCCTTACCTCTGTCCTACTTACCCCCATACACAACCTAGTGGCAGGTTATAAGTGTGTTTGCAGGAGGTTTACAGGGCTTGGTCTCCTCCTGGAGAACTGTTTTATTGCTTACTTTTCTTCTTATTTGAATTCTGTGGCAGAAGGAGTTCTACAATGGTATGAGAATTGGAAGGAATATATCCGCTCCTGTAGCTTCCTCTTTAATCCATTGATGACCTGAGGACCAGAGGGGTGGGCGACACATTGCAATACTCCCCTCTGGTTCTCAGGGGATTAAATGAAGACTAGCACTTAACAGTGATCTGGGTTAATCTACACTTATATACCCTGAACACCATGATAGCATCTGTAACAAAATCTTTATTTCCTCTGTGTCCAATCCACGGCAATGACTGTGGGCATGACTCCGCCTCCCAGCTGGTAGGACCAAACAACTATAAAAACTTCTGCTCCTCCTCATTTGCTCAGTTTTTTTGGTCCTACCAAGCTGGGAGGACGGAGGCAGTGTGCCTCGCTAAAAAAAAAAAAAAAAAAAAAAAAAAAAAAAGTTATATACCTTTAAAAAGTTGCGCTACTGTCACTTGGGCAGTAAGCCGTCTCTTTCTTATTTTTGCTTTATGTAATCTGCCTAAAAACGCACCTTACATGCATTGCGGACCAAATACCCAGTTGGGAAATCGGGTCGCATGGGTCCGCGAGTTCCCAGTCCAGGACTTCCCCAGATCGCGAGATGAGCTGCCTGAGGCTGATGCTCAGCATTCGCGGCGTCCCCACGTGGTGTGAACATGGCTTCCGGCAAACCAAGGCACTTGCGGCTTGACGCGTCTAAGCACTAGCCGAAACCCGGAAGAGGAAGTGGGATGCGTGCCAAGGTGAAACGCATCACGATGAAGGCATGGGGATGGCGTTCTACTTAAGAATCCTTGCTGCTGGGGAAACGGGCTGCATGTAAGTGATTACTTACATTGATTATAATTGGGTATAACCTTTTATATAATGCTGGTGAATTGAGCAGTGTTATTGCACCATAGTTTCTTTGAATTACTGTTTAGTGAAAGTCAGTAGATATCATCCACAGCATGTCTTCCTCTAAGGATACCAAGAGTGATAAGACAAAGATGCCAACTGAAAATCCTAAGGAGGATAAAGCTCCCAAGTTGAAACAATGTGCAGGGTGTGAGGTAAAATTACCCATATCAGATACATCCAAACTCTGTACTGATTGCCTCAAGAAGATTGCTACCCCAGAGGTCCCATCCCAGTTTACAGAATTTCTGGGATGGATGAAGACCTCTATGCAAGAAACCTTCCAGTCAATGCAGGAATCTTCCAGAAAACGTCAGAGGGTTTCAGATCAGTAAGAAGGTACTTCACGCAGATTTGATGAAGAAGAGGAAGCTAGCATGATAGACTTGGAGTCAGCACCTTCATCTACAGAAGAAGGAGAGATTACAGAGGAATCAGGATCCTTTGCCCTGGAAAAAGTAGATGGGCTTGTGAGGGCCATGAGGAAGTCCCTTGGATTAACAGAAACACAAAAAGAACTAAACGTCATGGATGCAGCCTTCATTGGATACAAGAAGGAAGCACCTACTTTTCCAGTGCATAGCTCCATCCAGGAGATTATCAGCAAGGAATGGAAGATTGGAGATAAAAGATCCCAGATTTCTAGACGCATGCAAAGAATGTATCCATTTTCAGAAGAGGATACCACCAAGTGGATCACTCCCCCTAAGGTGGATGCAGCAGTGGCTCAAGTTTCCAGGAAAACTACCTTGCTATTAGAAGATGGTACTTCATTAAGAGATGCCATGGATAAGAGAGCAGATGCAGCACTTAAGAAACAGTTCTCCAACATAGGACAGAACATCAAGATGGCTACAGCTATGGCATGTGTATTCAGAACTCTTCGAATTTGGTTGGCAGAATTAGAAGAGAAAATAGATTCCTCAGTATCCAGATCCCGCTTACTAAAAGATTTATCCTCTATTAAAGATGCAGTGAATTTCTCCTGCGATGCTTCCTTGGATAATATTCGTTCCTTAGCCAAGTCTTCAGCCTTATCTATTACAGCAAGAAGAGCTTTATGGATAAAGTCCTGGGATGTGGATGCCATCTCTAAGAATAAGCTAATATCTCTTCCCTTTGCGGGGGGAAAGTTATTCGGTGATCAACTGGAAGACATTATCAAGCAGTCTTCAGGTGGAAAGAGTCCCTTTCTTCCACAACAACGCAGGAATCGCTCTTCGCCCTCAAGAAATGCCTCATTTCGAAAACAATCATTTCGAGACTCCAAAAAGTATAGGCCTGGAAAACCTTATGAGCAAAGACAACGCGGAACCACGCAAGGAGCCAGATCTGGGAACCGAAGGGAGTTCCAGAAAAAGCCAAGGTTCCAGCCTCAAACACAATGAAACACAGGTGATCCCATCTCCCTCTCCAGTTGGGGGCAGACTGGAGTACTTCAGGGAGGCATGGGATCAGCTGGAACCAGACAAATGGGTTCAGCAGATTCTCCAGATGGGATATACCTTGGAATTCGAAACTGTCCCAAGATTCAACAAGTTCAGAACATCCAGAATCAGGAATTCCAGCAGAGCAAAAGAGATGAGACAAGCTATCCAGACTCTTCTCCAGGACAAAGTAATAGAGGAAGTACCGGAGAATCAGAGATTCCGTGGCTATTATTCCACAATTTTCTCCGTTCCGAAGCCTTCGGCAAAGCTTCGTATAATCTTGGACTTAAAGGAAATAAACTCTCTCCTGAAGATCAGGAAGTTCAAGATGGAAACAATACAGTCAGCCATCAAGATGGTTCAGCCCGGATCCTTCCTCTCCCGAATAGATCTCAAGGATGCGTATTATCATCTTCCCATCAATATTGCTCACCGAAGATTCCTCAGGTTTCACATTTTCCAGAAGCACTATCAATATCGAGTTCTTCCTTTCGGTCTGGCATCAGCCCCGCGTGTTTTCACAAAGGTAATGGCAGTAGCAATGTCATTCCTTCGTCAACAGGGGATTACGGTGCTTCCATACCTAGACGACATTCTGATAATAGAAGAATCAGAAGAGAAAGCAAAGAGAAGTACCTGGACTTGCCAAAAACTGCTAAGAAATCTAGGGTGGTTAATCAACCTAGTGAAAAGCCAATTGATTCCATCCCAGGAAATTATATTCCTAGGAATATGCTTCAACACTATAAGAAGTACAGCAACTCTATCCTTGGACAGGCAGAGGAGAATACAAGAGCAAGTAACAAGATTTCTGAAGTACCGGAATCAATCAATCCAGAACTTCACCAAAGTATTAGGGACACTATCCTCCACATATCAGATAGTTCCCTGGAGCAGAGCTCACAGCCGATGGACCCAGAACAACCATCTTTTATACTTCAGGATGAATCCCACAGACACATCAATAAAGATTCCCATCTTTCCAGCCACCAGAAGAGAACTCAAGTGGTGGATTCACAGGAGCAACATAGCAAAGGGAAGAAAATTAGAACCATTCAGGTGGGAGATAGTCTGCACGGGCGCCAGCAAGACAGGCTGGGGCGGAGTCTGGAAAAACAAAACAGTTCAGGGAACCTGGTCACCAACAGAAGCAAGAAAGCACATAAACGTGCTGGAGCTCCAAGCAGTCCACAACACACTGAGGAGGCTAAGAAAGGAACTCCGAAACAAACCAATTCGAATCAGGTCAGACAACACCACCGCGGTTCAATATCTCATGAACCAGGGGGGTACAAGAAGCATGAGCCTAAATGGTCTAGCAATAAAGATACTTCTATGGGCAGAGGAAAACTTGGAAGCTCTCTCTGCAACTCATCTCTCAGGAAGCCTAAACTGTCAAGCAGACTTTCTCAGCAGGACAAAAATAGAGCCAGGGGAATGGTCCCTGGACAAGGACATCTTTCAGGACATAATACGAAAATGGGGAACACCAGTGATAGACCTCATGGCATCCAACCTAAACAAGAAATGCCCAGTCTTCATGTCACGATGGAAGACACAGGGAGCAGTGGGTCAGGATGCGATGGGGTACACATGGGACTTTTCCCTAGCCTATCTGTTCCCTCCTCTTCCACTGTTGACGGACGTCTTACAGAAAATAAAGAGGGACAGGGCAGAGGTGATACTGATAGCACCAGATTGGCCCAGAAAAATGTGGTTCTCCGAGCTAAGAAGGCTATCTCTGAGAGATCCAATCAGGCTCCCAATAGTTCCTCACCTATTGTCTCAAGGGCCAATATGGCATCCAGATCCAGCCTTTTGGAAGCTGACGGCTTGGCGGCTGAGCGGAGCTCTCTGAGACTTAGCGGCATATCAGACTCAGTCATTGACACCATTATCTCAGGTTGTAAGTCAACTTCCTCCAAGATATATTATAGGATCTGGGCGACTTTTCATGGATGGTGTCAACATCGGAAGCTGGATAGAGAATCCATTTCTATAGGAAGGATTTTGGATTTCCTCCAAGAAGGATTCAACAAGGGTTTAAAACCTGCTTCAATCAAGATACAACTGTCTGCTCTTTCTGCTATTTTGGCTACTCCTTTCTCTGAAAGATATGAGGTTAAAAGATTTATCTCAGCCATCTCCAAGATAAAGCCCACAGTTAGGGACATCGTACCTCCTTGGGACTTAAGTTTGGTTCTACAGCAGTTCTGTACCCATTCGTTCTTTGAACCCTTAGAATCAATCTCATTGAAACATCTAACCTTAAAAACAGTTCTCCTTACTGCCATTACATCAGCACGGAGAGTAGGGGAACTGCAAGCCCTATTATGTACCTCTCCCTACATGGTTTTTCATCAAGACAAGGTGGTTCTCAGGCCCAGACCTTCTTTTAGATCCAAAGTGGTATCATCCTTTCATCTCAGCCAGGAGTTGATTTTACCATAATTTTGCCCTAATCCAGCCAATGAAAAAGAGAGACTTCTACATCATTTAGACTTAGTTCGTTGTCTAAATATATATCTCCAGAGAACTCAGCCTTTCCGAAAATCTAATGCCTTATTCATTCACTTTGCGGGAAGATTCAGGGGCTCATCAGTCTCCAGGAATTCTATATCTAGATGGATCAAGGACGCCATAAAAATAGCTTATGAATCCGCTAATCTAGACCCGCCAATCCATATAAAGGCTCACTCTACCAGAGCTATGTCCACCTCTTGGGCCCAGAAAGCAGTGGCAACACCAGAAGAGATCTGCAGAGCAGCCACATGGTCATCGGTGTCAACCTTTATCAAACATTATAAATTGGACTTACAAGCATCAGCAGATGCTAGATTTGGCAGGAAGGTGCTAGAAGCAGCCATTCCTGTCTCAGAATAAGAAATCTTATGTACCCACCCTGTACTGGGGTACTGCTTTGGTAAGTCCCACAGTTATTGCCGTGGATTGGACACAGAGGAAAAGGTGAAATTTACTCACCGATATTTTGTTTTCCTCTGTGTCCTTCCACGGCAACCCAACCCAACTTCACTATTCAGAGTAAGGTTATGGTATCGTTCCGATAAAAGAATACTCTCAAAGAACCTTTCTAAAGTATGTATGCTTAGAGGAATCTATAGCATAAGACACATGTATCTAATCCTCTGTTTATCTGTTACAGCTTGGTTAAAGAAAATAACTGAGCAAATGAGGAGGAGCAGAAGTTTTTATAGTTGTTTGGTCCTACCAGCTGGGAGGCGGAGTCATGCCCACAGTCATTGCCGTGGAAGGACACAGAGGAAAACAAAATATCGGTGAGTAAATTTCACCTTTTTCTGAAGCTTAAAATTCTAGTTTTTTCACGGGCTCCCATTCCTACCCTTTCCATGGCTTCCATTTACCGTTTGAGTACAATGTGTTGTGTACCCCTCTGGCACTCAAAGGTTTAACATGGAAAACTTAATTGGTGTCTGAGAAGTGATAATGTTTTATTGTCTATAAATGGGTCAATGTATAGTAACAGCCTTTATGAATAGATAAGCAGTGGGTATTAGTGTCAAAGAAACAGCACTTGTCTCTCATTCCAAAGAGCAAATATACAATTAATCTAATGGTGTCTATATATGCATTAAAATTGCAAGTTTAGGATTAGGTTTTAGGGCTCTAATATAAAATTACATTTTACAAATGCTAGCTGGAAATACATGGTATTTAAAGGAGCAGTAAACTTTTTATATTGAAAAATTATATATTGTAGGGTGTTTCCGGTTGAGTAAGATAAGTGTACTGCCACTGCTGATAAATGGATATTTCCAGTGTTATTATTGTTTAAATCTGTGTTTTTTTGTTTTTACATTAGTAATTCCCTCAAGTGGTCAAATTCAAATTAGTTATTCTGTTACAGTATAGTGGAGAAGAAAATCAGTGACTTAGTTCTCCACAGAATGTGATAGAAACTGCAGAGTCACTTCCTGTCAGTTAGAACTTCCAGGAAGTAAACACAGTAAATTCACTTCCTGGTTATTTGAACTGTTATAAAGTTTGAATAAAACAACTAACAGCGGTGGGAGGAAAAGCTCTAAATAAAAGTTTACTGCTTCTTTAAAATTGTGTAACCTCATTTCTTTTTTCATGTGTTTAACACTGCCTGAAGTGAAGACAAAAACTTCTAGTACTTAGATGGACAGAATATAACTTTTGTATCTGTCTATATATATAAAAGAAGACTTTGTGCCTGCCAAAACACACCCAGGGGAGGCATAAAGCAGGAGTTACTACTCCTATTGGGTGATTCAATCATGCAGGGAGTTGGCCCGCCCCCACTATGCAGCCCGCCCACCACTATCAAAGTCAGAAAAAAACAATATGGCCGCCACTTGCTCCTACACCACAGACAAACACACACATGCCCCACTCACACAGCACCACACAAACACACACAGACCACACACACACATGCCCCACTCACACAGCACCAAATACACATGCCCTCACTCACACACACAGCACCACATACACACACAAAGCCAGAAATAAATATGGCTGACACACACACACACTCACTCACCCTGACTCCCAGTGGCCTCAGCAGGACCTGTAGTGCAGCACCAGAAGAACAAAATGGCACTCAAAGGGTTAAGGTAGGCCCTCATTGCTCAATTATTTCTTCACTGTCATCATTTCCCATGCAAGACACAGGACAGACAGCAATCAGGTACACACTTAACCCACTGACTGCCACAGGGTTCTGTATCAACTTTTACCCCTCAGGGAGTGTGTTCAAACCCCTCACACTGTAAACTTGCATTTCCCTCCCACTTCTCCTCCTCCCCCAGCCTATTACTAACACTTTTCCATATTTTTGTTAAGCCCCGCCCCCACTCACGATTAAGCCCCACCCCCTTTAACCCAAATTTCCCCATTGCTCTGTCCACATCAGCACCACATGAGGGACTCCACAAGTTAACGTTCACAGGTGTTACACACACATGCCCCACTCACACAGCACCAAACACCCATACACACACACACAAAGCCAGAAATAAATATGGCTGACACACAGTCACTCACCCTGACTCCCAGTGGCCTCAGCAGGGCCTGTACTACAGCCACTGAGGAACAAAATGGCACTCAAAGGGTTAAAGTAGGTCCTCTTTACTGAATTATTTCTTCACTGTCATCATTTGCCATGCAAGACACAGGACAGACAGCCATCAGGTACACACTTAACCCACTGACTGCCACAGGGTTCTGTATCAAGTTTTACCCCTCAGGGAGTGTGTTCAAACACCTCACACTGTAAACTTGCATTTCCCTCCCACTTCTCCTCCTTCCCCAGCCTATTACTAACACTTTTCCACATTTATGTTAAGCCCCGC
This sequence comes from Rhinophrynus dorsalis, assembly GCA_037306005.1. Classification (NCBI taxonomy): domain Eukaryota; kingdom Metazoa; phylum Chordata; class Amphibia; order Anura; family Rhinophrynidae; genus Rhinophrynus; species Rhinophrynus dorsalis. Next base: position 66,579,620 of record CM074718.1, read on the forward strand.
CCCTACTCACAATTAAGCCCCGCCCACTTTTAACCCAGATTGCCCCATTTGTCTCTCCACATCAGCACCACATAAGTCCCCTCTAGTGACTACACAAGTCAATGTTCACAGGTATGAACACACTTCCCACTGCTATTTAACTCTCACATGCCTCTCTATACCTTAACCCTTTGAGTGCCAGAGGGGTGCACAACTCTTGAGCGCATGTGTTTCTGCTCATATATGTTGCGTGTGTGTTTGTGTACATCTCTGTTACATATGTGTGTCCATGTGTGCATCTCCTGTGTGTCTGTGTGTACATGTCTTTTGCATGTTTCTGCCGCTCACTGTGTGTATGTGCATACCTCCCAACATTTCACATGGCCAAAGAGGGACACGTTAGTTTTAGGCGATATTGTTGGGGGCGTGGCTGGTGGGCGGGGCATTACTAAGAATTTTTAGGTTATTTCATGACCTATTACTGGTTATTTATGTAACTGAATAAACGATTTCGTGCGAGACTAAAGTATTTTATTTGCACAGACTAATGTATAAACACATATACTGAAGTTTATTGCTTTATTGCTGTAGAGCAAAGTAATACACACCACACAGTCAGGGCTGGTGCAAGGATTTTTGCCACCCGAGGCAAAACCTAATTTTGCCGCCAATTTCGCTCCGCCCCTTGTGTCCCACCCCTGTATACCCTGCCTACTTATACTCAACCTCTTTTCATGATTGTCCTCTCTCTGCCCCCTGAGTCAGTCTGCCCCTGGTCTGGAGATGCCTGTAAGAGATGCCCCCCACCAGCTCCAACTTGCCCCTTATCAGCTTCACTTTGGACCACCAGCTCCACTTTGCCCCTATCAGCTCCACTTTGTCCCCCATCAACTCCAACTTGCCGCCTCAGCTCCAACTTGCCCCCCATCAGCTCCACTATGCCCTCCATCACCTCCAACTTGCCACCATCAGCTCCACCTTGCCCCCCATCGGCTCCAACCTGCCCCCATCAGCTCCACTTTGCCCCCCATCTGCTCTAACGTGCCCCCACCAGCTCCATTTTGCCCCTTCAGCTCCAACTTGCCCCCTCAGCTCCACTTTGACCCCCATCCTCTCCAACTTACCCCCATCAGCTCCACCTTGCCCCACATCCGCTCCAACTTGCCCCCACCAGCTCCAACTTGCCCCCACCAGCTCCACTATGCCCTCTCAGCTCCACTATGCCCCCAACAGCTCCAACTTGCCACCATCAGCTCCACCTTGCCCCCCATCCGCTCCAACTTGCCCCCATCAGCTTCACTTTGCCCCCCATCTGCTCTAACGTGCCCCCACCAGCTTCAATTTGCCCCCTCTTCAGCTTCACTTTGCCCCCTCAGCTCCAACTTGCCCCCTCAGCTCCAACTTGCCCCCATCAGCTCCGCTTTGACCCCCATCCTCTCCAACTTACCCCCATCAGCTCCACCTTGCCCCCCATCCGCTCCAACTTGCCCCCACCAGCTCCACTATGCCCTCTCAGCTCCAACTTTCCCCTATCAGCTCCACTATGCCCCCCAGCAGCTCCAACTTGCCACCATCCGCTCCAACTTGCCCCACCAGCTCCACTTTGCCCCCCCTCAGCTCCACTTTGCCCCCCCTCAGCTCCAACTTGCCCCCCCTCAGCTCCACTTTGACCCTCATCCGCTCCAACTTGCCCCCACCAGCTCCAACTTGCCCCCATCATCTCCACTTTGCCCCACATCCGCTCCAACTTACCCCCCTCAGCTCCACTATGCCCCCTCAGCTCCAACTTGCCCCCCATCACATACCTGTAGCTTCCGCGCAGTCTTCTCTTCAGTAATGCAGAGCGCGGCATGAATATCAGCTCGCTCTGCATTACTAAAGATCCGACCCAATAAGGGAGCGCTGTAGCAACACAGACCTGACTGTGTTGTGGTTCCCGGCGTGGTGTGTGCGGGCGCAGCTCTTCTCCGCTGCATGCCCGTGCCCCCAGTACGTGTGCGTCCTAGGCTGGTGCCTACCTCACCTATAGGTGGAGCCGGCCCTGCACACAGTCTGACCTCCTAAAAAGAGGGACAACAGGGTGGGAAAGAGGGACAGAGGGATTTGGCCCTCAAAGAGGGTCTGTCCCTCCTAAAGAGGGACACTTGGGATGTATGGTATGTGTCTGCCTGTGTGTTGCATATGTCTATGTTTATCAGTGTGTCTGCATTTCACACACGTGCGCCCAATGGTCATAACATGACGGGCAACGCCGTCCCACATTGCTAGTATTCTATAGAAACTGTACCCTGCCCCATATGTTTTTTTTATTTTTTTCTCTCAGATATTTGAAACGGTAGGACACAGTGGCACTACTCTGCTGGCAGAAGCATTTATTCCCATTCCTGAGACTACAGTATTAACTGGAAGAGCCCCCGTGGAGGAGATTGAATTCAGTAGCAACCAGCGTGTGATGTTTGATCATGAAGGAGTTGGAAGTGGTACGTATGGTCAGGGCTGGATTTCACAATAGGCAGTGCAGGCAACTGCCTAAAGCTCAAAATTTTGAGGTGTGCATCATTTGTGCTGGCCACACCCACATGCTGAATTGGAAAGAGTCCGATCCGTTCTTGTCTACTTACAAATTAACTTTTGTATTTTGGTGGCACAATGTGGCACTCAATGCTAATTCTGCAGAGTATGCTAATTAGTTCTGTTTGGTGCCAAACTTATCATGGACTGTGGTATTAGGTGTGGCATCGACTTGTGGTCTGTGTATAGATTAATTCAAAGCAGTGTTTGGTAATATTGGCTCAGCACATAAACTAACATACCAGACAAACCCACCAACCAATAAAGATTAATTTCACTGTTGTCCAATACAGGTCACTGGTACAATGGGAGGCGATCCGCCCCTTTAAGTAGGCAGGAACATTCATTCAAATGTATGCAGGGGGTGGAGCCTCCCCTCCCTCTTAAGCTGCCTTCAGGCCAGAGCCAAGCCAGATTGATTTGTTCCTGTGTGCTGTGCACACCAGGTGGAGAACATCTCTCATTCAACTTTAGTTTTTTTATTGTTTTTATTCAAATATGGAATACCACCATTAGGCGGGTGACCATGGCTGTGAATTGCCCTCTCCAAAGTGGCTAGTGCAGCTTCCAGGAATTTTCTGGTGGACCTTATGCCCTGAAGAGGGAACAACTTGAGTCAAGTAGCTTCCCTGCTGGGGAATTTTCCTCTGGTTAATTCCCTTTTAACATGGTTACCTGAAGACAGAAGTCCTGCAGAAAGGTGAGCCACCCTTTGAGTGCTGAAGGTCCACTTGTCCCACAGTGTCCCTTCTTTGGGCTTGTATTTGGGAGTTCTCATTATGCACTCCAGCACTCATAGGGTGTTTTTATTTATATTGCCTGTATTTATGCAATGTCTGTGGTATTCCCTGGGTTTTGGAGCTTTGGGTTATTTTTTTCTCTCAGGAATAATTTATTAATATTTAATGTTCCGCGCCTTTAAGCACGCTTTTACCCGCATAGACTCCATTGCTCCTTTACTCTCTATGGGTTTACACAGTGTGGGACGTATCTCTGGAACCGCTTGTCACAGCGACTTCAGAGAGGGCTCGTTTTGTTGGTCTTCCCCTGCTCTATCATCCGGTGGCTAGATTCGGTGTGTTGGGAGTCTGGGGGGCTTCGGGCACTGTTTTGGGGTACTTCTGAGAAAAACTATGTTTCCCATGAGCGCCCGTTTCGCGCTCGTTTTCTGATTGTCTACCGTCGCGGCAGCCATTTTGTGGTGTTATTCTCAGCGAGTATACTACGCAGGGACCGAGCCTTCTCTCCTCTCAGCAGATTAACCCTTCGCTGGCCAGATAAGTTCGATTTTTGACATTTCTGGGGCGAAACTTTAATCTTTCACACTTCTACTGGGTGATTTTTCTTAGTGGAGTATATCTGACGCTGTGAGCATGTCTACTCCACTGGAGTCAGGGGCTAGACCCAAGACTAAGGAGGCTGGGGTGTCTATTTCCCCCATTGCGTTTTGCTCCTCTTGTCACTCTGGGCTGCCTAGAGAATTTTCAGGTCATTTATGCCCAAAATGTGCAGAAGGTCATGACAGCAACCCTGGGCTTTCCAGCCACGCTATTGAGCCAACTTGGGTGAAAGAGTTTAAAGCTGCCACTAGGGATCTCAGATCCACTCTCCAACTCTTTCCCTCTCAGGTACAGGGGGCTCTGCAAGTCTGGCAGACCCCCTCCACAATCAGGACCTCCCTGCCTAAGCCACAGGGGGCTCCTGATATGTCTGATTCTTCTGAGGAAGAACTTTTTCAGGATTCTGATGCGGAGGAAGGCACTGTTATTGAATCTAATAGGTCCATTGGTGACCCTTATGAATGTGACCCCAAAGTTTCTGCTGAGGGTTTGATCAGAGCTGTGCTAACCATGCTCAACCTTCCTCTGACTCAGGAATCTACTCATGATCCAACAGACGTTTTCCAAAAACCGTCTAAGGCTGTGGTTTGTATTCCTAATAATCCTACTCTTGCTCGTTTAGTCTCTGATGCGTGGAGGAATCCTGAAAAATCCTCTTATGTGTCCAAAACGTTTGCTAAACTTTACCCTTTTCCTGAGGCTGAACTGGCAAAATGGGTTCATCCTCCCAAAGTGGATGCTCCTATTTCTAGGTTATCCAAATCTACTGCTTTAGCTGTATCTGATGCCTCTGCCCTGCAGGATTGGACGGACAAAAAGTTAGAAATTTGTCTTAAATCCATTTTTGCCTCTATTGGCACTGCCATGCGTCCAACCTTTGCAGTGGCGTGGGTTAATCGGGCTATTGCGGCCTGGACTGAACAGCTGACTGAGGCAGTTCGCCAGGATGCACCAGTGTCTGAGCAGCTACAGCTTCTTTCTAATATATCAGAAGCTCAAAATTATGTTTCTGACGCTGCTTTTGATGCTGTGCGCATGATAGCAAGGGCCTCTACTTCCTCTGTGGTGGCTAGACATGCTCTTTGGCTGAAAATTTGGTCTGCTGACACTGCTTCTAAGAAAGCTTTGCTTTCTTTACCCTTTCAGGGGACCTCACTGTTTGGATCTGAACGTAAGGAGATGATTAGTGAGGCTACTGGTGGCAAAAGTACTCTTCTACCATCAGTCTTCAAGAAGAAGTTTCCAGCCAAACGCAATCGGTCCTTTCATTCCTTCCAAACTGAGACACGCTCCACGTCCCAGGCAGGTCCGTCCTCCACGCGCTCCTCCTCCACGCCCAAACAGTCCTGGAAGCCCAAAGTTGCCCCCAAGACCAAGACCTCCAAGACTGCTTCGGCATGACTCACCGAACCCGGGTCCGCATCCGGCTGTAGGTGGACGTCTCCACATCTTTCGGCGGGTTTGGGAGGAGTCAGTGGCGGACCCTTGAGTTGTTCAGGTGGTATCAGAGGCATACAGGATCCCTTTCTCTTCCCTTCCTCCTTTTCAGTTCCATTTTACTCGTCCTTCTCAGGAGCCTACAAAAAGACGTCTGTTCGACGCTATTCAGGATTTTTGGACAAAGAGGTCCTGGAACTGGTTCCATCAGACGACACAGGTTCAGGATTCTATTCCAACCTGTTCGTTGTGGCCAAAAAGGACGGAGGTGCTCGTCCTATTTTGGATCTCAAGGATCTCAACTCCTTTGTTGTGAGTTCCCACTTTTGTCAGGAATCTCTACATTCTGTGATAGCAGCAATGTCTCCAGGGGAGTTCCTTGCCTCCCTGGACCTTCAGGATGCATACCTTCACATCCCTATTCATCCAGAGAGCAGACGGTATCTCAGATTTGCCTGTCACAAAGGCCACTTTCAGTTTTCAGCTCTTCCCTTTGGTCTGACTTCAGCTCCTCAGGTCTTTCAGAGGGTCTTGGGAGCTTTGATAGCTGTGCTTCATCGAGATGGGGTCAGGGTGACTCCCTACATGGACGATCTGCTCCTGAAGGCCTCATCTGCGGATATTCTCCACCAGCAGCTGCAGTTGTGTATACAGACACTCAATCGCCACGGCTGGATTGTGAATCTGGACAAGTCAGACTTCGTTCCATCTCAACAGCTCCTCTTCTTGGGTCTCCTGTTCGACACTCAGCAGTGCATGGTGTTTTTACCGGAGGAAGTGGCTCATCAGATTGCTATCCGGGTGTCCAAGATCCTAGAGCTAGACAGGGTTCCAGTACCGAAATTGACCTCTCTAGTGGGGAAGTTTATTTCCATGATAGAGGCAGTGCCATTTGCCATGGCACACACCAGGGAACTTCAGAGGTTTGTGATCCAGACGTGCAAGAATCATCCAGGTCATCGGTATCTATCAGTATCTCTGCCTCCTCATGTCGAGTTGAGGCTAGAATGGTGGTTGGACCTGTCTCATCTCCTGAAAGGGAGATTCTTTCGGGTTCCCTATTGGACCACAGTCACGACGGATGCCAGCCTCCAGGGATGGGGGTCAGTGTTGGGTCGTTTCAGTGCTCAGGGGAAATGGGGACTGGAGGAATCTCTCCTCTCCATCAATGTTCTGGAACTTTGTGCCATCTTTCTTGCCCTAAGGCACTGGGAATCTCAGCTGGAAGGTTGTCCAGTCAGAGTGGAGTCCGACAACGCCACCGCAGTGGCCTACATCAACAGACAAGGCGGCACAAAAAGTCTCACCGCTTGGTTAGAGGTCAAGGCCATTTTATCTTGGGCAGAAGCTCATGTGCCCGTCATCTCAGCGGTACACATTCCAGACGTAGACAACGTCATGGCAGACTTTCTCAGTCGTCACACAGTCGACAGCGGAGAGTGGGCGCTTCATCCAGAGGTGTTTCACCTTCTCACCCAGATGTGGGGGGTGCCTGTAGTGGATCTGATGGCTACCAGACACAACAGGAAGGTGCCAGTGTTTTGCTCTCGGTGGAGGGACCCTCTTGCTCTAGCAGTGGATGCTTTGTCAATCCCTTGGGAGTTCCCTCTGGCGTACATCTTCCTCTGTTGATCAGAGTCATCCAGAAGCTGAAGTTGGAGCGTTGTCCTGTCATCCTAATCACTCCAAATTGGCCTAGTCAGTCCTGGTATCCGGAACTGCTAGCCATGTCTGTGACGGATCCCTTTCCGCTTCCTGCCTGCCCAGATCTACTTCTTCAGGGATATCTGTGGAAGGAGGATGTTCAGCATCTCCATTTGATGGCTTGGAGGTTGAATCCTCAATTTTAAAGAAGAAAGGGTTTTCCTCTTCAGTGGTGTCCACGATGCTTAGAGCTCACAAGCCTGTGTCTTCCAAGATCTACCATCGCATATGGTCCACCTTTGTGGCATGGTGTACTGATAAGGATCTATCTCTTGATTTCCATCTTCCCATGGTCCTGGCCTTTTTGCAGGATGGGGTTGAGAAGGGACTCAGCCTGAGTTCTCTCAAGGTTCAGACTTCTGCTTTGTCTGTGTTTTTCCAGGAACGGATTGCTGTTCTTCCTGATGTTAAGGTTTTCTTCCAAGGTGTGGCTCATGTTCGGCCTGCCTTCAAGAGTCCTACTCCCCAGTGGGACCTCAATTTGGTGCTGGGGGTTCTCCAGAGACCCCCGTTTGAATCCTTGGGTTCTATTCCTTTGCATCTCCTGACCTGGAAAATGGCCTTTCTTTTGGCTATTGTCTCAGTTCGCCGGGTAGCAGAGTTGCAAGCTCTGTCTTGTAAACCTCCTTACTTGGTGTTTCACAAGGATAAGGCAGTGCTTCGTACTTCCAAGGAGTTTTTACCCAAGGTTGTCTCCGAATTTCACATCAATCAGGAGATTGTGGTTCCCTCTTTCTGCCCTAACCTTTCCTCTGACAAGGACAGAGATCTCCATTTGTTGGATGTTGTGCGTTGTCTTAAATTTTATGTTCATCGCACTGAGGCAATCAGGAAGTCTGACGCCCTGTTCGTCATTCCTGAGGGGCCTAGGGCAGGGAGACCGGCATCCAAGGTAACTATTGCCTCTTGGATTAAATCTACCATTCGTGAAGCCTACAAACTGCGGAATAAGCACGTTCCCTTCAGGGTTACTGCTCATTCCACCAGATCAATTGGGGCCTCTTGGGCCTACAAGAATCAGGCATCTGCTGATCAACTGTGCAGGGCGGCCACTTGGTCCTCTGTGCACACATTCTCGAAGCACTATCGTGTTGATGTACTGGCCTCGGCTGATGCCAGCTTTGGGAGGAAGATCCTGGAGACAGTCTTGCCTGTTTGGGACCTTCTACTCTGTGGTTCTTAGTGCTTCTTTGCTGTTGAGCCCTGTTGACTCTAGTTCAGTGTGCTTTGTTAGTTCGGGGGCTCGTTTTTACCCCTGGTTGGTGTCCGTTGACACTTCTGTTATTGGGCTCTATGATTAATAGGTTCATAGCAGTTCTGATGACTTTTGGACCGTGCGCCTGGTCCTTGCCTTACTTCCCGCCTCTGGGAAAGCTCAATGTTTGTACATCCCATTGTACCAGTGACCTGTATTGGACGACAGTGAAAATAGGATTTTAGTCTTACCTGTTAAATCCTTTTCACTTAGTCCATACAGGTCACTGGTCTCCCACCCTGTCAAGGGACCATGCTTGGCTCTCCTGTGGCATTCAGTGGGAGACCTTCGGGGCATGCTCACAGGAGTCTTCCTTTTCCTTCTTACCTCTGGTCAGTTTAGTGTCTCAGATCAATCTAGCTTGGCTTTGGCCTGAAGGCAGCTTAAGAGGGAGGGGAGGCTCCACCCCCTGCATACATTTGAATGAATGTTCCTGCCTACTTAAAGGGGCAGATCGTGACCTGTATGGACTAAGTGAAAAGGATTTAACAGGTAAGACTAAAATCCTATTTTCTCAAAACTAATTGTTAGAACAACATATGCAGTTTTGAATCCTGTTTAAAATTAAATAAACGTGTCTTAAATGAATAGTAACAATTTTTCTCTTACTCCATTAAGGCTGCACACTCCAAAAACAAAACCCCCCCTACTCCCTGCCCCCTATCCTCTTACCAGATAGACATTCGTTTTCTGAGCGACTTTATGGTGTACAGGACCATTTGCCTGAGGGGAAGTGTTTTGACTTTTATTGCTGATTTCTTCATCTGTTGATTGGATCTTTACACTGAGAGATCTGACTTGTCCAGGAGAGCTAGTTGGGGCCTTTCTAGTTCTGGCTGATTCAGGTATACAGAAGGACTTATAGCCTCTGATGGTGTTTGCATGCTTGGGTGGTGTTTATGGCTTTTCCTGGCAATGCTGGACAGGGCCGATCGCTTCATTGGATTTCCTTCTTACCTTTCTCCCTTTTCACTCCCCTCAGGCTCTCATGCTCTGGTGAACTTCCTAGGGTGTGGCTCTACAGGGTAATCTGACCTCTGCTAGTTCTTTCCTTTGATTGTTGCTATATTTTTTCTGACACCATGTAAGAGATCAACCAGGGAAATATTAAAACTAGGAGCTGGAAAGGCATGTTTGCCGCACCCAGTTGTTCTGCTTGTCGCTCCAAGACTCTTTGGGACCCACCATCTCAATGTCAGTAGTGTGCTCCTCCCAGTTCCATTTCTCAACTGACAGTGGCCTCAGACATGCTCCCCTCTTTGGATCCATTCTGGAAATTTTTCACATGTCTGAGGACTCTTTACAAGATGGTCCCTCTGTATCAGTCTTTAAAAGCAAAAAGAAATCTGCTGTCTTCTTCCAGTTATGTGAAGAATTAGATCAAATTGTGGAAACTGATTGGCGCTGCCCTTTTTACGTCTTATCAATCCCTTAAAAACATACACATCTCTACCCTTTCCAGCTAGATAGGGTGGATCTCTGGTCAGCCCATCCTGCAGTGAACTCAAAATTTTTCCATCTCTCCAAACACACCTCTATTCATGTACAGAGAGCTGCAGCCCTTAAGGATGCCACTTATAAAAAGCTGAATTGCTTCCACAAATTCATATTTTCTGTTATGGCACGGTCATAATGGTGGCTTTTGCTTCTGCTTCGACCTGAAGAGCAATGTAAACTTGGCAAGATCAACTTCTAAAGGCTGTTCAGGAAGGCACTTCTAAAGATGAGGTCCTTGCAATCTACAATAGTGAAGCAGCTCTTGAGATTGTAAAGAAGGCAGCAAAGTGCTCAGTGACCTTGGTGACATCCGGTCGCACCCTGCGGCTGAAGATTTGGAATGCGGATTAAACTTCACAGGTTCCATTTTTATTTGGTCCTGAGCTGGATAAAATTGTTAATAAAGCGACAAAAGCACTTGAATACCTCAAAACAAATTACATTAATTTGCTTTTAACAGCAGAATGGTGTTGTTTTGATCTGTTAGAGACCACAGAGAGAATACAGGATCACCTTGTCAATCAGGGTTGACTACCTCTTGGTCTTTATTTCACTACTGTGGTAAATCCAAGCCTGTTTAGGTCCAAAAGTAGTCTTCTACCAAGCTACAAAATGCTAAGTCTGCCTCAGCCTGAAGGTGGGGAGCCAGAATCCCTTGATGTTTCTTCACTGGGGAGAAGACTTCAATACTACGTCCTTCAGTATAGGAATGCCATCATGGAGAACTGGGTACTTTCGATTATCTCCATGGAAAATAGGATGTTCTTCACTGTTTTGCCCCATACTCTGCTTATTCTGCCCAGATTCAAGATAGAGTACATCAGATCTGTGATAACTCCATGTAAATGGCAGAATTTTACATTTCTCAGCATCAAAGATGCTTAACTGCATATTCCTATTTTGCCAGGCCATTCACTAGATCCACTGGTTTGCATTTCAAGACCATAACTTCCTGTTTGTGGCTCTTCCCTTTGGTCTGGCTACAGCCCTTAGTATCTTCACAAAAGTAATGGCCTCCCGGTGGTCTTTCATCATTTTCTGGGAGTGGATGTAATTACTTACCTGGGCTACCAGGTAAGACTTCTATTCACCTAGTCTTCCACCAAGACAGGGGTGTATTACAAACTGTTCCCAAGTTTCATTGGCTTTTCATTTCACATCAATCAGGAGTTAGTTCTTCCCTTCTTTGTTCTAATCCTCGCAACCACAAGGACGAAGTGTCTCATCCTCTGAATGTAGTTAGTGGTATCTGACACTACACCAGATCAACAGAATCTTTCAGACAAACGGACACGTTGTTTCTCATAACTGAAGGTCCTAAGAAGGGCAGATCTGCTTCTAAAGCCGCAATTGCTGCATAGCTTAAATGGGCCATCAGATGAGTTTATACTCATCTGGCTCCATTGCGGATTACTGCTTATACAACATGCCCCCTTGAGTGTGTCATGGGTCTGTGGATCAGCTCTGCAAGGCAGCACCTTGGTCATCTGTTCATACATTTACTTAATTCTACAAAGTTTAATATTTTCCCTTGTCAAGATGCAAGTTTTGACCGCAGAGTTTTGCAGGCTGCAGTTGTCTAGTTTTCTCCCTCCCTTTGTTTGTGGGGCTGCTTTGAGACATCTGCATGGTCCTTGCATCCATCAGTAATGCAAAAGAGAGGATTTTTACACTTTCCTATACATTCTTTTCTCTTAGTCCATTAACGGATGCAAGGCTTCCCACTCGGAGAACATGTCTTTTCTTGTTGTTACTGATCACGTTGCCTTGCTTTTATTTGTGTTCTCTGATCTGGTGTTTGTACAGTTCTTGCTTTGCTAGATGTAAACTGAAGTCTTGCAAATGGGTAGAAAGATATATAGAGCAGGGAGTGGGAGGAGTTTTGTTTTGGATTGCCCTGTCACATGGCAGAACTCGATATTCCATGTTCCCTGCACTTTCGATAGACGGAGAAAAATCCCCGTATTATGACTTAAGTTATTCTGAGAGTACTTAAATTGTACAGTCAAACTGCCTATACTGTAAATGTTTTTCTCATTTTCACTTATCCCTTTACACTTTTATGTGCTTGACAATTCTATTCCTGTGTTTATTTGCAGAGAGCCTTCTGTCAGGAGAAATGAAAGTAGGTCTAGTGATACAATGTAATATAGCACACAGGGCATTCTGTGCTGCAGGGAGACTGCTTTGTATTGAATCCTGCTCTGATGGTCTTTCGACCAGAAAGCTCTCTAGATAAATGAGATCAATGTAGCTCACTGTCAAGGACATAAAAAATATGAGAGGATGAAGAAAAAAAAAAAAAGTATAGGCAATTTGACTCTACATATTATGTATTTGCAGAACATGTAAAGTAAAAATAAAGGGTCACTGTTCCTTTAAGGTGACCGTCCACCATTAACCCTTTGAGCGCCAGAGGGGTGCAGAACGCATTGCAAAGCAATGCATTCCATACCCCTCTGGCACTCAAAGGGTTAAGGGTTTGCACTTGATGGGCTTATGCTCTTTTCAACTTTAATAGCTATGCAACAAAACACAAAATTAGTTATAGAATACATCATTTTATAATTTTAATAACCCAGAAATACATTTTACTCGGCACGGGAATTAAATAATACCTAACAAGATGTCATCAAGACTAAATCCATTCAAACAGTTTCAGAAACCGCAGGAGATCTGTTAGTCATTTTTGAATTTTTAGAGACTGAGAAAATGCAACACATGTTTTTATAGCAAATATTGGTTTTGTTTGTTAATAACTTTACACAACATGAGTTATGTATTAAAATGCTGTTCTGGAATAGTTTTCATGTGTGTTCTTAGATTTATTTATTTATTTATTTTTGCAGTGGAATATACATTCATCAGTTATTGCACATTGGGGGGGGGGGATATATGAAGCCAACAGTGCACTTGGATAAGAGCATAGGAATCATGTACCTGCATTACCGGTTAAGTACTAAAATGTACGATTGATTTAAAGGGACACTAATGTCCCATAAAAATTAATAAAAAATAATTCTTGTTTTGTAGCATTTAAAAAAATAAATTATATGGCACAAATCCTATCTCTCAAACCTTTACAGTTTGAGAAATATTTCCCTGTAAAGTTCCCCCCTCCCTCCCCTTCTCCTGATGTCAGCGTCTAGCAGGAGACTTGTTTACAAGTATTAATGATACAGAACTGTTTGGATGCCATTGTGCATTAAAGGGACAGTAATGCCCCATAAAAAAATAGTGGTTTGCATGTAAAGTTTCCCTTGCATCATTAAGACTTGTAAACAAGCCCTGGATGCCTCACCTCTATCATACGCAGGAGTCATTTTATTTCTCTGTGTTTTTTTTTTAAAGCGGAACTACCACCCGACACAATCTTTAGCTTCACTAAGTCCCCATCTGGCGACTAGCTGCTTAGTAGCGCTAGTCACCACAATAATTACCTTATTTAATAGATTTCTGCTCTCTTCCCCGGCTGACAGGCAGGACAGAGCGCGGACATCTTGCCATTGTGACGTACGAGCGTCTGTGCTGTCAGTCCCAGCCAGAGCCAAATGGCTTCTAGCAACGCCTGACAGCGCAGGCGCGTGGACGTCACAATGGCAAGATGTCCGCGCTCCGTCCTGCCTGTCAGCCGGGGAAGAGAGCAGAAATCTATTAAATAAGGTCATTATTCTGCCGACTAGCGCTACTAAGCAGCTAGTTGCCAGAGGGGGACTTAGTGAAGCTGAAGATTGTGTCGGTTGGTAGTTCCGCTTTAATACATGACATAACATCAGTGCCAGAGGGGTGTCCAGTGCATTGCAAAGCAATGCATTGAATACCCCTCTGGCACTCAAAGGATTAAACAAGGAGCAGAGCAGTGGCACACCTCTGAAAGGCCTATAAACTTCCCCACTGCCTACCCCTTGGGTTAATGGAAGACGTTTGGGAGCAGATAGCTTAGTACATAGGCATTATGGTAGAGCAGGACACAAAATATGATTAAAGTGCCTATTTAGTTCGTAAACATATCAGTATAACCCCTCCCTTCTGTCTTTAACCACTTTATATTTGAATACTCTATATTTTAACCACTTAAGGACCAGGAGTTTTGTGCACCGGAGAACCAGTTGCTCTTTTCTTTGCAGAGCCGGCACATGTGAGCGATCACATTACCGACTTGCCAAGAGAGAGGCTGAAACTGACCTCTCCAGTCAGTTTGTCTCCCGGCATGATGACAGCGTGCCCTCAGAGACACTGTGATCACAAAACTCATAACGTGCCAAGACCATCACCGATCCTTAACGTACTGAAAATTGTGGCACGTCCAGGGTCCTTAAGTGGTTAAAGTTTTAGATTATAATGGAAAATATATCCTCTAATCATGAATGGCTTAACCCTTTGAGTACCAGCAGAGTATCCAAAACATTGCTTTGCAATGTGCTGATACCCCACTGGCACCCAAAGTTAATTATCTGTATACCTGAGACCTCTCCAAATTTGTGCCAGGATCTCTGTTTTTTTAGAGTTAATTACCGGGTCTCTGGGTACAGTGACTGATTTTCAGGCTTTGGCGGGTTTCTTGGGTAACTGCCCATCTCTCATTCATTCTTCCTACATCCCACCCTGTTCCGGCCACTTCCTGCTCATTGTAATACTAAACCCCCCCTCCTTTTCCTTCCGATTAAGCCCCATGCCCATTCCCAGTCCATGAGTACTCTTCTGAGACTCTAAAGAAGAACGTTCCCAGGTATGATTTTTTTGCCAATTTTATGTAACCTCACAAACAAATATTCTCATCAGATCTGGCTTGTCTTTAAAACTTGGTGAAGTTATAAAAACCACTGAGCTGGTGACGTCTATTTTGTCTTCTCAGCTGTATCTGGTGACTATAAGTGTGCTTTAGGCATAAATAAAGGACCAATTTTGAGGGTAAAAAATATTTTCATAGGCTGTATGACATTGCCTTGAATTACGTTGCAATTGATAACTTTCTCTATAGAATCTGTTAGCTAAAACTAGTTGATAACACTAATCAGCTACAATGTAATCTAGCCCATTGATTTGGTAAATTACCATTTCATGACTTGAGTGTATGTTTTGTCTTTTAGTTGAACCCAAGCCTGAAAAAGGGGCCTTAGTGTCCTGAAAGCTTGTAATTTCTATGTCCTCAGTTAGCCATTAAAAGGTATCACCTCTATACCACTCTTGTGAGTTTTTTGCTACACTAAATCCTGTCTTTTAATTGACAAATCCTATGTAACTTAACCCCCGTTAACCCTTTGAATGCCAGAGGAATACACAACACATTGCTTCACAATGAGTTGCATACCCCTCTGGCTCTCAAGAGGTTAATGCTAGAGACAACATTTCAGTGTGGAGGAGAAATCTATCATTCAAGGTGACAGTAGGCCATCCTTTCAACAATATTAACCGTTTGAGTGCCAGAGGGGTATACAACGAATTGTAGAGCAATGCTTTGCGTACCCCTCTGGCACTAAAAGGGTTAAAATTAAAAATTTGTGTGCTGCAGTTTGTGTTTGTTTGTTTTTTGTTGTTTTTGTTTTTTACAGGGACTCCTATAGATATGAATGCAAGCTGACGTGCCGTCCTGCTGATTCACAGTTCATTTACTTCTCTCTGTATTTCTTGTTTGTTTTTTTTTTTGTTTTTTTTTAAGATGTCCCCTTTTCATTTGAGGCTGACGGCAGCAATAAGATGACTTTAATGACTTCAGGAAAAGTTTCCTACTGTGTCTCTTGGGCTGTTGGAGAAAATGGAGTACCTTTAGTCCCACCTGTTTCACAGCAATATAGTGGCTTTCAAAGGTAATGCATTGATTCACTTCACCCTTTCCACTGAACTGTTACCATTTGTACCAAGAGATGAGCATACCTAATGTGGTTTGACTCTTGAGTTGATTTGTTGAAGCACCTATGAGGCCTATCCAAGGATTTATACAGAGGTAGGATAATTTTAGCATCCCTTGCATCTTCACTTCTTTTTAGATAGCGCCATTTAGGCTCTGCTGAAGAGCTGAAGTTGGGTTGCACGACTTGAATCTCCTTCTGTCAGCTAGACAGATTAGAAGGAGGTTTGTGTTTAACTATTTGAGTTCAAGAGGGTGTTCTTGGATACCCCTCTGGCACTTAAATGGTTAAAGGGGAAGTTTCACCTTCTAATAATAAACCCCCCACTTATGTCATTGTGTCCCAAAAATCCTAATGGACCCTAATATATTTTTTTTTTTTTTACTTGATTCAAGAGATAACATCTTCAATCGGTCTGAGATGTTATGTCCATAGAGACAGGCATGACAGTTGTTACCAGGATCACAGGACACAAACTTCATCCACTGCGTATGGTAATCCTAATCATTTAATCCTTTGAGTGCCAAAGGGGTACTCAAAGCATTGCAATTTGTTTCATGCCCCTCTGGCACTCAAAGGGTTAACGACAAGATGGTTGTCCTTAAGCAGTTAAGTAGACTCTTGTATTCTCCAGTTTGAAAAACTGTCAGCAACTTCCAGTCTTCCTCTATGGACATGACCTCAAGGACTGATTAGATGTAATCTCTTAAACAAAGACACAATGGAAAATGTCTGGCATTAGTAAGGTAAATGGGTGGAGGCTATTATTAAGAGGTATCACTTCTCCCTTAAGCACTAGCAGATCATTCACAATGACTGATCCATCCCTTACTTTCCTGTGACCAAAATGAGATTTTCTTAAAATGTGTTCTTTTTGTGTGTCCTGGAGACTAACGCTGAGGAACACTGACCTAGATTTATCAAAAGGTGAGAGACTGTATCCAGATTTATGATATTCTTGTCAAATGAAGCAGCGATTTTTGTGGGCCCTGGCATTTTTACATCTAACTTATACCTATTTCTGTTCCAGAGCATTAAATAACCGTGATGCAGTTGCATGTATTGGCGCTTCTGGTTTAACAGACATGAAGAAACTGGCTAAGTGGGCGGCTGAATCAAAGCTTGATCCAAATGATCCCAACAATGCAGCTCTCATGCAGCTAATAATGGTGAGATGCAATAGATAATGAGTCCATCAGTAACTTCCACCTAGTAGAATAAAACAATAGTGAGATGCAGGAGATAATGTGGATATAGAATACATTTCCATCTAGTAGAATAATAACAATAGTTCTTTGCACTAGCTGTAGTGGTCTAGAATAAATATCCAAATAACAGTAGTAAGATGCAGTAGATACAGGGGTATAGAAAAGACTTCCACCTAGTAGAATAACTATAGTAAAATGTACTAGATACAAGGCATCTACAAATACATCCACATAGTTTTATTATAATGTAAAATTATATAATAACAATAGCGATATTCAGTAGATATAGGGGGTCTAGAAAAGTCACCCACATGGTGGTATATTAATTGTAAAATTCATTAGCTATGAAAATGCATTTAAGTGGTATTATGATAACCGTAACTTTCTGTAGATCAGCGGTTTTCAAACGTTTGCTGTTATGGAACCTTTAGTTTCATGCAATATTTCTGTGGACCCCAATAAATGAAAACCTTTCTCCCCTTTGGTGCTGAAGCATTCTCCAAAACTTTGTTCTCCAATGGTTTGGAGACCCAATCTAACATTTAAGGGCTTAACGTAGGATCAGTTCCGAATTTGTATCTGAATGCTGGTTGGTATAAATAACTTAATGGGAGATTATTGGGCTAAATTGTATCCGGTGAGTGCTTCCAGAACATTTGTACTGTCCTAGTGTCCTTCATTGGGTTTATGGAGCCCCTTGAACTAATTAAGGAAACCCTGGAATTCCATGGAACACTTTTGAGAACCACTGCTCTAGTTGTATATGAGACTACATCTAAAGCACTAGTTCACAGATGTGTTCCATTAAATAAGACTATATCCTAATGGTAAGGTGCACTTAATTTAGTGGTATATAATATACTTCCAACTAGGATTTTAATATTTATGAAAATTGTAATAACAATATAAACTTGATATACCAGTCTAGAAGGGACATCCAGGTAATAGAGTCAAAAACATGCAACACATCAGGGGCATGCAACCTTTGGCATTTCAGCTGTTAGGGACTAAACTTCTGCCATCTCTAACCAGTGAGTGGTAAGCATGATGAGAATTGTAGTCCATCCATGAGTCTATTAACTCCTTGAGGAGTTTCACACTTCTTCAGTCCTCAGACGTGTAAGCAGTTTTAGCCAATAATGATATTAGGCACAACATGTAAGTTTTTTTTCAGTCACTTGATTAATGTTACTGTACGTTACATACAGTGGCTTAGCAGTGGCATATAGCTAGCAATGGTGAGATATACCAGTAGTATATATGTGGGATCTAGAAATGTATTTCAGATTATAGTGACTTACTTCTTGACTCAGGGACCTCTATGTCATCTGGAGGTGGAGAAACTGTCTTCAAAGGCTTGGCTCTTGTGTATCTTTTATGTATCAAACCCTTAATAATGCTCTTGATAAATTACATTACATGTGCTAGGGGTGCCCCGGGAGTTCCAGATTGCGTTTTAGGGGTGCCTTGAGCAAAAAAGATTGAGAACCACTGCACTATAAATATAATCTCTCTCTCTTTCTACCCCAACAAAAACTAATAAAATCAAAAAATACATTATCTTATATGGTACTTTTGCAAATAGAAAAAGTCACTCTAGATATACTACCAGCTTTCATAATCAGATGGCACTGCTAGACGATAAATGAGATTTGATGAAATACAAAATCTAACCTAACCACTGGTGAATAATTGATAAATATACAATTCAATGCCGAATAAACAAAATATTGCAAGATATAAATCAATAACCTAAGGTCTGTGAAAAAGTGACAAGTTTTGCCACATACCAAGTCCCAGAAACATGTACCCAATCACACGCAAAATTATTAACCCCTTAAGGACCCAAGATGGTTCTAGACCATCATGGAATTCCGTGCTCCCCGCGCAGCTGCATGCCGTTCGGGGAGTCTGAAATCGCATGCGGCAAAAAAAAAAAAAAAAAAAAAGGTCCATGGTCCTTAAGTGACCACAACAAGCGTGCGCGGCCGGTCCTTAAGGGGTTGATAGTTTGGGGGCGTGGAGTTGATTTGGAAGAACATAATCTGTATTTCTTGGCTTTTATGCATTTGGGTGAGAACTTACCTGTGGCTTTAACTACAGTTTATTGCCATTCATTATTTAATAATATACAGGCCCTTATTTTGAACGTAAGAGTAATTCTGAAACAGCGGCACAATATTGGAGAAATAAAATTCACTAGAATCCCATTGATTTAAAACTGAATGTTAATCCCTTGAATGCTTGAGAGATCTCCATCGCAATGTATTGGGACTACTCTAGCATTCAAGCAGTTGAAAGGATAGTAATACTGCAATCAAGGTTTAGCTCTGAGTATTACTTACACATTTTTTAACATGTTGCTATATATATAGTTACTTTCAGATTTTACAAACGCTATTGAAGACGAAAGGGTCCTCCTCCCGCCCCTTCTGGCCTCCTCCCCTTAGATCTGTAATCTGGTTGTGGAATTGGATGGATGCAGCGAGGGACAATCTTCATTCAGTAAGTATAAGGGAAAACCCTGCCCCCTTGATGCTGGAGGGCAGGATTATACTTTTGCTTACTGAAGATTGTCCTTCACTGCTTTCCATCCAGACCAGACTGAGAGGATCAGTGAAACAGGGAAAGAGGATCCTTTTGTCTTCAATAGCGTATGAACTACAAATCTGTAAGTAACTAAATATAGTGCAACATGTTTATTAAAAAAAAAAAAAAAAAAAAAAATGTAACTAATACTCAGAGCTAAACTTTTATTGCAGTATTACTATCCCTTTAAAAGCCCCGTTTAAATGAATGGGAATTTTTATTTCTCTCTTATGACACAACTGATTTGCTCAAGAATTTACTCTAATTTTCTTTTCAATGCAATGCCAAGAGAATCCCAAGTTTTCTGAAATTATTCAGGCGTGCGACACTGGGATAGTATTATAAGGCATATTACATGTGCTTTTTTTCTATGCAATCTAAGGTATGGGTGTCCCTTCTAACTATGCATTGTGTGCTCTTTATTCATTCTAGATTGCAAACAGTGAGGAAGCATCTCTTCCTGAATTCTTTAGGCTTGAACAGCTACAGAAGGAGTTTAATTTTGTGTCCGATGAGGAACTCAGCAGATCAAAACGGTTCAGACTTTTGCAGCTTCGCAACCAAGAGGTAGCAGAATTCCGTAATTATAAACCAATACCCATAAAGGAACGTGAAATCCCTGATAAGATCTTCCAGGTAACTAAAATTTGGGATGTATGTGTTTATCCGATAAACACACACATTAACCTTTAGAATTCTTTTTCTATATACCTATCAAGATGTGTATACCATAGGTGATTTGTAACTTTCTTATTATGTATTAGATTCAGTTGAAAGAGCTTTTAGAATCACCTATATGATATATTAGATTTTTTTTACCCCTTTTTAGTGCCAGAGTTGTACTCTGCAATGCGTTGTGTACCACTCAGGCACTCAAAGGGTTAATTTAACCCTGAAAGTGCCAGAGAGTAATGCGTCGGACACCTCTTTGGCACTCACAGTGTTAAAATAATAATTTATGGGATATTTAGCTGCATTTATATTTCAGTTTATGCACGTTAGGCATGAGTGGCTGGCACAGGCATGTGCCAAATACCAACATCCCACCTCTACATACCTCTTTAGGAAGGACAGTCCCTCTTTGAGACCCAAATCCCTCTGTCCCTCTTTCCCACGCTGGTGTCCCTCTGTTTAGGAGATCAGACTGTGTGCTGTGTATATAAGTTTATCACATTGCTCTACAGCAATAAAACTCACATTAATGTTTGTTTAAACTTCAGCATATGTGTTTATAAATTAGATTGCGTGAAAAATACTTCACCTACACATAGAGGTGTAAATAGGTCATGAAATACCCTACAAATTCTTAGTAATGCCCTGCGTACCAGCAACACCACCTAAAACAAGTGTGTCCCTTATTGGCCAATTGAAATGATGGGAGGTATGCAATTGCATAAGGAGTCGTCAATAAGTTATGAAGTAACATAAACATTCTCAGTGGTGTCCCACCTCCAGCAACACAACCTAAAATAAAATGGACACTCTTTGGCCATCTGAAATGTTGGGAGGTATGGCTCTGGCATCTCTGGACCTCCTTCCAGCACTCAAAGAGTTAAAATAAACAATGTCATACTTTTTTTTTTTTTTCTTTCTTTCTTTTTCTTACTGTAAAGAGGTGTCCAATGAGCCAACTTTCTCCAGTTAGGAAAATCAGTTGGAAGGAGGAAAGAAAAGCATGAGGAAGTGACAGCTGGGAAGGAGAGCATTGTGGAATGTTAGTATTTGGCACACAACTGTGTAAGCCAGGCCTTATCTAACATTCATAGACTGACAAATTAATAACGCTCAATATCACAAACTATTATTTTAAATTGAAAAATGGCTAACATCATATTTGTGATCTTTAAAGCTCTCTGAAATATAGCTAATTTGTCATGATCTTTACTTCTAGTTTAACCCTTTGAGTGCCAGAGATATAGGTGTTGGATAGCTCTCGGGCACTCAAAGGCTTAGAGACATTGTTATCTTCTATTAAATGCAATTAAGTACATTTAAAGAAAAGGTAATACCTAACAATAATAACCCCCATTTACCTCTTACCTTAATTTGGCCAGAACATCCTAATGGCCCCTATTAATTTTGACCTTGTGCCTTGGTTCTGAGATAACATCTTAAATCTGTCCTGGATATCTTGTCCATGGAGGCAGACATTACAGTTGCTGGCAGTTTTTTCAAACAAAACCAAAGTACATGAGCTTATTTAACCTTCTAAGGACCAAAGTGGTCTGCACGCCATTGTGAAGCAATCCATCTTCCCCCCAGGTTCTTAAAAGGTTAATAGTACAATGTGCAGTGAGCACAGTTTGAGATCTTGTGTTGTGTTTCTGTTAGCAACTGACATGTCCGCCTCCATGGATATGACTGCCAGTATTGATGTTCTCTCTTATCAAGGGCATAATTTATAGGGGCTATTAGGATTATCTGGCAACAGTAAGGTAAGTGGGGATTTATTATTATAGGTCTTCGTTCTGCCTCTATATATGTAAAAATAGATTTTTTTTTTATTTTTTTTTTTTGTGCAGGTGTCCTAATACTTCTTAAATATGCCTTGTGGGGGCAGCCATTTCAGGGTTGCTTGGGCATTGATTCAAAATATACATTTGCAATTACTTGTGTTGGTGTCAAAAGTGATGATGTAATAAAGGTCTAGAGATAAAATTAGTTTCCCTGAAGATAATGTGAGAGTATAAAAGTCAATCGAATACATAGTTATTTATCTTGTTTGTGATTACAAGTGTAACCCTTTGAGTGCCAGAGGGGTGTGCAAACCCATCTGGCACTCAAAGGGTTAAATAAAAAATTAATGAATTTATAGTTATGCAGCATAGAAACATTTGTCTCAAAATGACGTGATTGTCACTGACACAAACACTCCATAGACATCAATAGCCACAGTGCCACCTGAACCCAAAATCTGCTCTTTAATAACTTTTGGCTCACACATCGTATAAGCCTTGATTTTGTGTGTATAAAGTTCTGCACATTTTTTTTTTTTTTTTGAAATACAGTTTATTATCAGATCACTCCATACACATACAAAGAAAAAGGTACATGTAAGATCTTTCAAATACAGCAAGAGTATGCAAACATTTATAACAATAAAAAGAACAGATGCATATTAATAGGGCGTACAGAGTCGACCTGAGGTTTTTATAATAAAAGTTCTGCATTTTTTAGTATATTTAGTTGATATGTATATGATCATTCATGAAACACTCTCAGTCTTGTATTATTTTCAAAGATTTGTACCAATAATTGTGGAGAGGAAAAGTGATGTGGAGATAAATTGGTCCATATGTATAAAGGAAGAGTGGAGCAACCATAAATGACACACAAAAATTCCCCAAATTCCCACTGATTTAAATCAGGCTTTAAAGGGTTAGTAATGTGTAACATTTACAAACCCTAATATTGAAGGTATTAAAAAGATAATATTAATGTGCCAAGTCATATATTTCAAACCTCTACGGTTTGAGAGATATAAGCACTGAAAGCCTCCCCCTCCCTCCCCTTTTCCAGATGTCAGCATGTAGCTGATGTCAGGAGATCCCGGTCCCACACCAGCCGGCTGCTCTTCAGTGGAGCTGAATGAGCGATATTGAAGAACAAATACTTCAGTGGAATGGTCTGCAAAGTGTTCTTGCTAACCAAGCACACTTTGTAGACCGTTCCAGTGAAGTATCTGTTTTTCAATAGCGCTCATTCAGCTCTATTGAAGAGCCGCCGAGTCGGCTGACACAGATCCACTGCTGACAGCTTTACAGCTAGTCAGAGTGATGGGGGAACTTTCAGGACATATATGTCTCAAACCGTAAAGGTTTGAGAGATACGACTTGGCACATTAATATAATCTTTTTAATACCTTCAATATTAGGGTTAGTTAATGTTAGACATTAATAATCCTTTAAACCATTTCAATTCTAGCGAGCTCTACAACAACAAAAAAGCAAATTGTTGTACACCTTTTATAGCATTTAAAGGGATAGTAATGTTTCAAAATAAAAGCAGCTCCAATTACTCTTCATAGTATTTGGGCCATGGAGAGTGTTATTTCAGAGTTGTAGTTCAAGAGTAAACTGAATTATAAAGTATCCCCCTCCCACCCCTTTAACTGATGTAACACTGCTCACCTCAGAGCAGCAATACTGTCCGGATGGATCGATCGCAGAGAGGGACAATCCTCAGTGAGCATGAAGGAAAAGCCTGTCAAGGGTTGCAGGGTTTTCCTTATGTTCACAGTAAGAAGATTGTCCCTTGCTGCGAGCTGTCTGGTCAAGGGACCAGATTCCACATCTGAGTGGAGGAGGCTTACACTAGGTAAAAGGGGCGGAAGGGGGATACGTTATCATTCAGTTACTCTTGAACTACAACTCTGACAGTACTGAAATAACACTTTCCATGGCCCAAATAGGATGAAGTTTAATTGGAGCTGCTTTTATTTTGAAACATTACTATCCCTTTAAAGGATTAAATGCCCCATTTAAACCAGTAGGTATTTTAATTTGTGCCCTGCAGAGCAGTTTGCTCTCTAATTGTACCTAGTTGCCCTTACACACATGGCCCATTGGTTTGTATTTATTAAAGCAAACTGGTGTAATCCTGGAATAAACCAAACTTCACTATAGGGGACAAATAACAATCCTAAATCTCCATACACTGGAATAGAGCTTTTTTAACCCCTTGAATGCTAGAGAGGTCTCCAATGCATTGCTTTGCATTCAAGGGGTTAAAAGCACAATTGAATGTAACAAGAATGTTTATTTGTCCCCTGTGGGTGCAGTTGGTTTACTCCCGAATAACTCCAGTTTGCTTTTATAAACACGAGCCATTCTTTTCTATTGTATCTGATGTAGTTTACCCTTTATGTGGTGTAACAGATGTATTCAGATTTTTCATTGTTGGAGAGAGGGAACATTCCATTTTCCTAAAGAGAACCAATTAGGCTAGAACTGGGCAGCGGCTCTACATTACTATATCAGTCCCTCTCAGCTGGAGAGCCTCAACATGCCCAGCACTAGCTTAGAGTGGGCCCTGATCATGTTTTTCTTGTGCCCTAAAGGACTATGAGAAGAAACTGCACGATCAAGATGTAATCACGGCAGAAAGTCACTTAGACAAACGCCGAGTTTTAGTCGCTAAGTATCTTCAGAAGGTGAGATTATACTATCGATGTTTAAACCATGTATGTTACTGTGAAGTATGAATATCATTTAAAATATTGAAAACAATAAACAAGAAATGGAAGCAGCAGCAGATGGCACACACAGTTAAGAAACAGAAGTAGAAGCTCACAAATGAACCATGGTTGCTCAATCCAAATTTGTATTCACAATCAGGTCAGGAGCATAGCTAAGATCAGGACAGGTGGCAAACAAGCATGGTCAGGGTTCACAAGCCAAGGTCAAACACAGAATACGGGAATTAAAGCTCTGGAGTGCTACTCAGAAAGACACTATACACATGCACTGAAGTGTCTGTGATGCTGCTTGATACAGGCCTAAGGGGTGTGTTCAGGAAAGCAGATAGTAGAGCTGGAATAACAAGCGTGTCCAGGTAAACAGACAAAGCTGCCAATAATAACAGCACAGGACTTCCTGGACCAGATTCTTATACATCTCTATCCAGTCGTACATATAAGGCTTGATCCCAGAGCAGATGATCCTCAAATTTCCCCACAAACATATATAGGAATCTCTGATTAGAAAAGTGGTATTTATCACCTACAGTGAAATCCAGCAGATAGCCAGTTAGAGAAGAGTTTACAGGGGGCAAAGGTGTTATAAATATAAACATACTCAAAATACAAACACAGGAAAGGTAATCATCTATACCTAATGCATTTCAGGCTTGTCATGTTTTTGATTAAGTGACTTCAGCTTTTGTATCCCATTACTGCATTGCTGTCTCAGGAATCTAGAGCTCGATTGGCATTGTAAATGTCTGTTTGGCTCTATTTTCCATATATTGCAATTATTAATTATTCATAGGACTTTTTTTTTTTTTTTTTATACTTGTGCCTGAGTTCACATAGATGGTTGGACTAAGGTAATGATGTTTCCTTGATCTAATCACTGTGTTCTTACCTGTGCTGCCTTGTTTTATTCATTGATCCTTGAACCGGGATGTGACAGATAGCCATAGATAACTGATTAACTTCCACATAGATTGCCCGTTCATTGGAGGATGCAGTGAGCATTGTGACCTTCATTGTCCTCTGTATGAATACAGATCACCAATGCAACAACTTCCCTGCATTCTGTGTTCTATGCAGCCAAGTGGCATCAAACTTCATTGGGCTATTTAAGACATTACTATCCTGAGCGTACAGTCCAGTCAACTCAATGTAATGTTCTGCACAGGAAATATCATGCAGACATTAGTACTACATTGATGATTGATGATAACTGTCAGTTACAAAAATGGAGAACACAACTACACTGATTAAACTTTTGAGTTGCAGAGAGATATGCAACACATGCAATGCAATGCTTACCCCTCTGACACTCAAATGTTTAAGGGTGAATTTATAGGCAAATGAGATTATAGAAATGCAATGATGGTTTGCAAGACTGTAATTTGCATGACTTATTAAGAGTGGGTGATTTAATTAAGAAAGAAGATTATTTTCATTTGCCAGGACAGCAGCTGAGATGTTAACAAAATGATTTCTTAATTTGCTGTGTTCTTGTTAACCCATTCAGTGCCAGACAGTTATCACAATGTGTCGATACCCCTCTGGCACTCAAAGGGTTAATAATTAATTGATGGCAGTGTTTTCTGTTTCTCTGCTGTATGGGGAAAGGGCCAAATTAAATGTTTCTTTCTAATAAAAGGTAATGCGCCAGCCAGCAAAATGGTGCCTTGTTTAGGTGTCGTGGACAAATGTAATCTAATTTTATGTAGACATAGACAGTTTAATTAGAGGTTTGTGTTTGTCTAAGCATGCAGTACAGATTACGTACATTGGGTCTGTCCAATTTCTTTGTTGATTTGCAGCTCTTTAACCCTTTGCGTGCCAGATGGGTAAGCAATGCAGTACTTTGCAATGCTTTGCCTACCCTCTGGCACTCAAAGGCTTAAAAGTAAAAAAAATGCAAAACAGAAGGCCCATAGCAAGACTTCAGCCAA
This sequence comes from Rhinophrynus dorsalis, assembly GCA_037306005.1. Classification (NCBI taxonomy): domain Eukaryota; kingdom Metazoa; phylum Chordata; class Amphibia; order Anura; family Rhinophrynidae; genus Rhinophrynus; species Rhinophrynus dorsalis. The sequence goes on from CM074718.1 coordinate 66,606,177, forward strand.
TAAGTGGCCCACAAATCACTTGCTGGATAGTCTTGACATAACTACCCAGGGGGACAGTAAGACAGAAGTATATGTAAAATATATATATATATATATATATATATATATATATATATATTCAGTGGACTTACGCCTTGTCCTTTGTCCATGTAGGAGTTCATCTGCATTGCTGAGACTAAATAGGCTTTTGATGCCTGCAGAGAGGCTCATTTCCAGACAACCGAATGTCTGTAATTAAATAATCTGCGTTTGCCGAAAGAGTGCAACATTTAGTTTGTTGCAAGCGAACGTTCTGGACATGGCAGTGGGCAACATCAGCAAACTTGCCTTTTTTTTTATATTCTTATTCCTCCCTTACTTTACTTCCATAGCCAAACTACCTTTATCTTAAAAAAAGATAGTAATGCTTAAAAATGTTTGGAAAAATTGTAAAGTGTTTAATAATGTCTAGTTTAGATGTTATTTAGTTTTTTAAAAAGCCCTCTCTCCCCTTTCCATGGTATCAACTGGATTCTCCAGAGAACTGGCTGAATGGTCAGCTGTTCATTGCCATGGCAACCTGCCCTGCAGATCACTCACACAGTGAAACACTTGTCTCTGTGTGAGTAGTTTTAATACCGCCTGTGCACATACCGGAGACCAGTCTGTGACAGGAGGCATTAAACCTATTCATACCGGTATCTTTGGGTACATAATACACTGAGTGGTTGATGTGACAAAGGCTGATGTTAGATACAGGGGTGGTGGGTTTTAAGGGGGAACCCTCGCCTCTTTTAAAGTAATCGTCATTTTATTGTATGTCCCCAATACAGCATGAATCTGTTTTTGTTTTTTTTGTTTTTGTTTTTTTTTTCTAAATCAGTAATTTCACTGAGAAATAAGCTTACAAAGTGCAGGCTGTCAATCTTCTGCTCTTCCGCTGTTGTGCCTTATTCCCTTCGCCTTGTCTGCCACTGGAATCCTCCATGTGACCTTGCTCACTCTCTTGCTAATGAGAATGCGCCAGGTTACATGGAGGATTCTAGCATTAGACAATTAGGAGGGAATGAGGCACAACAGGGGTGGAGAAGACCGACAGCCTGTACCTCAGAGAGGCCTGATGAGGTAACAGTTTCTAAGCTTATTTCTCACTGAAATTACAGATTTAGGGGGAAAAAAGGGTTCATGCTGTATTGGGGACACAATAAAATATCAATTACTTTATAGGAGGTGAGAGTTCAACTTTAAAGAGTGCAACTTACTATACATAAATTACACTCTTTAACCCTTTCAGTGTGCAATGTACGTACCCATCTGGCACTGAAAAGGTTAATACTTCACCGTGCAATGAGATGAAAAATTATTGACTCTCGAAACCTTTTTGAGTGCCAAAGGGTTGAGTAACACATTGCTCACCCCTCTGGCACTCAGAGGTAAATAGTGTTAACATTAAAATAGCCATAAATGAATAAATCCATTGATAAATAATCATTCTAATCTATCCATGTCTTTGATACTTTGAGGCACTAAGAAGAACTGGGAAAATCTGGTAACATTCAGCTTCTTCAAAGGAGAATAAAAATTCCCCAAATCGCCATTGATTTAAAGAGATAGTAATGCTTTATTATTACTATCCCTCATATTGTAGATATTTGCAAAATGATTTAATAGCCCCCAGGTTCATGGAAGGCAAAGTTCCCCCCTCTCCCCCCCCCCCTTCCATGAAGTCAGTGTTGTGCTGATTGCAGGGATATCTGGTCTGTCTTTCATCATGCGGCTCTGCAGCAGAGCCGCGATCACGTTACTGAAAAAAAATTATTTCACTGAAACGGTCTTCTACATGTGCTTGCAAACCAAGCACAAACCAAGCACATGTAGAAGACCGATTCAGTAAAATAATTATTTTTCACTAACGCGATCTCGACTCAGCTGCAGAGCCGCAAGCCTGTCGTATGACAGACTTCCCCTGCAGTCAGTACAACTCTGACTTCAGGGAAGGGGGGTAGAGGGGAACTTTGCCTTCGGTTATCTCTCAAACCATAAAGGTTTGAGAGATGAACCTGGGGGCTATTAAATTATTTTGCAAATATCTACATTATGGGGGATAGTAATAATAAAGTATTACTATCCCTTTAAGGTGACTATAATATTATTGGTATTAATTGAATAAACCAATCCATCTTTGTCTTTTTGTTATAACTTTTATAGTTTAAAGAGATAGTAATGTTTCATAATAAAAGCAGCTCTAATTAATCATCATAGTATTTGGACTTTGGAGAGTATTATTTGAATTCTGTCAGAGCTGTAGTTCAGGAGTAATTTAATGATAAAGTGTCCACCTCCCGCCCCTTTTACCGATGTAACACTGCTCAGCCAGAGCAGGAGGGAGGTGCCCAGGTAGACTGCAGAGAGGGACAATCTTCAATTAAAATAAGGGAAAAACCTGAAAAACTTGTCAAGGGGGGAGGGCTTTCATTGTTTTCATATAAAGAAGATTGTCCTCTGCTGTTATCTGTCTGGTCTTACAACCAGATTCACATCTGAGAAGAGATGGCTTACACTAGGAAAAAGGGGCGGGAGGGGGAAACTTTGCTTGTGAATATCTCTCAAACCATAAAGGTTTGAGAGATAAGACTTATATCATTCTTCATGTTTTTTTAATGCCTACAAAATAAAATAAAGATAAAACAAAGTATTACTATCCCTTTAAGAGTAATCACTAAGTACATTTTACCCTTCCTGCCCCTTTAAGCTACATCAGCACTCTGCCAGACTTGGCTTCAGGTCTGCAGACTGGACATCTCGTCTGGAAAGCCGAAATAGCCGTAAATACAAAGGAAATCTTCATAACAACAGTCTACTGCCTCAAACCAGGCACACTTTGTAGACCGTTGTCATGAAGATTTCCTTTGTATGTACTGCTATTTCTCCTCTCCAGACGAGCCGTCCGGTCTGCAGACCAGAATCCAAGTCTGACAGAGCACTGACTTCGCTTAAAGGGGCAGGAGGGGTAAACTTTACATAGCAATTAGTCTTAAACTATAAAAGTTATAACAAAAAGACAAAAATGTATTGGTTTATTTAATTAATACCTACAATATTATAGCCACCGTAAAGGAACTATTACTATCCCTTTAACCCTTTTTGGTGTGTTGTATACCCCCTATGCACTCAAAGGGTTAAACAAGGCTTTTAACTTCTTCAGTGCCAGATGTTTTTGCAACACATTGCTTTGCAGTGCGTTGCGTACCCCTCTGGTACTGAAGGAGTTAATGACTTGAAAATTAGCGGGGTCTTTAGTGTGCTCCTTTGCAATGCACTAGAGACCTCTGTAGCGATCAAAAGGTTAACACTTTGAGTGTGAAGCAAGGTATTGCGTACCCCTCTGGCATTCAAAGGGTTAAATCCTCTATTTAATAAATTAAAATGATTTTGTCCCTTTTCTATAGAGGGATATTTACATTCTCTTTATCAAAACTATATATTCTGCTCTTTTTATTATCGACCAATGCACAACATTCCACATTTATGTAATAATAATAAGAATCACTAGTAATAATTCTTAATTTTATTGAAAATGCCTACAGTTCTCTTTCTCTGTGTTTCAGCATTAATTCTGTTTGTTAACAGGTGAGAGAATCGGTAATCAATCGGTTCCTGATAGCAAAACACCATTTTATTCTTTCTGATTTGGTTGTTGAAGAAGACGTTCCAAGTCTTGGGTAAGAACTGTACAGCGCGTGTTGATGTAAAAGTTGTCTCCTATCTTAAAGCTGAACTACCACCGCTAAAAAACTTGATCTCTAATAATTTTACATCTGGCGACTAGCTGCTCAGTAGCGCAAGTCACCAGAATTATTACCTTGTTAAATAGAATTATCTGTTCTCCCTGGGCTGACAGGCAGGATGGAGCACAGACATCTTTCCATAGTGATGTCTGTGCGCCTGCGCTGTCAGTCCCTTTTGTAGCCGAACGGCTCCTAGCAACGCCTCCTAGAGCCGTCTGGGACTGACAGCACAGGCATGCAGCTGTCACTATGGAAAGATCTCTGTGCTCTGTCCTGCCTGTCAGCCTGGGAAGAATGGATAATTCTAGCACTACTGAGCAGCTAGTCGCTAGATGGGGAATTATTGTAGATAAAGTTTTAGCGGTGGTAGTTCCACTTTAAAATTATAGTAATATTTCAAAAAACAGCAGCTCCAATTAATCTTCATAGTATTTGGGCCATGGAGAGTGTTATTTCAATACTGTCGAGTTGTAGTTCAAGAGTAATTGAATGATAAAGTATCCCCCTCCCACCCCTTTTACCTAGTGTAAGCCACCTCAACTCAGATGTGGATTCTGTTCCTGGGACCAGACAGCTCACAGCAAGGGACAATCTTCTTACTGTGAGCATAAGGAAAACCCTGCCTCCCTTGACAGGTTTTTCCTTATGCTCACTGAAGATTGTCCCTCTCTGTGATCCATCTGGACAGTCTTGCTGCTCTGAGATAAGCAGTGTTACATCAGTTAAAGGGGCAGGGGGGATACTTTATCTTTCAATTACTCTTGAACTGCAACTCTGACAGTACTGAAATAACACTCTCCATGGCCCAAATACTATGAAGATCTATTGGAGTTGATTTTATTGTGAAACATTACTATCCCTTTAATACCATCATATTTTCAAAAGGTGAATTAGGCATTTGAAGATTCCAGTCCATAAAAAAAGAGTAATGCTAAAATTGACTTAACCTTTCGAGTGCCAGAGGGGTACGCAACGCATTGTTTTTCAATGAGTTGCGTACCCCTCTGGCACTCAAAGGGTTACATTTAGATCAGAATTACCAGGCAGCCATTCTTTTTTGTTTGGGAACATATGAAAGAAAGTATGATACAGGTGAAAATGTTAAAGGGATAGTAAACCCCCCAAAAAACTGTAAGCCAAATGATAGTTATAATAAAAACATACTTAACGCCCTCATTCCCATCTCTCAAACCGTTATGGTTTGAGAGATGTAAGAAAATAAAGACCTCAGCTCCCTCCCCCTTCTCATGCGTCCGCTGTATAGCGGACGTCATGAGATCCTGCTTGCGGGACCAGACAGCGGCTCTTCAGGAGAACTGTCATTGGGATATCTAACTATAATTACTTCATCAGAATGGTCTACAACGTGTGCTTGCAAACCAGACGAACATTGTAGACCATATTGATGAAGTAATTATAGTTAGATATCCCGATGACAGCGCTACTGAAGAGCCGCCGTCTGGTCCCGGAAGCAGGATCTCATGACGTCCACTATACAGCGGACGCATGAAAAGGGGGAGGGAGCGGAGGTCTTTATTTTCGGTTTGAGAGATGGGAATGAGGGCGTTAAGTATGTTTTTATTATAACTATTATTTGGCTTACAGTTTTTTGGGGGTATACTATCCCTTTAAAACCAACTACACCTACAGGAATTACTGTCTCTTAAAGAGGAACCACAACTTAGGAATAAGCAACTCTTTGTTTAAAAGAATGACTTTTCTAGTTAGGTGTCCTTTAAGCAGCAGTCAGTTATATTTCTATATATTTTATTTTCATTTGATCTTTTTTGTAGTCCATTGCTATTTGTTTAATTTTATTGTTTGATAAAGGCTAGTGACCCTTACAAGTCATTCAGGTCTGTTGAAGCCTGTTGTTTCTTTGAAGCTATTTGACCTAGCGGCAGACTTAAATAAAGGTCACTACATAGAGGAAACTGCAGCTATAAAGAAAAAATATATACGGAGGTTTTTGGGCTCACTGATAAACCCTTTTCTTTTAGTCCATTGTGGGAGGCAGGGACCATGGGGGTAAAGGTGACTCTGCCAGGTGGCAGGGCAATTAAATGGTTAATTGACTGAAAACCTAAACTCCTCCCTACCTTTGCCCAACTTTACCCCCTTGCTCTGTCCACTAGGCAGTTTCCATATAAGGAGGCCGTCACCAGCACAAAGTTGCCAAGAAAAAATATAAAGGGTCATTCCAGCCATCAACTGGTGAAGATTTTCTTGGCGAGTTATGCCCTGTGCCCTCCAGTGCCTTAAGAGAAAAGGATTTTATAGGTGAACACAAAAATAAGGTACACAGTGCCTATGTCCCAAAGCAGTCCCAAAAAAACACAGTACCTCTTAGGGCCTACTGATAAAACTGGGATCCATTGGAGAAAATGTTAACTTTGTAGAACTTGGTACGTGTATGTACAGTTGACCTGTAGTCTGCTTTACAAATATGTTCAGCAGAAGCTTTGTGTTTGAAGGCCCAGAATATGCTAATGGCTGTAGTGGGCTGCAATGCTGAAAGGGACACGACTGGAGCGAAGAATATGATCTTGTTTTGTAGTCTATTTAATCCATAGTTTATTGTTAACATTACTATCCCTTTAAGAAACACTTATCACAAGTGTATATTTCCCCTTGAATGCATTTAACAAAAAAAAACTTGCCCAGGTAGGAGTTCTTCATACAATTGTAATCAATAACTGGTCACTTTCATAATCCGATAAATAATGAGACTCATGAATGGATATTTCATTGATTTTGATGTCTGTTGTCTGTTGAAAGGAAGTAGGAACTAAAGGAAAGCTTAAACAGAAGAAAGTGTGTGTATATGACCTAACTTTCAAACAACCCTTCAGTGTAAAATGCAGATGTTGTAATGCTTATATTATAGGATATTCTGAATCCTATAGGTATTATGTCACTTATACTAGTGTTTACCTAAATATTTTATTATAAATTACCATTTTATACAAGAGATACAATCCAATGTAAAAACAATATGTCGTTCAGCATTTTGTCCTGTGTGTCACAGTAGGCAATGGTGGACCAAGAGCAATACGCTAGGCGACTGACAAAGAAGATCTTAAAATAAAACCAGAAAATGAAATCTTGAATTTTAAAATTATGCTTAATTTTGTAACTTCTGTTTGGTAACTAATTAAAATACAGATATATGTTACAATAGTAATTATGTTGTGATGATGATGAAAAAGTCAAGGACAATCATTTCTATATGGAATTAAAACTAACCCTTTGAGTGCCAGAGAGGTATCCGATACCTCTCTGGCACTCAAAGGGTTAACTAGATCTTAAAAATAAAATACCAGACTCCTACAAATAAAATTGTTTGCTAAAGGGTTAGTAATTGCTTAAAATAAGAATAAGTAATAATCTCCTATATTATAATTCGCTATGGATGTTTGTCAGAAGCCGTCATGCGCAGTAGAGATGGCTGCCCGCGCTGCAGTCATGCCAGTACAGACTGCCCACGCCGTGACTGATATGGAGCGGGGCACTCTGAATTCAGACCGGAGTCCTCTCTGCGCACCTTCCTGGGACTGCTTGGTCCATGTACAAGGACTTTAAAACTAGTTGTAGATAAAGCAAAAAGAAAGATCTGTACAAGTCCTATCTCTCAAACCTTTATGGTTTGAGATTTAAAGTTCTCCTCTCCCTCCCCTTTTCCTGACGTTAGCGCCTAGCTGACAGCCTGAGATCCTGGTCCGGGGACCGTCCTGCGGCTCTTCAGCAGAGCCAAGATACCAAAATCTAAAAAGAAATACTTCATTGGAAAGGTCTACAAAGTGTGCTTTCAAACCAGGCTCACTTTGTAGTCCGTTCCAGTGAAGTATTTCTATTTAGATTTCAGTATCTCAGCTCTGCCGAAGACCCGCTTGGAGTCGACCGACTCGAATCTCTTGCTGTCAGCTTTTTTTTGTATTGTATATTTTATTTATATAGTGCCAACCAGTGTACTTGGCACTTTACAGTTTACATTTGATATAAAAGGGGTACAGTAAGTGCAGTAATTAAGTACTTATAGAGACAATCATAAGGGGAGCAACAGGTGAGTATACATGAGGATGAAAGGTCCCTGCCCTGTAGAGCTTACAATCTAAGTATAGGATGGGTGACATACAGATACGATCTGGTAGAGGAGGAAGTGCAGTTTTTGACATATGAGATTCTGTTCTCATATTACACTGTTGCTCATATTACACTGTTCCTCTCCTTCTGTCAGCTTTACAGCTGACAGTAGGGAGAGGAGAACTTTAAGGGTTTGAGAGAGAGACGGCCGGTAAGATGGCTCAGTTGGTTAATGCACCAGCTGTAGAATCTGTTCAAGACGCAAGGGCACAGGTTCTAGTCCCAGCAAGGTCAGCTCAGCTTTTCACCCCTCTGAGATAGATAAAATGAGTCCAGGACATACTTGAAAACGAGAGATAATCTCAATGTACTCTTCCTGGTGAAATACTTTCACACACACAAAAAAAAGGAGGACTTGTACCAATCTTTCTTTTGCTTTTTCTACAATATTACTTACTACTTTTAAAAGCCCGTGTACACGGGCCACAGTGCCACCCAGCTGCCTCAGCTGGAGCCGGGAGCGGAGACAGGCAGTGGGCCCCAGGGAGGAGGAGTCTGGTAGCACCGGAGTCTTGGGCGGCCTCCCCCGGCAGCCCCTCATTCTCAGGCTGTTTGTACCATGCTTCCCTCACACCGAGCAGTCCCTGGAAGGTGCGCAGAGAGGAGTTTGGTCCTCCGGTCCGAATTCGGAGTGCCCCGCTCTGTATCAGCAGCTGCACCATCTTGTTTCCTCGGCTAGCACATTCAGGCAGTCTCTACTGAGCTTGACTCCAGCGCGGGCAGTCTCTGCTGCGCATGATGGCTTCGGACAAACATCCTAGCATTTTATTATATAGGATTATTATTTTAAGCCAGTACTATCACTATCACAGGAAGCTATTGTTAAATTAAATATTACAGTGCTGTATAAACATTTGTAGTGCTTAATAACAATAAAAATTATATATACTCAGAGGTTTTATGTACTGAGAACAGTGGAGGAATTCTGGGGAAAACCATAAGGGACAAATTCACATTTCCAGTGACTGATATTGTGCTTTTATCCCCTTGATAGCTAAAGTAATGCACTGGAGATCTCCCTGTCATTCAAGGTGTTAAAAGCCCAATTTAAAGGAGAAATAATATCTTTTAATAATAACCGCCCATTTACATTACAAAGGCCAGAATATCCTAATGGCCTTGATAAATATTGCCTTTGTTCAAGAGATATCATCTTCAGTCACTTTTGAATATGATGTCCATGGAGGAGGACATGACAGTCGCTGGCAGTTTTTTTGTCAGACTGAAGCAGGCAGGGCCACGGTACTTTTTTAAATTTTCACAATGAATTCTGGGATGACAGAGTGGCATGCAGCTGCCATCCCAAAATTCCAGGGCGTTCCAGGATTGTCACCTGTCCTTAATGCACATCCACCGGTGACAGTCCTGGCTCATCACCGGTCCTTAAGAGGTTAAGCATCAGAGGAGTGAGCAATGTGTTGCACATCCCTCTTCTTCTTTAAGGGTTGTGATTAGCATGTGGTCCTTCCAGCAACTGTCATGTCTGCTTCCATGTACGTGACATCGAGGACTGACTGAAGATGTCATCTCCTGAACAGAGGCACAAGGGAAAACTTGACAGGGGCCACTGGGATGTTCAGGCCATAGTAAAGTTATATGGTGTTTATTATTGTGAAGTTTTAGGTCTCCTTTAAATCAAATTATAATTGAATTTGGGCAATTTTTTATTTGTTCCTTTTGGTGTAGTTGGTGTGCCCCAGAATTGATCCACATTTCCTAGTACATCTGCCTCACAGTGATTGCTCAGAAATATTTACTTGCTAATTATTGTAATCCATGCTCCATCTTGTAACATTACATGCCATGCTGTATGTCTGTTGTACTCATTACCCTTTATATCTTCTTTTGCTTTGCCTTGTGTACTAAGTTCTGGTGGCTCCGGGTACGTCATCACTAATTTTTATGCTTTTGCTTTTTCATTTAATGCAATGGCAATTGACCAAGAGTCTGAATCTGTTCTAACACAGTTAATCCATGGAGCCGTAATTTTATTAATTCATCCATCATTCATCCATCTCATTTAATTCTGAGCTCGGAATTAACCAGAGAACACAACCTCTTCAGCCAATAGGAAGGAGTCAGGGAAACATTTTCCATGGTAAAATCCTGCCATACACAGCCTGGGATTTACTAAAGAGTGAGATACCCTTGCACCTACTATATAGAATGTGAAGGAGGCAAAGCTCCTTCACTTCCTGTCTTGCTGAAGTTGCTCTATGCATGGAGCCTCCTTTCAGGATGCAGCAACACATGGAAACTGTCAGTCCCATTCATTTTTCTGTGCAAAGGTTTGTGCATAGAAATGTTTATAGATATGGGTTTCTGTACCCTGTTTCAGACAACAGAGCTGCAAACGTATCCTGATTATTTTTGCCGCTTAAAGGAGCAGTAAACTGTTTTATGAAAAAAATATATTGTAGGGATTTTCCTTTTGAGTAAAGTAAGGGTACTCCCACTGCAGAGAGATTTATATTTCCAGAGTTATTACAGTTTAAACCCATGTTTTTTTACATTAGCAGTGCCCTCTAGTGGTCAAATTCTAATTAGACTTTCCGTTAGATTCTAATGGAGAGGAAAGTCAGAGACATACAGTTCTCCATAGAATGTGATAGAAACTGTCTGTCACTTCCTGTCAGTTAGAAGCATCAGGAAGTAAACACAGTAAATTCACTTCCTGGTTATTTAAACTGATATAAATTTTGAATAAAACATCTGACAGCGATGGGAGTGACCTTGTTTTATTCAGCAGGAAATATATAAAATATGTGTTTTCATAAAAAAAAGTTTACTGCTCCTTTAATAAACTTGAATAAAAAGAAGAAGGATGGAATAAGAAGAAGCAGGCATGGGATAAAACTGAAAGGATGTGTGTATGTTTGGTGGGTGTAACAGAAGTAGGAGCTGGGAGAAATGGAGAGGCAGCAATGAAAAGGGGCTAGGTGTTTCACCCTCTGTATGCCTGAGGGGTACATAATGAGTTGTGTACCCCTCTGGCACTCAAAGGGTTAAAGTTGCTCTTTGGTGGGTTATACTCTCTTTAAATAAAAAGTAACAGCCATTCCAAGACTTGCATTCTTTAGATACTTAGTCCAAACGTGACATCTTGGTTATTGCCTTTGTATTTCCTAGTCTTATAAACAAAACCCTTCCGTAAAGTCGAAGTAGATTCAGTGCCAGAATGGTCACCTAAGGTATCTTCTTAAAGCGGAACTATCAACATCATAACATTGCCCCCCAATCCATTACTAATATAGCGATAGGCAAAGGCATACTTCTATTATCCTATAACATAAAGTGTTAGAATGCATCGCTCGCTGTGAGCCGTAACCGCACATGCGCAGTAGAGAGTCTCTACTGTGCATGTGTGGTTTCGCACACAGGGAGATTCATTGTGAGCTGTCTGGAGCTCCCCACTAAGGATCAGCACGTTCGGCGAGTCTCTACTGAGCATGACTTCAGTCATGCGCAGTGGAGACTTGCCGAACGCGTTGCCCCACTCCGGACAGCTCACATCATGTCTCTGCTCCTGGCTCCGGGGCAGCTGGGTACACTTTAGCCCGTGTATACGGGCTTCCACACTAGTGTTGGATAATTCAGCGTTATTGAAGAAAACAAACTTCTTCTGCAGGCATCCACTGTGCAGAGCTTGCAAGAGAAGCTCTGTGCACCTGTGCTGTCAGCAACATCTTTTACCTTAAGGTAACAAACGAATGTCACCACCAATCCGGTCAGTGCATGGGACAGACAGTGCAGACTCAGAGGTAACTTTCCTCTAAGATGTCTGTGCTGTTGTCCGCCAGTGGCTGCCGAAGAAGCTGGTTTACTTTGTATATTGCTATATTAGTAATGGATTGTGGGGCAATATTATGATGATGATGATAGTTCTGCTTTAAGCAGTCATGTCCCAGAGTCTTCATGGTCATTTTTTTCTAAGGTAACTAACAAATTTTATTACTGGTTTGACATCCCCCAGATTTTTTGTTAGATTTCCTTCCAACTTTATGGCAAGGTTTTGCGTTCCTCAACTCCTTGGATGCCACAGATGCTAGGGACATCTCTTGCTACCAAGAAGTTACATGTCATAGCAGGAGTTTTAAATATATAATCCCATCCTCATAGAAGTTCATAGACAATGGTTACAAAATCAGGTCCATTCTGAGATGAAGGTGGTTGAGCAGATTTTGTAACCACCCATTTCTTCTAAGTAGAGCAATTGGTGAGGAGGATGTACTAAGAGGAACCGGTGGGTTATGCACTAAGGTGTGATAAGGAGATGATAAAGCGGAGATGACTCCAAAGACACCATGTCTCCACTTCCTACATTATTGTATGGAGCCAATGCACTAAGATCCCTCTCACTTGAAATATCTTAGTACATAGCCTACATAGAATAACATAGGAGGTGTAGAAGTGATATCACTGGAGAAGTCACCTCCTCTTTATCACCCCTTAACATGCACTCCCCCCTGGTGCAATTGTAGGCCAAACCACATGGTTGTACACAGAAATCTTTCAGGTGGGCGGAAAAACCATAATATGCCTCCCAGAACAGCCCGCCCAACCCTCTTGTCCCTCATTGCGGGCAGCCATGGCAAACCAATTACACCATAGGAGACAAATAAAAAATTCCATTGATTTAAATGTGACTTTTAACCCCTTGAATACTAGAGGTCTCCAACGGAATTCTGTGCGATGCAGTGCATTGGAGACCTCTCTAGCATACACGGAGTTAACCCTTTGAGTGCCAGATAGGTTTGCAATGTGTTGTGTACCTCTCTGGCACTCAGAGGGTTAAAGCTCAATTTAAATCGTTTGGATCAGGGGAATTTTTATTTTCCCCATTATAGTGCAGTTGGTTGGCTCCAGAATTGCTCCAGTTCCTCTTAGTCTATACGCCACATTGTTACTCCATTCCACTTTTTGCTGTCTTCAACTGTTTCTCATATCTTAATGAATGTGTTTTTCTTGTCAAAACTAGAAGTGAAGTCATATGATTAGACCATTTCCAAACCATTGCTGGAGAACTTCAGTGAGGACTATAGTGTAATTAGATTCCTAGATTAGTTGTAATACAGCATTCTGAAATGGTACTAACTGTAGAGCATTGTTCCAATGTCCCAGCATTCTAGGAATGGATCTTTTCAAGCTTGCTGAACCAAAGCGTCCTCTAAAACCACGGAGAAAAGAAAGAAAGAAAGTCACTGCTCAGAATCTGTCCGATGGAGATATCAAAATCCTGGTGAATATTGTCCGTGCTTATGATATTCCGATTAGAAAACCAACATCCAGGTATGAATTTGTCTTGTTCAAAAACTTTTGTGTGAAATAGAGTAAGAGACCACACCACAATGTTAGTACAATTGGTGCAAAGCACTGGATCCCAACCAAACCATTTGAGTGCTGAAAATAGAAAATGCTTCAGTACCTTGAAATGCATTGAGGACCTTTGTTTTGCCCTTATGCACTAAATCTGTTACTAAAATTTGTCTTATAATGACAATTCACCTAGTGAATATTAATATGTGAATTTTCTTATTTTCTCTCTCATCCTTTGTGGAACACCGGAACCATGGGGTGAAGTACTCTTTGGCCACTAGGTCAGGACGCTTGGCTTAAAAGGCTCTCTGAATGCAGAGGCTCCCTCCCTACTTCACTTTACCCCCACCAGACATGCTCAGTTTTAAAAGCAACATTAAAGGAAGTACATCTCTTAATTAGTCTTATTTTTTATTTTCTTAAATTCTTTGGGGATGTATAATCCCCCAGTAGGTGACTCCCATCTGGCCTCCTTGATGGATTCTGACTGTTGGGTCTGCTGTATGTATGATCACTTGCACTTTTAAAGGGTCTGTGCTATAATAGCTAGTCCTGCATTCTGTTCTTCTTTTCTGTCAGCCCCATTCCCCTACCCCATCTCTGGAGGTGGCCTCTTTCATGACTTTGCTAAATCTCACTTAATTTTTAAAATCCTTTGTTATGGGTCACCGGTGCTATATTGGATGGGGACACCGACTTCTGGCACACCAGGTGTATTTCAGTGAGTAAAATGGGGATTATTCTCCTCATACCTTTTCTTGCTAAAGTTAAGGGATTCCCTTGCCCCTCACCTGCCAGGACTGATGTGGAGCCACCATGCCATTTTATATTTGGAGGGAAAATGAAACTACATTTCCCATGAGGCTCAGTTTTTCCTATTCATACCAGTTGTTCTATTCATACCTGCTTCCACTGCTGCAACATGTGAGGTTGAATTCTCCCTCCGTGCATTCTGCTTTAACCCTTTCAGGCAAATAAGTTGTTAATATTGCATTTTGTTTCCTTTATTTTTTTTGGGGGGGAATCTCCTTTTTATATATGAGCGCAAGGAAGAAATGGGTGAGTCTGTTACCACCAAAACTTGAGGGCCTTCTTTCTCTCATGTTGCCCAAAAGAATTTGGCTATCCCCCAACAGTAGACTCCATCATGTTTTGCCTTTCTCAGCTTGAGTCAGGTGGATAGATGCCTGGAATATCTCCTTAAAGTGATGAGATGGAGACTTTTCAAGCATTCAGTCCCATTTAAATCAATGGGCATTTTTTATTTGCCCCTTATGGTGCTGTTTTACTCAGAATTGTTTAACTTTTTTATTGTATGTGTGGCCCAAAACCTCTGTTCAGAGAGTGTTTGTTTACTCCATTTTCTGACAAAATGTGTTAAATGGATAGTAATGTTTCACAAAAAAATCAGCTCCAATTAATCTTCATAGTATTTGGGACATGGAGAGTGTTATTTCAATATTGTCAGAGTTGTAGTTCAAGAGTAATTGAATGATAAAGTATCCCGCTCCCACCCCTTTTTACCTAATGTAACACTGCTCACCTCAGATGTGGAATTTGGTCTCTTGACCAGACCGATCACAGCACGGGACAATCTTCTTACTGTGAACATAAGGAAAACTCTGCCCACCTTGACAGGTATTTCAGGTTTTCCCTTATGCTCAGTGTTTGGTCCTGACTTGGGGAAAGTTCTTAGCCATTTTTCTGGGGGAAAGAATACTCATTTGTCTCTGGTTTCCCTCAGGTGTACTTGGCATGAGGCGCGTGGTTCCCGTTACATCCTGTGGGGGGATCACAGGGCTACTTCAGCCAAGGTACTCCCTTCCCAGACACTCAGTCCGGCCCGGGTAGGCAAGAAGTCCACATCTTTTAAAACTACCTCTGCATGACTTGTGGGGTCAGAGGTAATCAGGGGTTATCTATGTTTTTCACAATATGGGGACCCTCTTTGTGACAGGTCAGTCTCTGTTTTGGGTGCTCTCGGAAGGGCATTGTCTATCTTACATGTCTCTTTCGCTATGTCATTCTTTATGTCCAGTGTCCCTTGCCATCTGCCATGGAATCGTTTATTTCCCTACTTGGCTTCTTCCTCAGTGGACATGCAGGCTTGAATACTTCCTTTCTTAGGTCCCAGAAAGTATTGTGCTGTCTCCTTCTTTGGGGTTTGATACGTCATGCATTTTGTTCATGCCACATATCTAGATGGACGCTTTGTGCTCCATCTTCATTTTGTCTAGGGTAGTATTTTGCTTCCCTGATCATGAGGGATATTTATATGCCTATTCACAACCATGTAGTTTTTCTGCATTAGTGTTTCAGGAATGTCTGTTTTTCTGTTTACCAGATTTCTGTTTGGTCTGGTGGCTGCTCTGGGCACTTTTACTTAGGTCTTATTACCTTTGGCTGACACATTTGCCTTGTAGGGTTTATTCTTATTCACTGTTTGGAAGACCTTTGGTTCAGACTCCCTCAGGGACAGTTTGGAGTCTTCAGGTTCAGATTTGCATATCCATTATTAAACATATCGATTGGGTATTCAATTTTGCGTTGTCCTCTCTGGTTCCATCCCAGGTCCTTCTATTGCTTGGCATGAGATTCAGAACTATTCAGGGATGGGTCTTTCTACCTTGGGGGGGGGGGGGATCCAATCATTGTCTTTGTAGATGTCTCAGGTATTTATTTGCCCGTCTGCATTGGTATGGGAGTATGTCAAGGTTTTTGGCACCCTTTAACCTTTAATCATCATCATCATCATCATCTCTCCCATCTCTTATTTCTTCATGACCAGAACAAGTCAGTTCCATTTGTCATTGGGATGACTGTATGTTATTCTGAATGGGTACTAGTTATGACAGCTGCTAGATGGACAGGCTGGGGATCCACCTGGGCTCCTCAGATGCTTCGCATCTTTGGTGGTGAATTACCAAGAAGTTATGAGAGTGCGAAAGAGTCTTCAGACCATTTGTGCTTGTGTTTCATCTTGCTCTGCTTCATTGGTCTCAGTCCCTCCAGGGTTTGCTGGTGCAAATTCAGTCTGACAATGTGATGGTGGTGGCCTACATCAACTGCCAAGGAGGGACCAGAAGTGAGCCGCATGGACAGAGGTTCAGCTGATTCTTATTTGGGTGGAATCTCTTGTGTAAGCTCTCTGCCCTTTTCATTCCAGTAGTAGACAGCATTGTGGCAGACTTTTTCAGCTATCAACGTCTGAATCAATATTACTTCGACTCCATAGGCAGTCTATCAGGGTTTTCCTACCATGAATTTTATGGTCTCTGTTTTACCACAAGTTTCCCTTGTTTTCCCAGGACCCTCTATCTCTTGCTGTGGATATGATGATCATTCTATGTCAGTTTTTCCCTGTTTTATGTGTTTATGTTGAGGAAAGTGTTTGGGTGGTACTGGTCTTCCCATTCTGGCTTTGTCTGGTCTGGTTCTCTGCTATTTTCCACCTCTCTGTAGCTGAACCATTTTTTTAAGGGTCCTCTGTCTCCCAGAGATAGATAAGTTAAGTTGGTTTTAATGGCTTGTCTCTTGAAACCAGCATCGTGAGTGAGAGGATTCTCAGGGTATGGTTCTTGTTCTACAAGTGGTGTGGAAACCATGGGGCGCAGCCGCCTTCTTTTTGTCTTCTGGTTCTCTTAGCCTTTCTTCAAGATGGCCTCCAACACAGACTTAGTCTTAGATCTGTTAAGGTCCATATTTTTTTAAGTGGTTTATTGCCTTATTACTAATTGTGCCCCCTT
Source organism: Rhinophrynus dorsalis (assembly GCA_037306005.1). Classification (NCBI taxonomy): domain Eukaryota; kingdom Metazoa; phylum Chordata; class Amphibia; order Anura; family Rhinophrynidae; genus Rhinophrynus; species Rhinophrynus dorsalis. The sequence goes on from CM074718.1 coordinate 66,623,149, forward strand.
GTGCAGGGAGTGGCTCCTTTCTACCCAGTCTTTCAATATCCTACTCCTCCGTGAGACTTAACCTCTGTATGGGAGTGCTTCAGAAGGCTCATTTTGAGCCTCTGTCTTTTCCCCACTTTGTCCTTGTATAGTAAGATAACTTTCAAGCTTGAGACTATGCCTATATGGCATTTGGCCAAACTACAGGTTTTGTCCTGTAAACATCCCTTTCTAATCTTTCATTCTGGTGGTTTTCTGAACCCTTGTAGAGTGTCCCCTCCAAGGTTATTTTTGAGTTTCTCATTGACCAGGAGTTTTTTTCCATCTTTGTTTGGCTCCATCTAACCGGTAGGAACAGGCACTTCATTGTTGAGATGTAGTTAAGGGCTTGAAGTGCTATATTCATTGCATGAAGCCTTTCCACAATTTAGACTTGTTTCTTGTAATTTCCTAGGGAACTTTGTGCAGGCCAAGTGTGCTATGGACATCTTTAACACCCAAGGGGTATATACACTCAGATAGTGTGTTATTTACATACAATTAATTCATAAACTCTAAAGACAGTTGTTTTTTTTTTTTATTTTGTTTTTTCCAAAAAGTGGAATAATTAATCAATTGGTGAACTTGTGAAAGATGTTTTGCTTGGAACATCCATTTTGTATTTCAGCTTTTGTAACCCTTTAAGGACCAGTGCAAAATGCAACATTCTAATTATATTCATGCACTTAACATGTAGAGAAGGGGTTGCACCTGCATGAGTGGATCCATAACTTGCATATTTTTAGTCAACTTTGAAAACGATGTATACATTATACTAGCAAATATGCTAACAGATGGTTGGCCCATTTTATTTTCACTGCACAACCCCTGTTGTTATGTCATATCCCTAAACTTCCTGGAACAGTTTGCATAGTATCTTATTTACATATACTGCGAGGTAGAAAAGTAATGTGAAATCAAAATAAAAAAATAAATACCTTCAAAAGTAGTCAGATTTTAAATAGATTAAAAATATGCAATGAAGTCCACATAAATCCATTATGTACTGCAGAGATATCTGTAAGTAAACAGCTAAGGGCTCAATTCTATTACCCGCGCTAAAACCAGCGCTACAGTAAAAACAAGCAACGTGTATTTTGCAAACGTGTTTTACCAGTATTCTATAGCAGAACCACAGTAAAACAAAACTGGCGAAGACAGCACATTTCTACGAACTAACAAAATGGTGCTGTCTGATACTGTTTGACTACCACTTTAAAAAAAATGCACAAAATGTCAAAGACCAAGGAAATAGGCATATGTTTGACAATAGAAAGATCAAGTTTAATGTTAGATGTGTTTCCCACATTATCGAAATCCAACATAGTGTTCCACTTCGACATATTATCCCCCCCCTTTGAAATTTGACATTTAGTGCTTTCTTTCACCATTTTAATTCGACAATTGTTGTTTACATTCGACATATTAACCCTTCCCCTTTAAAATTCGACTTATAGTGCTTTCTTTCCCCATTTTAATTCAACAAATATTGTTCACATTTGACATTTTAACCCTTCCCCTCTAAAATTTGACATATAGTGCTTTCTTTCACCATTTTAATTCGACAAATATTGTTCAATTCAACATTTTAACCCTTTAAGATTCGACTTATAGTGCTGCCATGACTTTCTTTCTCCATTTAAATTCGACATTGTTTATTTTCCAATTTTTTTCCACATGCCCTCTTTGTATTTGTATTGTATGATTAACCTTATGAGTACCAGATAGGTAGCAACGCATTGCAATGTGTTTGTTACCCTTCTGGTACTCAAAGGGTTACTAGGCAAGGTATGCGGCTGCATACCTTGCCTGTATATCTGTAAGAAATGTTATTTTTTATTTTAAATTGCATGTTTAAAAAAAAAAAAAAAAAAAAAATTCAGACCTCAAGGGGGACATCAGGACCCCTCCTGACACCCCATTAGCATTGATCACCTATCCAGTAGGATAGGTGATCAATGCAGGTGACAATTGCAGGCATGTTCACTAAAGCCTATAAAATTGTGAAAGAAAGCACTATAAGTTGAATTTTGAAGGGGGCACTCTGTCAGATTTCTATGATGTATACTGTATTCTGCACTGCTTTTCTTTGAAGAACGATGGTTTTGAAACAGTCATTGTGGCTTCTACGTCTCAACTCTGAGGCGCAGGATTACCGGCAGAAAATGTAACTACAAAACACGCTGTAATACTGAACATAGGTTATAGAATGCTACTTGTACATTGTTTTAAGTTTTTTCCTATGGGCTTTTTTTTGACTGGTGGTGCGGATAATTACAGCTGATTTTGTTTTCACAACTCAAGTAATAGGATACTAAAACTTGACTTAAAAAAACACGCCTGTTTTGTTTTTTAGCCCTGGTAATAGAATCGAGCCCCATATGAGAAATTTGCCTTGCTGGGTCCTCTTCACTAAACCCTTGAGTGCTAGAAGGGTGGGGAAAGCATTCCTCTGCAAGCCGTTACATACCTCTCTGGCTGTCCAAGGGTTGGATGTCAAGCATTGATCCGAAGAGGCCAGTCATCCTTTAGATTTCCCACTTGCTGAATTAACAGGGTGTCTGAGTCATTTCTCTGTAGTCCTCACTGGAACATCAGTTTGTTTTAACAGTCCAATAAGCTGTCTAACTGTATGATAAGTACTCGGTGGGAAAAAGAAATATTGGCCGGCATTAAACCTTTGAATGCCAGAGGGGTACGCAATGCATTGCTTTTGCAATGCGCTGTGTACCCCTCTGCCAGTCAAAGGGATATTAACTATATGACAAATTGGCCTGTTTTGTGCAATAGTATGGACAGAAAAGGAGAGGGGGAAAACACTGTAGGCTATGAAGAATTATACTTGTGCTTTGGAGAATCTGACACAGAGCATGGATGGTACGTACAAAGAGCATTGTTATCAATAATAGAAAGATGCCATAAATGAAGTGTGGGTAACCTGTGGCCCTTCAGCTGTTGTTGGATTGCCGTTCCCATCATCTTCAACCTGCCAAAGGTCAACCCCTCTGTACAACTGGCTTCATACCAGTAGCAGCCATCATGGCATTTTGGTGCCACAAAATGAAACTGGCATACAGGAACATTTCTGGTTCTGGGCTGGGGGGGTATAAACCATCATACCAAAAAAATGCTATATGAGCATTTCAATTGTAAATATTGTAATAAAAATAATGGCTAATGTATTTGTAAAGAGCTTGTACAATTTTTATTTTTAGCAAACCAGCGCAGCCAACCAGGTCCACGAGACCTTTTAATGAACTGTTTACAGCAGCCTCATCACCTCAAGGCCATAATCCAAGTCCAGAGTGGACCATTAACCAGGTACAAGAATGTGCCATGTTGCGATATCAGTTATGTAGTATAACAGATATATATATAAAATGCAAGGCCTCATCATATCTGAGGTCTAAGGAGCCAGAGTCAGTCAGAACATACAGTGCAAGTGTGACTTAGATTAGACAGGTGTAAAATAAATACATACATACATACATACGCACACACATATATAATTTAAAAATCTGGATGAAATAATAGCCATTTCAAACTCCTTGTGAAGCAATGTGTTGGAGGCCTTTCTAGCATCCAAGAGGTTAAAATGCTATATAGCGTAGCTATTTTGTGTATTCTTAAATGGAATAATACATTGGTTTGTAGAAAATATTTTTTTGATCTCCACATGAAAATCGAAGAAAGGCAAAAAGACTCAAGAAGTTATGCAAGACACCTACTGTGACCTTAGCACTGAAATATTGCTATTAAAGGGATAGTAATACTTCGTTTTAACTGTATTTTATTTTGTAGGCATTAAAAAAACGTGAAGAACGATATAAGTCTTATCTCTCAAACCTTTATGGTTTGAGAAATATTCACAAACAAAGTTTCCTCTCCCCGCCCCTTTTACCTAGTGTAAGTCATCTCTTCTCAGATGTGGAATCCAGTCCATAGACCAGACAGATAACAGAAGGGGACAGTCTTCTTCCTATGAGAACAATGAAAACCCTGCCCCCCTTGATACGTTTTTCAGGCTTTCCCCTTATCTTAATTGAAGATTGTTCCTCTCTGCAGTCTACCTGAACATCTCCCTTCTGCTCTGGCTGAGCAGTGTTACATCAGTAAAAAGGGCGGGAGGGGGATACTTTGTCATTGAATTACTCTTGAATTACAACTCTGACAGAATTGAAATAACACTCCCCAAAGTCCAAATACTATGATGATTAATTAGAGCTGCTTTTATTATGAAACATTACTATCCCTTTAAGGGGAAACTGTAGGAATAATTACTTCAAACTGCCTTTAATAGATGTGTCCTGTAAGGCACCCTTCATTATGCAGTTCAAGTGTGTATATATATATATATATATATATATATATATACTAGCAATGTGGGACGGCGTTGCCCGTCAGGATATATAGGGAATTAATGCACACACACGGATGCGAGACAAACACAGAGACACACACGCAAATGCACACGCATGCACTGAGATGCTTAAAGAGCGACAGTCATAAACACATACATGCAGACACATAGAGAGTGATACAGACATGCAACACACACAGTGAGAAACACACAGGCACACACAGAGACACACACAGAAGTGAGTCATAAGGGGGTGACTTATGTGTCATTGTAATGAGTTTGTGTTTGTACTTATGCCTCCACTGTGGCATTCATTCATATAGTTGAAATGCATGTGGTAATTGCACATACTATGGTGGAAGGTGGATCGTGCTGGCTCCTGGGGTGTGATTACGTGTGAGTGATTGCGTGTGAGTGTGTGTGATTGAGTGAGTGTGTTAGTGAGTGTGTGTGATTGAGTGAGAATGTGTGAGTGAGAGTGTGTATGATAGTGAGAGGGTGTGAGTGAGAGGGTGTGAATGATTGAGGGTGTGAGTGATTGAGGGTGAGAGTGTGATTGAGGGTGTGAGTGTGATTGAGGGTGTGAGTGTGATTGAGTGTGACTGAGTGTGAGAGTGTGATTGTGATTGAGTGTGACTGCGAGACTGTAAGTGTGAGAGTGTGACTGAGTGTGAAACTGTGAGAGCGTGAGACTGTGAGAGTGTGATTGAGTGATTGAGTGTGAGAGAGACTGAGACTGAGACTGAGAGTGTGAGAGAGTGTGAGACTGAGAGAGTGTGAGAGAGTGTGAGACTGAGAGAGTGTGAGAGAGAGTGTGAGAGAGAGTGTGAGAGAGAGTGTGAGAGAGAGTGTGAGAGAGAGTGTGAGAGAGAGTGTGAGAGAGAGTGTGAGAGAGACTGTGTGTGTGTGAGACTGTGTGTGTGTGAGACTGTGTGTGTGAGACTGTGTGTGTGAGACTGTGTGTGTGAGACTGTGTGTGTGAGACTGTGTGTGTGAGACTGTGTGTGTGAGACTGTGTGAGAGTGAGAGAGAGAGACTGAGTGAGACAGTGTGAGAGTGAGAGACTGTGAGAGAGAGAGAGAGACTGTGAGAGCGTGAGACTGTGAGAGCGTGAGACTGTGAGATCGTGCGAGACTGAGAGTGTGCGAGACTGAGAGTGTGCGAGACTGAGAGTGTGCGAGACTGAGAGTGTGCGAGACTGTGAGATCGTGCGAGACTGAGAGCGTGCGAGACTGAGAGCGTGCGAGACTGAGAGCGTGCGAGACTGAGAGCGTGCGAGACTGAGAGCGTGCGAGACTGAGAGCGTGCGAGACTGAGAGCGTGCGAGACAGAGTGTGAATGTGAGCGAGTGTGTGTGAGAGAGTGTGTGAGTGCGAGACAGAGCTGCGAGACAGAGCTGCGAGACAGAGCTGCGAGACAGAGAGTGCGAGACAGAGAGTGCGAGACAGAGAGTGCGAGACAGAGAGTGCGAGACAGAGAGTGCGAGACAGAGAGTGCGAGACAGAGAGTGCGAGACAGAGAGTGCGAGACAGAGAGTGCGAGACAGAGAGTGCGAGACAGAGAGTGCGAGACTGAGACTGTGCGAGAGTGAGACTGTGCGAGAGTGAGACTGTGCGAGAGTGAGTCTGTGCGAGAGTGAGTCTGTGCGAGAGTGAGTCTGTGTGAGAGTGAGTCTGTGTGAGAGTGAGACTGTGTGAGAGTGAGAGAGTGTGAGAGTGAGAGAGTGTGAGAGTGAGACTGAGAGAGAGAGTGAGACTGAGAGAGAGAGAGAGACTGTGAGAGTGAGAGAGAGAGACTGTGAGAGAGAGAGACTGTGAGAGACTGTGAGAGTGAGAGAGAGAGACTATGTGAGAGTGAGAGAGAGAGAGACAGTGAGAGACTGTGAGACTGTGTGAGTGAGACTGTGAGTGTGAGACTGTGAGTGTGAGACTGTGAGTGTGAGACTGTGAGTGTGAGACTGAGTGTGTGAGACTGAGTGTGTGAGACTGAGTGTGTGAGACTGAGTGTGTGAGACTGAGTGTGTGAGACTGAGTGTGTGAGACTGAGTGTGTGAGACTGAGTGTGTGAGACTGAGTGTGTGAGACTGAGTGTGTGAGACTGAGTGTGTGAGACTGAGACTGAGAGACTGAGACTGAGAGACTGAGACTGTGTGTGAGACTGTGTGTGAGACTGTGTGTGAGACTGTGTGTGAGACTGTGTGAGTGAGACTGTGTGTGAGACTGTGTGAGTGAGACTGTGTGAGTGAGACTGTGTGAGTGAGACTGTGAGTGTGAGACTGTGAGTGTGAGACTGTGAGTGTGAGACTGTGAGTGTGAGACTGTGAGTGTGAGACTGAGTGTGAGACTGTGAGTGTGAGACTGTGAGTGTGAGACTGTGTGTGAGACTTTGTGTGAGACTGTGTGTGAGACTGTGTGTGAGACTGTGAGACTGAGAGACTGAGAGTGTGTGTGAGACTGTGTGTGAGTGTGAGACAGAGAGTGTGAGACAGAGAGTGTGAGACAGAGAGTGTGAGACAGAGAGTGTGAGACAGAGAGTGTGAGACAGAGAGTGTGAGACAGAGAGTGTGAGACAGAGAGTGTGAGACAGAGAGTGTGAGACACTGTGTGAGACTGTGTGAAACCGTGAGAGAGTGAGAGTGAGACTGAGAAAGTGTGAGAGTGCGAGACTGTGAGAGTGTGAGACTGTGAGTATGTGAGTGTGTGAGACTGAGAGTGTCAGACTGTGTGAGAGTGTGAGAGTAAGAGAGAGAGAGACTGAGAGTGTGAGAATGAGAGACTGAGAGAGTAAGAAACTGTGTGAGTTTGAGACTGTGTGAGTCTGAGACCGTGTGAGACTGTGTGTGAGTGAGACCGTGAGACTTTGAGAGAGTGTGAGACTGAGAGAGTGTGAGAGAGAGTGTGAGACTGAGAGAGTGTGAGAGAGAGAGTGTGAGACTGTGTGAGCATGAGAGAGAGAGAGACTGAGAGAGTAAGAAACTGTGTGAGTTTGAGACTGTGTGAGTGTGAGACTGTGTGTGAGTGAGACCGTGAGAGACCGTGAGACTTTGAGAGAGTGTGAGACTGTGAGAGAGTGTGAGAGAGAGTGTGAGACTGAGAGAGTGTGAGAGAGTGTGAGACTGAGAGAGTGTGAGAGAGAGTGTGAGACTGTGTGAGCGTGAGAGAGTGTGAGAGAGAGTGTGAGACTGTGTGAGCGTGAGAGAGAGACTGTGAGAGTAAGAGACTGTGAGAGTAAGAGACTGTGAGAGTGTGAGACTGTGTGAGTGTGAGACTGTGTGAGTGTGAGACTGTGTGAGTGTGAGACTGTGTGAGTGTGAGACTGTGTGAGTGTGAGACTGTGAGACTGTGTGAGTGTGAGACTGTGTGTGAGTGAGACTGTGTGTGAGTGAGACTGTGTGTGAGTGAGACTGTGTGTGAGTGAGACTGTGTGTGAGTGAGACTGTGTGTGAGAGACTGTGTGAGAGTGAGACTGTGTGAGAGTGAGACTGTGTGAGAGTGAGACTGTGTGAGAGTGAGACTGTGTGAGAGTGAGACTGTGTGAGAGTGAGACTGTGTGAAAGTGAGAGTGAGAGAGAGAAACTGTGAGAGTGTGAGAGTTAGACTGTGAGAGTAAGAGACTGTGAGAGTAAGAGACTGTGAGACAGTGTGAGACTGTGAGACAGTGTGAGACTGTGAGACTGTGTGAGTGTGAGACTGTGTGAGACTGTGTGTGAGAGTGAGACTGTGTGTGAGACTGTGTGTGAGACTGTGTGTGAGACTGTGTGTGAGACTGTGTGTGAGACTGTGTGTGAGACTGTGTGTGAGACTGTGTGTGAGACTGTGTGTGAGACTGTGTGTGAGACCGTGTGAGACCGTGAGAGACTGTGTGAGTGTGAGACTGTGTATGAGACTGTGAGAGAGTGTGAGAGTGTGAGACTGTGTGTGTGTGAGACTGTGTGTGTGTGTGAGAGAGTGTGAGAGTGTAAGAGAGTGTGAGGGACTGTGAGCTTGAGGGACTGTGAGAGCGTGAGGGACTGTGAGACTGCGAGAGAGACTGTGTGAGACTACGAGAGAGACTGTGTGAGACTGTGAGAGAGACTGAGAGAGTGTGAGACTGAGAGTGTGAGACTGAGAGTGTGAGACTGAGAGTGTGAGACTGAGAGTGTGAGACTGAGAGTGTGAGACTGAGAGTGTGAGACTGAGAGTGTGAGACTGAGAGTGTGAGACTGAGAGTGTGAGACTGAGAGTGTGAGACTGAGAGTGTGAGACTGAGAGTGTGAGACTGAGAGTGTGAGACTGTGACTGTGTGAGACTGTGACTGTGTGAGACTGTGACTGTGTGAGACTGTGACTGTGTGAGACTGTGACTGTGTGAGAGACTGTGTGAGAGACTGTGTGAGAGACTGTGTGAGAGACTGTGTGAGAGACTGTGTGTGAGACTGTGTGTGAGACTGTGAGACGGTGTGTGTGAGAGTGTGAGAAAGTGTGAGTGTATAGACTGTGAGAGTGTGAGGGACTGTGAGAGTGTGGGGGACTGTGAGACTGCGAGAGAGACTGTGTGAGACTGCGAGAGAGTGCGAGACTGTGTGAAAGTGCGAGACTGTGTGAAAGTGTGAGACTGTGTGAAATTGAGACTGTGTGAAATTGAGACTGTGTGAAATTGAGACTGTGTGAAATTGAGACTGTGTGAAATTGAGACTGTGTGAAATTGAGACTGTGAGACTGTGTGAGACTGTGAGGCTGCGAGAGAGACTGTGAGAGACTGTGAGTGTGAGACTGTGAGTGTGAGACTGTGAGTGTGTGAGACTGTGAGAGTGTGAGGGATGTGTGAGACTGCGAGAGAGACTGTGTGAGACTGTGAGAGACTGTGAGAGTAAGAGACTGTGAGACAGTGTGAGACTGTGAGAGTAAGAGACTGTGAGACAGTGTGAGACTGTGAGAGTAAGAGACTGTGAGACAGTGTGAGACTGTGAGAGTAAGAGACTGTGAGAGTAAGAGACTGTGAGAGTAAGAGACTGTGAGAGTAAGAGACTGTGAGAGTAAGAGACTGTGAGAGTAAGAGACTGTGAGAGTAAGAGACTGTGAGAGTAAGAGACTGTGAGAGTAAGAGACTGTGAGAGTAAGAGACTGTGAGACAGTGTGAGACTGTGAGACAGTGTGAGACTGTGTGAGTGTGTGAGACTGTGTGTGAGAGTGTGTGAGACTGTGAGTGTGTGAGACCGTGAGAGACCGTGAGAGACCGTGAAAGCCTGAGAGTGTGTGTGACTGTGAGAGTGTGAGGGACTGTGTGAGACTGCGAGAGAGACTGTGAGAGTGTGAGACTGAGAGTGTGTGAGACTGAGAGAGAGACTGTGTGAGACTGCGAGAGAGACTGTGAGAGTGTGAGACTGAGAGTGTGAGACTGTGTGAAAGTGTGTGAGACTGTGAGACTGAGAGTGTAAGAGACTGTGAGAGTGTGTGAGACTGCGAGAGAGACTGCGAGAGAGACTGCGAGAGAGACTGCGAGAGAGACTGCGAGAGAGACTGCGAGAGAGACTGCGAGAGAGACTGCGAGAGAGACTGTGTGAGAGACTGTGTGAGAGACTGTGTGTGAGACTGTGAGACGGTGTGTGTGAGAGTGTGAGAAAGTGTGAGTGTATAGACTGTGAGAGTGTGAGGGACTGTGAGAGTGTGGGGGACTGTGAGACTGCGAGAGAGACTGTGTGAGACTGCGAGAGAGTGCGAGACTGTGTGAAAGTGTGAGACTGTGTGAAATTGAGACTGTGTGAAATTGAGACTGTGAGACTGTGAGAGACTGTGAGGCTGCGAGAGAGACTGAGAGTGTGAGACTGAGAGTGTGAGACTGAGAGTGTGAGACTGAGAGTGTGAGACTGTGAGTGTGAGACTGTGAGTGTGAGACTGTGAGTGTGAGACTGTGAGTGTGAGACTGTGAGTGTGAGACTGTGAGTGTGAGACTGTGAGTGTGAGACTGTGAGTGTGAGACTGTGAGTGTGTGAGACTGTGAGAGTGTGAGGGATGTGTGAGACTGCGAGAGAGACTGTGTGAGACTGTGAGAGACTGTGAGAGTAAGAGACTGTGAGACAGTGTGAGACTGTGAGAGTAAGAGACTGTGAGACAGTGTGAGACTGTGAGACAGTGTGAGACTGTGAGACAGTGTGAGACTGTGAGACAGTGTGAGACTGTGAGACAGTGTGAGACTGTGTGAGTGTGTGAGACTGTGTGTGAGAGTGTGTGAGACTGTGAGTGTGTGAGACCGTGAGAGACCGTGAGAGACCGTGAAAGCCTGAGAGTGTGTGTGACTGTGAGAGTGTGAGGGACTGTGTGAGACTGCGAGAGAGACTGTGAGAGTGTGAGATTGAGAGTGTGTGAGATTGAGAGTGTGTGAGACTGAGAGTGTGTGAGACTGAGAGAGAGACTGTGTGAGACTGCGAGAGAGACTGTGAGAGTGTGAGACTGTGTGAAAGTGTGTGAGACTGTGAGACTGAGAGTGTAAGAGACTGTGAGAGTGTGTGAGACTGCGAGAGAGACTGCGAGAGAGACTGTGTGAGACTGCGAGAGAGACTGTGTGAGACTGCGAGAGAGACTGTGTGAGACTGCGAGAGAGACTGTGTGAGACTGCGAGAGAGACTGTGTGAGACTGCGAGAGAGACTGTGTGAGACTGCGAGAGAGACTGTGAGAGACTGTGAGAGTGTGAGACTGTGTGAAAGTGTGAGACTGTGAGAGTGTGAGAGACTGTGTGAGACTGAGAGTGTAAGAGACTGTGAGAGTGTGAGTGACTGTGTGAGACTGCGAGAGAGACTGTGTGAGACTGCGAGAGAGACTGTGAGAGTGTGAGGGACTGAGAGTGTGAGGGACTGAGAGTGTGAGGGACTGTGTGAGACTGCGAGAGAGACTGTGTGAGACTGTGTGAGGCTGTGTGAGGCTGTGAGAGAGACTGTGTGAGACTGTGTGAGACTGAGAGTGTAAGAGACTGTGTGAGACTGTGTGAGACTGAGAGTGTAAGAGACTGTGTGAGACTGTGAGGGACTGTGTGAGACTTGGAGAGAGACTGTGTGAGACTGCGAGAGAGACTGTGAGAGTGTGACACTGTGTGAAAGTGTGACACTGTGAGAGACTGTGAGACTGCGAGAGAGACTGAGAGTGTTTGAGACTGAGAGTGTTTGAGACTGAGAGTGTGTGAGACTGAGAGAGTGTGAGGGACTGTGTGAGACTGCGAGAGAGACTGTGTGAGACTGCGAGAGAGACTGTGAGAGAGTGTGAGATTGAGAGTGTGTGAGACAGAGTGTGTGAGACTGAGAGAGAGACTGTGTGAGACTGTGAGAGACTGAGAGTGTGAGACTGAGAGAGAGACTGTGTGAGACTGCGAGAAAGACTGTGAGACTGAGAGTGTGAGACTGTGTGAGACTGCGAGAAAGACTGTGAGACTGAGAGTGTGAGACTGTGAGAGACTGTGTGAGACTGTGAGAGTGTAAGAGACTGTGAGAGTGTAAGAGACTGTGAGAGTGTGAGGGACTGTGAGAGTGTGAGGGACTGTGTGAGACTGAGAGTGTAAGAGACTGTGAGAGTGTGAGGGACTGTGAGAGTGTGAGGGACTGTGTGAGACTGCGAGAGAGACTGTGTGAGACTGCGAGAGAGACTGTGAGAGTGTGAGACTGAGAGTGTGAGACTGTGTGAAAGTGTGAGACTGTGTGAAAGTGTGAGACTGTGTGAAAGTGTGAGACTGTGTGAAAGTGTGAGACTGTGAGAGTGTAAGAGACTGTGAGAGTGTAAGAGTGTGAGGGACTGTGTGAGACTGCGAGAGAGACTGTGAGAGACTGTGAGAGTGTGAGGGACTGTGTGAGACTGCGAGAGAGACTGAGAGTGTGAGGGACTGTGTGAGACTGCGAGAGAGACTGTGAGAGACTGTGAGAGTGTGAGGGACTGTGTGAGACTGCGAGAGTGTGAGACTGAGAGTGTGAGACTGAGAGTGTGAGACTGAGAGTGTGAGACTGAGAGTGTGAGACTGAGAGTGTGAGACTGAGAGTGTGAGACTGCGAGAGAGACTGTGTGAGACTGCGAGAGAGACTGTGTGAGACTGTGAGACTGTGAGAGTGTGAGACTGTGAGACTGTGAGACTGTGAGACTGTGAGACTGTGAGACTGTGAGACTGTGAGACTGTGAGAGACTGTGTGAGACTGCGAGAGAGACTGTGAGACTGCGAGAGTGTGAGACTGTGTGAGACTGCGAGAGAGACTGTGTGAGACTGTGAGACTGTGAGACTGTGAGACTGTGAGACTGTGAGACTGTGAGACTGTGAGACTGTGAGACTGTGAGACTGTGAGAGACTGTGTGAGACTGTGTGAGACTGCGAGAGAGACTGTGAGACTGCGAGAGTGTGAGACTGTGTGAGACTGCGAGAGTGTGAGACTGTGCGAGAGTGTGAGAGACTGTGCGAGACTGTGAGACAGAGTGTAAGAGACTGTGAGACAGAGTGTAAGAGACTGTGAGACAGAGTGTAAGAGACTGTGAGACAGAGTGTAAGAGACTGTGAGACAGAGTGTAAGAGACTGTGAGAGTGTGAGAGACTGTGAGAGTGTGAGAGACTGTGTGAGACTGCGAGAGAGACTGTGTGAGAGTGTGAGACTGAGAGAGAGTGTGAGACTGAGAGAGAGTGTGAGACTGAGAGAGAGTGTGAGACAGAGAGAGTGTGAGACAGAGAGAGTGTGAGACAGAGAGAGTGTGAGACTGTGAGAGTGTGAGACTGTGAGAGTGTGAGACTGTGAGACTGTGAGAGTGTGAGACTGTGAGAGTGTGAGACTGAGACTGTGTGAGACTGTGAGACTGAGACTGTGAGACTGAGACTGTGTGAGACTGTGAGACTGAGACTGTGTGAGACTGTGAGACTGAGACTGTGTGAGACTGAGAGACTGCGACTGTGTGAGAGAGACTGTGTGAGAGAGACTGTGTGAGAGAGACTGTGTGAGAGAGACTGTGTGAGAGACTGTGTGAGAGACTGTGTGAGAGTGTGAGACAGAATGTGTGCTTTGCAATGCATTGCTTACCCCTCTGGCACTCAAAGGGTTAAGTTGAGCTAACATAGCAATATAACACACGGTGGCTCTTCAGTTGAGGCAATGTAGCAATATGCTGAGGGATCAAATAGAAAGTGGTGTTTGAGGCTTGCCCTCTGTAACATACAGCAAAGCATCTCTCTCCCTTTAAGGAGAAAGGGCGGGAATCAGGAAGCAGGAAGTGGAGGAGTGACAGTTAAGACAGTGAGGTGACTGAAGAGATGATGAGTTAAATAAGAGTTGCTATTAAGTTTGTATTTTATGGGAACATTACACCCTCATACTGAAACAGAGTGTATGGAGGGTTACAGTTATCTGTGGGAGGTGACACAGTGTGTTTGTGGGGTCATGATCCTGAGTGAGAGTGTGAGTGGACCGGGAGAAGTTACTGATATCCCTACCTCAGGAGCGAGTGGCAGTTATATATTTTTTTTTTTGTCATTTGGATAGTGGTGGGTGGGCTGGAGGGGGCGGGCCAACTCCCTGTATGATAAACACGCCCCCATTGAATCACCCAATGATAGCAGTAAAGTCCCCATTCAATCACCCAATAGGAGTTGTGTCTCCTAATGAGACATAAATTATGTAATTAGACATTCTGTTCAATGCGAGTTTCTTTTCTGAGGAGACATAAATTATGTTCTGTGTGTGGGGTACCATAAATTATGCAATGAGGCTTATTCTTTTATATATATAGATATATATAATTTTTTTCGTGCAGGTTATCTGCACTGTAGCCCTTTTCAAGTCTTCATTTAGTTTGTTTCCTTTCAATCAACAATAGACATACACCTATAAAGAAAGTAATTCTGCAGCTCCACAATATTTATTCTGCAGAACAATGCAAGGTGAGGATCAGGTTTTGAAATGGAAGTCTCTAGCTACAAATTACAGTAGACTTCCAACATGTGGTATGAAGAACTCCTGTGTAGGTTAGTCCTTCTGTTAAACAGATCAAGAGTCAATTACTACTACAGGTATAGTCTCACATTTATCTTTATAAATATATATCATTTTGTTAGTGAATTGAACATAGGGAACAGCTATCAGAAAAATAACGTTGCTTTATGAAAAGAAAAGCAATGTAGTATATCTGCTTAGCTGTGTCAGTGCGGTAGGCATGTGCCGAATCATGAGAATAAATAAATTGATGTTTATAATTCCTATTGATTTAGATGTATAAATAAAATACATCTGCTGTATTCCTCTGCACATTACATAGAATAAGTACCTACATTTAAAAAAAGATGTATTCATCCACACTTCAGGTTAGCAAACTTATGAAGATGCCAGGCTTTCCTCCTCAAGCCCTTCTCATTAACCCTTTGAGCGCCAGAGTTGGAGTTATCTAGCATTCAAAGGATTTAAATCCCTGTTTAAATGAAAGGGATAGTTTATGTGTCCCCTATAGTGCAGAATTGCTCTATGTTGCTTTAAATATAAGCCTGTAAACAGAGGCTGTACTGCTCATTCAGTGGAGCTGTGGGGAGAACAATGACTCATTAGCTGTACTGTAGCTGTAACAGACTCGTTCACCAATCCACAAACACCTGCTAAATTAACCCTCCGAGTGCCAGGGAGGTATCCAATACCTCTCTGGCACTCAGAGGCTTAACACCTCTAAATATATATTGCAGGGCTTAATATTTGAAGTCCTTTGCTACTAGCCAGACCTGAAAAGTTACTCACCACTGCAAGCAATAGCATACCCACCAGGGCTGAATTTCTACTCTCCAGGGCTAAATTTTCACTCGCCATTGGCTAGTGGCAAGTGTAAATTTTGAGCCCTGGTATATTGCATTCCGTTTTACATTTATAGGACAACTGGAATCGGGTGCTTTTTTTAACATATTTATAATGGTTCTTTTTCTCATTCTCCCTAAATCCTGCTTTAACAACACAACTTTAACAACTTCTATATATCCCTTGTTGTTATTGGTAAGATCTCGTGGCGTACAGTATAAAACGATCCTCTTTTTCCTATTATCCCAGGTCTTAGTGCGACCATTTGTAGAAGTCTCTTTTCAGCGCACGGTTTGTCAGACCTCAACAGCAGATGGACCAAATCCAAACTGGAATGAAGAACTCGAGCTCCCATTTAGGTACGGACCAAAATATACAAATACTTATTAATAAGGGGTTTGTTTACAACGGAAATCAGGGTCTCCAATGCATTACAAAGTAAATTAATGGGACGTTTGGAAATGTTTATTTGTCCCCTACAGTGCACTTGGTTGGCTCCAGAATTGCTCATCATTTGCTTTTGTCCATATCACCCAGTCTTTTAACTCTGAGTACCAAAGGGGTCTCCAGTTCTTTTCAAAGCAGTGCAGTGGCTACCCTTCTGGCATGGAGAAGGTTAACAAGTTGATCTCTAATACATTGTGTATTTAATTAAAGTACATTGATATATAGTTAGTATACTTTTGTTGATGGGAAGGTATATCTGATACTTTAACCTCTTGTGTACCAAAGAGGTGTACAGTGAATTTTGATGTAATGATTTGCGCACCCCTCTGTTCCTTTAAAGGGTTAAACAATCCTGTTTCAGATAGGATTTTATAATTCTATAATCAAGAGTTAAATTATTATTATTACTTGTGTAAAAGCCCACAGACACGGGCCAAGGTCCGGGTAATGTTAACCCTTTGAGTGCCAGAGGGGTACGCAATGCATTGCTTTGCAATGCGTCGTGTACCTCTCTGGCACTCAAATGGATAAGAGGCCGCTACCTCACTGCTCCATGCAATGCAGTCTTGCGTCGCCTCACTCACACGATGCAATCATGCTCAGTAGAGACTGGCCGAACTCGGGCAGTCTCTACTGCACATGACTGCATCGTGACAAACATCCTAGCGAATTATTATATAGGATTATTAATTTATCAAGCATTAATGTCATAATCCTTCAGAGTACATAGATAGGATCCTTTACCCCAAGGTCCAGGTGTCCTCCATTGGACGCAAGAGACATATTTTCATTTCTGCTACCTCAATGGTTTTTATTTTAATGTTCTCTTCCAGAAAATCAATATCATCATTGTTGTTGATTGATCAGATACCATGTACAAAGGACCCTACATTCTGAAGGGAGTCCACTTTATCGTTGAGAACAAATACAAATTGCCACTTTTTTAAATTGAGCTTTTTAATTACTTGAATGCTTTTAGCATTGAAGGGGGTAAAAAGACCCATTGAAACCTGTGGTAATTTTTATCTGTGCGCTTTTCCTTTGAACATAGGGCCCTTTATAATGTTATGTATTTCCTTCTTGGCAGAGCTCCTAATGGCGACTACAGCACAGCCAGCTTGCAGTCAGTGAAAGATGACGTCTTTATCAATGTCTTCGATGAAGTTTCCTATGATATTTTGGAAGTAAGTATAGAAGCCATTGGGTTAAAGTCCAATCCCATCAGACTCTCTCCCATCGTTCAGGTTTTCAGAAGCTATCCCTGAAAACTCACTATCAACTGCCTCCATACCATTATGAGCAAGGCCAGATCAACAGCCTGTCCAGCTTCTGCTCAGTCTCATTTCCTGCTAAAATCTCTCCCACCTGTAACCCCATCATGGCTTTACTGTTCACATAGTCTTTTTCTCTCGAACAGACCCACTACTTCCCTGGACCACTTCACTCAAAAGCACTTCTTTCTCTCACCCACTGACCAGCAGTTCATGCATCAGGACGCACTTACACCCCATAGAACTTACTCCTTCTGTGTCCCACCTACCTTCCTCTAGACTAGGGCTCAAAAATTCCGCCTCCTCCCATTTGGTGAGGAGAAATTGAGTGAGGGCGAGTGGAAATTAAAGCCCTATAAAATGGTCCCCTTCCCCTGCAATCCCAAGTTCCTGTGCCTGACCCATATTAAAATGTCATGCTAGATATATACGTGCGCACACAGTGTTCACACCGTATTCCACCTTTGGGCGCAAGAATTCCTTGAGTGTCTGGGCACAACAGCAACTGGCGACGCGTCTGAGAGCTCAGCTCTGCAGGACGTCCCCTGTTGATCACCTCCATCCCAGCTCTCCCTAGGAGTGAGAGTGCTCCCTACATAATGTGCCTGTATATCTTATACTTTGCTTTCCTTTTGTCAGCCCGGCCTGCATTGCACATCCCAGATTCCCTGTCTTTACTGGCCCCAAGTGTCTACATGCTTACTTCTAAGCTCCCTCTCCTTACCCTCCAGCAGGAGTATCGCTAGGGGGGGGGTAAGGGGGCTGAATCCCCGAATGTTTCAGTGGGCAGCCCTAAATGGTAGGGCCTGACTGACCTACTCGATTGCAAGGAATAGGGGATCTGTGAAGATTCATGTCACAAACAGCAACACAGTGCATGTTGGGGTTTTATTCATCAGTCGGCGCAACATGTTCACACTTTTTTTGAGAATCTGTGTCCTCGAACACGTTTGAAAGTGCCAGTCCGAAAGATGAAGAAAACCCCAGCATGTTCCACATCGCCGCTTGTCCCTGGGTTCTTCACATACAGGAGCCATTGCGAGCAGGAGTCTGGAGCCTCTGAGGGAAGTAGAGCGCATGCCTACCCCACCTCTCTTGTGCCTGTAGATGACAGAGGATTGAGGTAAAAAAGTAGCTGGACAGGGACTTTGTTAGATGCAATTAATAAGGGAGCAAGAGAAGTGCCAGAGAAGTATCAAATGCATTGCAAAGCAATGCACTGGATACCTTTCTGATGTTCAAAAGATTAAGGGCATGAAGCTCCTCAGAGAAATTGTGGCAATTTCATATTTCTGTGAGGGCTCTCAGTGGGTTGCAGCAGAGTAGTATCCAGGTCTTGTCTGCATAGTGGATGCAGTGCTTAAAAATGCCAGTAGCAACAAAATACAGTATGTTAATCCTTTTGCTGCTTCAATCCTGAGGTCAGGATCCAGGAGGGTCAGTGGAGAGAGAGATAGCAAGTGATATAGCTGCCTTCTCCATCTCTTATACCTCTCCAGCTTCCTTAACTCACTTTTACTTTCCAACTTGAGCTTTTATCATCTCCCTCTCCTTTTCATCTTCTATTCCAGCTGAAGCTTCTTTTTCTCCTACCATTTACCCCCCTTCTTTCTTTTCCTACTTTTACAGTCCTTCCTTCCCTTTTCTCCCTTAGCTCTAGCCCACTTAATTCTCTCATCTCTTCTTCAGTCTCATGTCCCCAGCCTCTAGTATGTAATGGGGTACAATGCTTCGCCAATTTTTGTTACACTTTGCTGCTCCCAGTTAACTGGTATACACACTGTTAAGCTAATGGGGTAACACTTTCTCTCTGATCGTCTACTGTTGTGGCCCAGTGTCAGCAGTATTATTGTGGGCTGTAAGGCCCACTGAAATACATTTTACTGTGTAGGACCAGAGTGGCCCTGCACAATAAAACACATAACGTGATCCATCAGCTTCATGCACATAGCCCTTATACTTCTGGGTGGCTGTCATGACCTCTTTAACTGACAGAGCAAACCAAAATTACCAGAAGAATGCATGTGAAGGTAGAGTTCAGCCACATGTCAAAGAGTCAAGTAGAACAGAATTGTCCGGCAGGAGACAGATGTGGTTCTGCAATTTTCAGAACATCCCTGAATGAGCACAGGTGGACCAATTAAAGTGACTGAGCCAATTATTAGTCCAACTGCTCCATCTAGGATATCCTGAAAACATGCTATGTTGGTAGTTCTTGAGGACCAGTGTTGGCTACTCCTGCTCTAAGATGAACAGGGGTGGGCAACCTTTTGCCCTCCCATTGTTAATAAACTAAATCTCTAACTATGTTAAGACAGCTGTTTGATGATTGAGAATGATAGGAGTTGTAGCCTGACAACATATTAGCAGTAGTAGCCACAGCAGCAGGGTTGCTGATGAATTTTGCTATAGGCTGTAGCCCCAGATCTTTTTGGAACCTAGCAATGCCCCTGCCCTCCAGCAGTCCACTTTCGGCATGGCCAGATGGGACTCCTACCTCGCCACCACAAGTCTCAGTCTATCAGGTGGCCGAAATGCCACTCCCATAATCCTCATCTGCCCTGTACGAGTTATATTGGTGGATTCTGCCAGTTAGCCTGAGTCCTGTGGTAGAGAAGCATGAGTCCCATTGACTGTACTAGGTATGGGAACCATGACTTTTATCATCAGGCTTAGTGCCAGGAGTTAAGCAATGCATGCATTGCCTACCCCTCTGGCATTCAAAGAGTTAAATGCTGGTTTAGCTAGGGGCAATCACACGCTTGTGTCCCACTTCAGCTTGGCCAGCGTCTCTATGGTTAGTGTGCGTCCCCAATACAGGAAACACAGAGGGGTGGGCTTAGGGAGGAAAATTGGCATCTCCACAGAAGGAGAGTGCTGCCAGTCATTCTACACGTCATCAAGATGGCAGTGCTCTCCCTCTTGCTGCCGAACACAATTCAGGTACATTTTAGTCAAAGGGGGATAAAAAATTAATACTACGTGTTTTTTTATGCTTGTCGTTGGGGTTTAATCCAATTGGGGGGGGGGGGGTAGTGGGAACGTAACAGTTCCACTTTAAATCACTGTTTTGATGCCTGCTTTTACCAGTGCGACATTTCAACACCAAGTCTTAGAATGTTATGGCCAGAGCAAAATAAGTAGGGTCTTAGATGTAATCTAAGATGACAGGTACGTTTTTAAAAAATATAATAAGAAATGGAAAACTAGAAATCCTTGCAGAGGTGGATATTAAAAATGAAAAGATTCAGTCCTGAAACACAGTTATATAAAACAGTTATTCAAAGTGGTTAATAACCAGCATAAAACAAAAAGAAAAGCATTTGTTATTTTAAAACATGATCTCAAAGGATGCTTAGATGGCTAAATAAGGTATGTGCAAGAATCCACCGCAAATGTATAGGATCCAGAAGGCCATTAATAATGTAGAGTCACTTCAAAAAATGTTTGCTACAATATCGTATGGCCTATGTGACAAAATTAAAAAGGCGGGGATATGGGTGGGGCTAGGTGTGGAAACTGGTGGTGAACAACTTTTCAGGCCTGGCTAGTAGCTCAGGACTTGAAATTTTGAGCCCTGCTCTAGACTGTAAGCTCTCTCCAGCAGGGACCCCTGATCAGAGACCCCTGGTTATTTTGTTTTCTATGTTCCATTTGTACTATTTAATGTCTCTGTATGTCTATTCCCATATTGTACAGGGCTGCACAATAATTTGGTTCTATATAAAAATAATAATATATAGACAACCTAAATTGGACATTCTAAAGTGGAATAATACATTGTAGGAAATGTTTATGTAATATGTTGGAGATGCCACTAGCACCAGAACAGCACAGGATCTATTTATGAAATGGTTAATGGCTTTAAGTATTTGCATGTGACTTAGACACTGTCATGTTTTATCAGTGGTGTTGTACTCGCTTATGTATCAGGAATAATTAAGGAAATGGAAAAAAAGTGGGAGGGACAGAGAAACATACAAGTGGGTATATGTAAAATATATAGATAGATATATATATACAAATATACATAAATCGATAGATACTGTATGTACATAATCCAGAACAGAAAAAAGGATGAGCCAGAACTCACAGGACTTAAACAACAGTGTGGATTTTACAGGACAGTGCCAGTGTTTCAATGTGAATATCATGTCCTGATGAAAATGTGATATTCACATTGAAACGTTGACACTTTCCTGTAAAATCGTCACTATTGTTTAAGTCCTGTGAGTGCTGACTTGTCCTTTTTTTGTTTTGGATTATGGACTCCCACGAGCAGTAGCAACCAGGCAATATCTAAATTTGGTGAGAGTACTTCCCATTTGGTTAAATCATACATACATACACATAGATATATGGTAGCAGGGAAGCACTCTCATAATGAGGATGAGATTTTTTTTTTTTTTTAATGATTTTTTTTTTTATATTGTGTTTTAGTTTTAGAGGCATAAGGTCCATGTCTTAATGTGGCAAACTTACTAAAGTATCACCATGTGCAAATACTCATTCTGCTAATCCTTATTAGGATGACCGTGAACGAGGCAATGGAATTCATACACGGGTAGAGAGACATTGGCTTGGGTCTGTCCGAATTCCATTTACAACCATCTATTTCCAAGCAAGAGTAAGTATCACATGGCTCATTGTAACTCGTTTGGAAAAATTGTCTGTATGCTCACCTGGAGACTTATCAGAACAGCCATTCTGGCTTACAGTTTCCAGTAATACTAGATAGTGAAATAAAATTATCGTCCAATACAGGTCACTGGTACTCTGGGAGGCGATCCGCCCCTTTAATAGGCAGGAACAATTATGCAAATGATTGCAGGGGGCGGAGCCTCCCCTCCTACTTAAGCTGCCTTCAGGCCAGAGCCACTAGATTGATTTGTTCCTGTGTGCTGTGCACACCAGGTGGAGAACATCTATGCATTCAACTTAGTATTTTGTTATTTTTCTTCAAATATGGAATACCACCATTAGGAGGGTGACCATGGCTGTGAATTGCCCTCTTTAAAGTGGCTAGTGCAGCTTCCAGGGATTTTTTGTGGACCTTATGCCCTGAAGAGGGAACAGCTTGAGTCAAGCAGCTTCCCTGCTGAGGAATTTACCTCTGGTCTATTCCCACTTCATCATGGTCACCTGAAGACAGAAGTCCTGCAGAAAGGTGAGCCACCCCTTGAGTGCTGAAGGTCCGCTTGTCCCCACAGTGTCCCTTTGATGGGCTTGTATTTGGGAGTTGCATTGCACTCCAGTACTCATAGGGTGTTTTTATTTGCATTTATCATGTTTATGCAATTTCTGTGGTATTCTCTGGGTTCTGGAGCTTTGGGTATAATTTTATTTATGTTTCTCATGTATTGGGTTACTGTTTAGCACTTTTTAAAGTTTAGTGGGACTTTATTAAAATTTAGTGTTCCGCGCCTTTAAGCGCACCTTTTCCCGCTTAGACGCCATTGCTCCTTTACTCTCTATGGGATTTCACAGTGTGGGACATATCTCTGGAACCGCTTGTCACAGCAACTTCAGAGATGGCTCATTTTACTTCTATGCTCCTGCTCTATCATCCGGTGTATGTTTACAGGGTGTGGGGAGTTCAGGGGGGCTTCGGGCACTGTTTGGGGTACTTCTGAGAGAAAAACTACATTTCCCATGAGCGCCCGGTTCGCGCTCGTTTCTGATTGGCTAACCTGACGGCCGCCATTTTGTGGTGTTATTTCTCAGCGAGTATACTACTCAGGGACCGAGCCTTCTCTCCTCTCAGCAGATTAACCCTTCGCTGGCCAGATAAGTCCATTTTTAGGCATTTCTGGGGTGAAACTTTAATCTTTCACACTTTTACTGGGTGATATTGTTAAGTGGTGTATATTGACGCTGTGAGCATGTCTACTCCACTGGAGCCAGGGGCTAGACCCAAGACTAAAGAGGCTGGGGTGTCTGTCCCCCCCATTGCGCTTTGCTCCTCTTGTCACTCTGGGCTGCCTAGAGATTGTTCTGGTGATTTATGCCCTAAATGCACCGATTGTCGTGATAGCAACCCTGGGCTTCCCAGCCATGCTATTGAGCCAACTTGGGTGAAAGAGTTTAAAGCTGCCACTAGGGATCTCAGATCCACACTCCAACTCTTTCCCTCTCAGGTACAGGGGGCTCTCCAGGTTTGGCAGACCCCCTCTACAATCAGGACTTCCCTGCCTAAGCCACAGGGAGCTCCTGATGTGTCTGATTCTTCTGAAGAAGAACTATTGCAGGATTCTGATGCTGAGGAAGGCACTGTTATTGAGTCTAACATGTCCATTGGGGACCCTTATGAATGTGACCCTGAGGTTTCTGCTGAGGGTTTGATTAGAGCTGTGTTAACTACGCTCAACCTTTCTCTGACTCAGGAATCTACTCATGATCCAACTGACGTTTTCCAAAAACCATCTAAGGCGGTTGTATGTTTTCCAACTAACCCTACCCTTGCCCGTCTAGTCTCTGAGGCGTGGAGGAATCCTGACAAATCCTCCTCAGTGTCCAAAAAGTTTGCTAAACTTTACCCTTTTCCTGAGACTGAACTGGCAAAATGGGTTCATCCTCCCAAGGTGGATGCTCCTGTTTCCAGGCTATCCAAATCTACTGCTTTAGCTGTCTCTGATGCCTCTGCCCTGCAGGATTGGACGGACAAAAAGTTAGAACTTTCTCTTAAATCTATTTTTGCCTCCATTGGCACTGCCATGCGTCCAACCTTTGCAGTGGCGTGGGTTAATAGAGCTATTGCGGCCTGTACTGAGCGACTGACTGAGGCAGTCCGCCAGGATGCACCGGTATCTGAGCAGTTGCAGCTCCTTGCTAACATTACTGAAGCACAAAATTATGTTGCTGATGCTGCCTTTGATGCTGTGCGCATGATGGCGAGGGCCTCCACTTCATCTGTGGTGGCCAGACGTGCCCTTTGGCTGAAAATTTGGTCTGCTGATACAGCCTCTAAGAAAGCCTTGCTTTCCTTGCCCTTTCAGGGGAACTTGCTATTTGGTTCTGAACTCAAAGAAATGATCAGCGAGGCTACTGGCGGTAAAAGTACTCTTCTACCCTCAGTGTTCAAGAAGAAGTTTCCAGCCAAACGCAATCGGTCCTTTCGTTCCTTTCAGACTGAGACACGCTCCACGTCCCAGACGGGTCCGTCCTCTGCGCGCTCCTCCTCCAAGCCCAAACAGTCCTGGAAGCCCAAAGTTGCCCCCAAGGCCAAGACCTCCAAGACTGCTTCGGCATGACTCACCGAACCCGGGTCCGCATCCGGCAGTAGGTGGACGTCTCCGCATCTTTCGCGGACTTGGGAGGAGTCAGTGGCGGACCCATGGGTCATTCAGGTGGTGTCAGAGGGATACAGGATCCCTTTCTGTTCCCTTCCTCCTTTTCGGTTCCATTTTATCGTCCTTCTCAGGAACCTACAAAAAGACGTCTGTTCGACGACGCTATTCAGGATCTCTTGGACAAGGAGGTCCTGGAGTTGGTTCCTCCAGAGGAGGTTCAGGATTTTATTCCAACCTGTTCGTGGTGGCCAAAAAGGACGGAGGTGCTCGTCCCATTTTGGATCTCAAAGATCTCAATTCCTATGTTGTGAGTTCCCACTTCCGCCAGGAGTCCCTGCACTCTGTGATTGCAGCAATGTCTCCAGGGGAGTTCCTTGCCTCCCTGGACCTTCAGGATGCTTATCTTCACATCCCTATTCATCCAGAGAGCAGGCGGTATCTCAGGATTGCCTGCCACAGGGGACCCTTTCAGTTTTCAGCTCTTCCCTTTGGGCTGACTTCGGCCCCTCAGGTCTTTCAGAGGGTGTTGGGTTCCTTGATAGCTGTACTTCATCAAGAAGGTGTCAGGGTGACCCCCTACATGGACGATCTCCTCCTGAAAGCCTCCTCAGCGGAGCTTCTCCACCAACAACTGCAGCTGTGTATTCACACTCTGAACCGTCACGGCTGGATCCTGAATCTGGACAAGTCAGACTTGGTCCCATCTCAGAGGCTCATTTTCCTGGGTCTCCTGTTCAACACTCGCCAATGCATGGTGTTTCTACCAGAGGAAGTGGCTCATCAGATAGCCATCCGAGTAGCTGGGATCCTGGAGCTGGACAGAGTTCCAGTACCGAAGTTGACGTCTCTGGTGGGGAAGTTCATTTCCACGATCGAAGCGGTACCATTTGCCATGGCCCACTCCAGGGAACTCCAGAGGTTTGTGATCCAGACGTGCAAGAATCATCCAGATCATCAGCATCTGTCAGTCTCTCTACCTCCTCATGTCGAATCGAGTCTGCACTGGTGGTTGGATCTCTCTCATCTCCTGAAAGGGAGATCCTTTCAAGTTCCCTATTGGCCCACGCTTACAACGGATGCCAGCATCCGGGGATGGGGTACTGTGTTGGGTCGTTTCAGTGCTCAGGGGAAATGGGGACTGGAGGAATCTCTTCTGTCCATCAATGTTCTGGAACTGCGTGCCATCCGGCTTGCCCTGAGGCACTGGGAATCTCAACTGGAAGGTTGCCCAGTCAGAGTGGAGTCCGACAACGCCACCGCAGTGGCCTACATCAACAGGCAAGGCGGCACAAGAAGTTGCACTGCCTGGTTGGAGGTCAAGGATATTTTATCTTGGGCAGAAGATCACGTGCCTGTCATTTCAGCAGTTCACATTCCAGGCGTAGACAGCGTCATGGCAGACTTTCTCAGTCGTCACACAGTCGACAGCGGAGAATGGGCTCTTCATCCAGAGGTGTTTCCCCTAATCACCCAGAGGTGGGGGGTACCTGCAGTGGACCTGATGGCTACCAGACACAACAGGAAGGTGCCAGCGTTTTGCTCCCGGTGGAGGGACCCTCTTGCTCTAGCAGTGGATGCCTTGTCAATCCCTTGGGATTTTCCTCTGGCCTACATCTTCCCTCCTCTTCCTCTATTGATCAGAGTCATCCAGAAGTTGAAACTGGAGCGCTGTCCTGTCATCTTGATCGCTCCAAACTGGCCTCGCCAGTCCTGGTATCCGGAGTTGATGGCCATGTCAGTGGCGGAACCGTTTCCTCTTCCTGCCCGTCCGGATCTACTTCTTCAAGGCTATCTGTAGAAGGAGGATGTTCAGCATCTCCATTTGATGGCATGGCGGTTGAATCCTCGATTCTAGAGAAGAAAGGATTTTCTCCTTCAGTGGTGTCGACAATGCTTAGTGCTCGTAAGCCTGTGTCCTCCAAGATCTATCATCGTATCTGGGCCACCTTTGTGGCTTGGTGTACTGATCGGAAGATGTCCCTTGAATTTCATCTTCCCACTGTCCTGGCCTTTTTGCAGGACGGTGTTGAGAAAGGGCTCAGTCTGAGTTCCCTCAAAGTCCAGACTTCTGCTTTGTCTGTGTTTTTCCAGGAAAGGATTGCTATCCTTCCTGATGTCAAAGTTTTCTTCCAAGGCGTGACTCATGTTCGGCCTGCTTTCAAGAGTCCTACTCCCCAGTGGGACCTCAATTTGGTGCTGGGAGTTCTCCAGCGACCCCAGTTTGAATCCTTGGCTTCCATTCCATTACGTCTCTTGACTTGGAAAATGGCCTTTCTCTTGGATATTGTTTCACTTCGCCGGGTAGCAGAGTTACAAGCTCTGTCTTGTAAACCTCCTTACCTGGTGTTCCACAAGGATAAGGCTGTGCTTCACACTACCAAGGAATTCTTACCCAAGGTTGTGTCTGAGTTTCACATCAATCAGGAGATTGTGGTTCCCTCTTTCTGCCCTAATCCTTCATCTGACAAGGAACGCGATCTCCATTTGTTGGATGTGGTGCGTTGCCTCAAGTTTTATGTTCATCGCACCAAGTCTATCAGGAAGTCTGACGCTCTATTCGTCATTCCTGAGGGGCCTAGGGCAGGGAGACCGGCTTCCAAAGTTACCATTGCCTCTTGGATTAAGGCTACTATTCGTGAAGCCTATAAGTTGCGGAATAAGCATGTTCCCTTCCGGGTGACTGCCCTTTCCACCAGATCTATTGGGGCCTCTTGGGCCTACAAGAATCAGGCATCTGCTGATCAACTGTGCAGAGCAGCCACTTGGTCCTCTGTGCACACATTTTCAAAGCACTACCGAGTTGATGTACTGGCCTCGGCTGATGCCAGTTTTGGGAAGAAGGTCCTGGAGGCAGTTTTGCCTGTTTAGGCCTTCTACTCTGTGGTTCTTAGTGCTTCTTTACTGTTGAGCCCGGTTGGCTCTGGTTCTGTGTGCTGTGTTAGTTCAGGGGTTGTTTTCCCCTGGTTGGTGTCCGTTGACACTTACATTTTGGGCTATGTAATTAACTGGTTCATAGCAGTTCTAGTGACTTGGGCCTTGCGCCTGGTCCTTGCCTTACTTCCCGCCTCTGGGTCAGCTCAATATTTGTACATCCCAGAGTACCAGTGACCTGTATTGGACGATAGTGAAAATAGGATTTTAGTCTTACCTGTTAAATCCTTTTCACTTAGTCCATACAGGTCACTGGTCTCCCACCCTGTCAAGGGACCATGCTTGGCTCTCCTGTGGCATTCAGTGGGAGACCTTCGGGGCATGCTCACAGGAGTCTTCCTTCTTGCTTACCTATGGTCAGTTTTAGTGTCTCAAATCAATCTAGTGGCTCTGGCCTGAAGGCAGCTTAAGTAGGAGGGGAGGCTCCGCCCCCTGCAATCATTTGCATAATTGTTCCTGCCTATTAAAGGGGCGGATCGCCTCCCAGAGTACCAGTGACCTGTATGGACTAAGTGAAAAGGATTTAACAGGTAAGACTAAAATCCTATTTTTTGTACAGTAAGTCACAATTTGTGGAAAAAATATTCACTCTGTGGCTGAAATTCAGCAAACTGCGGGAAAATCAGAGTATTAAATGTGCTGCTCTTACCCAGCACTTCGCTGCGATCATTGATGGATACCTTCGGATATTCATCAAAAATCTGGCATGTTTCCCTGCTGTACGTATGTGGAGCAGGGAAAATTGTGTAAATAGGCCAGTCAAGAGATAAACCCATGTATTCACATAAGCCAAAATGTGTATGTGTGTGTTCGTCCCATACATTGTAATGGGATCTTCCAGCTTGAAGCTGGCAGATGAAACTGATGGATCTGTCTGGCCATCACTTAATGACATGGCCAGATACTATCCAGCAACTGCTGACTGGACGAATAGTTAATGCGCAAAGAAATTCTCACATTTTCTTCCTCATTTAGCCATTCGCACCTTGATGAATTCTGGTCTTTGATCGGGTTTATGGCTGTGATAACTGGGGTTGCAAACTGCTGATTTTTTTTTTTCAGCCAATTCTTGAAAAAAATATGGGCAAACATCTTCTGTGTCCCTCTTAACATGGGATTGTCTTCACCCTCCAGCTGGGTAGTTTTAATAGAATCCTTCAAAAGAGGGGCATCCTAGGATAGCATTTCTAGTTTCAATGGTCCTACCTATCTGGAATGAGTAGCACCTTGTGCTATTCTTAAGTTTGTTTTCTTTCTACATGCTGCTTTTGTTTAGCCTGGCTGCCTGTCCATGGGTGGTGATTCCCTCTGAAGCCCCTGGATCCAAGCTCTGTTACAAGGGGAACATGCTCTAACTTTGTGTCTTTTTCCCCACTAACAGTTGTTTCTCAGGCATTTTCTCACCTGCTTTATTTGCTACTTTTCCTCAGGAGCTTTCCTTTCAGCCATTTGTGTTCCAACATTTGAATGCATCTTGATCAGCCCCTCTTTGGCCACCCTTGTTGATGCCTCCTTCCTGTTTCTCTCCCTACATCATACATCGCTCTGGGATCTGGGCCTGCTTAGACACTTCTGATTCTGTTACTGATTGGCAGGGAGGGAGATCCGTGTGTTTTAATAGGGGAATGGTTCCTAAACCTACAGGCTTTCAATAGCATCTAACTAATGTGGGGCACTCCAGCAGTGGACCTGATTGCCTTGAGGGAAAATAGGAAATGTCACAGCTACATTTCCCATTGAAAGGATCCAGCATGGCCTGAAGATATTCTGGGACTTTGGCTTGGCATATATCTTTCCTCCTTTCCCAAGTATAATGGAGGCAGTCAAGAAGATCAGAAGAGACTGAGCCAAGATTATTGTTACTGACCCATGGTGGCCCAGGAGAACTTTGCTTGCAAATCTGATCCAGAGCCCTTCAATTACTACCAGACCTTGTGCCACAGGGGCCCATTCTACATGAAAACCTGTAGCACTTGAGGTTGACAGTGTGGAAGCTCCGAGCAAGTCTAAAAATAAGAGGGGTTTTAGGAAGAGTTAAAAAAAAAAAAAAAAACAATGATAGGAAGAAAGACTTTAACATCCAAGGTATACTGTAGAGTGCGGTCCACCTTTTACAGATGGTGGCACAGGAATGGCGTGGACAAGGATCTATTACGTCAGTCAAGATTCTCGATTTTCTGCAAGAGGGCTTTCCTGAACCTCCATTAAAGTTCGACTTTTCGGCCATTCTTGTGGCTCAGTATGCAGAAGATGACCTAGTCAAGAGGTGCCAGAAGGCCATCTCCAAGGTCAGACCTACTATTAGAGAAGTTGTTCCACTCTGGGATCTTAATCTAATTTTAGCCCAGTTATCTGAACTTGGTCTTTTTGAACCTCTGATATCTCCCTCAAGCTCCTCACCGTGTTATAAATCAAGACAATGTGGCCATAACTAAAACCTCCTTCATATCAAAGATTTTCTCTGATTTCCATGTCATCCAAGAAATTGTCCTGACTTCTTTTTCCCAAATCCAAGAGGCAAAGATAAGCTTTCTATAACTTGCACGTAGTGATAGTCCTATTAAGATAGGTAGTGATACCTGAAATGTTTAGTTTGAGAAATTATTTGTTTGCTACCAAGGGAAATTTAAGGGCCTAGCAGTCTGGATGGATTAACGAATGTATAAGGTCAGCAGGCAGAACTAGTAAAAATCAAGGCCCACTCCACGAGAGCGGTTTCTGCCTCATGGGCTAGCAAGACTACAGCCTCACCAATAAATATCTGTAAATCTGTTACTTGGGTTCCTCGCTCCATTTTTATAAAGCATTATCAGCTAGACATTTTATCCTGAGCTGAAGCAAAGTTTGAAGGAAGGTGCTTCAAGAGGTGGTTCCCCAGTAACTGGTAGGAATTTTCCTTGTCCTTTCCTTTGTAGTCTGGTACTAAGTTTTTTTTTACGTTTACTATATTTACACCATTTTCGTTCTTGCTGCCTTCTCTATTTGGTCTTGTGGTTTTCTGTAAATTTCTTATCCTCCCACCTTCTTTTTGGTGATTTCTGGAAATGTTCTATGAAGTCCCGTGTTAATTTGCTGTCAAAAGGGACACGAAAGGGAGGGGGAAATTTTACTCGCCAATATTTTTTTTTTTTCTTCTCTGTCCTTCCATGGCATATACTACCCTAATTGTAATCATATTTTCTTATTATAGCTCTGACAAAAAGTGAAGCTGGGGCTGCTAACCCAGAATACCGCTTTTGAAGACTTCTATTGGCCCTGCCCAGTTGGAAGGCAGAGACAATCCCTTGTCAATTTGCCATGGAGAGGTATAGAGTGAAAGTTCCCCCTTTCTCTCCTGCAATACTTTTAGCTGACACTATGTTTCTTTAACAAGCAGCCCCCATTGTATCAAACTTTTACTGACCTTTGTGTTACAGTGAGCAACTGTGAGTGACCCAGGAATGAAAGAGTTACGAGTCATTAAAACTGGGCAGCTCTGCATGGTGCATGTATAATTCCAGTGCAGCTCTGCAAAAACAAGATTCTTTAACTCTTTTGGTGCCGGGTCGCTCACCATTACTGACCTTAGAGGGAACACTTTTGGCATCTCCAGATGACATCATTTGTGGCAGGAAGAAGTGTGAGCATTCTCCCAGAATGCTTTGTGAGCAAATCTTCTTATACATTAAATGAGTTTCACAAGAAAGAACCAGATAGAGACTCTGTGTACAAAAGTAGCTGAAAATATAAAGTTCCAATGCTTTGGTGATATCTCTATCATCCAGGGAATCAAAAAAGTAATGTGTCCTTTTAATTCTTATTTTACAGATTGATGGGACCTTCCTGATTGATGCCCCCCCTGTCCTTCTGGGATACAGTAAAGAGCACAGTAAAGGCTATGATGGGGCATATGAAGCAATAGGAAGCCCGAGTCGAGGATCTTTTCTTACACTCTTTATCACCATCGAACCTCAGCTGGTACCTGGAGAAGCCATCCGAGAAAAGGTATTACTTCTCCACTGATATTTATTCAGCTTAGGCAAACCCTTGCACAAGCATGAGGCAGCACATTTTGTTGCAGGGGTTACCCCAGGGTGGCTATAGTGTTTTTTAAATATGTTAATAGCAACAAACTTAGCCTATCAGAAACAAGGTGGGGGGCTTGATTAGTGAGGGTAAGGAAAATGCCGATGTTCTGAACACATCCTTTTCTTCTGTATATACCAGGGAATAAGTAATAGTAGAACAGCGTCAACAAATATCCATACCATTATTAGTTACAGGGTTAACACAAGAAGAGATCTAAGAAAGACTGGACAGAATTTTAAACTGACAGAGTAGCTGGTCCAAATTGTACACATCTGAGGGTTCTTCAGGAGATAAATGCAAATTTAGGAAGACTAAGCAGTTCCATAAGATTGGTGTAAAGCTAATGTAGTCCCTTTATTTAATAATGGAACCACAATAGACTCTGGGAATTATAAACCAGTAAGTTTGACTTCATTGGTGGAGAAATTGCTTGCAGAAGTAAAAAGGGATTATATTCATGTTTACACAGTGAGAAATATAATTAGTAGCAAGAATCAAGATGGTTTTATGAGGAACAGATCTTGCCAAACAAATCTATTGTATTTCTATGAAGGAGTAGCAACCTGTGTAATAGTAAAACAGTAGATATTGCAAAGGTATTTAATACAGTGCCAGGAGGCTGGGCTTTAAAATAAGGAAATTGGGTGTAGGTGATAACCTTTGCAACTTGATAGAAAACTGGTCGAAGAATAGTGAATGGTGTGTTGTTGTAAATGGAAAATTCTCCAGTACAGTTAAAGGGATAGTAATACTTCGTTTTATCTTTATTTTTTTGTAGGCGTTAAAAAAACATGAAGAACGATATGTCTTATCTCTCAAACCTTTATGGTTTGAGAGATGTCCACAAGCAAAGTTTCCCCTCCCGCCCCTTTTACCTAGTGTAAGCCATCTCTTCTCAGATGTGGAATGCAGTCCATAGACCAGACAGATAAAAGAAGGGGACAATCTTCTTCCTATGAGAACAATGAAAGCTCTGCCCCCCCTTGACGAGTTTTTCAGGTTTTTCCCTTATCTTAATTGAAGATTGTCCCTCTCTGCAGTCTACCTGGACACCTCCCTTCTGATCTGGCTGAGCAGTGCTACATCAGTAAAAGGGGCGGGAGGGGGATACTTTTGTCATTGAATTACTCTTGAACTACAACTCTGACAGAATTGAAATAACACTCTCCAAAGTCCAAATACTATGATGATTAATTAAAGCTGCTTTTATTATGAAACATTACTATCCCTTTAAAGTTGCGAGTTGAGTATCTCAGAGTTCACTACTTGGTCCACTGCTTTTTAACATCTTTATAAGTGACCTGTAAATAGGTATGGAAAGCAAATAAAATACTATACTACATTAAAAAGGCATATTGAAGCAAAGGTGGAGAACATCATTTTGCAACTGTACAAATTGTTGGGAAGACCACAGTTTGAATATGCAGCGCAGTTCTGACCACCAATTCTTAAAAAAATTATATTCTAGAACTAGAGGGAGTACAGAGAAAAACAACAAACTGATTTAAGGGAATGGTGGAACTGAAGTATGAACTGAACACCTATCTAGACTTGGTTTATTCCCTCTAGCAACACCAGTAACTTAAAGGGATAGTAGTGTTTCAAAATAAATGCAGCTTTGATTATTTGTTATAGTTTTTGGGCCATGTAGAGCATTGTTATCATTCTCTATGATGTGTAGCTCCAGAGTAAATGAATCATAAAGTGCCCCTTCCTGCCCCTTGTAAAGCTGCACAGCAAGACCTTCTGGATGAATGACAGCAAGGGACAATCTTCTGTTAGCATAAGGAAAAAATTGCCCTTCTCCTTCCTTATTTAGAAACATTACCATCCCTTTAAGGCTAGATTGTTAGACTAAATTGTCTTACATATTTTACATCACATAACTCTGTAATTGTATGCTTTTCTTAGAGGGTGTAGTTTTTATGTCAAGAAAAATCTAATAGAAGACAAAATTGAGCTGATGTGAAATGTATTCATCTTCCCGTGCAGTCATAGAAATGTACACGTACCACCCCAGTCTTGTTCCACTGATTTCCATTATTGCATTTGCTCTGGCAAACCCTTTATACTTGTTCGGGAAACCCCAGGAACCCAGATGGAGAACTAGATCCTTAAAGGGATAGTAATACTTAAGTATTACTAATCCTTATATTAAAGTCCTATTACAAATAAACGTATTGCCCCCAGTGTCATCTCTCAAACCTTTATGGTTTGAGAGATAATCGCTCCTAAAGTTGCCCTCTCCCTCCCCCTTCCCCGTAGTCAGCGTTCTAGCTGACTGCAGGGAAGCCTGTCGTACGACTTTCAGGCGGCTCTCCAGCACAGCCTTGATCGCGTTAATAAAAAAGAAAACTTCACTAAACTTCTGCGTGTGCTTGGTTTGTGCTTGATTTGCAAGCACACGTAGATGACCGTTTTAGTGAAATATTTTTTTTTAATTAACGCGATCGCGGCTCTGTTGCAGAGCCGCCTGATGATCTATGACCGGATTTCCCTTCAGTCAGCTAGAACATTTATTTTTAATAGGACTTTACTATAGGGATTAGTAATACTTAAGTATTACTATCCCTTTAAACATGTAATAAGCAGTACTGCATTTAGTACATATAATTAGGAAATAATGCAAGAAAACAATAACCAAGCCTTGGTGTGTATTCTGTCATTATTTCTTTCTTACTCTTTTTGTTTGTTTTTGTTTTTTTTTTGCACTGGGAAGGGGTTCAATTCATTCTGTTTCCAAACTTTATTTTTTTTAGACTGTGCCAGTAATGATCTGCTAGAACATTGTTTCTCTTTGCTCTGATGTGTTTCTTATATTGTTTGCACAATTGTTGCTTACAGAAAAACTGGAGGTATAATTTTGGGTCTAGTAGTAGCCCCCCTAGAGCATGGATGGGGACATTCCATACTGAGAAGGTGCTTAAAGGGATAGTAATGTTTCATAATAAAAGCAGCTCTAATTAATCATCATAGTATTTGGACTTTGTAGAGTGTTATTTCAATTCTGTCAGAGTTGTAGTTCAAGAGTAATTCAATGACAAAGTGTCCCCCTCCTGCCCCTTTTACTGATGTAACAGTGCTCAGCCAGAGAAGAAGGGAGGTGCCCAGGTAGACTGCAGAGAGGGACAATATTCAATTAAGAAAAACCTGAAAAACTTGTCAAGGGGGCAGGGATTTCATTGTTTTCATAGAAAGAAGATTGTCCCCTGCTGTTATCTGTCTGGTCTATAGACTGAATTCCACATCTGAGAAGAGATGGCTTACACTAGGTAAAAGTGGCGGGAGGGGAAACTTTGCTTGTGAATATCTCTCAACCCATAAAGGTTTGAGAGATAAGACTTATATCGTTCTTCATATTTTTTTTTACTGCCTACAAAATAAAATAAAGATAAAACGAAGTATCACTATCCCTTTAACACTAATAGTGTTCCAGGGCACCTTAGTACATCTAAAGTATTTTATAAACTCCTTTTAACCCTTTGAGTGCCAGAGAGGTATCCAATGCAATTTTGCATTGGATAACTCTCTGGCACTCTAAGGGTTACGTGCAAATAAGTAAATGCTATCATGCTGTAACTTGCACCTGACAGATGACATTTATAGCACCAGAGCAATGTAGTGTGGCAATTGATTACCAGAGCTGTGTAAGAACCAGAGAGTGTAATCATTTCATTTTCATTGTTCATGTTGAAGCAGAAACGCAGGTTTGACATTATATAACCTAAAAGTGTATTAAAGGAAAAGTAATGCTTTTTCATGATAAAAGTATATAAATTGTAGAGGTTTTCCTGCAGTGAAAACAAGGGTACTCAGACTGGAAAAAGATTCTTTATTAAAATTGTATTACAACTCAAGATAATGGCGCTCTGTTTAGATGTTTGGAGAGCTTCCCTGTCTATGAACAATCATCTTCCAAAGGGACTAATAATGTGCACCATCTAGTGGTCACTTTTTATAGCATTTTTTTGTTTTGATTAATGAATGACGACAAGAAATCAAAGCCTTTTCAGCTGTTATAACTTTTGTGTGATACATCTCCTGTAGCAGCAGTACCCATGTTTTACGCCAAGGTGTCAGTGATTTATGATTTTTAGCTTTACTTAAAAAATAACTTTTTTCTTTTTTTTTTTATTTAAAGTTTGATAGCCGAGAAGACGAGAAGCTGCTCCAGGCTGCAGAGAAATACCAAAGTGAGGCAGCATTAAAGTTTCCAAACCGGCCGTGCCTGTGCATGGTAACAGATATCAATGGGACAACTGTTTTTGTAACTAGATATATCAAAGCATTAAATCCCCCACAGGACCTTCTCATTGAAAATGATGAACCAGGAACCAATGTAAGTAAACACCATACATTTTATAGCTTGTTTCACAGCTATTGTGTGGTTTGCAAAATTATTCTTTATTTCTTGAAACTTCTAATCTTATTCATCAAGCTAAAGGGGTGCAATTCTGGAGAAGATCAATGACACCATAAGGCTAAAATGAAAATTTGGTCAATCCCCACTGATTTAACCCTTAGAGCTCCAGATTGTGTTGGATACCTCTCAGAGGGTTAAAAGAAACTTTCAACCTGTTGTATGCTAGTCAGGGCTGGCGCCACCTATAGGCGAGGTAGGCGCCGGCCTAGGGCGCACATGTACTGGGGCGCAGGCATGCAGCAGAGAAGAGCTGCGCCCAGGGCCGGTGTCATGTCAAAGTTGGTATCTCGTCGGCTTTGGTATTTGTCACTCCCAAGAGGCGGGACCTGTCATTGAGGTCTGCCAGCTAGGCATGTACAGCCACATCATGCTCTGCCCTAGCTGCTGCGCTCCCTTGTCGATGTCGGCTCTTTAGTAATGCAGAGCGCGGTGGGAGTTAAATTCTCCCAGCGAGCTCTGCATTATGAAAGAGAAGACTGCGCAGGAGCTCCAGCTACAGGTCTGTGATGGGGGGCAAGTTGGGGCTGATGGGGGGCAGGTTGGGGCTGATGGGGGGCAGGTTGGGGCTGATGGGGGGCAGGTTGGGGCTGGTGGGGCAAGTTGGAGCTGGTGGAGGGCAAAGTGGAGCTGGTGGGGGCAAAGTGGAGCTGGTGGGGGCAAAGTGGAGCTGGTGGGGGCAAGTTGGAGCTGGTGGGGGGCAAAGTGGAGTTGGTGGGGGCAAGTTGGAGCTGATGGGGCAAGAAAAGAGGTGGGGTATAAGTAGGTGGGGTATAAAGGGGTGGGACACAAGGGGCAGTAAAATTGGGTTTTGCCTAGGGTGACAAAAATCCTTGCACCAGCCCTGATGCTAGTGAGGTCTTCAACTCATTGCTTCACAATGCTTTGGAAACCTCTACAAGCAGAGCAATTTATTGGAGACATTTCAAATATTCAAGGAGTTAAAAGCTCAATTTAAATCTGTACAAATTTGAACCCCCCCCCCCCCCCTCGTGGTGCAAATAACAGAAATAATAACCACACGGTGCAAAAGGGACTGACAGCGCAGGCGCACGGACGTCACTGTGAAGAGACGTCCGTGCTTCCTGCTCCTGTCACCATCGGCAAAAAGCCGATATCTGAAGAACCGGGTAATATTGCTGGCGACTAGCGCTACTAAGCAGCTAGTCGCCAGGTGAGCAATAAGTCAACGTTAAGTTATTGCGGGGTGAAAGTTCCCCTTTAAAAATGCCAGTCGGCTGCAGAAATAGACGAAAAAGAGA
Source organism: Rhinophrynus dorsalis (assembly GCA_037306005.1). NCBI lineage: Eukaryota > Metazoa > Chordata > Amphibia > Anura > Rhinophrynidae > Rhinophrynus > Rhinophrynus dorsalis. The sequence continues at coordinate 66,659,983 of CM074718.1, forward strand.
TTTGTTTGCCTCCATTCCGCTGTAGGTGCGGCTATATCCTTAGAAAGGGAGGTCTAAATATTGGGGGTAATATGGGTTGTTGTAATCTGTGACTGGGGTTGTGGAACACAATTCTTCTTCTCCAATCTTTCTAATGTCTCAGGATTCAGACCATGAGACACCACAACCTGTAAGGAGCCCTCATTATAATTAATCCAGAAGAGTACTGGAGAGATACCCCTGTTTTTGTTGTGATATCGGTGGGAGTAAGGGAGGAGAATATAAAGAATCACATAAACATACAGTGGAGATATCACTAGTACATTCGGATGAAGAAAATGAGGGGCTCCAAGAGGGTGTATGAGTGACCCATAAAGGGACAAATGTGAGACAGAAGAAGAAATCAAGGGATAATATTTGAGCTTGGCGAATGACTACCACATAAAACATAAGATCGCATCAGGTTCCCATGGAGATATGATGTTCAATGGATTTCCAGGGAAGTGAAGTATGTGTTCCACTAGTAGGAAGTAACGACAATACGAAAAGATTGGCTGTTTGTGAGGGAAGCAGCTGAGACTCAATGGAATTGAGGGGAGGAGTAGAGGACCATAATAAAAGAACAAATATAACATGTTTAGATCAGAATGGTTATGCACCTGATGAAGTCCCGTTGAGGATGAAACGTGTAGGGAGTTATTTATTGACACAATATTATTTGTGTATTTTATTGTTGTGTATATACGTTTTTTAAGAAAAATATTTTTCTGCTACCACAATAAATGGTGTCAATTAAAAACTAGCCCAGGTAGTAGATTCCTTTCCTTGTATCCCGAAGTCCGACCCAGAGAAGAGAAGGACGGTGAGGAGAGATTGAGGACGTAAAATCTTCTATTGATTTGAAGGGTCTTTAAACACAGAGGTGGGTTAAGCCTCTCCGTCTTGTGAGTACCAAACCTGAGAGGGGGATTATTGAAATATCGTCTTCTAAGAAGTGAAAACGGTGTACTCTTAGATGCCCTATTTGCACTGTCTCTCTTTCTTCTAAATCTTAAAAAAGCACTTTTAGTATTTGGTATTTTTATCCTTTGTTGAATTTCTCAGTAAATAGAGTTTGGTAAGTAGGTCTCCTCCTCGTGCCTTTTACTTCATTTAAACTTCCCACTGATGATCAAAGTGTAGATCACTGAAAGCAATTTGAAAAAACAGGAGTAGGTGGGATTTCAGTAGCTATCATTGCCATTGGAGGAGGGGTTGAGAGCCAAGGACACTATCTGTCTAGTCCAATGATTCTCAGTCAGGGTGTTGTGCCACTTTGGTGTGCCATGGATATCCACTTAAGGTGCCCCATCAATTGTATAAAAACTTTAACAAAATTTGAATACTGAGTTTCAAAATGTATATTTCTGGAAATGTTTCTGCACAATATGTTTTTGTTTTTCAGATTGTGAGACAAAAAGAACTATATGTTTATACATTTGTATATTCCATTACATGCTTTATAAATGACCTTTAAAATGTAAGGTGTGACCCAAAATTTCCAGCTCACAGGACTTCTAAATCAGTGCAAAGAATAGGTGAAATTTATTCAAAGGATCGACGTTTTGGTTATCTCTGTAACCTTCATCAAGGTTATGGAGATAAACGAAACGTCGATCCTTTGAATAAATTTCACCTATTCTTTGAAGGTTACGGAGATAACCGAAACGTCGATCCTTTGAATAAATTTCACCTATTTGCACTGATTTAGAAGTCCTGTGAGTGCTTTCTTCATATTGGAAACTTGTGTATACGTATGGTTGGATCTAGAGCACCCAGGCAAAAGATCCCTTAAGCGTGAGTGCTTCTTATAAGACGTTGCTATATATATATATATATATATATATATATATATATATATATATATATATATATATATATATATATATATATATATATATAATATATACACACATAGTGTTTTAAAGGGTTAGTAATGTCGATATATTAAAAAATGTCATATTGCAGCTATTAGAAAAATAAACTAAATGACCCCAGTCCCATCTCTCAAACCTTTATTGTTTGAGAGATATAAAAGGCTAAAGTTTCCTCCTCCCTCCCCTTTACCTGATGTCAGCTGTAAAGCTGACAGCAGGAGATTTGAGGTGGCAGACTCAAGGCGGATCTTCTGCAGACCTGAAATAGCGCAATGTAAAAAGAAATTCTTCATCAGAACAGTCTACAAAGTTTGCCTGGTTTAAAACCATGCACACTTTATAGACCGTTCCAATAGTAGTTCTTTTTACATTGCACTGTTTCGACTCTGCTGAAGAGCCGCCTGCTTGTCTCGGGACCACGATATCCTGCTGTCAGCTTACAGCTGACGTCAGGGAAAGCGGAGGTTGGGAGGAACTTTAGCCTTCTATAACTCTCAAACCATAAAGGTTTGAGAGATGGGACTGGGGTCGTTTAGTTTATTTTTCTAATAGCTGCAATAGGACATATTTTAATATATCGACATTACTAACGCTTTAATGTGGTAGTGCTTCAAATCACCAAACGTTTTCAGTCCCTCAATGGACCTTCATCTGGGACCAAAAACGTTTGGTGGTTTGACGCATTACCACATTAAAACAGTACTTCTTGAAGAAAATATTTTGTGCTGCATGTTCACTGGAAGCCCAGGCTTAGTATACCTTGTTAGTATTCTATGGGATGTGCACCTTTCTATGGTGTTTATCAGGGGTGGATTGTAGGGGAATACCAGCCCGGGCATTTTTTTTTTTAAAGCAGCCCACTAGCTGCACCAACGTCCCTATCGACGCCCCCTTGTGGTCCCTGTGCGGCATCGAAGGCTGTCACAGAGAGTGTCTGTGCCAGTGGCAACACAGACCTCTCTTTCAAAATATCGTGGGACGGTGAGGTGAGATCCTCTGATCTCGCCCACCAGCCCATGATCTAGCGGCCCACCGGGGGATGCCCGATCCCCTGATAGGACAATCCGCCCATGGTGTTTATAATGTTTAGCGTGTGCCACTGCCATTTTCTATCTTTGTAAATATGTACACATCCTATATAATAATTCGCTAAAACATGTGTAACAACGCAGTCATGCGCAGTAGAGACTGCTGCGCGTGCTGCAGTCATGCTCAGTAGAGACTGCCTGCGCCGCGGCTGATACAGAGCTGGAGCCGCGGTGCGGGCAGTCTCTACTGCGCATAACTGCTCCGCGACCGGCTGGCAGTGGCACTGTGGCCCGTGTAACAGGCTTTTCATCTAGTATATGTATAATCGCAAGAATAGGAAAAAAAAGAAACGCACTTACGTAATAAATAATAATCTCTATTGAAATTACATCTTTACAAAAACCAGAGTAGCAGCAATGTTTTGGTCCTCTCCACATGACCCTTTTTTTTTTTTTTCTGTGTGAATAAGTGACGTTAAGAGAGAATTAAAATAACAGATCTTTTTATTCTCTTACTTTTACATGATACTGCTCTTATCTCTGTTAGCCTTAAGAGGCACCACCTACGTTGATGCAAAAGCTTTTACATAAACTATATTTCTGACCAGATTGTATTTTTTCTAAAGCAATGTCTATAATCTGTTTTCTTACTGCAGGCGCTGATTGCACATTATGTTTCTCTGATTCCTTTCCTGCCTGACAATGTGTCATTTGCTGGGATCTGCAATTTATGGAGTACAGCAGATGTAAGTTAATGCTAACATCACTCACCAGTGAGTGTTATCCTTTGGGTCTGCATTAAGTAAGCTGCGGCTCTCTAGCTGCCCTAGAGAAGGGATGCACTTAAAGCAGCTGGAGGGTTAACGGCTGCCCATTCCATGCATATGTGTGTACTTTATTAGCTCACAACAATATTAAGAATTTTGACAGTTGGCTTCATTGCCGATAGGATGTTGACTTGAGGAACACATTCCAAAGCAGTGTGTTACCCTTCCCCTCTGGCACTCAGAGAGTTAAAGGAATAATAATAATAGGTATTATTATTTTGTACCTTTCACAACATTCTTCTGTTCCTGATGTTACAATACAATTGTGTTGCCCAGTCTTTCATCAAGTCAAGGGCTGGGCTCATTCTGTCGCAACTATATAGAAGGTGAACCCCCATCAAGTGGCGGAACTGTTAATGTTTAGGCAGTGGACACAACCCTCATTACTAAGGATTACGTTTTATTAGTATTATCAAAATTAAAAGTGTAAAACAGTTGGTCCATATGCATTTCATCCAAGAGTATAAAAGAGCTTAGATCTGTGCTAACAGTACCCTTAGCTGAGCTTCTTAATCAGACATTGCTTACTGGAGTGGTTGACAGTTTAGTACCCCTTCACAAAAAAGGCAGTAGGGAAGACTTTGATAACTGCAGGCCTATAAGTCTGACATCAATAGTTGGGAAATAATGGAAAATATAATTGTGGCATATATGAAGTCTAATGACTTGCAAGTTCCATGGAAATATGGAAGACCTTGCCAAGCAAACCTAGTTTAAAGGGATAGTAATACTTCGTTTTAACTTTATTTTATTTTGTAGGCATTATAAAAACATGAAGAATGATATAAGTCTTATCTCTCAAACCTTTATGGTTTAAGAGATATTCACAAGCAAAGTTTCCCCCTCCCGCCCCTTTTTCCTAATGTAAGCCATCTCTTCTCAGATGTGAATCTGGTTGTAAGACCAGACAGATAACAGCAGGGGACAATCTTCTTTGTATGAAAACAATGAAAGCCCTGCCCCCCTTGACAAGTTTTTCAGGTTTTTCCCTTATCTTAATTGAAGATTGTCCCTCTCTGCAGTCTACCCGGGCACCTCCCTTCTGATTTGGCTGAACGGGGGGGGGATACTTTGCTTGTGAATATCTCTTAAACCATAAAGGTTTGAGAGATAAGACTTATATCGTTATTCATGTTTTTTTAAAGCCTACAAAATAAAATAAAGATAAAACGAAGTATTTCTATCCCTTTAACTTTTTGACTGTTATAAAAGTATGGGACAGTAAAACTAACTTATCTGGACTGAAGTAACGCTTTTGACTCTGTACTACAAGGTGAGTTGGCTATTAAAATGAATAGTTTATGACTGGACTCAATAATATTTTATGTGAAGGACAGACCACAGTGTGTCAGTCAATGAAATACATTCAGAGGAAGGATGGGTTATGAATGGAGTGCCTCAGGGGTCAATGACTGATCATGTTCTCTTTAACCCTATGAGTGCCAGATCAGCGTGCCTGACATTGTAAAGCAAAGAGTTTCTCATCTCTTTGTCACTTAAGAATATATGACTGGGTAAAAAACGTGTGATTATTCATTTAAAACTTAAGAGGAGGTATGGGTTACGCTTTTAGTCAAGATGGTATTTTCCCTGTTCAGACCCCATCATTTTGTCCATTATATTGAAAAATAATATAGAAGGGTTAAGAATCTGGGACTGGGTAAAATGTGGTATGATGCATTCTAAATGTTTTTTAGTGTTCTTTAAAACTTTATATACACGTTGCTCTAAAAATATTTATTGTATATACTGGTTCCAGTGGAATCATACCATTATAAATCACTGAGGAGGGGGTGCACTCTAAGAGTATCGGTCAGTACATGAAAAAAAAAAAAAAAAAAAAAAACCTCAAAATCCTAGAGGGTAAAACTCTGTATGAGGCACTCACCAGACTTCCTACAAATATAAAGCTTATTATAAAGCAGCTAGTACACATTTCAGCTCACATGATGATTTAACCCTTTGTGTGCCCGAGAGGTATGCAACGCATTGTGCTGCATACATCTCAAGCACTTATTGGGTTAAATAATCTTGTGTGACTGAATGTGTACTAGCTGCTTTATAATAAACCACCAGAAGGCCACGGCAGTATGGAGTATGGGCTTGAACAGATGTTCCCACTGTGCCAAGCCCATATACCGCCTTATTGCAGTCACAGCATAAGCTGGTAGTACCAGTATGCGGCGACCACAATAAAAAAAAAAAAAAAAAAAAAAAGGTGGTCATCTTGGGGGGCATCAGGACACCTCCATATGCTCCCACCCCCCAGTCCCCACTATCGATCTTACAGCCAATTCGGCTAGGAGATTAACAAAGGCTACACAGGTGAGCATGGAGTGTGGACATCTTGCCTGAATGACATCCGCGCGCCTGTGCTGTCAGTCCCAGCCGGGTCTAGGAGATGTTGCTACGAGCCAATCGCCTCTAAAAGGGACTGACAGCGCAGGCGTCATTCTGGAAAGATGTCCGCATCCGTGCTACTGACAGCTGGGGAATAAAGAATATATCTATTAAATCAGGTAATAATTCTGGCGTCTAGCGCTACTGTGCAGCTGGTCGCCAGAAGGGGACTTAGTTAAGCTAAAAATTTTGTGACATGGTAGTTCCGCTTTAAGAGATTCAAGACTTTTACAAATAATTGATATTTGCAGTACGTACATAAGTGTTTTTGATATAGAGTTTATGATGGTAGCAAAACAAGTGTTTTTTTTCTTAACTCTTTTTGCATTATGACATCATAGCTTGTCACAGGAAACAAAATGTAGCTTTTATTAGGTGCCATGAAAAAGCAGAAAGAGTTCTGAAAACTGATCCATAGTTTTCCATATATAACTAGACCGTTACCAGCGGGAATCATCCCTAAGCAGATGGATAGCAAAAATGTCCAGTTAGTTAAAAAAAAATTCCCCAAGCCTCTGGCACTGAAAGGGTTAAAAGCATACATATTAGGGGGCATTACGATCACAGTAATGATGTAAATCGTGTATACTGTCATACCTTGTGGTCCATCTGGTATATACAAAAAAGATCCAGGTCTTTTGAATGAAAAAGTAAACCATGTGTAACACTCTGTGCAGTAGAAAAGTGTAAATATAAACACTTAACATAGCTGCTTAACCTGTTGAGTGACAGCAGGGTACACAACGCATTGCAGAGCTTTGTGTTGCACAGCCCTCTGGCACCCAGAATTAAGACATCTGTGCTAGCCTTAACATGCATTCATGCAGAAATCCAGTGTGTAGTTATCCTGTTGCCTCCATGTCCCACTTACCTGCCCAACACATGCGTTTCTCTTGTGTGATGCACACATCAGCTGGGTGCCAGGGGTCATTTGGTTCCTGGGGTGCGGTTGGTGTGCACCAAGAATTTCTCCATTGCTGACTTTGTATGTGTGTCCCACTGTTTACAAATGTAAACAATAGTTCTCTTTCTCACGTTCAGCAATTCCTGGACCTTTTGGCTGGAGATGAAGAAGAACATGCTGTTCTATTGTGTAATTACTTTTTGGCCATGGGAAAAAAGACCTGGATCATAATAGGCAATGCTATTCCTGAGGTAAGGCTCTGTTATTATGATAGACATATGCGTCATTCAGTGCAGCACCTGCAGGATTCACAGACAACATAAGCAACACCTTCTCTTATTACCAACTGACCGGGATATATCCAGGGACAGTCTCTGGTTTGGCTTCCAGTTCTAAATAACCAACAAACTGTTTTTGTTTTTTGTTGTTTTTTAAAGAAAACAAGACTTACACAACATAAGTGATTTAAGTGAAAGTTCATTATAAATCGGCAAGTTGTTTTAGGTCAGTGGTTCTCAGCTCCTGTCCTCAGGACCCACTAACAGGCCAGGATTTGATGATTTCCTTGTTAGAGCACAGGTGAGTTAATCAGTGTGAATGAGCCTCTGTTCACCACACCTGTGCTCTAGCAGAGAAATGCCTAAGTCATGGCCTGTTAGTGGGTCCTGAGGACAGGAGTTGAGAACCCCTGTTCTAGGTAATACGGTCCTTTTTCTGCAATGAAATGGGGGTATTTATTAAACCCCTTGAATGCAAGAGACATCTCTAGAAACCAAGAGTTTAACCCCATCGTGACAATGGACTTACCAGGTACGTCACACAATAATGTCACTGGTACGTCCTGGAAGAAATTCGCTATAATGGGGGAAAAAAAAACCATCGTTAAGTGCCGGCCGCGTTCGCATGGCCGGTCACTAAGGGGTTAACCTTTTGAGTGCCAGAGGGGTATGCAAAGAATGGCTTTGCAATGCGTTGCATACCCCTTTAACTCAAAGGATTAAAATCCTTGTATAGACTGTGGGATACTTGCTTAACTGAATGGTGAAATAACATGATTATTCTTATGGACTCTGCGAGAGATTATTATTTATTTTTTTATTTTAATAGGGACCAACATCATACCTGTTGACTATGGAATCTAACCAATATATAATATGGAATCCCAGTAGCGGACGATGTTATGGACAATATGACACATTTTGTCCTTTGCAAAGTGTTGGCTGTTTGATTAATGCTGACAATGTAAGTATCCTCTACTGCTTCACCACGTGACACACCATTCCATAATGAGGATTAGCATTTGTAAGGAGACCTGCAAGCTTGTGTCAGTCTGCATTTATCAGATCCTATTAAGTAGTCATGGAATACAGAAGATTATTTAAAAGAAACATAATCTGTACATTAATAAACCACCCTGTACATACATGAGTTACTGGAGTATATTGGACAGCTTCCTGGCACACATGGTTTGATAGCACTACAAAGGATTAGTATGTGAGCTTTTGTGTCTACCTCTGCACAAAATAAAAGTACCCAACCGCACCACAGGGATCAAACACAAATTCCCATTGGTTTTATTGGGGTTTAACCCTATATATGCTAAAGAGATCTCCAGCATATTGCTGTGCAATGCATTGAAGACCTTCCTAGCTTTCGAGTGGTTTAATTCCCCATTTAAATCAATGGAAAGTTTTAACTGTCCTCTATGGGTTAGCTGGTGTGCCCCAGAACTTCTGTGGTTTGTACTTTTAGCCTCCTCTAGGATACTGGGCTGTTTAAGACACTGCTAGGGATTTAGGGGTTAAGTTACTGCATCTGTTTTCCACTGCTGCTATAAGCAAGTACCCAGGCGTATAACAGATTCACACAATGTTGTGCTTACGTTAAACTGACACCATAGAATGTTGTTTGCCAACACCTACATTTCTACACCAATTAGTACTTACATGACACAATGGCAAGTTCTTACGCCCATTTTTAAGCAATGCTATGTTTTTACATCTGGCTTGATAAACTGAGCAAGACTGTAGTATGTGCCCCAGATCATCAGGGAAAAGGAGATTCAGAGGGGGTTGAAGCTGTGTTGTACAATATAGTAACTTAATTGTTGAAGTTAAAAAGAAGTGTCCAGCAGGAGGTTCAAATAAAAAAAAAAAAAAAAATAAAGGAGTTTCCAACTAAGCCCCAAGAGGGTAAAAAAATCCTTCCTGAATCCAAATGTGATTGAAAATCTCTATGGATCAAAATCCTATCTTCTTTGAAAGTAACTGTCATAATCAGCTATATTGTCCTTAACTTAAGAAAATGATACAATACTTTTTTCAATGTAGCTACATTATCTGCCAACACAGTCTCCTGAGATCAGGGGTTCCACATATTTACTGCCCATAATGTAAGAAATCTCTATCTTTGTTTAGGTATGCCAACATTCTTTTTTCATCATCAGGTCTTTGACAGTCAGAGGTTGTCAGCCCTTCCACCCTGGACAGCTGCCTATTTGGCCCCGGCGGGACATTTATTAACCTGCAAAATTGGCTTGAGGGCTAAATTTGTAATGCTTCCAGTTAAAGTGGCAGCATCATTTTATTTCATTCACTAAAATTATGCCTACAATAGTGTTTAGAAATGAACAATGAAGACTCTGAATGTATACGTTGTATACTAAAAGGTATTTTTAGTGAAACTGCAGTTTAAAGCTCTCCTTTCGATATTCCTGGGAAAGTCATAATTTCACCTTGAGACTCAAGTTTTTTTTTTAGTAATCTAAGTGTGAGAGAGTCTGCACAGATAATCTGCTCCTTTCTCCTCTATATTTGTGCCATTCCTACCAGAACGGCAGGGTTAGAAGTCCTACTTGTCTTGTGTGTGATCAGTCAGTGATGTATTTTAAAGGGATAGTAATACTTAAATTTAACTTTAATTCATCCTGTAGTCCTTAAAAAAACAAATTAACTGTTATCAAGTTAAATTTAAGTATTACTATCCCTTTAAGACCATGTCAACTTTCAGTTGTCAAGGGCTACAGTCAGGCAAGGAGTTAAGGATATTCCTGATTAAAGGATATTGATCATTGCCAATGAGAGAGCCTCCGTCATGGATAGAAGGAGAGGAGCAGAGGCAGCGTGACAGACTGCGGTACAGAGCAGGTAACAGCAGTCTGTCTGGAAGTAGGATGCAGGGCACTCTTTAAACATTAATTTCCCCCCAAATAGCATTTAAAAAAAAACCCAACAAATGAATACAGTTTTAAACATATTTTCTAAGTAATCTAACTAATAAGACAAACTTGTATAGGGGTGATAGATCCCCTTTAAGCACAGCGGAGTTACTTAGCAACATATTAATTTTGAGTGGTTCACCAAGCAGTGAAATCCTTACCTCCTGGACTATTGAGAATCCATCTTCTACACCAGACTAAAGTTCTAGCATGTTAGTGGTTCCTTGAGGACTGGTTGGAGCACGTCCAGTTAAGCAGGGACAGATCACCTAAAATCTATTTGAGCTAAACTGCATTGGTTAGTATTGCAGAGGTCTTTGGCGCAGCTCATTCTGAAGGTTCCCAGGCATTCCCATTGACATCAATAGCATTTACACTAGGCTAAGACTCACAAAAAACTAAAATTAAACTGGTGAAACCACTAAAAAAAAAAAAAGTTAATGCAAACCCCATTACAATTTATTAATACAGTGCTGGACAACAGGGAGGCTTCTACGACACACACACACAGACGCACACTTCATTTTCTTTTTCTTACCCCTGTTGACCATTTTAAACAATTGTATGTTTCTGGGATGAGATCCAGTTATGCAGAATAGATTATAGATATTTGGAAAATGCATTTAATTTGCAGATACTTAGTGTGTTTTTCTCAGCAGTGTGTAGATTGAGACGTATAAATATTTTGTTAATGTCCACACCCCTTATGGCAATATCAGCCCTTCATTTCAATGCTATGCCTTAGACCAGTGGTTCTCCACTCCTGCCCTCAGGACCCACTAACAGGCCAGGACTTAGGGATTTCTCATCTAGAGCACAGGTGTGGTGATCAGAGGCTCATTCACACTGATTAACTCACCTGTGCTCTAACAAGGAAATCATCAAATCCTGGCCTGTTAGTGGGTCCTGAGGAGAGGAGTTGAGAACCACTGTGTTAGTGGGTCCTGAGGACAGGAGTTGAGAACCACTGCCTTAGACACTGCATTTAAATGTTCCTAGCTGAGTCATTGCTGCTGTCACTAATTCCCTTCTCCACAATTGAGTGCAAAGACTTGGGCATGCCCATAGAAAAATCTATTTTCCACTACATGCGCACACATACTTTTTGCACTGCAGGGGTTAAAATGTAAATGTGTTTTTGTTAGGGTCTGTTTTTTGTGGTGAGAGAGTGACAAATAAATGGTGTATAATGTAACAATATATTTTCAATTTGGATGTTTTAACACTTTGAGTGCCAGAGGGGTATGCAATGCATTGCTTTGCAATGATTGCGTACCCTTCTGGCACACAAAGGGTTAACAGAGTTCTAGGGGGAAATCTACAGGCATCAATAGTTGAATGATGTATTGAAATTTGATCTGCACAAACCTGGTATGGCTGAAAGAGGAAAAAAAAACAAAAAAAACTGGATGTAGTGACAAGGCATGGAGAGGGAGGAAGCCCAGCCCAAACTCGGTCCCCACACACAGGCGAAAGGAAAATCAAAGGAAATAGTTACATTCTGCTTTTATTTACTGTAGAAAAATAGAGCAGCTCATTCTATCAGACTTCTTATACCATAACCTATAAAATTAGCACATTGTTTTAGGTGCGACAGGTTCACTTTAATCTGTGACCCTTTGTAGAACTTGAGGATCATGTACTGGAGCCTTTGCAGGGCATCTGCGTGCCAATCACTGCTGTAGTATACGTGCGATATAGTATTGTTTAAAATGACTGAAGACCCAGTGTCTCTAGCATCCAAATGGTTGATTTAACTTCTTGTAACATTCATTGTAATGCTAAAGGGACTGTTTTTCTATCTCCTGAAACATGTTATACTCATGAAAATGTGTCTGCTGTATACAGTCGTAAAGCCTGCTTTCTGATTACTGTGTCTTGTGTTTAGATTTGGTTTAACATTCAGCTGTACGATTCACCAATGAGCATAAGTTTTGACACCAGTAAACCCAAGTTATGGAAACCATTCTTCTCACGGAATTTTCCAAACCCTGGACTGTCAAGTGTTCAGGTATTCCTAATTTTATTATCAATCCTAATGTTGTGTAAAACACATCCTTTCTGGGAGTTCTGTCATTCAAAAGTTATTATATAAATATATATATATATATATATATATATATATATATATATATATATATATATATATATATATATATATATATAATTTTTTTTTTTATTTTTTTTTGTGAAACTGTGCTAGTTGGTTGTATTTCTTAATGCACAAATAAGAGAGCCGGCGTCCTGGGCTATGGCTTTCTGTAGTAACTGATAAGAATAGAGGCAGCATATGACCACAGTAAAAAATAGCAGTTTACTCTAAATAAAAAAAAATTAAAACTTTGAATGAGATGACTCCTACAGTAGAAATACACTTTTTTTTTTTTTTACTCAGCAGGCAAACAAAATGCATGTCTATCCCTTTGGGTGGCAGAGCCTCTGGCACTCAAAGGGCTATAGCTAATGACTCCTATAGATCTTTAATGCTAAAATGTTTGGGGAATGACATGGCCATTCAGATTTAAATAAAGAATACTCCTATATCTTTTCCAGCCAGATGAATTAATTTATCAACCTGCAGACAAGCCTGCTGCTGCAGAGCTACAAGACAGGTACCGTAAAAAATAACCTTGCATTATTTTATTTATCCACTTATTTTACTTATTTCTCTGTATTTTTATATTTTATTTTGTAACTGTTCGATCAGTGATGGGCATATCCGATTCACCACGCTTTTAGGCAAAAGAGAGAGTATGTGCAGTGACGTATCTGTGCCAAGTAAGCCTAGGCCTAGGGTGACACATTGGGTGGCTTTAGCACTTTGCGCCTAAATCCATTTTCTAAAGAAAATGCTCTACTTTAACCCTTTGCAATGCCTTGCGTACCCCTCTGCACTCAGAGGGTTCAAATGATGTGGCTCACAGCCTCTTCACAGGCATCTCTTACCCAAAATTAACATATGCAAATTGCCTACCTTCATGAGTTACATTTTATACTTTCTTTTAACCCCTGGGATACTAGTTATTAGCATTGCTTCTGTGTATTTAGGGAAGGGGTGTGGCCTATGGAAAGGGCCAGAAAAGATAGGGTGTGTAGGATGCATATATTGTTTGGGCTTAGGGCAGCATAAAGCCCTTGAATACATCAGTATGAATGTGGGCTTTTAAGGTGAAAATAGGGTATGTTTGCAGGGCCTGATTTACATTCCAGGCACCCCTAGGTGAGGCACTCTAGCTGCCCATAACCCTTTGAGTGCCAGAGGGGTACACAACGCATTGCTTTGCAATGCGTTGCATACCCCTCTGGCACTCAAAGGGTTAACTCTATCTCTGGCCACACACCCCATTCCTCACATGACTCCACCACTATTTCCTGGCACAGAAAATAAGTTTGGCCTATAACAAGCAAGAACAAAAAATAGCTCTCCAATGCATTGCTGCGCATCTAAGGGGTTAAATAATAGCCTGTAAAGGGGTATAAAACTGGTGCGGGGACATTGGGATTTCTCTGTCCACACCTGCAATTCATAATATGGATGTGGCCAGCATAGTAGATGCACCTCTCAAAATATGGAGCTCTAGGCAGTTGCCTATTGGGAAATAAGGGCCTACATGATTGTGATGTACCCAAGAACAGACTGGGGGCCACAAGAGAATCTACTGAGGGCCACTGGTTGCACATCAGTGAGTTAGAGGTTAGATTTTCCAGCATATTGTGAAGCAATGTGATATAGATATCCCTATTATTCAAGGGCTTAGCATCCTATATAATAATTTGCTAAAAGTTTGTAATGACGCAGTCACGAGCAGTAGAGACTGACCGTGACGAGGCTGATACAGAGCGTGGTCCTCTCTGCGCATTCGTCCTCTCCGAGACCGTCCGGCACTGTTGTACACGGGCTCTTCAACCAGTAGTAGTATATTACAGTATTGTTACAATGCTGTGTCATATGCATAAATGAATTTCAAATGAAGAGCAGTACTGGTGCACCCCAAGTGTATCACAGGGAACAAACGCACATTCCCATTGATTTACATGGGACTTTTCATCCTCTTGAATACCAGGGAGGTCTCTACACCTTGCCTTGCAATGTATTGGAGAACTCTGGCATTTATGGGGTTAACAACCCCATTTATTTATTTATGTGTTCCCTGTGGGTCAGTTGGCCCACCATTAACCCTTTGAGTGTCATAAAGGTATCCAAAGCATTGCAACTCCACACTCCATGCTTTAATGGTAGTATAACATGTTTTTAGAGAAATCTATAATATAAGATGATGTGGGGGGCTAACCCACTGACAAAAAGTGGTGCAATTCTGTGGTTAAACCATAGGGAATAAATAATTACAAAGTTCCAGTTGATTTAAATGATGTTTTTAACCCATTGCATGCAAGAGGGCTCCATCATATGGCTCTCCAGCTGTTTTGTGTGTTTTTCATCACCTTTTTAATGATTAGCTGAGTATGATGGGAGTTTCGGTTAAACAGCCAGGGAGCCACCATCACTAGTTTAGCAGACTCACAGTCACTGATTAAGTTTACACATGGCACATTGCCAGCAGAGTCCTGTACTTCTCACTGTGCAGCTTTATTCCCATGTCACACGTAGCACAGAAAGGTAATCTCACAATAACGGTTTGGCCTTTCCTAAACTGGCCGGGGAAGGAACAAATAGTCATTTTAACCTGCCAGACTGGTATGCACATCAGATCCTGATCTTTACAAATAAATAACCTGTACATAATAAACAATGGAGTTTAGTTAACCCCTTAAGGACCAATGACGTGCCAAGACCATCACGGCGGTTCTGCCCTTAACCCTTTCAGTGCCAGAGGGGTATGCAACACATTGTTTTGCAATGCGTTGCGTACTCCTCTGGCACTGAAAGGGATAAGGACCAGTGACAGTCCTGGCACTTCATGAGATTCAGGGCACGCCACTTGGAGACCCCTGAATCGACTGCGCAAAAAAAAAAAATGCTCCGTGATTCTTAACTGCCCTCCATGCGTTAAGGGGTTAAACCCCCACTGTTTGTTATTTATAGAAAGCCACAGGTCAGGATCTGATGCACAGGCTTAGCTTGTATTTACTGTGTATATGTAGCCAAACATAGTAATTGCTGCTCTCCTGACTACATACATATGCAACTGTTTGAACAATATTAACACTTTGAGTGCCAGAGGGCAACGCAATGCTTTGCATCCCCCTCTGGCACTCAGATGGTTAATAAATGATATTTTGTGAGCTTGCCAGAACTTATATATTTTTTGCATGTGTTTTTGCTCCTCTTGTCTTGGTTGGTACCTCCCTAATCAGGTGATAGCTGAATTAGTGAATGGATACATACCCCCCTCATTTCCCTCACAAGGGATTTGTTCACAGTAGAGGTAAGGTAGTATCACAGATTTTTAATTGCATTATATTAAACACATGTTCACAGATTGGAGGCAAATAGGGACTTGCATAAAATCTAGGGTGCCTTGATGGGCAGGCAAGCTTTTCATGCCTTTGGACCAAAACATGTAACTAAACCCTCGTATAGTATTTGCACTAAGTCATAGGTTATTTATTTGTAAAAGTCAGGATCTGATGTGCAGAGTTTCCCTTTTGTTTACTTTGTATATATAGCCAAGATATAGTTCTCGTTGCTCACCTCACTACACACAAATGCAACTATTTAAACAATATTAATAAATGCTATTTTGAGCTCTTGGCAACCAGCTTTTTTTAAATAGTCATTTTAGCAGAGAAGAAGGCAGCAAAGAATGTAACATTGTAATGTGTAGTGATAATCTACAAATACATCTCACACACAGATCCGAGAGGAGGGCTACAGAAAGAGAGAGAACCTGCCCCCAACAACGCCTGGTCATATCTTCTAGTACTTTGCCCAGTAATGTCTTAAAATGTCTCAAGGGTCTTAAAATTGCCTAGCTGCTCTACATTTCACTATTAATTATAGGGGACTGTGGACTAGAGTTGGCTAGTGGTCCATCTGTGACTAGACGTCTGGTCATTAACGGATCTGTCAGGTAATTCATTTATTTGCATTCCAATTGCCTCATTTTTAACAGGATAGAGAAGATGCTAAAAGAGAAAATCATGGAATGGAGACCAAGACACCCTACTCGTTGGAACAGATACTGCACATCCACACTTCGTCACTTCTTACCCCTCCTGGAGGATAACAGAGGCCGAGATGTAGAGGCAGATCATCTGGCGGAGCTACAGAGACAGCTTGGAGATTATAGGGTAAGCTAATTCTACACCCCAACTCATGTGAAAAATCACTACCCCTGATTCACTTCCAGCCTCCAATCTCTATGCTCCTCTGGGCTAGGGTGGACAGCAAACAAGAAAAAAAAAAATATATATATCTAAATATATATATAAAATATATACAGATACGTTTGCCTGCCATGTGAAGAACAGCTTCAATGTGTTAAACTCATCCAATTAAGAGAGACTTACTCCTAAGGCATAGTTTCACTTTAAAGGTGATTATCATGTTTTACTGAGTCTGCTCCTTGATGAAGAGAAAGGGAAAAAAAAACCTTGGTTGTGCAGTCTTTAAGCAGCTCCTGTCAGCATTTAGGGGATAAAACACACAATGAGTCTGAATAACGAGATAAAACTATCATGTTAGCTGAACATCCAGCTGATGCACAGTTTAGGAGATATTGCTACTTTTATTTCTGGAAAAAGTCAATGTGTGTCAGTGCAGCACAGAGCTGAATTAGCATATGGAACTGCACTTACAGATATATTTCCATACATACAGCACCGCAGACAGAGAGCTCTAGATGCACAAATAGCAGTACGAAGATCTCCTAAACTATACCTCTGCTAACATGATGCCTGGGTATTTTTGAGGCTTTCAGAAACGCAAACTAGTATTGAAGATGACAGGTCCACTTTAAAATAAATGAAAAACAGAGTTGACCCTCAACAGGCACAGAC
This sequence comes from Rhinophrynus dorsalis, assembly GCA_037306005.1. Taxonomy (NCBI): domain Eukaryota; kingdom Metazoa; phylum Chordata; class Amphibia; order Anura; family Rhinophrynidae; genus Rhinophrynus; species Rhinophrynus dorsalis. The sequence continues at coordinate 66,677,214 of CM074718.1, forward strand.
GTCACTGACTGGGACCAAACACTGATTTCATATACAGTGGGGTGATAACAGGCTGTTCTTGTTCTTTTAGTAGCAGCTTCTCCCACCACTGGGAGTAACACCACTATAAACCTACAGTCCTAATTGTACAGTGCTGGTCTTCTTTCTATTGGTTTTACATATGCCACAGTACCACCAAGAATCATCACCTGCCTCTCTGGTGCTCACAGCACCAGTTATGGGGAGCAGATGCCCGTGGCAAATTGTAATTTCATAATGACACTACTAGAGATGAGAGTTGCAGTTAATAGTATATATATTTGATAACCAGTATCCTTTTTTTCCCAGTTTTCTGGATTTCCAATACATATGGCTTTCTCCGAGGTGAGACAGCTCGTGGAGGCAGTGTACAGCACAGGAGTTCACAACAGCGAAGCGCCCAACGTGGAGTTTGCATTGGCAGTTTATGTTCACCCCTATCCGAATAGTGTATACTCTGTGTGGATTTATGTTGCTTCCCTCATTCGGAACAAATGAACTGAAAACGGGAGACCATGCCAAGTCAACTGTAAATCATATTTAAAGGGATAGTAATACCTAAAATGTAAAAAAAATATGTTGTAGGGTTTATCCCCCTGAGTAAAACAAGAGTACTCCCACTGCTGAAAGATGTTTCATTCAAAAGTTATTAATTTTCAAAGTTGAATTTTTTAGGTGCAATATCACAGTGGCCTGAAATTGTACAGTGGCGCTGTTGCTACACCATCCTATGGAGATTTATGGTCCTGAGACCAGAGCTGTCCATAGGATCGTGTAGCAACAGCGGCACTGTACAATTTCAGGCCACTGTGATATTGCACCTAAAAAATTCAACTTTGAAAATTAATAACTTTTGAATAAAACACCTTTCAGCAGTGGGAGTACTCTTGTTTTACTCAGGGGGATAAACCCTACAACATATTTTTTTTTACATTTTAGGTATTACTATGCCTTTAATATTGGCAATATACAGCTTATATTTCCTTATTGTGCCAGTGTAAGGTTATCAGACCTCTCCTCAGTGGCATTGCTAGGCACTGGCGGCTATGTTCTTAAACTCTAGGGTCCTGTAATGGTGCTAATTCCCAGACTTGAAGTGGTGCAATTGGGCTGCACGCACGGTGCACTAATAATGTATCAGACTGGCCAAAGCCACTGCCTCCCTTTATTGTAGGACACTTATGGAATACACTCAGGGTAGCTATGATAACTCTGCAGAATGACATTTGAATAAGTGTCTTGCATTAAATTTGAGGTCTGGTCAAGTTAAACATGTTGGCTTTCCTTATGGGATACCATATTACAAAGCAACCAGAATAAAGGCAAGATTTTATGTCTAGGCTAAGAAAGGCTAAAAGTGCCTGGTTTAACCACTTGGATGCTTCTCAATGCATTGCACACGTCTGTAGCATCCAAGAGGTATATTATATTATCTTGAGTGATGCAGATTAACACATTTTTCAGTATGCTTTATCAACCTCCTCTTTAAAATAAGCAGTTTTTTTGAAAAGGGGATATAATGACTAAACCTGGTAATATTCTTGCCCTCAGCCCCTGAAGCACCAAGAAGTAGTGGTGATGGGAGTGTCCATGTGTGATCCAGGTCATAATGTTGGTGGCACTCTATTAAGGTGGACATGATAGGGGGAGGGAAGGCAGGGTGGATAGGAAGGGAAAAGACCTAATGGGGAAGCTCAGTAACTCAGAAAAACTCAGTCTCTGTGACAGATCTGAAGAGTTTCCATGTATAATGAAGAATTACATCAAGTATGCACATTATACCTTTTTAAAGGGTAGTAAATACATACATATATTTTATTAATTATAGGGCTATTTTTTGGTTAAAAAGGCACCAGAACTATATAGCATTTTATATGTTGGAAGAAACATATTTTTTTTATCGTTGGAGGGGAAGGTTCCAGTATAGAGTATCCCACACACAAGCCCTGTATGTATTTATATGTTGTGGAGTTGGGTAAAACTCCTCCCACCACTGGGAGATATAATCCATAGACCACAATAGCAAGAGATCTACTATAAATCAAAACTCTCCAAAAGAAAAGGAAAAAGTGCTCTCCTATAACCCTTGGATGGGTGTACCCTTGTTTTATTTTTATTTTTTATTCTTCATAAATGCCTACTATACAAAAAATTCCTTATTATAGGACCAGTAAAATGTTATGAATAATATGTTTGTATGGCTTTTCCCACTGAGTAAAAAAGACACTAACACTGCAGGAAGATTTGTATTTCAACCTCTATTACAGTGCAGACATTTCCTGCCTTTATATAACCCCTTGTGGACAAAAGAGTGTACAGTACATTGCATTGTTCACCCACTTGTCCTCAAGGGAGTAATCGGACTGTTTGCACACTGGATAGATTGATTGTGGTTGTCATTTGTTTTTTCTCTCTGTGGAAGAACTTAAAGGGATAGTAATGTTTCAAAATAAAGGCAGCTCAAATTAATCTTCATAGTATTTGGGCCATGGAGAGTGTTATTTCAATACTGCCAGAGTTGTAGTTCAAGAGTAATTGAATGATAAAATATCCACCTCCTGCCTCTTTTACCTAGTGTAAGCCACCTCCCCTCAGATGTGAAATCTGGTCGTGAGACCAGACCGCTCACAGCAAGGGCCAATCTTCGTACTGTGAGAACAATGAAAATCCTGGTTTTCATGTTTTCCCTTATACTCACTGAAGATGGTCTCCCTCTGAGATCCATCCAGACTTGCTGCGCTGAGGTGAGCAGTGTTACATCCGTAAAAGAAGTGGGAGGGGATACTTTATCATTCAATTACTCTTGAACTACAACTCTGACAGTATTGAAATAACACTCTCCATGGCCCAAATACTATGAAGATTAATCAGAGCTGCTTTTATTTTGAAACATTACTGTCCCTTTAAGTCTTAGACTAAAACAATTGAAACAGTACCTCCTAGTGACCACTATAGACAATTTCATAAAATATCGAGTTGTAAGTTTTTGACTGAAGCATCTCCTAGCAATGAAATTACCTTAGTATTTCCTAACAGGAAAAGCCAAATGTATAGTATAAATATATTTTTTTTTAATAATTAAACATGTTACTTCTTCTTTAAAGGGATAGTAATACCTCGTTTTAACTTTATTTTATTTTGTAGGCATTAAAAAAACATGAAGAATGATATAAGTCTTATGTCTCAAGCCTTTATGGTTTATGAGATATTCACAAGCAAAGTTCCCCTCCCGCCCCTTTTACCTAGTGTAAGCCATCTCTTCTCAGATGTGAGTCTGGTTGTATGACAGTACAGATAACAGAAGGGGACAATTTTCTTTGTATGAAAACAATGAAAGCCCTTCCCCCCCCTTGACAAGTTTTTCAGCTTTTTCCCTTATCTTAATTGAAGATTGTCCCTCTCTGCAGTCTACCTGGGCACCTCCCTTCTGATCTGGTTGAACGGGGGGGATACTTTGTTTGTGAATATCTCTTAAACCATAAAGGTTTGAGAGATAAGACATAACATTCTTCATGTTTTTTTTAATGCCTACAAAATAAAATAAAGTTAAAACGAAGTATTACTATCCCTTTAACTTAAAGATAAAGGGTTAACTCATTGAATTGATTGTGTACCTTTCAGTATGTGTAACATGTAGATATCAAACTGACACAGTTTGTCACATTGTGGTGTACATATTCTTTGTAACTATTTATCAGATCTGTTAAACATTTTTTATTTCTGATGTAAATTATGCTTTTAACCCACTGACTGCTAGAGGTGTCTTCAATGCATTGTTTGGAGACCCTTCAGTCATTCAAGGAGTTAAGAGCCCAGTTTAGGTCACTGAGAATTTTACTTGCCCCCTCTCATGCCTTTGGTCTGCTGCCCAGTATTGCTCCTACATAAGGCCCTGTTTGTTGATTAGTAGTTGTCCCAGCCTAGAAAATTGCTTGTCTTTTTTGTGTTCGCCACAGCTACAAATAGCCTTTTTCATGTGTTCTTTTACCAAACAACTTTCTAAACCTCTCCCCTGTTACCAGTGAAACAAAATTAGATCAGGGCACCTTGATAGGTCAGTAATGTTTTCCTCATTTCAAATTGTGATGTCTTATTTATTGTTTAAACTAGTCAAGTACTTTTTAAATTAAGTTTCATACCCTTCAAGTACTCAAAGGACTAACATACAGGAAATTACTTTTACATCTTGTATGCTTAATGGACAAATAACACCCCCCACCCCCGCCACGTCCTAATCTTTCCAGGATATCACATTTATGGCGGTGGATATGGCAATGTGTTGTGTACCCCTCTGGCACTCAAAGTGTTAAGGACCAGAGGAGTGTGCAATGAGTTGCTCTACAATGGTTAAGTAGGCTCATGCGCTTGGCTCTCTTTAAATTTGAAAAGAAAAAAACAGCTGTCACCAGCTGTCATGTCCGCCTCCATAGACATGACATCCACAACTGATTAAAGATGTTCTTTCTTGAACAGTGGCACAAGGGCAAAATTTATAAGGACCATTAGGATTTTTGACCATGGTAAGATAAATGGTGTGTGGTGGGCTATTATTATGAGGTATTACTTTTCCTTTAATTTGTGTTTTGCATTCTTATTTGTACCACTTTTAAGAAATTAATTTGTTCCAGTATTCTTGGTCAGGTGGCACTATTGGTGTTGCTGTCTATGGAGTGCTCCGGCACTCAAGAATTGACAATTTTATTACAGTTAAATGTCAAGAATAAATTAAAATAACAAATTGTCTAAAACAGCAACAGCAGCTTTTATTTTGTAAAATGGACACTTTTTCATTAAACATTTATAATTTAGCATTATAAACCGCTTTTCAGTTTGGGGAAAACTATTATCTGGTTGTGCCTGTGATTGCTCTGTATTTGATATGAGGTGTGTCAGCCAGTTCACTGAAGTTTGGGTGCATAGCTATCCAGGTGCTGGACCAACTGGAAGACCTCTCAGAAACTTTGGGGGAGATTCATTAAGGCGAGAAAAAGCGGAGATGACTTCTCCATTTATATCACTTCTCCAATTCCTGTGTTATTCCTTACAGCCTATTCACTAAGATTTCCAGAACTTTGGAGATCTTGGTGAATAGGCTGCATAGAATAACATAGGAACTGGAGAACTGATATCACTGGAGAAGTCTTTGCTGCTTTATCACTCCTTAGTGAATAACCCCCCTCCCCCCAGTGCTATTGCGTATCCCTGGGGCACTCAAAGGGTTAAACTGTCATTCAGTTACTCTTGAACTACAACTCTGACAGTAGTGAAATAACACTCTCCAATGCCCAAATACTATGAAGATTAATTGGAGCTGCTGTTTTTGTGAAACATTACTATCCCTTTAAGACTTGATTTTGTGAACATTTGAATAGTATAGATAAAAACAGGGTGCTGCAGTCATTCTGTGGAAGAACATGGAAGTGATGTAAACTGTGTGGAATTTATAGGCATAGATCAAGTGAGAATAGCATAAATAGGGGCCAGTACGGCCTATTTGTCAAATAGGATTAATCTGAGCTATGTTTTTGTGAAACATTACCATCCCTTTAAGACACATTTACAGTAATGAGGACTCCTATTTAGTTCCTGTGGTGTTTTTACCTAAACGTGGTATTTTGGGCTCATAGTACATATGGCCTATTCCTAAGTCAAGTGTGGTCAGCCATGGGAACTCCAGCTGAGGTAGTCCTGGAATCGTGCCCCCAGTGTTTAAGGTGTACACTTTCCCCAGTTTCTAAGTATGCATCCCCAAACCTCCTCCTTAACCTGTTAAGTGCCAAACGGATATCTAGTGGATTGAAACCAATATTTTGGACACCTCTTGAGTACTAAAGGGCCACAGGTTCACAAAAATATTCTCTTGTTTTTAGCCGGGGATGATGGGAAGCTGTTTTGTTTTCAATAATAGTGTACCAAGAGGACATTGATGGTTTCATACTTCTGATCCAGGTAAAGACAGTTCTTGGATATCTAGCTAATGTAGAGATCTGCAATAAAAAGTTCCAGTGCTTAAAATGGACCTTGGGGAGAAAATTTGCCTTTTAACAAAACAACTATAATTTGTGTCTTTATTGCTTATCTCAGATGCTCTGTTTTCATAAAAGTTGAACTGTGGATAACCTCTCTGCAGCTCATGCCTAGTGGGAGTCTGATCTGTCTGATGGACTAGCACACCCTGTTAGTTGAACACCTGTACAGCAGATACTACTTCAATGAACCTTTCTAAACATACAGTACTGGGGGTGCACTTAGATGTATAGTAAAGACATGAGCATCTCTCCAGTTTTAATGCTATTCTATGGAGCCTATGAACAAACATCTGTTCATCTTGAGGAATCTTAGTGCGTGGGTTTTATACAGTAAAGTTTGTCACCCTGAAGAAGTATTGTCCACTTTATTAATTATTTATCACATCTTTGTTTAGAAGATCCCCAAGTTTTCATCTGCCAGGTTATGCTTATGCTGTTGTCCAATATGTTGGATTGCTCAGTACAAATAACAGAGTGGTCATCCAAATGTCAACTTTTTAAACCTTGTAGTGCCAGAGGGGTATGCAATGCATTATGTATCCCTCTGGCACTCAAAGGGTTAATGCTAAAACAGATTCCAGAGATGGCAATGCATTGCTCACCCCTCTGGTTCTCTTCAAGTTTGTTTTCTTCAAATGTCAGTGGGGATGGTGCTGCCTTCCTCTAGATCAACAAAAAGAAGGGTAATGTGACAGAGGATGAATGTGATGGGTGCATGTCCTTAACCCCCAACACCACCACCACTACTACTACTATTTTACCATGTTAGGGAATCTGAAATCAAAAATGAGGTTGGCTGTCACTTTAAAAGCAGGGTCAGGTTGCTGTTATTGACATTTCCTACCCCTGTGGTATATTGTTTCCATCATAAAATATTAGTGGGAAGAGATTCAATGCTGCTGCTCCACTAAGAATAGTAGACTATACAAGATCTTTAACTAGGATTACTGTATTCAAATACACATTAGCTGAACTAGAGTGTTGTATCTATAATATGTCTAGGCAGGAAAAGTCAGAATTCATACTGCACACAGAGGGCTATATGGACGATACAAGAGGAGCAGTTCTGAAGCAAATCCATTGTACTATGAGGGACAAATGAAAGTTCCCATTTAACCAATTTTTTTTTAATCTACTGTTTTTATTTATTTTTTTCCCCCCTCTGATTTTATATAAAAATACAGATATAAAACTTTTTTTTCCCTTACACTATCAGAGAAGCAAGCACCCTCTACCTGCAGTCTACAAAACCAGTGTACAACAACTGTATCTGCAAGTGATCATAAAAACTATGTGAGGCGAAAGGGAACGGGGGGAGATCTTCTGAGGTTCAATAAAGGTCCAGTTTGTCAAAATGATGGTGAACTGGACCGAAATCATATGCGCTAAGGTTTTAGCCATCTAATCCCTGTAATTACACCTCAAATACACCTACATCACTAGGTTTTTGCTATGCCTTTGCCAAGTTTACCATGTTGCAGGGCTTCCCTTGAGATGCTAATTTGCATATTAGAATTGAGCTAATAAGCCATTGCCCTTTTCCTGTGGGTGTGTTTATATGTTAATGTGGCTATTCACCACATGTACTACTTTCCAATAGAGGACTATGCTGTTAAACCCTTAAAGACCCATGACGTGCCAGGACTGTCATGGGAAAACTTCCCTAAAGGACCAGTGACTGTCCTGGCATGTTGGATGTATTCTTTTCATTAGGAGTCTATACACCGATATATGTTAAGCCGTAAAAATACTAATTCAGGAATTTTAGGCAGTGCAATGCTAGGGAGACCATACCATGGTACTCTGGTCGGATCAATCATTTTGTATGTTGTGTATACATTGAATCATTAAGTTATTTATCCATTGATTCTCACTGGGAAGGTCTAGTAATTAGGATTATTTTAAGATGATTGGCCCGTATTGGTGAGGCTAGTGACGTCACGATCCGAATTATCTCCGTTTAAGTTTTTAATTTTATACACTGGTGTAATCATGTTGAACACAGGGTGTTCTTGTCTGGTGATGACACATAATTGTTTGATATGCGTATTGTATGTTAAATTATAGTTTTGTGATTTGGCGGGATATGTTTATTCCTAAAGGGTCATAGGGTATATAATGGAGGATGGGATCGAAACGTTGATATATTAATAAAGAAACATCACACTAAAGAGCAGTCCTGAGTGTGCTGATTTACTGACACGATTATATATATATATATATAAATAAATGCTGGCCTGTACGCCCGGTCCTTAAGGGGGTAAAGTTCACAGTAGCAAGTTTGCCTCCCTGAGCATGGTGAATGTGATCATCCCACAATTTTCCATGCAGCCACAAAGGTCAGTTTACTGAACAGCAGCTACCATCCCTTAACCTTTTGAGTGCCAGAGATGTGCAACATATTGCTGTGCACACACTCTGGATTAAGGAGGACAGGTTATTCCTTATGCTGGCACCTTATTGTCCCTCATTGCTATCGGTGTGAAGCAGCTTTCTGCTATGAGGGAAGTCAGTGTGGTGTGCTGAAACAGGACTAATTCTGCACCAACTTCACCAAAGGGAACAAATACTAATTCTCCAACTACTCATTGTTAGAAATTGGACTTTAGCTCCCTGAGTGCTAGACTTCTCTGTGCATTGCTTCTTAGTGTGTTGCATTTAAATCAATGGTAGTCTTTAATTTGTCCCCTGCAGTTACTTTCCTACAGATTTACTCCAGTTTTCTTAGGAATAAAGGGCCCTTAGTCTTCATTATCAAAACCAGATTAATTTTATTCCTATTTATCTAACAATCATACTTGTACCTATATGTTGTACTAACCATTTGTTTGTAATATAGTTTGAGAAATATATGTTGGTGGCACTATATACTAATTCATTTCTGTGCAGGGTTAGCATTACACATACGGTGCTATGAATGAATCTATAGATACATGTAGAAATATCATGCACTGCCACCAAAAAAAAAACTTATATAAGTCCATGACTAATGGTAACCAAGAGCATACCTTTGTAATAATATTTGTCAGCACTAGTAGTTAATAAAGAGACTTGTAGGCTATGAGTAAATGCAGGACCCACCATTCAAGTGGTCCTTCTTGTCCTACCTGGAATGCCCATACATACGTGCAAGAGTTTGGCTTGAATACAGATGATTTCAATATTGGATTGCAATAAAGTCCATAAAAGTTTGAAGAGCTGATGCAGTCACATTTTTACTACTGCATATATCAATAAATCTAAGCAGCGCTCACACACTGGGGCATTTCAAACAGCACAGCAAGCAAGACGTTTGGCCTCAAACAGATCTAATTAGCATACTGTTTTCTGATTGACAAAACAATATGCCTAAAGCTATCAATATGAGCTATGGAATTAGTTTCATGATTTAATAATACCCTGACAAATGTTTGCAACTTCTACACAGCCGTTTATCACTTAATAGGATTGTTATATAAATCATGTCTGTACAATTTTCCTATTTTTGTATTAGTCAATGAATAAATCAAATTTATGCTGTTTTGTTTTTCATTTCTGAAGCATTTTAGCACTTCTACAAACAAGAAGTGACAAATGCACACAGACCAAGCAAAATGAAACTGGACATGTCACCTTGATTCAAGTTTGCATATTTGAAAAAGTCTGCCTGTGTGTTGGCCAAAATACCAGTTAATGTAGAGTTAACTACCCTTAAGGATCCATGACAGTCCAGGTCCTGCATGCTCTCTAACTACTGCCCCCCCAGGTATTCTGGGTACGTTATTTTCTGTTATGCACAAAGATGGCATCAGAGTTACTCCATACATGAACGGGACGACTTGCTCTTGCAGGCCCTGTCTCCGTAATTCCTTCAACAACAGGTCCAGGACTGTATCAACACACACACCCATCAAGGGTGGATCCTGAACACGGACAAGTCGGACATGGTTCCACCTCAGAGACTGGTCCTTCTAGGCCTTCTGTTCGACATACTGAAAGGCATGGTATTTCTGACAGACTAGGTAGTTCACCAGATCAACCAAAAAGTGTCCTCAGTCCTGGTTCGTGATCCCATTCCAGCCAAGCAGTTGACCTTTCTAGTGGGGAAGTTGATATCCACTATATAGAGGTGGTACCGCTGGGCTGACTCACACGAGGGAACTTAAGAGGTTCGTGATCCAGGTTTGTAAAGGCAACACAGATCTCCTGAAGTTGTCAGTTTCTCTACCCCTTCACGTGGAGCTGAGTCTCTCTTGGTGGCAAGACCTCTACAACCTGATGAAGGGCAGGCCCTTCCTGGTATCATTCTGGACCATGGTGAAGATGGATGCCAGCCTATCCGGCTGGGGATCAATCCTGGATCACCGGAATGCACAGTGTTGATGGTCACCGGAGGTCTCTCCTACCCATCAACGTCCTGGAACTTCGGACAATATTCCATGCTCTCAGATACTGATCCTATCATCTAGGTGGTTGTCGAGTTCACACCCAGTCTGACAATGCCACGGCATGCCAATGGTCTGTGACTGACGACCCCCGGGCTTCTCAAAAAAGGCAGATACGGCCCCCTACAGGCAATGACAGACTAAGAGTGTTTTGTCAGATTAGCCCTTCTATCTGCTTACTTGGGCTGCCAGGACTGTCTGGGCTTTGCATTAGGGCATGCTTAAGAGGCTTACAAGATCTGCGCTATTTAGTGGGAGAGAGCATGGTGGGGAACTACAAAAAAAAAACTCCTCTTCCTCGTCATGGAAGATCACGAAGAGGTCGACAATAACCGCAAAGTGTCAACGGACACTGAACAGGGGTAAAACAAACCCCATGAACTGTAGCACAGCACACAGGCTGCCTCCAGGATCTTCCTCCCAAAACCGGCATCAGCTGATGCCAGCACATCCACACGATAGTATTTAGAAAAGGTGTGCACAGATGACCAAGTGACCGCCTTGCACAACTGATCAGCTGAGGCCTGGTTCTTGTAGGCCCAAGAAGCCACAATAGACATCGCAGAATGAGCCGTGACCCTGAAGGGAACAGGCTTCTTCTGAAGTTCGTAAGACTTACGAATTGTGGACTTGATCCAACAAGCAATGGTAACCTTGGAAGCAGGCTTCCCTGCCCTAGGACCCTCAGGAATTACAAAAAGAGTGTCAGACTGCCTCAATGGCTCATTGTGATGAACATAGAACTTGAGACAACGCACAACATCCAACAGATGAAGATCCCTCTCTTTGTCAGAAGTAGGGTTGGGACAGAAGGATGGGGCCACAATCTCCTGATTATTGTAGAACTGAGACACCACCTTCGGAAGAAACTCTTGTGAGGTGCAAAGACCAAAAAGGGTGGTCTACAAGACAGGGCATGCAGCTCCGCAACTCGGAGAACAGAAATAATCGTCAGGAGAAAACCCATCTTCCACGTCAGCATACATAGAGGAATGATAGCCAAAGACTCGAAAGGAGGACGCTGAAAAAGAAAGGGAGAAAGGCACAAAATGGCTGCCGCGACAGGAGCTAATCAGAAACGAGCGATCGAAGCAAAAGCTCATGGGATTTGTAGTTTTTCTGACAAAAGTACCCCAACAGTGCCCGAAGCCCCCCCCCCCCCCAAGCATGCTCAGAACCTTGACCGGATGACAGAGCAGACAAGAAAAATGAGCCATCTCTGGCCTCACTGTGATAAGCGGTTGCAGAGATATGTCCCAACCGTACAGTCCCATTGAAGTGAATGGAGCAATGGCATCTGAGTGGTAAAGCGTGGTCTTAAAGGCGCAGTACACAATTTCAACAAAAAAATTAATGAAAGTAAATTAAGCTAAAATTATACCAGAACATGTAATTAAAGCATAAAAACACTAAACCCAATAGGGAAAGTGCTCTAACATGCCAAACCAGCAGAGTTAAAGTACGTCAGAAACCTGCTCCAAACACCCAGACATACAGATAGACCAATGAGTGCTAGAGTATGCAGACCCCTGTGCGGAGGGGTTCCACGGGACATGTGGACCTCAGCACTCAAAGGGTTGCTCATCTTTTTTGCAGAACTTCTTTCGTCAGACCATATATCAAGAAGAAACCTCAGTGGGCAACTCCTGGGGAAAGAACTTGCAGTCAAGATTTTCCAGCCAGGGCTTAGGTCCACAAATAAGCACCTAGTAAACGGAGCTATCCACATTTGGGTGATGGGAATTGTCAGTGATGGTAATCATCAAATGGTGGTATTCCATTTCTAACAGTAAATAATAAAATTTCTAAAACTAAACAAAACTGTTCTCTTGCCTTGTCGCTTGCCACGAGGAACAAAACTTACTGAAGCCAACAGGAAGCTGCAGCTACGGTTAGAGGGTAGGCTCCACCCCTGCACTCACTTCTCAGAATTATTCCTGCCTACTTAAAGGGGCAGAGCCTGTACTGGACGACAGAGAAAATGAAATGTAGCCATTCAGACAGTGATGCAGTTTGTTTCGTCCCTGTAGAATGTTCAGCTGTAGAGATCTCAGATGAAACTGGGCAAATGGTACCACTAATGTGGATACCATGGTACAACTCCCAACAATTCATGTTTGTCTATATTTTAATAACTTATTAACAAAGCATTTATCAGAATTGAGAGTGCTCAGCAGCAAAAAGCATTGCAATATATATTTTTTCATAATGAAACTTAATTGCTTCTGCTTTATCCCTCAGGGGAGTATAAACACATTGCAGAACAATGCATTGGACATCACTCTGGTATTCAAATGTTCCTGTGAGTGACTCCATAAGTAGGAGGTTTCAAACTTTGCAAAGAGAACTGAGCCCTGGGCTACATGCACTTTAGACTGACCACGTTTCTATTCCTCTAAATGCATGAAAAACATGTATACTTAATAAAACATGTATACTTAAGTTGGAAAATGATTGGGGGGGCATAGTAATGTGTTTTTTTTTTTTTGTTTCTTTGTTTTTTAATATTGTAGTACAGATTAGATTAATTTTGAAATCGCATTTACAAAATTCACATAATTCCATTAAAATTTGCAGTTAATTGTTGGTCTTCCAGCTGTTTTGGACTACAATGCCCACAAAATATAACTGGTTATGAAAGGACGGTGCTGACTTGTAGGAGGCGATACAATGAAAGCAAAGAAAAAATATCCGTTGCACTGTGAGACATTATTTTGGAGAAATTCCAGCATTCAAGGTATTAAAATTAATTCTTGACCCTCTGCTATTTTATTGCTTCCTACAAGTCAGCACTATCCTTTCATTACCAGTTATGTTTTATGTGATTTTAGTCCAAAACAGCTGGAGGTGCAGCAATTTACCCATTTTAATAGCTTATGTAAATTTTCTAAATTTATACTACATTATTATAAAAAAACACCCCACCCCCCCAAGCATTTTCCAACTTAAAGGGATAGTAATACTTTGTTTTATCTTTATTTTATTTTGTAGGCATTAAAAAAAATCATGAACAATATAAGTCTTATCTCTCAAACCTTTATGGTTTGAGAGATATTCACAAGCAAAGTTTCCCCTCCCGCCCCTTTTACCTAGTGTAAGCCATCTCTTCTCAGATGTGGAATGCAGTCCATAGACCAGACAGATAACAGAAGGGGACAATCCTCTTCCTATGAGAACAATGAAAGCCCTGCCCCCCTTGACAAGTTTTTCAGGTTTTTCCCTTATCTTAATTGAAGATTGTCCCTCTCTGCAATCTACCTGGGCACCTCCCTTCTGCTCTGGCTAAGAAGTGTTACATCAGTAAAAGGGGCAGGAGGGGGATACTTTGTCATTTAATTACTCTTGAATTACAACTCTGACAAAATCGAAATAACTCTCCAAAGTCCAAATACTATGATGATTAATTAGAGCTGCTTTTATTATGAAACATTACTATTCCTTTAAATGCAAAAAACATGTATACTTAAAGGGATAGTAAAATGTTCAGTCTAAAGTGCATGTAGCCCTAGGCTCAATTCTCTTTGCAAACTTTAAAACCTCATATTTATGGAGTCACTTACATGATCTCCTGTAGAATTCTGATGAGTCGCATAAAATTTCTATTCTCACCTGGCTTCACGTGTCTGAAAAGGGACAATCTTCCCCATACTCAGACTTTTAACATTTAACCTGATCATCAAGTATTTTTGAGTGTTTACTTTTGCTTTATATGTTTCATTGTTTTAATACACAAACAACAACATCCACTGAATAGATTTTGAACAATGAAGTTTTATTAAGTGAAAACTGCTATACATGACAGCTTGTTCAAGAGTTGTCTACTGCTCATAGGGAAAGACTCCACAGGGACTCCTTAACAGACTAACATACAGAGTGTGCAAAAGGTAAAGTGCATGAAAGAATGGCTGCTCAAATGAGATAGGGAAGTCACGGAAGCAACAGGTCATTCACCAGATCGGCAGCAGACCCTAAAACCGCACTGCAGGTTCTGGCATCCGCTGGCCGTGTCAGCATGGGGACCTGCACAAAGACAGAACAAAAATGAAAAAGAAATACAATCACCATTTAAATTTACTATTTTACTGC